>CM077784.1:25653254-26853254 GCA_039737535.1 Lagodon rhomboides
TCACTTGTCAACCGTCTACTGTTTCCATCAACATGTCGCCAAAACGTTTGTTTGAGGAAGATTCGCTCCATAAAATAAAGAGGGTCCCCTGTTTTTCCGTCTCTGCCTGTGTCATCTCACAGTGCGCATGTCGACATCTACCCTGAGCAGGCGACTCAACAATTAGGACGACATGGCTCCTTGGGTTTCAGGGTAAATGGCTGAGGCACATAAAATGCATGCAAATGCTATTAAGCCTGCCGGACTTACAACCAATTAATTACATTCAACTAAACAGTTTTCTTCAGAGGTTTACCCTACATTAAGCTCAAAGCAGCGTCCTGCCCTGATGATGGCAGAGCGGAGACACTGTTGCACTGAAGGATAAAGAGCGATATCAATTATGGAAGCTGCAGTTGTCGCCGTCATCGTCGCTGCCGCGTGCATTCTCATCGCCCATATGTTCGTGTTGGAAATACACTTTATCCCTTTGTTCCCTGTTTAATCCTATCATCTCTCCCGTCCTCTCTGCTCTGCTCCGCCGCCCTTCTCCACCACCACCACCACCTCTCTCTCTCTCTCTCTCTCTCTCTCTCTCTCCTTCCTCTTTCAAACACCCCCTGTCCAAAATCCTTCCCCTCTCCTCTCCTGCCTCCATGTGACGATCCCACACTGTTCCCTATAGACCGAAAGAAAGGCCAGCTTAACATTGTAGCAGCTTGGCAACCAGGCACTAAAAGTGGGGGAGTAAAAAAAAAAAAAAAATGAAAAAAAGCCCTGTGTTTTCCCTTGAGCCTCTTCTTCCCTCCATCTCTGACCCCCGTCTCTCTACCCTCTCTCTGATTCTCTCCTCTAAGCTGGCTGATGGCGGTGGGGTCGGGGACCCTGGCTGAGTGGAACTCATTACAGACTCCCTTCATTTCCATTCTGAGTGGGGCCTGCAGAGAGAGAGCGCACCAGGGCATTGAGGTGCAGTCGCACGGGGAACGGGGCGAACACATTGAGCAAGACACCACTTATGAAGAGTGACGGCCAACAGAAACAGCCTTTAATACCCCCACAGAGGAATAAGAAGAGAGGGGGAGAGGGGAAAGGGAGAGAGAGAGAGGGGGGTGGGGGAGGGAGGGAGGGAGGGCCAGCGACGCCAACCACAGAGCGAGGGAAGAGACGGCGAGGGGAGAAAGAGCGAGAGCAGGAAAATAACAGGACAAGGCAGAGATCAGGGCAAGCTGCGGGGCTGACACAACAAGAAGGCTCATTTAATAAACATGAGCTGGAGCCCGGCGCAATCGAGTGCTACAACGGAAAGCTTATGCAGATGAGAGCCGACCTAATGACTAAATGGAGTGGATAGAGAAAAGAAAAGAAAAGGGAGGGAGGGAGAGATTAAAGAGGGAATGGAAGGCAGAGGCGAGGGAGTAGTGTTTAAGTGTCTGTGATGGAGTGTAAACAGAGGAGTTTCTCTGCCGTGCGGTGAAAGACTTTGTTAAACACAGAGGAGGAGGAGAGCTGAGAGGAACGCAGCTCTGGCCATGTGTGTTAACGGGGGGGCAGCATATAGCGAGGGCACGGCCCGCGTAACCTCGCCGCGAGAGGACGGGCTCGCACGCTGAGCGAATTCCGGTCTTTTCCGTGGTCTCCCTCCGCACTGAAACGCTTCGGAGACGGAGAACACGGCCGTCGCTTGAGTGGCAGCGACACGCTAAACAAACACTGATCGCGCCGTCGTTCGTTTAAGCACCTCATCAGTCACAAATCAACACACATCAGGCTAATTTGCACCAATTACGGGGCAGCGTTTGTGCGCCGGCGAGTTCCATTACAGATAAGTGGCCCCCGAGCTTGAAGAAAAGGAGGCGGTTTAAAGGCATATGCAGAGGGAGAGTTTTCTCATGGCGTGCGCGCAGGAGATGGGTCCAGGGCTTTTGGAGGAAGAAAGCTGTTTACCTGGAACAGAGGATTATGGGACAACTCCCTGTGGCATGTTGGAAGCTGCGAGGGGGTCTGGGAGGGCCGGGCCTTAAATCAGTTTAGGGAACAGTCACACCTCTCAAAGTCCCTCACCGCCACTGTCTCCTCTCTTTCTTTTTTCTCTCTCTGTGTCTGTCTACCTCTGCCTTTCTCACGCAGACACAAACACCCCCCCCTCCCCAACACACACACACACACACTCCTCATCACCCCAAAATATTTATCCCCTCTCCGTTTGCTTTTTTGCAAAAAGGTTTAAGTCGCAGTTGGTTTCCAAACTTAATCCGTCAGACACCGTTTCATTTTCTCCCCACAGGAATCTTTCTTTTTGCCTTTTCCCCCAAATTGGAAGAAGACGTGACTCCAAGTCGCATTTTGGAAAAACTATAAAAGTGTTAGGACGCAGAAAGCACCTCAAATAGTGTCAATGAACCGTCAATTCATACCAAGTGAGTGAGTTTCTTTGCTCATGCAAACACTTAAAGCTATTCATTCATATAAAAAAAATGGGGAAGTTGAAATGGGAAAAAAGAGTAAAATAAAGTGAAATAGTTCAAATTAGAGCTGCAGCAACCCACCTTTTTCTGCTCCGAACCGAATCCGATTCATAAATTTGATAATCTGCCAATATCAATGCTGATAGCAATACCAGAGTTCTTTATCCATGAATATTAGTGTTATTATTATTACCGATATCTTAATTACCATTGTTGTTTTTAGATGTTGTATGTGTATGCTTACATGGGGCTGCAGTAAACCACACAGCACTTCTTACTAAAAGTGCAAAAATATACAAAAATGCATTTGATTTAAATATATTCCAAAGCAATTTATTTGAACATAAAGGTGCAATATGTTAGAATTGACCACCTGTCGAATTTCTCCTCAAATATATGTTAGCCGTGCAGCTAGCGGCCATATTGGCTGTCTCTGCCAATATTGGTTACTTTTGGACTATCGCCTCTTGAGGTACAAAGTTACTCGGGACTAGCTGGTTAGCGTGCTCTTCAATAGATATCTCTGCAACACAACACATGTGTGATGTGACATAGCGTCAAAACTGTTATTTCTTTGCATTCTGTTGATCATTTCAGTTCCATTTTTTACATATTGCACCTTTAAGTAGGCTAACTGCTAATTGCTATGGCATCTCCTTTAATGTTTTGACATACGTGAACAATTCATGGGTTAGGTTTAGGGTATCACCCACGACTAATAGGTAGATCTGCAAAATGAGTTCTGTGGGAAATTGACAATAAATCAATCTGACACGTCAATACGAGCACCCAGTACCGGTACCGGATCAGTCCAGAGCTTGATTCAAATTAGATTAAAAATGAGCCTTCCATGTGAATCTACCAGGCGGATGAGTCTGTGTGGCCCTGCTGTCAGGGGACTTGTTTTCTGCCCAGTTCTGCAATGATATGGAAACACTAGCAGACAAATCAAAGATTAGGGGGGGGAGCCTTGTCCAGGCTAAAACAGTATCCATATGATGTCACTGAAGGCTTTGTCCTCATAGCATCAGTCACAGCTTTGTCCTCCCCGGTACACCGAGGGACCGCAAAAAAAAATGCTGCAGAGAGATCAGAGAGAGGAGGAGAGCGGTGGGTGGACGCCAAATAGAACACTCCTCCTCTAAAGTGGGACAGTCTGTTGGCAGCGTGGCGTCTCCGTGTTTGTGTGTAAAGCCTGTAATACAATTGTTTCTGTTCCCGTGTTATAACACGTTTGCATTGCCTCCCTTCTTCTTCTTCGTCTTCTCCCTCTTCTTCTTCTTCTTCTTCCCTGTCCAGAGCGCGTGGGCGTATTATTCTTTGTGTGTGTCCGCTACGTGTGTTATTGAATTCACACAGTTGACGTGAGCTGGCGTATGTGGGTCTCTCAGTGTGAGTGGGAGTAAGACTGTATGTGCCACACTGAGTTTAATTAGCCTGCGTGGCGCTAGCGGGGCTGTGGTCAGACGGGGCCGGTGGAGCGGTGGATGGGAGCAGGTGGCCTCTGCTACTTGGGGGAGGCAGGGTCCAGCCTCCGGAGTGGCTCCCCTCCCCTCCCCCTCCTCCCCCACACTTCACCTGCCCACACAGCCCTGGCCTTGACTGATGGGGACAGAGGGCTTACCTGCACGCCTCTTTTAGCCAAAGGAAGCCTGGTGGATGGTAATCACTAATCGCTAACATGCTGTCTCTTTGCCTGCCTGGCCTGTTCACCCCGCACCAGGGAGCGTGAAGCCTTCAGAAGAGAGGGTTCTCTGTCTTTAGAAGTAAGTCAAACTAGGAAAAAAAGCAGGGCTATACTGCCCACAGCAGGGGCCCTGGAAGAAGACCAGGTCAAGAGCTGATAGCAATATTATGGCTCAGAGAAAGAACAAGGGAGAGAAGGACACGGGGTAGTGAGTGCCAGGTGGCAGCAGTGGCATGTCTCTGCCACCTGTCCTGGGGAATATGAACCCTTCTCGCTCCTCCTGTTCTCCCAGTGTGGGATGACACTGGCTCCCTGTCTGCCTGGCTGGCTCGCTGGCTGTCAGCCTGTCCATCTACCCGTCTGGCCGTCTGTCAGCCTCACTACCAGTCAGTTGGTCAGTCAGTCGGTCTCCCTTGCCGTCAGCCTGTCTGTTAGCCCATTAGTCTAGAGAGTCGAAAACAGCTTGCTAGCACCACCTGCATGCATCATCCCCCCCCCTCCACGTTTACCTCTACCCTTCCATCTTTCTTCCAATTTCTCTGCCTCATTATCGTCCCGCTTTACCGCCGTTTTCGTCCTTATTGCTTCGTTCCTTCTCTGACTCCTCTTCCTTTCCCCTTCTTCCTCACGCCCCCCCCCCCCTGGCCCCGGTACAGCCAATCCAAGCACACTAACAAGCTTTAGCTATGCACACGCTATCATGGCAGCCAGTCATTTCAATTAAAGCAACCACACTGCACAGCCCCGACACACACATACGCACGCACAGACACACAAATGTACATAACGCAGTGCGAGGGGGAAAACAATACCTCCAGCGAAAACACAAAGATACAAGAGCTCGTTTCATTCACTGCCAGCTACGTTCAACTTCAAACAGGTCCTCCTCGCGCTTAATATGCACAGACTCCACTCTGCGGTCTCTCAGAAAAAGGGAAACGGCTCTTACAAAACACGGCGACTGGATTGAAAAACGTCTGTGAAGACACAGAGGTTGTGCTCGGGGTAACGTTTCCTGACACCTAGCTTGGCAACAGGAAGCGGCGAGGAGAGGCACTGCTAGCGTAGCCCGAAGCCTCCGCTCACTCTGGCTGGTGTGTGTGTGTGTGTGTGTGTGGAGTACAAAGTGATGTTTGAAAAATGCACGGAGACACGGGAGATATGCGCGCACGCTAGGCACGAACGCACATAGACAATCGTGCGTACGCGCACGGAAGGACAGTAGAAACTCCTCCTGCCAGCCCTGCACCATCTGTCTCTCTGTCTGTGCTTCGCAGCCGTGCCCAAACAGGGCCCCAGCAGAGTCGGTGTGAAATTAGCTGCCTTTGTGGGGCTTTGTCTGCTCGTACATGTCTGTTTGGGTGTACCAGCATGCTCGGTTTAGATGCGTATTTTAGAACATATTTGCCGTCAGACTGTCGCGAGGTAAACCCGCGTCGGAGTGCGACTGCGTGTGTTCGTGTACATTTAAAACGGGTGGCGGGACACAGTCGATCCAGAAACCGCTGTGATCTAATGGCTATTTCCCCTGACCTCTGACCTCTCGACAACCACGCTGACCTACACCTACGCCGGCCTGCGAGTGAGGTGTGTGTGTGTGTGTGTGTTTACATGCTATTGTCTGGCCAGTCACTCCCCGGGAAGCCTATCTGGCTCTGCTCGGCCATCTCCAGCTCCCAGGGTGCTCTTTGATATTCACTCAGCACTCTGACCTCCCGTGACCTTTGACCTGACCTTGTAACCCCAGGCTTTTGAGAGCTCTGCCCCCTTCCTCTCTGCCTACTAATACGTGATAAATCATGTGCGCTCTGACACCGCTCTGAATGCACGCAAACACACACTCGCGCACGCACGCACGCACCCACACACACACACACACACAGAAGAAACACACACAAACCCCAATTATCCCGCTGCCACATCATCACCCCACACCCCTCACATTAATGAGTGCAGAGGTTAAAGGTTGTTGACATTCCTCTCACAATCCTGTCTGAACACTACTGCACGGCCCACACACACACACACACACACACACACACATAGAAACCACAACAAAAGAACGGGGTTTTGAGAGAGACTTGCTCGCAGCAGTCTGTGGTGAGGCGAACAAGCTGTAGGTGTACTCCTTTAAAGTCATGCACGGAGAGCCAAACAGTCGCATTAAGCTCAAAATAAACATGTAGAAGAAGCATTTTAACCGCACGGACAAAAGAACCGATACAGCACATTCAGAGTTTCCGAGCTGAAACGGTCCCGGGGCCGATTCGGTGTGTGGTCTGAGGGCTCGTACGGGGCAGTCGGGGGCTGTTGCTAGCCAGACTGATGAAGAACGCTGCTGCCTTGTGACAGATAATCATTGTATTCTTCTCTGCTGCACAGTCTTGGCTGGGAGACAAACCGTCTGGCAAACAGACAGCTTTACGGCGCAGAGCTCAATCAAACTGTCTCCCTACCCAACGGTAAACACACACACACACACACACACAAACACTAATACAAGCAAGCCTTACACACACACACACACACGCAGAGAGATGAAACAAGCCTAGAGCCAGCAGAGCCTAACACAGATTGATAACACCAAACAAATCAGTCTGTCGATTCCCCCCACTGCTTACAGGAACATAGCTTTATCAACAGTGACATTTTGATTGTTGCATACTTTACTTACCTAATTAATTTAGAAGTGTTCTAATTCAAATGCCATTAACATTGTACACTGGTTGATTTCAGCCATTATTCCTGCGTAGATGTGCAGGGGAAGTCAGCAGTCATGACAAAAGGAAAGGAACCCCTTGCGGCTCCACCGTGCCAGGCGCCCTCTGCTGGACGGACGGGGCACGACGCCGCTTCGCCGCGCTCCACTGCTGTGTGTGTGTGTGTCTCAGGAATTGGTTACTGGTGAGGAAATTGGCAACAGTCAAAGTCAAAGCTGATAGGCTCCGCTGCCCTGCTAAGGCACCCAATCCTGTCCCTAAGGAGAGGTGGGCTCCTCACTAACAACACAAAAGAGGAATAACGCGGGAGAAAGGGCTGAGCCAGTCCACTGTGTATTGAGTGTAGTATATAGCGTGTGTGTGTGTGTGTGTGTGTGTCTGTGTGCGTGTGTGTCTTTGCTGCCCAGAGAGAAATTGAATGAATTGAGGAAACGGGAAATGAGAACAGACTCTGTGTTCAGATAACAACAGTGTGTGTGTGAGATAGAGAGAAAGAAGGAGGGTAATGGGCAGTGAGTATATTTTTAATGTGTGTGCGTGTGTGTGTGTGTGTGTGTGCCCAGGCATGTGTGTGTGTCCTATCTTTTCCCCTCTGACGGCTGACCCCTCACCTCCACCGCCACCTCTGGACCCTGCAACAATTGTCCCTTTGAGGCCCAGGGCCCCTGAGGTGGTGTGTGTGTGTGTGTGTGTGGTAGTCTGATCCTGAGCTGAGCTAACAGGATTAGAGAGCCAGGGCTAAGAGGGGAGGAGTCCTCCCGCTGTCTGTCTCCCGGGGACCAGACGTGACACTCGGCCTCAGCAGATGCCCTCGGAGCCGCGGAAAAGTGAGTGGCGACGTACTGCAGATTCAGAGGTGAGAGCGAGCGTTTTCCTCGGAATCCTCAGGACAGCAATGAAAATCTTGAATGTGCGAGACAAGCACACACACACACACACACACACTCTTTTTTTCTGCTGCCAAGGCCCCCCTTTAGGAAGGCACCTCCCTCAACTTTAAGTGCTCCCAGTGGCCAACAGTAGAAGACTGTGTTTACAGGGAAAAAATGTGTCTTTGCATGAATAGTAGGGTAGTGATGAATGGATCTCCTGGGGTAGCGATTGGCTAAAAGTGATTAAGATCTGCAGAGCTCATGCGGGATGAATCTGATGCTTTCGACGAGCTGAAACCAAATCAAAACCACTACAGACCAGTTTACATGTGGCTCTAATGACGGCTGGCGAAATCACATTGGGCTAATGAATTTAGGGAGTCTCTAATCAAATCTGTGTGATCTGGCAAACAAGACTGACATCCGCATGTGTGTGCGTGTGCGATTATGGATGTGGGTGTGTATTGATAACAAGAGGATGTGAATCCGTATGGAGCCGGGCGAGGCGGAGAGAGTCTGTCTGCATGCTTCTGATGCAGAATGAAACAGGGTGTCAGGGTGTTTTTTTTTTTCTTTTTCTCCCCCTCTCCAAAACGTAATAATAAGCATGAAGACATCAAAGTGTCGGGAGGAGAGAAAGGGAGGAAGGAGGAGAGCGATGAAGAAAAAAACGACTTGCTTCGTGTGCACGAGGACGAGAAGTGCATGCATGCATTCATGATTGCACATCTGGCAGCCCGAAGAGCGAGGTTCCACAGTGACCCTATTTAGCTCGCCATAATATACTCACACTCTCATTACCACCCAGTTTGTGTGTGCGCGTGCGTGCGTGTATGTGTGTGCACTCTGCGTGTGTGTGTGTGTGTTATTCTAGCTGCTTCTCCCATTATGCTGTGTTTAAACATGAGAGAGCTCTTTGAGACAAGAGAGAGCTGCATGAGGAGATCAAACAGCCACACATACACAAACGCAGTCAAGTTCACGCACACGCGCACGCCGCACATGCTTGCACACACGCAACATCTCGCACGCGGATGCACGCGCGCACACACACAGCGAGCGGAGAGACACAAAAATGCAATACATCCCCCCCTACTGCTCTGATTAATAAAGGTCAATTAGCAATTATAATTTCCATATTTAATCAGTCCCCCGTGGTGTCGCTCTGTGGCCTGAGCTTTGACAACTGGCTCTCTCTTCCCTCCCTCTATCTGCAGCTCTCGCTCTCCCTCTTTTGCTTTATGTCACGCTCCTCCGCTCTCCCCATCTCCTACGTCATTAACATCTGAGCGCCCCCCCCCACTCCACCTCCTACCTCCTGCTCTCCACACAGCCCTCCCTTCTTACCGTGTCATCCCTCTGTCCTCCCCTCCCCCTCTCTCTCTCCCTCTCTCCCTCCATCTCTCCCTCTCTCTCTCTCTGATGAATGCCTCCCCTCATTAATCTTGATGTTTTTCCTCTCGCTGTGTTCTTCCACAGGCCTTCAAACCTCTCGCTAATTGCAATTAATCACCGAGGGAAACAGATGCCGGGAACAAAGGCAACCTGGGGGGGCCGTGAGTCCGTACATGTGTATACGAGCGCGTGGGTATCAGTGCGCACGTAACGTGTCCACATATGTGTACAACAGGGCGGGGGTTTGATGAAGCTGTCAGTCAGGGTGGCACACAAAAGTTGGGTGCCTGCGGGGCTCTGACATCAACCCTGGGCTTGTGTGTGTGTGTGTGTGTGTGGAGGTGTCAGGAGGAGTGTGCGTGCATGCTTAACTGAGGGTGATTTTCTGCGTGGCGTACAGAACGCGCCTGACCCTGCTACAGCTCTCCTCGTCGCATCTATCCGAACCCTGCTGTGCGGCGGCAACAATGAGAGCTCATAAAGAAGGATAACGACACCAGTAAGTGGACAACAGGAGAGCGAAGACGAGGGAGAGAGCGGCGGCGTCTTGCTTTAACAAGTCTGTAAATGGCTGCTCTGTCTGCAGCCCACACTTGTGTTCTACCTGGGCGATGTCTTCGTCTGTCATTTTTCGGCTGCCAAAAACTACAAGTGTTCTTGAAAAACAAACAAAATTACAATTCAACATGTTCCTCCCTTCTCCTTCTGATGTTTACTTGAACGCTGTGATTACTGAACTCCAGGCGGTGCTATTTTATTTCACCTGTGGAGAATAATCATAGACTCTTTCTTTCCTTCCTATCTTCCTTTATCATCTCCCTCCCTCCCTCAGTCAGACGTCTGTCGTCACCGCTGGGCCTTCTGTTTTGAGGATCCGCATTAAGAGCGGACACAAATACACAATTAGGGGGAGAGTGGAGAGTGTGTGTGTTTGTGTGTCACGCAATATTATCCATCACAGCTATCTGCATCACTTATCGGCCACAAGGAGGCAGAGAGAGAAAAGGCTCCCGCAAAACACCGACACTCGAAACAAAATGGAGAAGAAATGAAAAGAAAACCACAAGTCGTATTTTCCACTGGGTGCACTCACGCGATAATGCATTCACACAAACACGCGCACCTAAGGAGAATGAACTCGAACTACACAACTCAAACCAGACGCGAGCGTCGAAAAACCCATCAAATAATCGGTGGGAGGCGGCGCGAGGATAAGATGCGAGGCTCTGCTGTGTTTTAACACCAGCCTGTTACGCTCCGAAATCCACTCCAGCGACGCAGCAGAGTGTCCAACACAATAGACGCAGATAACAGACTGCAGAACAGCTTCTTCTCTGCCATCACTATGAGAGGATCATTCTAAGTAGCTTTGAGCCCCCGCATATGGGGCATCAGAGGGACAATAATGAAATCAGGCTGATCTGATATGTTCTCTGGGATTAACACAATATGGTGACCCCTCCGTAACCCCGGGCACGCACCATCAGCCTCCGAATGCAAGATCTGAGAGATAGCGCGGCTAAACGAGGGAGGATCGGGGAGGAGGGCGGTGTAAGACGGAGGGAAGGGAGAGTGTGGCACCTCATAAATTGCTAAGCAGACATGAGGCAGGTGCTTTAATGCTCCGGGAGGTGTGGGCCTACCCCGCGTACCCTTTCCCCCCCCTCACATAATCACAATATAGCACGCAGTCTGCATAAAGGATGGAAAACAAGGAAGAAAGTAACACGTATACATGCTATATAAAAATAAACACGCGCCGTCGGATAATGAGGAATAGAAAAGGTCTGTGCATTCTTTCTTTACGTGCGCACGGGTGTCAATGAGTCACTGATGATGACAGCGCGGTACACGCGGCGAGGCCCTGTACCTCTGTTCTGCGGCGGCTTCATCCGTCACCGCCGCTGTCGCACATCAAAGCCCGGAGCATATTGAGCTGTTTTTCATTTCTAGTAAAAGTAGAGTGGGAGGAGATCTTTATTGAAAGCCTGGAGGAAGCTCTATTAAGCCTCTACTGTTCTTTACCTGACAATCCTACGACTTCAAGAAATGACAAAGCCTCCTTCCCAAAACACAACACCAACCCCGCCCCACACACACACACACACACACACACACCAACACAGTCCCTTGACAATTCCTTCCCAGCAGGCTCCACTCAGCCTTTATTCATTTTTTATATCACCTCCTGAGAGTCTATTGCTCGGCACGCAGCAATCGCTGCACTTAACCCATTATGCTAGGTAACGCTCCCCAGAACGGTCGCTCCCTCCCCGGGATAAATTATTAACTTCCTCCACATCCCGCCATTTATCACCGAGCCCCATCGAGCAGAACGGGAGAACCATTGCTCATATCCATGGCAACAAGGGCCCATTTGTGCAGCAGTTGGATGCCGCCGATGATGAGGGGAGAGACGATGAAGAGGAGGAAGAAAGGACGACAAATAATACCTGCTTTCATCCTATTGTTAACCGCGCACTCCTCTTTTTGCGCTCGAATCTTCCTCCTCCTCTGATGTTATCCCTCTTTTCGCGAACTCGGCGTGCCACCCTCTCCGCCTCGTCCCCCTCGCTTGCTCCTCTCGCCTTATTCACGCCACCCAGCCCTCTCCCTCAAGTCTGTCTGAGATGGCAGCAGTGTGGGTAATTAGATCAGAGCTTTCCTCTTGTCTCCATGGAGATGAATCATACAGTCAGGGTGACAGTCTGAGCTTTAGCACTACGCGGTAACCTAATCAGAACGTTTGAACCCCAGCCAGCATAACCTAATAATACCGACATGAACCCGCGGTGACCTGCATCCCTGTGCACAGCAGCGCACACAGACAGGGGTGACGAGCAGGTCTGGTTAAACACACCAGGTCACATCCCTGGATAGTCTTGTGTGTGTGTGTGTGTGTGTGTGTCTGTGTCTGTGTGTGTGTGTGTGTGCGAGTGTCTGAGCTCGGGAGGAGAGAGCCCTCACAGGTGTCCTAATTCATGAGCAATCGCAGCTCATGAATAATTAAACGCAAAATGCAAATTTGCTCCTTTGATCATTTGCATTCATGTCTAACAGCATTAATTAATCAAACAAACCTTTTCTTTATCCCCAGTGGAAAAGCAAGAAAAAACATCAGCAGTCAGAGCGCGCGCACACACACACACACACGTAGACACACACACAAGCAGGGAGATAAATATACAAAAAAGAAAAAAACCCACACAGCAAACAAGTTTACTAATCACACCATTTAACCACATCTGAGGGAAACTAAACTCTGGTGTGCCGAGCGAGTTAGCGCGACTCAACCTTGGGCCAATCACGCGATGGAGGTGATGTGACACTAGTCTCATCTCCTCCTCTACTGTATGCTAATGCAGCACGCACAAAACCACACAGCGCTGTAAGCACAATCCCTGTGATGAACGGCGACCAGGTGTGTTTTGGTGCGCGGCAGTAAGGATGCTACGTCGTCGTCACGTCCCGGCAGCCGACGCAGGCTGCACCGTAGCATCTGCTGCGACGTAGACGCGGTCGGGCCAACCCGTACAGCGTGATGCACAATGCGGCGATGGCTCGGTTCTGATCCTCCTGTTAGAGCACGAGACAGATGGTTGCTAAAGGCTCTGATGGGAAACACGACCGCGCGAGCAGACACAAATAACACACTGAGGCCGATCAGGATTTCACAGGCTTGCTTGATAGGCTCAGTCTGAGAGATGGACCTTATAAAACAGCCACTCTACAGTTGACCTCTTGTTTATAGCAACAGTATCATACACAGAGGGAAAGCTCGTAAAGAAAGAAACAGATCTGCCTCCCCTCCCCCCCTCCCCTCCTCCCCTCCTCCTCTTCCTCCCTATCTTGTCCTGATCGCTGTCTCTCACCCAGTTTTTCTCCCCATTAGCCGTCTACCTCCTTTGCTTAACCTGCCGCCTCGCCAAACCGACTCCTCTCTTTCCCTTAATAAGTCTGTTTGTATGCGGCGCACACTTGTGGAGGGCCTCGCACAAACACGGACTCCGATGCACACGCGTCCAAACTCCTGCGACTCCGCTGCCAGCTCCACTCCCCTCCTGTCACACCCTTCTGTCATCAATTTCTCCTCAGTAACAGAGAGAGGCACGTCTGACTTATGGAGGATATCAATATCGCCGACGTAAATGGGGGACGGAGGGTGGGGCGCACACCTCGGGCCCCTTTTAGGACACCTCGTAAAAGCTAAATGATAGTTGAAGGGGACGAAAGACGGAGGGGAGGGCGGGGAGGGAGGGAGACGGAGGGAGGGAAAAGCCAGTGCCGGTTGTTAACGTGATGGCAGGGGGTCGTAAATAACTGAGATACAGATCTACAGCATGCGTGTGACGTTTTGCGGGTGAGCTATGTCTGCGTGCGGACGGCGGTATTAACAAGGTTAAAAAGGACTGAGTGGCTGACTGAGTGATCACCTGCTGTGTACAGTACGTGCGTATCTGACGATTTTACGTCGGAGCGGGGGTCGACAATGTGTATCATCCACCGGCTGATCCCGTCGGGGGATTTATGCTAACTGCCAGGGTCCAAAGTGTCGAACGCCGGGGCCGTAAATAGCTGTCCGTCTCCGCTGACATTGCCAAACTATCCATAAAGCTGTCACCTAGGACAGTTGCAGTCACACAGGACGGGCCGCCATTAAACTATCAGTTTACACTAAGAAGGGAGGAGTGTGTGTGTGGGTGTGTGTGTGTGTGTGTGTGTGTGTGTGTGTGTGTGTGTGTGTGTGTGTGTGGGTGTGTGTGTGTGTGTGTGTGTATATGTGTAAATGTGTAGGTTGTGGGTGGGTGCTGCATGCATTTTTTTGTCTACTAGAGTGCAGGGAGGCCTTATGTCTCTCTAAATATTCTTTTTTTTTAAAATAAAATTTATTTTTTACAGAACAAGAAAAAGATGCTCGGGGTGATCTTACTCTTTCAGTGCACTGATGTCATTTTAGACATTAAAGTTCATTGTTAAAAGACAATTAACATAAAACGTTACATATATGAGAGAATATATGCTCATCTTCAGATTCATAATTTTACTTTGGGTTACTAGAAAAGGTTTACATGCGTTAATGCTCACAACACACATCAGCTTTCTCATACTGTCTAGTGCCACAGCACTGCATTCCTCTCTGTCTGAGAGGCTCTGTTTTAGCTCCTGTCTCTTTAGGGCCCTCCCTCCCTCCCAAATGTCTGCTCTGATTGGTCGGCTCACACATGCCTGACCCAGCACCGCTAACAACAACAGGGCAGCTGTGCTAAGTCAATTCGTACATGCTGCGACACAATTATGCAAACGTGTGCCATGGTGACATAGTGTGATGTCACAAAGTCACGGAATTAAAGGCGGGACTACTGACGGGGCGTTTTCGGGAGCAGTTTTTACTGTGAGCTGATTCTGCCGGTGCAGACTTTGAACTTTTTAACTTTCAAGATCTTTTACATGAATAAAAAACATATATTAAACACTGACGGAAAGAAAAAACTAAAAAGCATAATAGTTCTCCTTTAAACCTTTAGATAACCTTTTTTAGCACATTACTCAGGTATTTTTCCCCACTCTTGCCGTGTTGACCAATCTCCCAGGTGGGTGGAACGTGCATGTTTGTATGATATATAATGTATAATGTATAGTGTATAGTGAACAAATGTTTGAGAAAAGCCAATATAAAACATCTGAATACTAAATATTTATGATGCTTTTGAAGGGTATAGGTTGACACCAGTTGAGATTCTCTACGGTTATTGTAAACGGATACATCGCACAACGGTGAGGCCTTTGACACAAACAAACACATACACACAGCTGCACAGACATGGTTGTTGAAACGAATACACACACACACACACACACACGCAGAGGTGCTTCAGAATGAGGTCAAGGAGTCAGTGTTGAACTGAGGAGAGGATCAATAGAGCTCTGAGTGTTTGTACACCTCTTGCCTCCCTCCCACATTTCCTATGCCTTTTGAAATCTCTCCATCTGTCTCTTCCTCGCTCTCTTCCTCCCTCGTCTCCTCATCAACAAAACCAACCGCTACTCGTACTGTGAGAGCAGCGGCCATTTAGAAACACAGATATCCGTAAAGAGCCCACAAAAAAAAAAAAGACTCCCACGAACGCACAGAAATGCAGGCGCTTGTCTGCAGTGCGTGCCCGTCTCCGCTGTGTGGTAAAGCTGTCGGCGCCGCGCGAGTGTGTCTGGACGTCTCCCAGGGGCTGCGTTCGTTCTGCTGTGGGAGATCTGTGACTGGTGACTTCAACTCACTGGCACCCCGCGAGCAATAGCCCGGATGTGATAGGCAGATGAAAAGAGAACAAGGCAGTGACAGAACGACAAGCAGAGGAAGAGGCAGGGAGAACATGTAAAGGACAAAATGCTTTCTTCCCTGGTTGGGAGCATCTCATTTTTTCTCATTAGGGGAACTCATCTGAGCTCAGAGGATAAAAGGAGGACTGATAGCCGGTATTTTTTTTCTCCCACTCCATCCCTCCTCTCCCTCTTTTTCTCCCACTGTGCACATGCCACCTAATTAATTACACCCTACCATCGCTTTGCTACAACAACCACTGCCGGCTAATTAACAGCACGCCTCAATCATGACCCCACTTCAAGGGTTCTGGATGTGTTTGTGCGAGTTTAGAGGGAGAGATGGAGGAGGAGGAGGAAAAGTAAGTGTGATATGCAGCGGAGAGAAAGGGAGAAAAAAGCAGCAGGAGAGAGGAAAGAGAGGAGGGGAGGTGGAGCAGAGAGACGGGGGGAAACGAATGGACGAAAGCAGCTTGCAAGAAGCGGGGAGGTAAAAAACGCAGAAATGAGGAGACGGGCACTTTGATGTGACAGACAGATGCTCCGGAGATGAGGAGAAAAGGATGGAGTGACTCCTCTCCACGCCCAGCTGGACTCTATCAGCCAGGCTGGAGCCAGAGAGGCTGGTGGGGAGTCCCAACGACGTGGAGTTTCACCCCGGACACGTCACTCCCAATCCCCCCTGAGCCTGCCTGAGCCTGGCCAGACCCTCAGCGCTGCTGCAGCCAGGCACCATGGCTCCTAACTGCCCCGAACACACTCTCACTGATCGTATCAGAGAGACAAACGGAGCGAGGCAGGAAGCAGGAAAACACACAGAGAGGCCGTACAGGCTGGAAACCACGTACGCCACATGTAACGTCCTCATGGATGAATTGAGAGAGATAGCGAAATGAAGAGAGACGGAGAGGGAGGGAGTATAATTTGTTTAGTGTACTTGATTGCATTAGCGTTAGGGTCATATTATTCTTCATCCATGTCTCACACACACACACACGCACACACGCACACACACACACACACTCAGAGAGAAGTAAAGCCCAGTGGGGCAATCATAACATCAATAGCGCTTGACTGGGCCTAGACAGACACACAGATGCTCACTCACTCACACATGTGTTTCCTGTGTATCTGCTGAAGCAGTTTATGCAGAGAAGGAGGGCAGCAGGGTGGGGAATCAGAGGAGGGGACCACAGAGGAAGTGAAATATACGAGAACAGGAAAATATAGTTACACGAAGATGAGCTAGGAAGATGAAAGTGTCACCCAGCGTAACAGCGCTCTAAAAAAGGAGTAGTATAACGCCTTCTGTGGCACCAGAGGAAGCTGCATGTAATGTGTTAAATCATCCCCAGTGATGTCACTCAGCTTCTGGTGGCATTGTGGGTAATGCAGGCAGCAGGTAGAATGCGCGGATAAAAACGGTCTCTGGTTCTGCTGTATCAGTTCTGATCATTTATTGTTGAATGGTCCAGAATGAGTCCAACTATATTATGGGAGTGCAATGCTAGAACCAGGGAAAAGGGGACCTACATTACCCACAATGCAACTAAATAATGAGTGACATCACCGGAGGCAAATTGTTCTTTATCCACAAAAGGATTTATTCTGCTTCTGCTACATACACAGTGGTTCTCCCCAAGACCTGTGAACACGCTTTAATGAGTTAAATTGGTAGAGTTACCCTTTAATTAATATTATTGAGGACATGAGGAACCAGTAACTAATTATCACTGTAAATACATCCAGAGGTGCAAAATATAAGATTTAATGTGATATATTGTTTCCTGTTAACCAACCTAAATAAGGTTTTTGCTGCCCGTGGCACACGAGGAAAATTTCATCTTGTGAAATAAAAAGATGTGTATAATTGCTTTGCTTTGGGTGACCACTGGTTCCACGGAGAAGTACTAATCAGGTCAGAGATGCTGAAAGATTTGGAATAGCTTGGAAAGAAGCTACTGGATGGAATGAGCAAACCATACATCGCTGCTTTGATAATGAATATTTGCACATGAAGCCGGCCATGAAAGGAGGTGAAGGTGATTATTCCTCAGTGTTATTAACATTTTAAAGATGTTCAAACCACCAGAAAATAGTGCTGACATAATGATGAATTCAGATAACCCTTTAAATATTTACCACGATCCATTTTTAATTCTCTATTGGAGACGCTTATGAGAAAAGTGTTCGGTTTTCCCCATTTTTCAAGACAGCCATGATAAAACTGTAATCGCCAGAAACTAACACGGATGCACCGTCACTGGAACACCACGAATGGAGGACGACAGAGAGACGAACAAAGAGTGAGAGTGAAACAGAATGTTCTAGTAATGGGCCAGCAGCAGAGTAGAGAGGCCATGTTCGCTGTCAGCCATTAACATGGCCATGACTAAATTATTCACTGCACTCTGTCACCTTACACAAGCCGGGGCTAACTCAGACTAAGGAGGGCTCTGTGTGTGTGTGTGCGTAGGTGTGCGTGTGAATGTATGTATGTGTGTGTGTGTGTGTGTGAGAGCGTGCATGTGAATGAACAGTGGGCTTTGCAGGAAGCGGAGAAGAAGGATTCCTTTAAAGAAGGGGGCTCAGTATTGCCATCCTGTGGCTCGAACAAGCAAGATACTGTGTCTGTGCGGGAGCCATTTCTACTGGGGAGCTGCACACACACACACACACACACACACACACACACACACACACACACACACACACACACACACACACACACGCACTGGGATAAGAATATGGGTTTAAATGAGTCCGAAAAACATGCATGCAAATAGTACGCGAGCCTTTAACCTTTAGATGCCCTTTGAGTGTAACGTGCGGTAACAAGCAAACACATACATAAACATACGAGCGCACGTACACAAAGATGAAAAGAGGAGGAGGAACAGAGAACTGTTTTGTGTAGAGGAAGCTGATTTCCATGCAGGTTTACCGTGGAACAGGAGAGGCTGGTTAGCAGGAGCAGCTGGGCAAACAATACAACCTCACCTGGAGTCATTTACATGGATTGTGTGCGCGCGCGCGTGTGTGTGTGTGCGTGTGTGTCCGTGTGTGTTTGTGTGTGGTTGTTATGTGGAGAGGGGTGTCTCCTGTTGCTGCTCTTCTTCATCGTGTTCCTGAAAGTGCCGTTGGCAAGGAAACCAGAGAGAGAGACATGAGAGACAAGTCAAGGAGCACGGGTTTCGGGTGAAAGCAAGGCGAAATGAGGGAAGAAAAGGCAGACAAATGAGGCGGTGGTGTGTGTGTGTGTGGGGGGAATAAAAGCAGAGCATCTTTGGAAGAGAGCGGCGAGTGGAGGGGTTAGAAGGGATGGGGAGGGGGAGGGAGAGGGTGGTGGTGGTTGGTTGGAGGGAGTTAACAGAGGGGAGGCAAAGAGCATGTGACAGTGCGACCCATGCCTCCCACTGACAAGCTTTATTACAGTCCCACCTGCAGCGAGACAGCAAAAAGCACTTAGCCTCGGCCAAGTCGCCTGACAGTGGAGGACAGTTAGAGAGGGAGGGAAGGAGAGAGGAGCAGAGAGAGAGAGAGAGAGAGAGAGAGAGAGAGGAGGGAGAACAGGCTGGAGGTAGAGATACAGGGAGGCTGGGTGGGAGGAAGGGACAATTGAAGTCATGGGGTTGCAGAAAGGGAGGCAGAGGAGGAGGAGATATAAAGACAAGAGGAAGAATGGGGAAGAAGAGAGGAGGAGAAACATGAGGCAGGGAAAGATGCTCGGTCGAGCTAACAGCATATACAACGTCCTCATTTTCGCTCTATCCCAAGTATGTACAGATCTCTATGTGCTTCTGTTGTGGTGTTTCAGTTCAGGTTTTCTTATGTGCTGTCAATAAAAAGACACACACACGCACACACAACGCAGCCTGCTGCCAGCTGTGCAAGTGTGCAGCGTGTCAGGCTTTATCCTGCTTGAACACCTGTTTCCTGGTGAAGCTGAGGTCAAAGGTCAGAGTCTGGCGCTCTCTCACTAAGTGGTCTTTTTTTTGTGTGTGTGTGTGTGTGTGTCGGGGCTACTGCTGAAACATGTTTGCAACCTGACCCCGCTGCTCTGAGGCCTCGACCTCACATCGGGGTGGCCTCGCCCTAACCCCCTAAATATAACTCCTTCCGAGACCGAAAAAAAAAAGGAATCCACGTGTGTTTTACATATATTCCGCACGACGCGGCCATCGTAACATAACTCAGACGCTTTTTGCTGTCATCGTTCAGCTCCGACTCGTGCAATCCGTGAGAAGGAAATAATTAAGGGGATGAAATGAAGAGAGGTTTATTACTTCCTGAACGCCGACAGCTCGCATCTATTAGCGCTCCAGCCTGCTGATGTATCTGCTGATGAGCTATGGCCAAGTAATGACGTGCTCCGCTGGCTGTGAATCTATAGGTCTCTGCCTAAGTCTACTCTTTCTGGCTCCCAGGCTCTGGATGGAAAACCACAGTCACTAAATCAAACCCATCCGGAGGGGAGATGAGAGCGAGCGAGCGAGTGAGTGAGTGAATGGGGGAGAGAGAGAGAGAGAGAGAGGGGGGGGTTAGCGGACTGTTTCTCAGCCCTTTTCGGAGGGAGAGGAATGTGTTGGAAAGGGTACAAATCAACCAGAAGTGACTGCACAATAAGGTCAGTGTGATCAGAGGAGAATCCTAGACATGCACAAACACACACACACACACACACACGCACAGAAACAAACACATTAAGCACACACATGCAAACACAGTGAGTGATTGAGCCGGGGCGCAACCCCGTGCCCACCCTGTGAGTGGCTAATAACCGTGGCGCGGTGCCAAACCCACTGTCTCCTGACTAATTCCCCCTCATGCCCGCCAGGACTGGCGCCACACTGCAGAACAGAGCTCTGTTTCTCCCCAAAATCCTGTGATCATTACATTACTGAATTACTCAAATAGATGGATGAAAAAACAGCCGCGCAGGCCATCCAGCCCGCTCACCCCGTGAAGAAAAGATATAATGGAAAAGACAATGGGAACACTGTGAATTAATATTTGTTTGTCGAGGCTGCCTCTCGTTCACTTAACACACACACACACACACACACACACACACACACACACACACACACACCTCAACGCCCACTCTGCTGGGCTGGAAAAAGAGGGCAGTGAGGTGGCGCTCTGCCAAGCGTGGCGCTGCCAAGAGACTCAGTATACGCTGGTCTCCAGTGGCATTTTAATCACACACACACACACACACACACACACACACACACACACACACACACACACACACACACACAGCCACACAGACACACACACACTTCCATCTGCTGTGCTTCATGGGAGCGGTGGCAAGCTTGTCGCTGTCATTCGAAGTTAGCCCACCCTCCTGTCATCCCTACTGAGGGGGACAAAAGAAAAGAAGAAAAGGGAAGGAGAGGAGGGGGCAAGCAGTGGCATTCCTCTCCATGCCTCCCCTGTCACCCTCTGATCTCTCTCTCCAAACACATCCCCTGTCGTCTCTCCATTCACCAACCCTCCCCGTACCTTCCGTCCACACCTCCCTCGTCCCTCAGCTCCATTTTCTTCCTCGCACCGCTACTCTCATCCCCCTTCCCGCCGGCTGCTCTCTTCTCCGGACAAGAGATACAAGGATGGGCAGCTGTAGCCGCCCTCACATGTGTGTGTGTGTGTGTACAGTGTGTGTGCTCTGTGTGGTTTGGACCCGACTGCTGCGTTCTCCATGCAAACCCCTTAATGCGAAACGTTAACCAGGGCGGTTGAAGCAACAAGCTCAGACATCGATTCTTCCTCCCGCACAAATGTGGGTTGCCAGATACTGTGAATTACCCCCCCTCGGCGCCCCAACCAGTCCCCACGCCCCACCTTCAGTGGTGCTCCACGCTCCCACGGTGGGTGATTGCGATTGTATTGAACTGGCCAGCAGCCAAGCGCACAAGACTGCCAAGTCTGCCAAGTCCAGCTGCGCCGTCGCAATCAAAACACACTCACAGCTTATCCCGCGACAATCACATCGCCAGCATGTGTAATTCCAAAGACGCGTACAGTATGCACACAAACATGCATATTTTAGACATGTTTGCTGAGAGGAACAGAATGAAGGTTAAAAAAAAAAACGACCAGATTCACATGAGAGGTGAGAGTGAAAGATGCTGTAACGGAAGAGCGCGATGGTACGAACTTCCTCACCATGTATTCTGCCATTCATATTAGTCCAGCGTGTCGCTCCCTCCATCTGACATCTGTGTGACAGCAGGTAGGTTTACCTTGCTCCTCCGCCACTAACAGTGTGTGTTTGTTTTGAGCCTGAGCGACTGCTGATGTATGTGAAGTGTTCACAGGTCCGTGGGCCTGAAGCACATTGTGGTTTGCCCACATGTCACATCCTCCCTGCTCCAAGTCTGTTTCCTGTCTGATAGGACCGCAATATTGCTGGGACGCTTGAAGCACAAAACATGGGGTTGCACTTGTGGCCATTTTTTTAAAAAACATTTCATGTGTACAGCACCGGTCAAAGCAAATGCTGAAATTAGAGCCGCGACCATTAACGCGCAGCATCAACCGTCTCAAATCATCAGCCTTTCCCCCTTGAGCCTTTTTTTTTTTTCTAGCTGTTGCAAAGGGGGCTCGTTTAATGATTTAAACCCAACGGTCTTAAGATCATGACTGATCGCGCACCTCTCTTCTCTATTCTGTGTGAAAACCTCAAGCGTGTCTTGTGTCACGTTCCTCGCCCGAGCGAAGGAAATGGGCCGTGTCATGTCAGTGTGAGCCGCAGCACAACGCGCATGATGGAGAGCACTTAAATAACTCATGAAAAACCCTGTTCTCAACCCGCACTCGACCACTGGGAGGAAAATTCAGTCCTCTGCGCGTACGTGTGTGTGTTTGTGTGTCTGTGGATGTGTGGTGGCTCTCTTTGTCATGTCTGTTTAACCAAGTGTCTTCAGCTGTGTTGTGGTTGAGCTAGTGTGTGTGTGTGTGTGTGTGGGTTCAGACGGAAAGTAAGCTTGAGATGAGTTTCTGTAAACGACATGGGGGCCCTCGCGGCTAAACAGAAATAGCCTTAGAGAAAAGAGTGAAAGAGGCCAGGGCAGGAGGGAGCAGCGAGCGACAGAGAGACAGACAGAGCGGGAGGAGAGGAAGTGACAAAAAGAAATTTTTTAAAAAAAATCAGACGTAGAGTTACGAAAATGACGATTTACAGAACTTCTGCGTTTATAAGTGTAAGCGCTCGTGTGAAAGAAGAGAGGAGGAGCAGGAAGAGAGATACCCCTCCGCGAAAAAGGCAGTCCGGCTACACTGATAAGAGGAGACAGCAGCACTTTCCATATAAACGCACTGAGCTCCAGAACCCACTGTAGTTGATGGCCTCCCTCGGGGCGATGCTCACACACGTGCACGCGCGTATGTCACTTATTTTTTTTCCTCGTGTGTGTGTGTCTGCGCCTGCTTCATCACGACTCCTTCCACCTCGTCTCTCGTTCTCACTTTCGTCGCTAACGTCCACTGCTTCACTGCGACGGTCTCAAACGTCCGTCGAGCTGAACGTAGTCGTTTCGCGTGCTTACCGATATATGTGTTGCTGGATGCCACCACATGCCACACGTTAGCTTGCTGTCCTACGCGAGCCGGCCCTCACGCGCACCCGAACACGTCGATAAAAGCGAGTACATCTTCGGCCTAGGGGGAGGATGGCTTCGGGCGCGGTCACACCTTCACGTAATGAGTGAATCCTGTGAGCTAATTCACTTCTTCACCTCGCCATGGAGCTCAACGGTGTGACCGCACCCCAAATTTGTGCACATGCGACCGTGCCCTTACAAGGAGCTGTATATGTTCATGGTGTCGTTTGTCGTTTTATTGGGAAATATGTGTTCACATTTTTGGCGATTTTTAAGGATTGGCTGTTTCGTTGATCGCACTGATTTTGATTGGTCACTTTAATTGATATTTCTGTGTGTTCAAGAGAATTTAGCTCCATATTTTGGATTTGTTTGTGTAGTAGTCTACATATTTAAGCTTTTTTGCCCAGTTTGAAACATTTGCATTTAAAAAGTAATCAAATTATGACTAAATGACTTACTTATCACAACAGGGTAGCTAGTAATGTGTCACCTATTACAAGTAGACCCTCCCAATGCTGATTATACAGTGGATGAAGCAGATGCTGTAAAATGACCACAAAGCCCATAATCCACTGCTCAAACCAACAACAAAAGTGTGAGATAATGTGTGTGGATATGTAAACTTGTCTCTGAATTGACGAGTGTCAGCGTAGGGATGTTCCAGAGCGGGGATGTGCACCTTTTGTCGGGCAGGTTGAGTTAGCTTGATTTGCATTGTTGCTACTTAGAAAGCAGCTGCTTTTCCAAACAACGCATTCAAAGGAGGCGAAGAGACCAAATCTCCTGCACATTTGCAAAACAAACCTCAGGGAAATCGTTATTACCGCCTCTGGTCCTACAAAGCAACATGTGTTGGTCGACAGTTGGATCGCAAAAGATGGAGAGGGAAGAGTTAACCGGTTTGGGTGAGAGGGGGAAAGCTATTGTAGGTACATATAGATACAAGACAATGTTGGCGGAGGTGTGTGGTTGAAGAGATTGAACAGGATGTGCCGCGAAAAGACATGACAGCACACGCCTGAGAGGAAGAACTCAAAAGAATTTCTTGTCACTCTTCCATTTGAGCGTTAGAGCCGCCTCAGACCTCATCTCATTCACCGCAGGGGTCTCACTTCTTCCTGTGTTGCCACACAGCGGGGTCAGGAGGACGGCTCGAACAGGAAGAAGGAGGCAGAGATAAGATGACTGCAGAGCGCACAGATGTTCAGAGGGTATGACTAAGTCTGAGTAGTTGAATAATGAAGGGTAAACCGAAGCATTTACTACTGTATGTTCAGTCGTGTCAACTGTGTTAATGCAACGTGGGTATGTGTGTTTAATTGAAGTCACATCCTTCCTATAAACCTCATTTCTGTTAAGCCACAGCGACTCAAACAGATGTAATACACAAATAAATAAAACAAGAAGATAGAGACAGAGGGGAGTAAAAATGCCATGTGCGAGACAACAGCCTGAAAGCACCGCGGCAGTGTCGACTGTGATCCGGCCTTCGGGAGCGCTCTACTCACTGGAAAGTGGGCGTTCGACTCGGTCGGCTTTCTCTGGCTCTGAGGTCACTGGGTGAGAAGGAGTGCGGTCACCCTGCGGTTGCGAAGGCCCCGAGTCCACCTCCTTACTGGCTCCAGCCACACTCTCAATCACAGTGCACGCCTGAAAAAAGACAAAAAAGACATAATTAACAAACAAGAAGCGAAGGAGGGACTTTGTGAGACAGAGGTGGTGTTAATTAATTTACAACCGGATCAATGAGTGACTTAAAATTAAATCCCCGACACTAATTACCAACGACTCAAGATCTGAATTCTATGAGCACGTCTACTTAGAGGTGCCCCCTCACAATGTCGCAGGACACAGATGTCTCAATATTGTTGCGGGGCGACCACAGCGCCACCGACACGATGATCAAATCTAAACAATAAAGAGACACCGATGGTGCAAATATAGCAATTAACTGCTGACGTGTGCGACCATTTTTAGCTGCTGTCACAGCACTCAGATTTCTGCTATAAAAAGACAACAACTAAAAGGGGACGCAGCGGCGGGTGAAGAAGTGTCCCTTTCCCGGGAGCGACAGCGCCGCGAAACAGACAGACGGACGGACAGACAGACAGAATCAAAGACGGAGAGAGACAGAGCGAGAGAAAGAGTTTTCCTGACAGCCCGAGTCTGTTTGGATGTGCTCCACTCTGCTCCCCTCCGCAAGCTGAAAGAGTAAAAGAGGGATGAGCCTTCAGGAGAGAGACAAGCTGACCATGAAAAGCAGAGGGAGAAGCAGAGGGTGGCTGTCAGCGAGCAGAGAGAGAGAGAGAGAGAGAGAGAGAGAGAGAGAGAGAGAAGTGGGGGAGAGTTTTAAAAAGAGGCTGTGATGGCTCACACCATTGACGAGTAGCAGGGAGACAGGCAGGGGAGGTGCAGCGCATCTTAAGACAAAAAGGCACCCTGGGCTTATGAAATATACATAGCTCTCAGCGGGAGACAGAGACACAGAGCGACAGAGCAGAGGAGGGCCCTGAAGACTGACGAGACTCCACTTCCCCTCCTAAACACACACTGCTAAAAATAAAACACACAGACACATTCCTAATGACTTCTCATGAGGAGCCAGAGGGGGAAGTAGTTAGTGCTTTTTTTTCTTTTTTTTTTTCTTTATATGTGTGTGTGTGTGGTTACATTCACACACACACATGCAGGTGTTTGCGAGCATCAAGTTGCATCAATGCTTCCTCCTACACTTACAGCCCGAGTGGGCAAACCACAAAAGTAGCTATGACACAAAAACAGACGAGTGTTTTTGGCTGTTGGCCCGTATGTAAATCCACCTGCCGGGTCGGTCAGGGGGATTTTTTTTCTTTTTGTGTGTGTGTGTGTGTGTGTGTTGTTGTTGTTGTCGTTGGAGGTTTGTTTCAACCGCCTCTCACTCTCAGACCTGCCCACCTGCCCCCTCTTCAAGCCCCAGACAGCTGCCTCCGCCACGCCAGCAGTTAAAAACCATTTAAGCAGACCTCACTTAACAATACACTCACCCTTTGTTCAAGCTAACGATCCACCTCTCCCACGCACTCCTCTGTAATGGCTCTGCCACTGAAGTATTGGGATTCTGATGCGAGTGTGTTTGTGTGTGTGTGTGTGTGTGTGTGTGTGTGTGTGTGTTATACAGGGGCTGGGTACATTCACTTATTTGCTTTGTCGCGTTTACCTACTTATCTTATCCTCCTCATCAGACAGGTGGGGTGTGCCTCCCCGGTCTATATCCCTGACACGTCAGGTGTGAGCGTGCAGGTAAATAGTCATGTCTGAGCCCGGGGATTACCTCTGCTCCAGACAACATACTGTACACAACAAACCCTACCCACAGGTTTCCTCACCTTCTCTGTCTCTCTTTCAGCTTCTTTGCTGTCCTTATTTTTTTCTCTCTTTCGAGTAAAAAGTGAACACCTGAGGGGCTTGTATATGAATCCGCCGCGACGGAGTGTATAAAAAGAACACGGAGAGGAAAGTAAGTGTCTGAAGTGCTCCGCCATGTCAGGGCCATGAGGCTTTATAATTTAATTACCGAGATAGTGTTGCTTCTCGCGTCCAGAAAAACAGATGGCGGAGGGGTAACACTCAGCGCACTGGCCTTAAAGAACAAGCTGCGGTGCCAGGATTTTGATGGTACACATTTAGCTGCAGCCATCATGGCTCTCAAGTGACTCATTTGTGCCCATATAATCAGTAAGGGGGCACGGTTACTCAGAGTACATCATGTGACATAACGGAGTGTTACTGTGGGCACGGCAGTTAACAAGATTGAGAGTCTACAGTTACTGACTGCTGCAGTGGTTTCAGCTAAATGCTAACATCAACATGCTAACGTTCTGACAGTGACTACATTTAGGGCATTTAGCAGACGCTTTTTGTCCAAAGCGACTTACAGGACTTCATACATACTACATTCATACACTGATGGCGGTGGCCGCCATGCAAGGTGCCGACCAGAGCATCAGGAGCAGTTTGGGGTTCAGTATCATGCCCAAGGACACTTTGACATGCAGACCAGGGAAATCGAACCAGCGGCCTTCCGATAACAAGACGCTGGCTCTACCCCTGAGCCACAGCCGCCAAGATCGCTAAAAGTTAGCAGGTAAAATTTGACCATTAGACCAGCTGTGGCTGATGGTGTTGCATTAGTCTTTCAATTATTTGATTATCTCCAATTATTAGACCAAGTAAAGATTTGACTTGATGATGATGCTAAATGAAAGGCCAGGGGATAGTTTTGAGGCTCTTGATAATGACCTTTAATACTCATATATTAAATATGATGCTGTAATGTCACTTGTTTTAATGTATTTGTTTTGATGTCCTTTGAATCTGTATCACTGTGATGTCTTGTTTTTTTCATTTCTTTAAGGCTGATTATTCCATCTGTACCAAATGTTTTTGCCCGTGGATACGAATAAAGAAACCCTGAACCTACAGTAGTTCCAGTTCTTGCTCTGGGGAACAGAGTTGGGAAGTAACGTATTGTAAAAATATTACTCATCCCAGTAACGAGTAGTGTAAGGCAATTTTTTATTTTATCCTAGGTAGGCGGTCTCACAATGGACGAGCGGCAGGTCAGGGCAGGCCATGCCGGCTGCTCGCCAAAAAGCTAAAGCATGGAGGATGAGGCGGAGAGGTGCGTCTCAGTGAGTTTGTCTCGTATGTCAAACACGCAGAGAACACTGTGGTCTGTTGCAAACTTTGTGCGAGCAGCAAAACGCCTTCAACCGCGGAAAAATACAACAGCTAATTAACTAAAGCATCTGATACAGCAGCACAGCAATGTGACACACACACACACACACACACACACATACACAAAAAAAACTACCGGTGCTGGAAATGAGGCGTCTACTGCCAGTGCACTCCGGCTAAACAACAGAACTGGATTTCCGAGCAGGACGTGATTGTGAGAGATTTTAAGTGGAGGAGATAAAAACAAGATAAAATCTTGTTGCTGGGTAAGTTACATCCTGGAGGAAACGTGACCTATGTATGTAAAAGTAAGAGAGTAATATAATGAGTAAGGAAGTAATTACTTTTGATACCAAGTAATAGGTAAAGTAATTTGATTACTTACAGAGTAACGTAAATAAATAAATCAATAAGTAAAAGGTAAATTATTACACTTCTGGAGTAACTTGCCTAACACTGGCAGGGAACATGAACGTCTGCATCAAATGTTAGGACAATCACACCAAAAGTTGAGTTACCTTACTTAAACTGACGATGACTCCGGCAATCAAGTTCATAAGATTCAACACCTCGGAACTCTGAATGTTTGCGCAACCCTTCATGACAATCCATTTAATCACTGTTGAGATATTTCAGACTGGCTGAACGACCAACCAACGCTGCTAGCGTGGCTAAAAGCAAGCGATAATTTGATCTTTGATGCCACAGCGTTCTAAATTAAACTAAAATAAGGTGATATTATTGCTTTTTTATTATTTAAGAGCTGTGTCTGAGATAATAATCACTGCTCATGTTGATGTTTGCCCTCTGAAGGGAGCGGGAACAGGCCAGGGAGATGTACGATGCAGCGCAGGAGTCGGGAGGTGAAACGAGAGAGATCTGGAGAGGTAACACTAATTGAGGTTAATTCCACAGTTCACCATTATCTCCTCTAATCAGTTAGGAGGGAAGTTGGATAATAGACGAGGATGCAGGAAGCGGAGAGAGTCCGCCAGCGGTGTGGAGTACTGCGTGCCCTCAAAGGATCACAAGGCATTAGCAGCCGAGTGCAGATCTTGATATGAAGCTGCGGATAAACAGGGAGGTGCCTGCAGGCCCGCGCAGGGAATGTGTGAGCGCTTCTGTGCCATGTATGACTGTCTCGGAGAGAGAGGCCTGTCACTCAAGACAGTCACAACCTCTCTCGTCCTTTGCCTGCCCCACATCTCACCTGTCAACCTCCCGAAGCAGCACTGACACCGTCTGGCGCGCAAGCACTCCGCTCTGGACTCAATATCACGTCCTGGCAGTGAGACACCGGGAGTGACGGGGTGCTACACATGCACCCACTAACAATAACTCCTTCTCTCTCTGTCACACACACACACACACACACACACACACACGATCATTGTGACCTAACCCAGACGTCTCCAGGGGCTGGCTCTTTCATCACAGCCGTGCCCGTCGATACTCGGGCCCTGCACAACATCTGCAGTTCAACACCTACCGGATTCATTAAGGATGAGGACGGAGTCAAAAAGCAAAAGGATACATCGATAAGCAGGGGAGGGTGGGCGCACATGTGTGTGTGTGTGTGCGTGTGTGTCACCAGGGGGGGAAGGGGCCATCCATAACCGCTGTCGACAGTCTAGACAGGAAATACACTTGAGGATGTCGATAAGTTAGTCAGCGGGGGGTGAGGACGGATCAATAGGAGCGCAGGATGATGTCAGTGGCTGCAGATGAGATCACCTGACATGACCAAATGATCTACATATAGGGCTTTTTGATATTAAATTAATTGCATGATCACAGTCTATTTTAGGGGGGTTGCGAGGGAGGGAGTCAATCATTAAAGGAATATTTCATGAATTAGCCCTTTAAAAATACTCCCTCACAAACAGCCTCTTCAAAAGACCTCCGGGCAATATATCATGCAATTATCGCTCCGTTTTCCTCCGGTGCCAATTCCAGCTGTTGTTTTGTCTTCAGTTCACCAGTTGAATTGCTGTTGTGTTACATAATTTTGTGCTCGAGAGTCGCAAAAGCAGATGTGGATTCATGTGAAAATGCCACGGATTAAAAACTTCCAACATTATTGGAAATAAAGAAACCCTCCAGAGGCATACAGTGATTCAACCCCGGAGGTTTGGGGGAAAAATTAAGGAGAGGCGGCCGACTTCACCCACAGGACACGACTGCCCTATATCACGTTGCCTTTCTTGCCATAGTGCCGAGCGCTCGCGCGCCGATGTGTGTTTTTTGCGTGTGTTCTCAGCTCTTCTGACATTTCCTCAAACGCGGTTGACATTTCCAGGGGATTTGAGGATTTGATCCCCTCTGTGTTTGAAGAGTTGTGTGCTGCCCTCCTCAAAACACGGAAAGAAACCGCCGCGGCAGAGCCGCCGGCGTGCCCCGCCTCTGGGGCCCCTTCGCTCCACAGCATTCGCGGCCGAGGCCCGTTCTCGCTCACCCGGAGTGTGATCGGGAGAAAGGCCCTCGCTATACGTTGCCTGCCTTTTTAGAGATGACTGGTTCACTGCTTGGTCTTTTACTAAGTCGTGCTGTTTTCCCCTGAGCTGTGGAGTGTTTCTGCTGCTCTCAACTGAGGCAGAAAAGCTATCACCAAAAGATCTGAGAGAAGAAAGTGTATAGAAATGGTGTGGGAGGGGAGCGAGAGAGCGAGAGAGCGAGAGCGAGCAAGAAAGTGTGAGAGCGAGAGAGAGAGAGAGAGAGAGAGGGAGGGAGAGATCTGTTTCTCCTGCTACAGGCTGGTTAGTGGAGCGAACTGACACAGACTGACATCTCTCTTCCACGGAGACCAAGTTAAAAAGAGCCTCTCTACTCTTTGTCCATTACTCTCTCTCTCTCTCTCTCTTTCCAACCTTCCCTTTTCCTACACTTTCAGCTGTCCTGCCCTCTCTCTCTCTCTCTCTCTCCCTCCATCGCTCTCTCTATCTGTCTCTCCTCTCTCTGCCCACCCTGCAGCTCCCATGTCTTGCTTTTTCTGCCTGGATGGACTCCGCAGCAGTCCTGTTCTAGCCTAGGGCTCAAATTACACTCCACCACACACAAACACTCACACATATGTACGCACACACACACACACACACGCAAGCCCATACAGTAGCCACGAGGAGGCCCAGGGCCCAAACACAGGTCAGGCTCGGGTCAGTCAAGGGCAGAAGGACGGGAAGCCCTGCAGAAACGAGCCTTGGACTGAGGCTGATCTGAGGGAAGCTGGGCGGACGCAATAAGACAAGAGGCACAAATAGATTCACATTAACACAAGCCAGTTCCTGCTTCAGTATGAGCTGAGACTCGTGAGGAAGCTGTTTACTGAGAAAGACCATTAGGCCTGCTTATTTGATTGTCTGCATGACCGAATCGATGAAACATGCACAATACAAACACAGCCAGAATATTAAACCTCACAGCTAGAAAACGTGAAACACTATCAAAACTGATCGCATTCATCAAAGCGAAACATTTGGCCACACGCAATGTAAAGCCACACGAAAAAGACGCCGGACTCGACCTTGGAGCGAGCCAGAGTTAGCTTCAGCCTCAGCAAACATTATAAATGCTAATAACATTCGGACTGAATCAGCATTTTCCGGTCCAACCAATCCCGCAAACTCCCCAGCAGCGCGGGAGATCAGTGGATCAGCCAGAGTGATCCGACCTCGGCGCTCACTGTCGTCCTGTCCTTCAAACGCCAGTGATGTCATGGCTCTAAAACATGTGCATCCTGGAGGAAGGGAAGCGCCACGTTTTGATGTGTGACAGTAAACATTTTGCCCCTTCCTGTGTTGGTTTGTCCCCGGGAACCGGATGCGTGGGTACAAGTGCCTCAATAACCCCGTGTTACTTTATTGATCCCCGCTGGGCAGTTCCCCCCCTCCAGGTCATAGTACACAGAGCCGGAGTGGACTGGGATTCAGATTTAGGGCTTCAAAAGTAGGAGTGCATAAATCTGCGTGAATATGAATAGGGGTATTCAAATTCAAGGTCATTAAACAGCTATTTCAGAGGTGTTTGGCCTGATGGGTTTAACCTGCGGGAGGAGCCTCAAGCTGCAGGGCGGGAAGAAGCCACGCGGACGTCAATAAGTCGAGAGAAACGCTCCTTCACGGCAACACGGCGCGACCTTGGGCTAACGTTCTAAAAACATAAATGCACTCGAGCCTGAGACACAATGCAGACAGGTAGTCACATGTGTACGCAAAGACACACACACACACACACACACACACACAGCTTGTGACGACGACTGCAGGGCTGCTGCGTCTTTCCCCCAAGTCTGTTGGGAACTCTAAGAGGAAGAGGGTAAGTGCTATCGATTGGCTTCTTCCTGCTTGGCCCCGGCTGTCAGAGCAAAAACAAGCTGACCGTTTGACCGCCTGCTTCTCAGTGCATCACTAACTACATGTACACACACACACACACACGGACACACACAGTGCTCGCCTTCCAGGTCCTCTAGGATTTGAGGATACACCTGAAGCAGTCCAGTATCAAGTCCTGTCGTGTTGGTGTGTGACTGACAGCCGGTTCGGAGCCATAACGAGTAAAACAACAAAAAAATATGTAAAAGATATTTTCATGTTGCTCTTATGTAATTATTATCAGCAGTAATTAGGCCTGTTGTTCACTCAATCAATTCATTTTTACCTTTCATTTAGTCAGTTTGTTATCTATTAGGTGATCTCAGATAACTCCTGAAAAATGATGCCCGTGCTCCGCCTATGGCTAGAGGACGTATAAATGTAGCGAGCCAAGCTAGATTGGAGCCAGACACTTGGGTCAATATAAAACCCTCCTGTGGGCAGCACTGTGACATTATGAAGAGAAATCTCTGCTGCACTCAGCTCTCGTCGATGGCATTTAGATATGAGGCGGAGGAAAGATGGAGGGCTACAAATCAGTAGGGGAGGTGGGGGGGGGGGATAAGTGGATGGGCAGATAAACAGACTGACGGAGACGGAGAGGCTGCCCGTTGTGGTTTTACCAAATCAAAGGGAGAGAAGGAGGGAGAAAACAGTGGCGGGTGTGCGTCTGTGTAAAAAATGTCTCCTTCAACAGACATGAACGGACACCTTGATGTGACGGAGGCAAACGGATTCGTCTGAGCCTCCAACACAGACGCGGGGCCGAGTACTGAGAAATGTTTCACCACACACGGTATTTTGACATCACTCGACGAGCCGTGGCGCTGTAGGAACGGTGTACACCACTGCTCCTTTCATTACTATAGCACGCGACTGTTTTTACAAGTATGACAGGCTAGTTTTGGGCAGCTGGCAAAAGCTTTTTCTTTATTTTTCAACCAGGAAAGGGGCCTCGCTAAGATAAAACATTTCCTGGCCAAGACAAAACATACAACACGGATAAAATAGATAAAATATAATTAGATAAAAATATGAAGATAACAATCAAGGAATGCAAAACACATGAGAGGAAAAAGTTAATGTAAGGATGATAAGATCAAATTAAAGCCTTATTGGCATGAGACTGGTATTACCTGGGGATCCCTCGTAATTTTTAATAATAGCAAATTACCCACTCTGTTTCACAAGCACAGCGGTCACGTGATAATGTAAGTAAACCTGCATCTCTGTGACGAGCGCGAGAGTCGATCTCGGCTCATAACAAAGCACGTTGAACTGAAACCAACAGCTTTACAGGCGATGACAGAGAAGGTTTGGCGCAACAGAGGTTGTCGTATTCAAGTGCAGCCACAAAGCATCTGTTACTTGATCCCAACGAGCTGCAAATTATTATTTACGCTTGTAACACATGCAGAAAGTGGGCAAAACAACTCTTTACTGTATCATTAATGTGGCTGCGGAAGAAACAGACACTCCACTTCTGAAATGTTGATGTTACACAGATCCATGATATCACATCCAGTGGATAATAAAAAAAAACTCAATAAAATAAAATACTGACTTTGCTTTTTCCGGTGCAAAACGCACATGGAAGGTTTCATTTCTAAATCATTTGAGATTTTATTGCTAATGCTAGTCCCTGTACAAACAGGGCTTAATACACACATTATTAAAAAGGAATACAAGTAGAGCGTGTGCCTCATATACAGAGTCCTCGCGGCAGCAGCCCAGGGTTCATATCCAACCTGTGGCCCTCTGCTGCATGTCATCCTCCCTCTCTCATCTCAAAAAACTAAAATAAGTTTACGTATACATAAAACCCTGAAACAGATAACAGTAACCAAACAGAATTCAACATGTTGTTTATTGCACATATGTAAGACGCACCTACGTAAGAACACGCAACAGATTCAGCCACCTAAATGATATCCTGTACAAACTAGTGAAATACCATTTTAAAGGATATTGGATAGTTAAAGGGGGAAAAACAATGTGCCAGGTGCCAACGTGACAACAATCACCATCATTATTTTCAGTACTGTGACTCAGTATTCTTTACTTCATAGTTTTCAGCTGCGCTGGAGTTCACAGCGGCTGTAAAAAAAACTCCCTATAATTCTGTTTTTATTGACCGTGATAAAGCACATCGCGGCAAAGGTGCTGTGTAAATACGAACATCTTCAGTATTAACTATCCTTGTATCAAAATGTCATCTTTTTTTATGTACGGACTTTATTGTTCCGTTTACTGGTAAATATGAAAGGCTGGTGTCAGCCAAAAAAAAAAAAAAAAACCCCACTGCTGCTGCACTCATATATCTGTTGTCAGGCCCCGGGAAAATATATACAGTAGGTAATATATACAGCAGAGCACAGCAAAACAACTCTATTCTCCAGAGAGGGAAGAAAGTGGGGAGACAGCGAGAACGAGATAGAGAGAGATAGGTGGAGAGGGAGAGAGAGGGAGAGAGAGGGAGGGAGAGAGGCACAACGGGCTGTTTTCTGCTGGGTGGGTAAAGTGTGTCCAGGGGGCAGCTGAGTGAGCACACACAACACAAAGCCTGTCATTAGTCCCTGCTTTCTGCAGACACAACAAACTGTGTGTGTGTGTGTGTGTGTGTGTGTGAGACAGAGAGAGAGAGAGAGAGAGAGAGGATGACGGTGCGTGCGTGTGCGCCTCTGGGCGTGCGCATATGTGTGGAGTTTCAGACATTGACAAAAGCCTGTGTTGTTGAGCTTGTCTTCTCTGATGTACAGCTCCTTCAGGATCACAGCTCTGCGCAGTCAATACTCGCCCGGCCTGCTTGTGTGAGTGTGTGTGTGAGATTAGCTGCAATGTATAGATCCTAGCAACCTCCCCCCCCCCTCTTCTCCTCCCTTCTCTTCCCCTCTCTTCTCTTCTCTCCATCCTCCTCCTTGTATCTCTGACACCGCCCCACACACACACACACACACACACTCGCACACACACACCGCCTCCTGTCTACCAGCTGCCACTTTACAGCCATTCATCAGAGCTATGATTAGTGAGTGGTGGAATGTCGTGTAGCTACAGCCGACTCCTCACCCCGACCCTGACCTTTCACCTCTGGACGACCCGGCGCGACCCCGGGGCCGCGGCAGCTGCTTTTACACTGCGCCGACACACTCCATTAGGCCTGACACCTGCTTCTACACACACACACACACACACACACACAGGATCGCAGTGTACTACACACGCTCACACACAGACACACACATGCACTCTAAGATGCGAAGGATGGCCGCAGAAGTAAGATTCAAAACAGTTACTTATGCGCAGGCACACACACACACAAACACAATGGCCTTTACACATGCTAATGCAGTAAGGCGGCCCTTTTATGAGATTACACAGTCATTACAGTGAGAGGGGTCACGAGGGGCACCTGTGGCTGAGCGGCTCCACAGTCTATCAGGAGCAAGTGTGTGTGTGTGTGTGTGTGTGGAAAAACCAGCAGGAGAATAAAAGAGTGTGAGTATATGCACTGTATAAACTGAAGTATAAGCACAGTGAGGGGAGTGTTACAGAGCCAATGCTAGCGACATTCAGTGGACACTGTGCATATGTTCAGTGTGCAATAAGACACTCTTTGTATGAGTGAGCGCTTCTGTGTGTGCGTGTGTGTGTGTGTGTGTGTGTGTGTGTGTGGGCCCCAGGCTGACTCTGACAGCTCAGTGCTAGCCATCTGCTGGCAGTCACACCAGGAGAAAGCAACCGCAGCCAAACAATGGAGAGCAATGACAGGCCAGGATTTGTGGGGAGTTTTTGTATGTGTGTGTGCGTTTGCGCGCGCGCGTGTGTGTATTTCGGTGCGGTGTGCGCGTTTTCCCTTCAAAGATCCAAATGAGCCCCTCTCTATGAGCATGTGCGGAGGGGCGTGGCTGTTGTTGATAGGCTGTCTCTGTTACCAGGCGATAGATTAACAAGCCCAAATGGCCATCTGAGGAGGATAGATAGCATGGGCGAGTGTGGGCTCACTTTTTTTCTTTTTTTTTTCTCCCTGTCGCATGCTGTGTGCCTACTGTAGGTCTGTCCACCCCTTTACTCTTTTATCTTCTCTCTCCCTCTGGCCCTCCCTCGCTTTGTAAGTTGGAAATTGATATGAATGTACAGTCAGAGGCGAGGTGGATGTGCTCTACTGAGCTGCACAAACAGCATTATACAGTATTCTCGCCAGGCATTTTATTTTCCGTGTGTGTATATATATGCGGTCCCTTTCCAGCAAACAGTATGTTTTTCAACCTCTCCCTGTTTCTCACTCTCTAGCTGCAGGTAGAGAGCCATCTTGGATGCAGACAGATGGTCGGGCGTTGGGAGGAAGCTGGCTCGCCTGGATGTGACACACCAGTCTGACGGCAGGCATCATCCAGCTGGGTGGAGGCCTGCAGTGCCTCCTAGAAAGAGCATGCCAGGTGGCCAAGAAAACAGGCTGCTGGTCTCCTGCAGCCACTACACACATAACCCTCTAGTCACTATTCCGCTACTTTGCTCCCAAACACAACACGGGGCTGTTTCCGACTACAAATAAGTCAAGACCGCAAGTCAGAAGCAGAGGAAATGAAAAGGAAATGGCCAAGCGAGGACAGGAGGCAAATGGCTGATTATGAAAAGAATCCCTCTGCCCTGCACTCCATTTGAAGAAGAGTTTTTTTGGCCCACGTGCATATGCTTGTGTCTGTGTGTGTTGCTTTGGCCATCCATGCCTTTGTATGGCAGCGCTTCAAAGGAAGCCTTCAGTAAGTTTTTTCTGCTCTTCCACCTCCTGCTGCTGCTAGTTTGTGTGTATGTTTGTGAGTGTATGTGTTGTGGAGCGGTGCCTCCTGTAGCTGGGGGCTATGGATGATCACCGCTACCGCGGCGAGGCTGGCATGCCATGCCCGCTGGCACACTTACAGGGCACACCTATTTACACAGGCCCAGACTGAATGGAAGGCATTGTCTGGGTGAGAATGCAACACTTAAGCTCCTGATTAAGGCAGAACAAAGCCCCGAGGGGCAAGAGTGATGAATGCACGGAGCGGGAGAGGGAGGGGAGGAAGAGATGAAGGGAGGCAGGGACGGGAGGCTGTGTAAAAGGGGAATCTCATCTGCTGTTGCTGCGGGAATGCGAGATACGAGCGGGGGAAAGGAGGGAAGGAGGCGGAAAAAGGAGAGAGGGCAAGAATTGGCAGCAGTGTAAGGGACTGGGAGAGAGGCAGGTGGGGAAGTGAGAGGAGGATGAGGTGGCGAGGTAAGAAGAGAGGCAGGTTAGGATGAAAAGAAGAGGTAGGGAGGGACCCAAGAGGGAGGCAGGGAGGTGGGGGGATGAGCAGAGAGGCAGGGGGGAAAAGAGGAGGTGGTGGTGGGGGGGACGAGCAGAGAGGCAGGCTTAGGAAGAGATAAAAAGACAACAGAGAGGGAGCCAAGCAGAGAGGTAAAGAGAGGAGGGAGCTACTGTCGAGGTATCCTCACTGATAAGGAGGAAGTGATGCTCCACTGTGACAGCCACGAGGTAAATAGACAGAGAGCGCCCTCTAATGGCGCATGTGCAAAAGCAACGGGCTCTCCGTCCTGCCCCCTCTTGTCCAGGGAGTTAACAGCAGACAAGAGGGAGAAGCCAATTACTGCCAACAATTTTTAAAATCAATTAGAATGATAATAAGCTCATTGGGATGCTGCTATGAAGCCCTGCTATTAAAAATTCAATTTCAGATGAAAATGTGAAGTATGTTCCCCAGGAAGGTAACACCGGTGGAGTGTTTATTTTCTTTATTCAGTGAACAGTACGCATGCAGTTAAATGTCTGTGTGTTTATGTGTATACTGTGTGTGTGTGTGTGTGTGTGTGTGTGTACACTTAGTGGCATCTTGGCCACGTATGGGCACAAACAGAACGTGTATGACAAGGGGTGAGCTACTCCCTGAGTGTGTATGTATCCTAGCAACAAGACAGACGTAGTAGCAGTGCAGTGAGCAGCTGGCAGAATGGGACACAGAGGCCATGATGGATTTATCACCATAATGTGTGTGTGTGTGTGTGTGTGTTTGTGTGTGTCACATTTAACAGCTGTGAGAGATTCAGGTGTGTCTGCGTGTGCGCACATGCTACGCATCAATGCGTGTTTATTGCATAAACACTCATCGCGGCGTCAAGCCGTCCCAGTTGCACTGATAACAGCCAATGGGCAGCCGCCGACATCACATGGCTACACTTTCACAGTTTCCAAATATAATGCTCACAAGGGTCATTATCATGTGTCTGTCAGTGATCAAAAGGTGGTGAAATTTTGAGCATCGGTTAAGTGCAACGTGTCACTACATCTGTTGGTCTTGAGCACATTCTTAGTCGAATTGTGCATGAGTTTGTGGAGGTGTATACGGCACATATAAAGCAGGAACCTCGATATTAAATAAACTGTGTAAAACTTGTGGCTAATGTAATCACCAAAAGGCACAACACTCTCAAGGCCAAAAAATAGAAAATTGATTGAAAAGCAAAAGCATTATGATTCAGTCTTGCGTCCTTCGTCCACCGTCTTCATGCATAAAGTCTGTTTGTAGGTCTTGGGGAGCAATGAGGCCTTTTGGGGCTTCAGAAAGAGCTGTGCAAAGTCTGATAAACTGCATAAAGTGTGACGTCACTCAGGGCTGAACTCTCCAAGTTTGAAAAGGGGGTTGGAGTGAGTTAGCTGAGCTTAAAAGACCTCCACTCCTCAGCTCTGCTTGAGGCTAGCAGCTCAAGGATACATTAATATACTAGCATAATTGCAATAATTTGGTGTTGTAATAGGACTGGAAGAATGAACAGCCTATTCCTGGTTAAAAGCTCTGTTTTTACAGTCTAATTTTAGTTGGTAGCATCACAGCAGTGAGAAACAACAGATGCAGTGGGTCTGTAAGGTTCCTGAGCCTTAGAAATAAAAAGTCTATGTGAAAATGTAACAATTCTCAATCATTTTACAATAACTATGGGTCTGGACCCGGATAGTAGTCCACCTATTGGTGTTCTCAGGCGGGATTGAGAGAGATGGCAGGTTAACAAGGGAGACCCATTTCAGTATTTCTGCTAACGAGAGGGATGGCAACCCACCTCGTCCCTCCTCTAATTGCCTACTAGTTGTAACCCTTAGTTGGTGTTCAATCAGAATCACCTGAATCAGAAACAGAAGAGCTATGTATTAGCATTAACCTTGACAACGAGTCAAGCGAAGCAATAAAATACAACCGATCTTCTCTGTGGCGTCCATGTCGCTTCCACATTACAACTTAAAAGCTCATAAACGTGCCGAAAAATTGGAAATGGGACCATCCGAGGAGCACGTGAAGGCACCATAACCTACTGAAAAACTCTGACCAAACTGTTGGGTGACAAGGTGAATTGTGGTTAATGTAGGCGCCAAAGCTTTAACAAGGAAGAAGAAATGCCTGGAACAGAAAATACGATATCTCTGATTCTGATGCATTGATTGTGATGCTTAAAACTTCAACCTGTCCATCATGAGTCCTACAACGTTAAAGGAATGTACCGCTAAAATCAGTGGAAGGCTTTTTAAGGTAAAGAACACAGGGAACCATTCTCAACCTTTCATCTTAGGACCCAAATGGACCATTCAGTATGGTTTATCAAAAAAATGCTAATTCCTTTATCATCAATCTTATCATGTATAGACTTATGAAACTTATGTGGAAGACTGATTTATGTCCTCACATCAGACATTTTTTTTTTTTTAAATCACTAGTTTATATTCATAACATGACCTCTTCCCCGCTCTGAAGATTAGACTGGATGTTTGATACAAGCAGTAAATGTTAGCCTCCAGAAAGAGAGGCCTTATCTAATCTAACACTCCATCTTATCAACAAGGATATTTGTGAGCCTCGTAGACAGGATGCAGATCATACACACACACACACACACATCGGCAGCAGTGCCAATGATCCTCAAGCCCAGCTGTGCACCAGTAAGTGTAGAAGTTCTCCATGGTGAGAGAGGGCTGCCTTCCAAACCCCAGGCCAGTCGGAGGGCCCTGGCCTGGGCAGAACTCTGTCTCCATGGACCTCCTCGCCTGCCAGCTTCTGCTCCACGGAGGTGCATCACGCTACGGCTAATCACCAAGTCAAAACCACTTCTGGAGTACACAGCCAAGCCACAATAAGGAGATAACACATTTCACTAACACTGCTGCAATAATCTGACCTCATACCATATGTCCCCATGTTCTTTTTCTGTTTCAGCCTTCACAGAGTGGGAAGATGACTCACAGAAACCCTCCACATCACAACATCTCCAGATTTCGAGCAACGGCCGAGGAGAATGTTGCAACTCCCATCATCGGCAGTTTCTTGTTACATAAACATACAGCAGTGATGCAGATAGGGCTTTCTCATAAATCAGTTTGTCGCTCGTGCGGTGCGTGTCGTGTCTGTGTGCGGAAATTAAAGTCATGATTAAGAATAACATTCAGCAGAAGCCTGCGCGCCTGTGACTGCAGGAAGAAGGAAGGTAGAGGTACAAAGGAAGAAAGGAAAGAGACTAGAAAAAAGGTGAGCTGCTTTGTTTCTCTTTGACTGTCTGTGTGGTATGCTGTTGCATCCTCAGCCACCCGCCGCCTCCACCCCCACCACCCATAACCCTCCTTTCTTTTTGTTTCTCCGCAGGCTGTCTTGGGAAGTGTGATGTCTTTTTAAACGGCGCCGGCTTCATGTGTTTTTATGTCTGCTCATAAAAAAAAAGAGAAGCGGCTTCCTTTAAAGGCTCCGCTCACCAATGACTCTCGCTCTCGCTGTCAGCGGATGACAGGCGGCGCTGGGAATGACAACAGAGAGCCTGAGAGAAAGAGACGGAGAGACGGAGAGTCTGAAAGGAAGAAAGAAAGAACCCCAAAAGGAAAGAACGGAGAGAAAGAAATACGGATTACTTTACTCTGGGAAAGTTGATTTGCTCTTCTGCAATGATTCAATCAATACAGCAACATAGGAACACCCACAGCTCTCCAGAGTAGTGATCCAAAAACTGTTTGGCTTGTGACCCCTTACAAAAAGAGTAAGGGCGGCTGGAAACGGTTTTGAATGTCTATGAATTGTTTGCACTTCCATGAAACAGCTTCTCAAACAAAAAGGAAGGTCATCTCACGAATCCCCAGATTTATATTGTGAACCTTTGAAAGGGGGCTCGATCCCTAGTTCCAGAACCGCTGCTCTGGAGCTAGCTGCTGCTCCCTCCTTCCTGAAACTTAATTTGACCAAAAAGCGAATTGGTTCAGAACCCGCAAAAGTTCGTTCCCAGCTCGAGGCAACTTTTCACAGTCTTGATCAAAATGGTTCTGCTGAAAACTGGTGGAAACACAGGCTGGTTCGCCAGATAGCGCCAACATCAGAATATTTTAACCGGTCTAAAAGGTCCAATTTGTGAGAAATTCGATTTTTGAATTGAATACCCAACTCGTCAAATACTGACATTTTGGGTTTGTTGGTCGGTCAGACCGGCTGCCATCCCAAAGTGTCAGTCTTTGATGAGTTGGGAATAAGATCAAACAATCTACTGTCTTACAAATTCAACCTTTAAAACCAGAGCTAATTTGGAGAAAAGAGGCCTTAAGAGGCTCTACTACTGGAATTGTTGGGGGTTGCCTTGGTAGAGGGCATCTTGACAGTAGAGCCACTGCTCTTACATCTTGTATATGCAGCCATAATCAAATCACAGTAACAACATACCAGAAACAAATGGGGTGAGAGTCCATAAATTGTGGCGCAGACTGTAAGGCCATGTTCAGGCCGACTTTGGCTTTGGCTGGAATAACGCAGCGCCCTCATGTATTTGAATGAGAACACGTCCAGCAATGCGGCTGGGTTACCAAAGCAGATGGCAAAAAAAAGGTTGGACCTGGGGGAACTGTTCAGCAAGACTCATAACAGCCAATCATGTTCCTGATCTGTTGTGATTTCAGATGATATAGCTGCCTCTGTGACACCTTCAAGAGGTGTTAAATGTTGTCACCGGTTATTCTTAGTCTTCAAAGTCATGGGTACCGGAACTGGACTTTCTGAATTGCATTTCATGTCCCACCAGTATCTTAAACAAAGAAAGCAGTCTGTTTTCACTTTGATGATACACTTAAGCAATTATGTGTTTCAGTTTAGATAGCATGAGCACGTTTAGCTAAATCTCTATCTCTGATCTACCCGGGCAGTGTTTAATGCTCGGTGCTGTGCTTTCTTTGCCAGTCGACCGTCCGGACGAGTGGATGTTAGTGTTTTCCTCAAAATGGTGGTGTGGGTAGCAGGGGAGTCAGCAGACAAACACATACATTACACACAGCTGGCTCACATGCAGGCCCCAAGAGGCAGACCTCAGCCTAACCATAAATGCCCCGCCACACACACACACACACACACACACACACAGACGCACACAGACTCCACAAGACTTCATACATCACTGCGCTTGCTCCATCTCCCCGTTTCTCTCTTCCCCTCGCTCTCCGTCGGAGCCCACCTGGAAGTGATCCCCATCTGGATCTGTCGGGGTGTGTGATGTATTTTTAAGGCCACGTTAATAGCCACCCCGGCGCGGCCCCTGCGACCACATTAAGAGACTATACCTCTTGATCATACCTCCCAACCTGCGTTCACTTTCCCTCTCCATTTATCTCTCTCCCCCCCATCTCTCTTCCTCTCCCCTGCAACCATCCCACATTCCCCCTCTCCCAATCCTTGCGAGAGTTCGTCCACGGGCCTAACAAGATCGATCACGCCTAACTCCTCGTACTTCCCTGCGAAATCAATGGCTCTTTGTCTCGTTAGGCACTGGAAGGAGCTCGCTGGGAACAAAAGAAAGAGGGAGAGGGAGGGAAAGTTCGGTTAGCGTCGAGGTGTAATGTAACGGGAGAGTCTCGCTGCGGAACAACTTAAGGGGGGTTTATCCAGGGACACGGTCGGACCGTTAGACGGAGCCGTGATCCGCTTCCTCGGGGTCGTGAGGGCAAGGAGGGTGGGCATACTGTAAAGTATGAAATAACTGAAATATAAAGAGCACTTATGTGGATGGGTCAGAGAGAGAGAGAGAGAGAGGTACAAGGGACAAAGAAAGAGAGACTGTGTGTGTGTGTGTGTGTGTGTGTGTGCGGAAGCCTGTGTGTGCAGTGTTGCGAGAAGTGAGCCAAACCTCACCGCTGACTTGGCCAGGGCCTCTGGAGCCAGAGAGAAAGCCCTGCTAACCACAAACTCTCTTTCTGTGTGTGTGTCCTTCTCTCTCTCACACACACACACACACACACACACACACTTTGCTGAAAGTGTCTCACTGTGCGAATACGTCATTTCAAAACACGCGTTCCTGGCCGGGAGAGCTGGTGGGGGGGGGGGAGCAGCTCGTGAAGGAGAGAGGTAGGAGAAAAAAAAAAAAAAAACGACAAAGTGAGCCGAGAACAACGCGGCAATTCACTCTCATCCCGAGCAAAGCAAACAGGAAACACACTCTCCCCGCTCCACTCGTGCCCCCCCCCCCTCCCTTTTCTCATCTCTGCCCTCACCACTCCACTGTATTTAAATTCCTGTCGCTGGAGCTCATTATATTTCCCAAATGCACCGGAGTAGGTGGCTGCATCGCTGCACTCTAAGTCAATAGCAGGACCGCGGAGCCATGAAAATGAATAAGGATAGGGGCTCTTCACACAGCGGCACTGTGTAAAAAGGCCTGGGAGTGCTCATCTACGGCACGGCTGCTCTCGGCCCATTTATATTTCACAGTGACACTACATTAGCTGCCCCTGGATGAGCACACTGTCTGCAATCCCTGCTCCGCCTCGCCCTGCGCACAGATAATACAGCAGGAGCCTGAATGTGAGCGTTTGGCAGCTGCTGTGCAAATGATTGAGAACAGGGGAAGACAAACGAGTGACACCCGAAGCAACAGGTACGCACACACACACACCACGCCGTCTACAGGACGCAGACAATGAAACACACGGGGACGGAAGAGAAAGGGCCTGAAAGAAGCGGCTGTAGTACGAAGGTGAGGAGGGAGAAAGATGAAGAAGGTCTCTCACCTCAAACTGGTCAGACAGTCCCCTCAGAGCAACCCGGCGTGGACACCCAGACACCAGCCGACAGCACACACACACACACACACTGAGACATAATCAGACGCGCACACACACACCTCTGTCTGTGTCAACACAAGCTTGTGGGAAGGTTGAGACGTGCTGCTAAAGGGGAGTGGGTGCAGGCTCTCTTTGGCGTGTTTGTTTTTGTTTTGCTCCTTTTTTTTTTTTTTTTTCCACTCTCTGACACTGAAGGTTGAGGCAGAGCTACAAAGACCAGTGTGTGTGTGTGTGTGTGTGTGTGTGCATTTGTGGGCGCATGTGTGTCAGAGACTGTGTTAGGCGCAGACAAAAGGAGCATATGGCAGCAGCAGCCAAGGCTGTAAATTAAACATAGAGCAAGATTAGATAATGAATGTGTGCTCTGAGACACAGAGACAGCACTGAGCCACGGGCGGAGCAGACCACTGCGAGACCAGAACGGGGGGGGGGGGGTTTGCTCGGAGGGACGGAGAGCGTGCGTGCGTTTAGTTATCCACATGTTAAACACTGCTGAACAAACACGACTAATGGACGTGAAAGTGCCATATAACGACACGAAGACGAAGAAACGTAGACGGAAGAGAAATAACTAGGATTAAATCTATTAATGACTGTGGCACAGGTCAACGAGAGGGGACGCAACATGAAGACACCCCCCACCCAACCACCACCCTCCTCCTCACCCTCCTCACCCTCCTCACCCCTCTGCTCCAAACTAGACAGCTGCTGCTGAGCTGAATTAAAGCTGCATCTCTGTCAATAGGATTACTGGAGCTCTTCCTCAAACACACACAGTCCAGCACATGCTCACACACACACTGCGCACATAAACACTCCAACGCTGGTTAACGGTTGAAGGACAACCGAGGAAAACATAATGGACACGTGACGCAGGAGAAGAAAAGAAAAAAAGACACACGGAAGGGGAGAGAGATCCAGGACGCGTCTGTGTTTGTGTTAAAGTACCGGAGATGTTCGAGGGTTTATCAGCGCAGTTTGTCAATCCATCATGGATTTTTCTCTTGCTGTATTGAGGCACAAGTGTTTTTCCTCCTTCCTTCACAGCCGACTGACAGCTAAATAAAGGCGCGTGTTCGTGCCGCGCCGCTCTGTACGTGTATTAAAAGGGCTCAGACTGTGTTCGCTGTGCCTGCACTGAAAGTGAACATGCTTCACAATGTATAGTGGATGAAGACGGTTCAGTGTCGAGGCCTTGCTTTTCTATTTGCCATTCGAGCAAAAAATGCGCTCGTCAGTGAAACGGATCATTCGATGCATTCCTGCTTCTACAAACGGCTTCTTATTCACACTTAGTCACACTCGGTCTTGCGTGCCTCACCATGCAAAGCGCTGCGGTCTAAGGAGTCTTGCCCAAGGACACGTCGAGTTGTGGACGACCAGCTCTACTCTCTACAGCCACAGGTTGTAAGGGTATGAGATTGTCTTGGTGCGATAACCATCCCTGAAAATCACAAGGTTACATGGCATCGTGGTATATACTGTAGTATTACACAGTAGTAGTATTATATGTTACAATGAGGGAGCGATGGCAGAAGGGGATTTTTAGATGAACAAATGCTTATTTTTCATTCAAAATAATGATTTCACAAAACCTACAGTCTGAGGAAACACACTAAATAATGACTTGAGCTTGGGCCTAAAATATCGAACGTGTTGCATCGCATCCCTATAGCATCTAAAGCTGTCTGTGTAACCATAGAGACGGGCCAACAGCTTCACAAAAAAAAAGGACCTTGTCCAACTCATACGTGTTATATTGTAAAACCATGTCCCTACAAACCAGGGTGATTACGGCCCTGAGGTGACAGCATCATTATCGCGTCGATAATGTTGTGATAGTATCCCGGCCCAGGTTACCCTCTGATGCCGGGCGCCACTGATGTCTAATTCTGGTTTTAGTGTACCTGCCAGCTCTCTTACAAATTGGCACTAAATGCCTAACATGGGATTAGAAACTGAATCTGTAGCACATGAACCATATCACAGCCTCGTCACCTGAGCTTACAAGCTTACACGCCTCAGACACATCGCACATCCACACACGGCGTTTTCCAAAACTGAAGCTCGTCGCAAGCCCCCCTGTCTCTGTGTGAGAAGGGGGGGAGATGGGGGAGAGATAGAGAGAGGCTAGGGTTTAGGGGTAATCTGTCACTGTCTCATTACTGGGCCACATAGAGCAGGGAGGGAGGGTTAGGGAGGCGGAGATAATACAATAACATAAAAGACCAAGAGAATGAGAGGAGAGGTAGGGGAGGAGAGAGGAGGGCCCAGTTATCCTAATTCAATAATGGAAGTCAGTTGGGAGCAGATGAAACTGATGTGGACCTAGCTTGAGTTCCTCAGTAATCGTTTGCCTCTGAGAACAGCTTCAATCTGGACTCAAGGCGGACCTTTTGAATATTCTGTATGCTTCACGTTTTCTGACAAATTAGGCGATGCGTCCAGGTGACGGGGCTCTTTCAACAGCTGACTTAATCAGCTGGAACCTGCAGCTGTTAGCCATGCTAGCAGTGAGGCCCGTGGGAAGCCAATGCCTCATGATTGATCAGCCACTTTTGTCCAGAATGAAATATCTAAACAACTATTGTTTGGATAACCGGATGGTGTAGTGGCTGCCATTAGTCTTGCTTATAATAACCACGTATGGACAACTCCAGACTGCTTTTACCCGTTGAATCGGCTCGTGGGCGATACCAACGGTAAAGCAACCGTGTTGCTCCACCATCCACTCATGTATTTACTTCACTGAAGACTTCACAATAAAGTTCCACTTCCTGTTCATTTGTAAGCTACAGAATCCACACAGGATGACCACGAATACCCACATAAGTCAAAATACACAGGAAGTCACACCAACTATAATGTTTATCTCAACATTCCAATATAATATACTCGAGAAAAATGTGCCAAACAACAAATAAAAACACACTTGCCACCAGGGACCACAACTAGATCTCTGCTGCACAATCTATGTTGTATAATGACGACTAAATTAAATCTCGAATCTTGTATCATGGTTGTCCGTGTGAGACCGTTAGTGGACTACATTTCTCCGTCTCTTGTGCCTCTTACAGGTGCTACTATTATCCTTTACAAAATTGCGTGCATGAATTTGAATGCGCTCACATCATAGAGCCCCGTGAAGCGTCTGTGTGCTGTCAAAGAATGCGTCTGCTCAGAAGCTCTTCATGTGTCAGTCACCGTGACTTTCAGAGCCACACAGTCACTTTTGAGCCAAAAAGCTAAATAAACAAAGGTCTTGAAAGCACACGCACACACACACACATACACACACACACACACACTCAGGGATCGCTTTGCCTTCACCAACACGCACCACTGCTGCCTGTAAGGATACCGGGGGTGGGGGGGGGGAACCGTAATCACACACACAGGAGGTAAAGGTGATCTGCTGGAGCCATAATGAGGGAACACTGTTGTTGTGATCCTCTCACCGCAGCTCTGATTACAGCCCGGTGTTCAGTTTCTACGCTAGGAGTAAACACATGAGAGCACCGGCACTGTGGGGATTTGACAATACACGAGCACACGCGCGCACACACACACACAAGAGTCAGGTACCGCCGTGCATACAGAGGCGGAACAACGGAGCCGGAACGCGAAACGACGCATGGTGTCCTTCATGTGTGTAAGTTTAGTAGGCTGGAGCCCAACACGCACCACTTTCCCCCGCTCGCCGTCTGTCTCCTCAAAAGACAAAAGCGTGGCCTTACTGCCCTCAGCTCGTTAGCGGCGGCAGAGAGGCAGGCAAACAACACGTATGCGCGCACACACACGGCATTGCTTTCTCATTGACATGCTTTCAACCCCTTTGGCAGTTTAATGGCATGCTGCAAGCGGGCAAAACGTGCACTGTTAGGCACGCTGGTATAAATACAAACACGGCGTGGAAGAACTAATGCATTTCTGACACGCTGCTGTCCCACCACTTGTGATTTGTTACAAAATCATTAAACAACTATATTGGTAACATCCCCCCCTTCAGCAATTCTCTGGTGTGCTGTAAGTGAACTACTATATGCCTTTTTTTTTTTTTACTGCCTGTCAGTGGCTTTACAGAGCTTCCAGCCTGCCACCAGGGATTAGCTCAATACTCAATTCTCCACTCAATCTCACAGCCACACACACTATATAACACACAATCTGTACGTGCGTGCGTGTGTGTGTGTGTGTGACTACGCATGCAGATTTGTGTGTGTTAATGTGTGTGTGCATATACACTCAGGGGTGATATTAGTTAATCATAGCCTTCACTCAGCATAAATAAAGACCAATTACTGTGCTTCCCTATGGGCCCTTCACTATTAGCACACTAAAGACCCCGAAGAGTGCTGCCCCATAGCCGGCACAGCCTTGGTATAGCAGTCAGCCTGCTGAATCATGATGATAAGCACCACGGAGGGTAACAGAAGGACAACATTCGCAACATCACAAAGACCGGGGCCGGATTTCCCATTTGTGCAACCAGCGGAGATCAGAAGTGTAATAATCAAAAGAATTACGATAATAATCGGGGAAACTCACACCTTATCAGTCATGAATACGCTTCACTTCATTTGCCAAGTAGAGAGGAATTTGTGCTGCTGCTGATATCAATGTGATTGAAGGGGGACAACAGATGAACCAGGTAAAAGGCTAAACACGTCATTACATATGCAGGAGTACAGTCGGCTTTCTATGACAGCGTGCACGTGCTGCATCACACTGTTACATAATGCGTCGCCTTCGTATAAATCCCAGTTCAGGGGGTCAAATGACCTCCTGCCTGTAGGGTTCGAACATCGCTAAATCGGCTTATAGCAGATGCAGAAAATGCAGCCACGCGCTCACACACACACCCACACACACACACACACACACACACACACTTACTCTCACACACACAGCTCATCCTAGCATTTTCTTTGTGAAGACCAGGCAAAATGTCCTCACAAGTAAAACTGTCCTGACAAGAAAGGTGGGATGTCAACGGTTGGTCCACACAAGCATAGCAATACAAACACACACACACACACACACACACACACACACACACACACACACCAGGAATGACAACCAGAGAGTGAGGCGTTGCTGCAAATGCTGTGAAACAGTTTAATTTATAAAAAGAGTAAACAACACAACAACACACAGCGAAATGTGAATGTATACAGTAAGACTGCAGGGTACCAGAGTCCAGACAATCCTTTAGTTCAGATCAAAGTGCCGACATCTCTACACTACGCAGTATAATTTATGTACAACAGATGTACCAGCTTCCTGCTAGCCAAGATATCACTGTCTTCGAAAAGAGCCGAGCCAAATGAGGAAGGGCTTTAAAATCAAATCAAATCAAATCAATTTTATTTATATAGCCCAAAATCACAATCACATTGCCTCAATGGGCTTTACAATTTGTACAGTGAACGACATCCTCTGTCCTTAGACCCTCGATCGAGTGAGGAAAAACTTGCCATGTTGATGGAAAAAAACCCTTTTAACAGGGTAAAAAAAAACAAAAAACAAGATGCAATAGAGGTGCAATATGTAAGAACTGCTAAATGTAGCTTCCTTTATCTAGTTAGCTCAATTAGCCGCGCAGCTAGCGGTTGGGACTGGGAGCTCAAGTGGGGACCAGGGGAGTGTTTAGTGTTTGCCCTGCTAGCACAGAAGATTGGATCAGGATGGGAAAGGGCTAGCTGGTTAGCATGCTAACTGCGGTAGATCTCTATATGATGGTACATAGACATCATAATGTCCAAACTGTTTTTTATTCAAAATCTTTAAGGTGCATAACCAACAATTTTGCATTGACGACATAAGAAGGTTGAAACAGAAGTATGTTTTTTGACGGTCATCAAAGCTTTGTCACAATCAAGTTTTCTTGGCTGCAGCAAACAACCCAACCTGAGCTTTCAAAACCTCTGGAGCCATACGCGCTGAGTCTTTTCAGTATGTCTTGTATCACATTAGCATTACAAACAAGTGAAGTGTTTTCTCTGCAGCAGCACCACAGAAAACGTGAACACATCCCTCTAGAGGCACGGACTAAGCCAAAAGGACATTACGTGCTGGCCCCTTTAACAAGCAAATCCTGCTGTTAGGTTCAGACCGCTCCCGTTCATCTTTTGTAGAGTCAACTGTCAACTCTTGCCATGTGACACTCAGCAAGATAAACATTACAACATTAAGCAAAGCAAACACTGTGCCACCGGTTCCACAGTGCCATCTTCCTTTGTTCTTTGTTTGGGGTGGATATCTACGTGTGGACAAGTGACACAGCAGCTGGAGACGTATGCTTCACAGCTCATGCACAAATGCAAAAATACACACACACACACACACACACACACACACGCACACATACACATACACACAAATAAAGTGGAGCCTTGCTGGCAGCCACTCATCACCCAGAGAGGCCAACCTAATTTGGAGGACAGGCTCCTCTCTGCCTGCTGGGGAGGCAGCAGGGATTATGAGCCTTTATACACACTAATCTAGTTTAGCCACGCTGGGAGAGGGAATCTGTGTGTGCGTGTGCGCATATGTGTGTGTGTGTGTGTAAGAGAGAGAGACAGAGAGAAAAGGGTATATACCTAAATGGAGTGCATAAGGATGTGTGCATGCACAGTGTGTGTGTATTCTCGGTTATCAGTGTGCATTTGTGCCTCAGCGCCTGGGTTTGTGCGTGTGCGGTGTGTGCGCACATGTGTGCGTGTGCCCAGCAACCCAGTCTGTGTGAGCAGAGATAGGGAGGCTCTCAAACTGGTTAGAGATGTGGCTTAGCCTCTTGTCCTCTGACGGCAGCTGGCAGTGACTACACAGGAACACTCTCACACATACTCAAACGCACACGCACACACACGGACAGACGCAACACTGATACACAGACGAGCACAGTCTCAATGGCACGATCACAGATACAAAACTGCCGTTGATGTGCATGTCAGTCCGGATGTTAGCGCGTGTAGCGAGGAGAGGAAACTCAGGGAGGATCGTGTCCGGTCTGTGGCCATATCAATGGCGGAGAGGTCAGAGGTCAAACAAGCTGCTGGCGACTTTCTGCAATCCCAGGTGTGGCTGGACTGGGCTGGACTGAACAGCTGGTTTACACATGCACACACAAACACACACACACACACACACACACACACACACACACAATAGAGAGTACAATGCTGACAGGACCGTTTCAAAACCTGTCTGGTATGTGTTAGCTCACTGTTTTGAATGTGTGTATCTAAACGGAGTCATGTGTAATTGGCCTGTTGGCTATTTCAAGTTGGTCAGACAAGCCAGTACATTATGATACCTCTGTGTTTGTGTATATGAAAGTGTGTGTGTGTGTGTGTGTGTGTGCGCGCGTGTGCGTGTGTCTGTTGCCAGTGAAGCATGAGCATGAGGGTGAAATTGGCTAGAAGCACCGACACATTCCAAAACACAGGAGACAGATCTCATGGCCAAACCAGAGCCGGGACCACACTGGGAATCACAGAGGAAGAGTTTAGGGGAGAGAAAGAGAGAGAGAGAGGGAGAGAGGGAGAGAGGGAGAGAGAGAGGGAGAGAGGAAGGGGGGACCACAGACTCTACAAGCTTACAGTGTGTATGAGCGTTGGCTTGAGTAATTACAGACTCGCCTGGTGTGTGGAGCCGAGAGTCTACCACAACACAGCCCCACTGATGACACCATACACCACACACATACATGTAAAGGCACACACACAAACACACACACACATACACACACACACACAGACACACACAATTACTGTACAAAGCATTTAAACAGCTGCTCCATATCCCCATTCCTCAAAACCACACATATATTCATGCACACTTTCCAAGCCACCCATTGGTACAGGATGACTTTAAACTGTTGCACAAGGGAGCTCATTTCTGCACACACAAACGCACACGGAAATACAAACACACGCGCGCGCGCACACACACACACATACAAGCCCAGGAAATCTGCTTTGAATATACAACAATTACCTGGGTCCACTCCCTCCCTGTCTACCCAGTGGAGTCTCCATTTTTTTTTTTTTTTTATCAGCCAGAGATCATCTCTGCTGTTGTCCAGCATCAGAGCCGTCCTGAGTGGAGCACTGACACCATCTGGTGGCCAATGTTGTCATTACACGTGTCATAACCACCGAGGAGCGCTCTCATCCTGTGATAACCTCTCATGATGCTGACATGTGGTTAAAAAAAAAAAACAGATGGCGAGGACAAAATTGATTTCGACTAATTTCTGTGAAAATGGGGACGACTTGTGAATTCCGTGACATGTCAAGAAGAGAGGCGAGACGTCTCCGGTGGTGGGGAAACCAACGCCGAGAATCTGTCCAGACTTCAGTCACTTGGAACAAATCAAACAGCGACGGCAGACGCCGGTGGTTTTGATCTCTGGAGCCGGCCCACGAGGTCCCAATCTATTCTCTAAATGGGTATCTATCTGTCGCACGGCACTACTTCCTGACAAGAAGTGCTACAGCGAGTACAGAGGCAGGGAGAGAGACACAGATGATGAGACGGAGGAGGAGGACAGTCTAAAATGGGGGTATAATAGCTTCAAAATTCATAACAGCTTGACAAAACCGCAGGAACAGAGGACAAAGGCTGATGTCATATCGACTCAAAAGTACTGTGTGCATAATACAAATAAGTATGAACAGGAGATATGTGTAAATATATATACATAGATATATATAAACAAAATGATGGAATACAGTATATTTTGTTTTCGTCTTTGCAAGTGGCTAAAATAAATACTTTTTACTGCACAAATAACCCACAGCTGCTATACTCGACACTCAGTTCACCCTACTTAAAGTTTAACGTCAAGATTTTGTTTGTATTCAATCAAAATCGCACAGAACACACACTTTTTCTATCGTCGCACACACACACACACACACACACACAGAGAAACTGGGACTATGCCGTAAGTGGAGCCAGACTGATGAGTCATGGTGGGCACTTTCTTCTCTCTCCCTCTCTCCCATTTTTTCTCCCCCTCGCATGTGATCTTTTTCGTCCCCGACGCTGTATTTATTTCCTCACTTCCTTCTGATCGTCTACCACCTTCTCGCACCTCGTCATCCCTTCGATTCCGCTCCTCGACCTTTTCCATCCCTTTCCCCGCCACGATCGTCTTCCCCCCTCTCTGTTTCTCACACACACTTATCTCCCTCTGTGAGTTATTACACCCACTCCTCCGTTATCTGTTCCATGTGGAATCTGCCTCGGACAGACATTTCCTCCTGGGCCGCGGTATCAGAAGAGAAACGTTTTCTCTGACAAAAAAGAAAGATGGATGGGATAAATAGATAAAAAATTTAAATTTTGTCTCCGGCTACACCTCAATCACTGTTACGCCATTAAATTGTTTCACTAAGAGAGAGAGAGGCAGAATGAGCGATGGAGGGATCCGCCAAAAAAGAAAGACAGGGAGGGAGAGGGATAAAAAAAAAAGAGCAATATATTACATTTACAAGGGGATTAGTGTACAGCAGTACAGGACAAGAAGACCCCCACACTTCAACTCTGAACTTGTTAAGGTAGAACATCTGTGGTGGAGCAGGGTGGATGAAGAGGAGGAGGAGGAGGAGGAGGGAGGGGGGGAGGGAGAGGAGAAGGTCAGGGGTAAACAGAGAGAGAGAAAGAGAGAGGGGAGGGGGGGAGGAAAAAGGAAAAGAGCAGATCAAAGCATGAGAGCTTTGTGCTCCCTCTCTTGGCAGGACTCTGCGGCGTGTGTGTGTGTGTGTGTGTGTGTGTGCGCGCACACACACACACACACATGCCTGTGCTTCTGGCAGACTCAGACTAGGCATTAAAATTATTGGTGCCGCCAGCATGCCGCGGCCCCCACTGAAAAAAGGGAGGGAGGTGAGCAGGGAGGGCAGGAGGGAAGGAGGGAGGGAGTCACCAAGTGCTAATCAGACCCATGTGTGTGTGGCCGGCGCTGCTCTGAACAGCTGTTCCCATGCTGAGGACCTGGCCGCCACACACACACACACACACACACACGAACACAGACACACAAATGTCCCTCTGCGACCAAACAGGTAGAATCAGTTGGCAGTTAACACAAACACCGTCTTGGCCTGTTGTAATGTGCTTACAGAGAGCGTGTGATTGATAGAAAACGTATATATAGAATGGAGAAAAATAAACAAGAGGAAGTGGGTAATAATGCTCTTGTGTCTTTCCTTTAAAACTTTAAAACAACTTTTTTTCCCTTGTTTTTTTACCTTAAAAGGGGAAAGAAAAGCAATCAAACTCAGAAGTTTAATATTTACAATATTAATACAAACTCAGAGGTATTTATCTTTTCCATAACTGAATAAACAAGCTGCTCTCAGAGGAAAATAAGCTCCCCAGAACACTGCTTGAAGCTAGAAAGGTGGCAGGGTCCGCCACATGTAAACAAAGTAAAACAGTATGAAGTTGTGTTGTCCTTTCAGCGTGTTTATTATTCAGCCTTGAAAACGAGATTGCTGTTTAGTTTGTTTAGGCATTAAAACACCAGTCAGTAAAAGATCTTTCTCTTCTGATTAAAATCTATTCAAAACTACAGAGTGGACCTTTAACTTTGTCTTGTCCAGTTTGGTCGTCTGTTATTTTTAAATTTCGCAACTTTCCCCGTACACGATTGGGTTACACTGATTTAAATGTTCTCTCTGATAAAAGTCATTTACACGTGAAACTCACAAGAAAAAACTGCCAAGTAGGAAAACAGAGCGAGAGTGAGAGAGGTGTGGAAGTGGCACGTCTTTTCCTCCCTCTACCAGGGGGGACAACAGGAAGCGTCAGAGAGCAGAGGGAGGAAGCTCTGTTATTTATTCAATGGAGGGAGGAAGAGACCCCCACCTTACAACCCACCTCATTACAGGCACACACACACACACACACACACACTGCACTCTAAAATGAAGGGGACATCGATTCATCTTACTTTGCTGGTTTAGATTAGCTGCATCAGTTTTAGTAATTGGATCTTTAGGCCTGCAACACTGCCCTCTGAAAGGGTGTTACGCATGCTGTAGACAGAGGATTTCTTTTTGCGCGTGTGTGTGTGTTTGTATTTATGTGTGTGTGTGTGTGTGTGTGTGTAACGAGGCAGAGCAGTGATGAGCCTTGGGGAACGGTTCTCTTTGTAGTGGGCAGGGAAGTAGAGGAATGTCAGGAATCTCCCCAGAGGATGCAGAGTTTGTCCGGTCAGCTCTCTCTCTCTCTCTCTCTCTCTCTCTCGCTCTCTCTCTCTCTCTCTCGGGGGTATCTGGGCTGATGCGCGGTGCACGTACGTACAGTATGTGTGGCTGTACACGTGCACAGAACCAACGCAGCAGCTGAGACGAGCGTGAAAAGATTTGGAGGCAATAAAATTCAATAACAGCCCGGGAGCAAATAAAATAAAGCTTTTACCAGAGACCTTGGCGTGTGTGTGCGTGCGTGTGCTTGTGTGTGTGTTAAATAGGGAGATGAAAGACATGGTGGTCGGACTTGGTCAAGCGCCCTAACTTCTCCACCAGCCGCACTTGATACCGACACAATAATGTCTTGTTCTATGTGAGTCTTGTGTCCATGTGTGTGTGTGTGTGTCTCTCTCTCTTCCTCGCTGCGGGGCAGTTTTCAGCAGTGATGTTTGTAACACAAAATGTGCTGGCAGCCAATCACAGCGGAGCATCCGGTTGATGACAGAGCTTTAGCAGATCCTGAGCGAATTGAGCTTGGAGAGCAGGCAAAGCATGCGTGTGTGTGTGTGTGTGTGTGTGTGTGTACGTGTAAACTAAACGCAGATCCCCAGCGGTGCTCTGTTCTGCATCAGAGATCAGACAGAAAGACACACACACACACACACACACACGCACGACAGCAAAAAAGTCGCACTTGGTGGAGCGAGAAGAAGATAAGATAAGCGGAGAAGATAGAGAAAGGTCTGACTGGAAGATGCGAGTCGCCCGAGGGAATTGTACGTGCGTTCGCAAACGACACATCACAAGCTGCGGCGCTGCTCTCTGGGAAAAAAGAGAAAGTCGGCCTCGGAAAAGCGAAGACATGCTCGGAGCCGATGGGTGTGGAGGACGAGCAGAACCGCACGAAAGCTGCATCGCGCGCAAAGGGAACAGCTTTTGCACACACGCGCCAGAGACGTGAAAAAAAAAGGGAGCAAGATGTCCAGCGTAGCCAGAGAATGGAGAGAGAGAGAGAGAAGAGGGGAGACGCGAAGGGAGATGAGTGATGTTATGAGTGAGATGAGCGAGGCCAGACTCCATCGGCGAGCAGATGTTCGGCACGGCGTATAGAAAGGCTGTGATTCGGCCGCCGTAAACACACGTCGTTTCCTTATGGAAACTCATAACGCGGTTCCACATCCGCCACTCAGCACGAAAAAGAACCCTCAACTCGTTGAGAGGAGAGGAGAGGCTGTAATAGGTGGTGACTTTGGTGGGATTTTAGGGGGAAGTCTGATGTGCGTTTTAAGGGGCCAAGGTCAGGAGGGCATCTAGGGTTAGAGTTGAAGTACAAAGCCACACTGAAACCAGAGGAGGCACCGGCAGGAACAGTCCCCGCTGCAGCAAAGATATAAACTGAGCTTGCTGCAAAGCACAAGACCAACAATTAGGGATGTTACCCCGGGGATGTATTCATAAAGCTTCCAAGATTCTTAGAAGTATGATGTTTTCTAAGAAGTTTCCTAAATCACTCTTAAGCTAGGACTCCTTGCTAAAAGTACAAGCTCCCTGAGAGAACTCTCAGGATGGAAGTGCCCTGATGTTTAAACTGAAGTCTAAAGTTGGACTATAAACCAGCCGTTGTGTTCAAATTTTAAAAAGCAAAATTTGACTATGAAGACTTGTGTCATTTGAATGTGTACATTTATAAAATTATGATAATAGCTTTACCCAACTAGTAGTTCTGGTGTCAAACAGTGAGAATCAGAATGAGAATCAGAATTCCTTAATTTGTCCCTGCAAATTTCTCCAGCAATTTTCCACAGCAGCCAGAGGACAATATCATTGTAATAAACAATAATAGTAAAATATAAACAATATAATTAAAAAGGGAAGAAATAGAAATACTCATATTATATTATACAATAAATAATAAATATGGGTGTGAAAATTGTCCAGTTAGTGCAAAAAAAAAAATGGAGAAATGGGTTATGTGTTGAGTTTTTTTATGACATAGCGGAGCGAACGTTTATTCCACTAGTCGACTAATCAAGCCATCGCCGCCAACAACACCCGACAACTGTGACAGTGGAACAAGCCACAAGTGTTATCACACTGAAGGACATGGTGCGCTACTACAGGTGTGAAGTCACTGACTGTAACGGCGGCGTGTAAAGTGGACCACTTCACTTACATCTGCAGCAGCTTACAGGTACTTACAGGTGTTAAGTCTGGTAATGATAGCGTTGTTTCCAGGCCAGTGAGCAGCGGTCCGCCTCGACAGACCTTTGCTGCGAGCATCGGTGAGGCAGCGCTCCAACAGCGAACACATAACAAAGCATAAAAAGATATGCTTCGGCTTAGAATTTTCTACATGAAATTCTTTTTGTGCGCCGTTTACAAAGTGAATGCAGACCACAAACATTGAATTATTGTCATATCATTATATTATTGTATATGAAGTGTATCCATCGTGCAGCCAGCTGGGATCTGGTTCCTGTACGGTAAACGCTCGAGCCTCTGAGTCTCTACCCGCAGCTCCTCTCTTGTAATAAACTGTACCATAAAAAAGCCGCCCCCCTCTCCAAACAGACAATAAAGGCCCAGCTAGCAGCCCCAGGACGCGGCACCATTCACACTTTAAAATAACCAGCAAAGAGCTATTTAAACAGGACCAGGTTACAGCCCCCTCATAAAACAAATACACACAGGAATAACTGTATCGACACAGCAACCTGGCAGTGGGGGAAAAAAAAAAAAGGCCTCTCCATGGGGGGTACCTGGACGCCACGCCGAAGAGTGGTGGCCGGTGTTGAGGGGTGGCGTGTGGAAATGGTGGGAGGGAAAAGGGAAAAAAAAAGGGGATGGGGGGGGAGGAAGAAAAACAGGTCCCACAGAGCTACCGTGCAGGCGCCAGCAAAGACAGCAAGGGTGGAAAAGGAGGGGAGGGGGGGCCGGTGGGGGGGGGGAGAAAGACCCTGGTGAAACTCTCAACAGATGCGTGAAGCCCTTGTCAGCATTCCTGCTAGGTAACGCAAGGTCAGGAGCAAGCAGGAAGACAATATGAGGACTATTTGGGCTCCCTGAGCGCCAGATGTGTTTTAATAAGACGGCTGCCCTCCTAGCTAATAAGGTCAGCCTCTGGCTCCAGCCAGACGAGCAAACAAGTAGACTCTTGGCAGGAATTCAGCTCCAGCTTGGCACAGCCTCCCTCCCTGCTTCCTGCCTCGCGCTCTCTCTCTCTCCCTCTCTCGCTCTCTCGCTCTCACAATCTCGGGGAGATCGAGGCAGGCAGACTCTTTCGCTCTCTTTCTATGCGTGTGTGTGTGTGTGTGTGTGACTCACTCGGTCTCATACACCCGCCTTTTATTAGACACTTCCCTTTTTCTGCGAGGGGAGAGGGAGAACTACTGCCTAAAAAACTGGAGCCTTTGAGAACATCTGTGCTTGGATTGTGCATGCACAACATGCGCACACCCACACACATGCGAGCGCACCGCACACACACACACACAAATATAAACACCATACACACGCAGTTCACACCACCGACTACCTTTTTACAAGTGAAAGTGAAAAAAGCTGCTCGGCTAATGTTAATAGATAAGTAATGAAAAAGCAAGATTAGTTATAAAAATAATCATTGGCCCAATAAATCCTGCTCCTCTGGAGGGAAAAATAAAGAAGTGGCACCGGCGCCAGAAAAGATTGGCTTGCTCTGCGCTGAAAGGGAGACAGAGGAGGTGAAGAATGTGGAGGAGGAGGAAGACTCAGAGTTGAGAATGAGAATGAAAGGCGGCAGAAACTAAGAAAAAGACAAAGATAGAGGGATCAGATGTGAGAAAGAGGACTCTTGGCAGCGTGGGCTGAGGTTCTGTTTACACAAGCTCCCTGCCAGTTGCTTATTGGGTACAAAAAGAAAGTCATTGTCAAGTCCAAACATTGTCTGGCATTCAAACTTGTTTAATTGTCCAATAAAACTGTAGAGAGCAAGAGACTGGCCCGCACCGAAATAACTTTCTAATGCTATCAGTGTATTTGGAACATGCAGACGCTTGTCGCTGAACAGAACCCAGGTGCCACAGGAAGCGGTGGGGGGAAAATGTGATTGAGGGGATGTCACGGGCAAAGTGCGGGGTAATTTAACCTCCAATAAACACAGAGACGAACGCAAACAAACTCGTGAGACCAATAGTTAACTGTTTTTCTGTTATGAATGCAATAAAAGACGTCGCTACCATGTGCACATTAACTGTACATATGCTCACACACACACACACACACACACGATGTCCTCCCGGCCCGCTTTATTCGATCCTCGGAGGTAAAGTCGACGTCATCCACAGCCTCGCACAAAATCAGCCCATCAAAGACAGACCCTCTCTCCTAACGGTCCCTGCAGTCCTCAAATATTTACCTCAGCGCTGGCACCACACACACACACACACACACACACACACACACACACACACACACACACACACACACACACACACACACACACACACACACACACACACACACACACACACACACACACACACACACACACACAGGAACTCCCCTGCTCTCACCTATACTTCCTATTACATACATGATCAGTCAGATCAGGATAAAGCTTCAACTTCAACTTAATTTGACACTTTCTTCACCCCAAAGTAACTTATATTGAGGAAACAATTTGGGTAATTCTTGCCCAAGGACTCGTGAAGCCGGAGATCGAACCATCAACCCTACAGTTAATGCCGAACCTCCACTTCCACCTGAGCTACCAGCAGGCATTTGTCAGCATTTGCAGCACGGATCTATGCAGAAAATCGTCTGTATATTAAGGCCGGACTAACGATTAGTTTCATTGTATTCATCTGTCAGTTACTTTTTCAATTAACCGATTAGTTGTTTGGTCTATGAAATGTCAGAAAACGGTGAACAAATGTCGATCAGTGTTTCGTAAAAGCCCAAGACAACATCCTCAAATGTCTGATTTTGTCCACACGTGTTAGATACGCAGTTAACTGTCAGGTTAAGAAAGTATTTTGACTTTTATCCTCTTAAAATGGCTCAAACAGGTTAATCAAATACAAAAATAGTTGGCGAATAATTTAACAGTTGACAACAAGTTGTTAATCATTGAAGCTCCTCTGTATTTCCAGTTGATTTGACCATCTAGGTTCCCTGGCACCGTCACAAAACAAGTGAAATCACTATTTCTGGTGAGTGTACAAATTCGGTACGGAGGCAAATAATGAGTGCAGCCATATGTCGAAGAGGTGTTTATTGGCTTTACAGCAGAGAATTGGTACGCACATTTTTCCTCTATCTAATGCCGGTGCGCGCTGTATCATTATAGGATTCTAAACAACAGAAAGCACATCATAATGCGGTAAATAAATACAGTCAATGATTGATTCCTTTTGGCTGAAATCATCTTGCAACATTGCCACAGCATGATATCACGAGTTACCCTCTGATTCCCGGCCGCGAACATGAGAGTGTGTTTGTCCATTTATCTGTGATTGCGGGACATAAGGTTGGACAGAAGACCACCATCCATCACCGGTGCTAGAGAGGGTTTCTGTTCCAGGGGTTAGACCTTCCTGTTTTAACGCTGGCAGACAGGGAACATTTGGCTAGGTGTAATCTGAGATGACCTCGTCACAGCGAGCTGGAGGTCGCGAGGTCAGCAGGCCTTATCGTTCAACAGCAGCGGGCCCTGTTTCTGCTCCACGCTGCCTCTGTCACGCACGCACACACACACACACATACACTCGAAACACAAATGTGTCTGTGTTCCCACGCTTGCAGCAGGTCTACGGGTTGATGTATAGCAGCTTGTAAAGCAGGGCTGTCAGTCAGTTTTAACAGCCTATCACAGAGATCCAACAGGAGCACAGCCATCCACGCAGGCTCGGGGGGCCGCTGACCGGCTCAGCGACACTCCATAAAAGCGGCTCAGACGCCGCGCACGCTGACACGGCCAAGCACGGCAAAACAACAGAGGAAACACATCTTTGATCCACGCTGACAGACGCTCGCACTCGAGACGCTCGAAGCGCTCTCACATGTGCGCAAAACAACAAAAAAACAACCAAAAAAAAAGCTCACACTGCCTGTCTTTCTCACACAATCGCGAGCCCGTGCACAAAACCCTGAGCAGCTCTGACACCTGTGGAGCTGTGCCGTGTGGGAGCCCGTCCAAAAGCCTGCTATCAGTCCAACGCCGAGGACACATGTTCCGCATTGAGCGGACGTCAAACAGCATCTGATCACCGCTCGGCTAGCGTCAGTCTGTCTGAGGGTCTGGTTCGGAGGAATTGCTTTGCTTACAGCTCTCCTCAGGCAAACCAACAGGTGGACAAAGATTGGCTCACAAAACCTCCCCCATCTGGCACGGACCGAACACACAGTGTTATCACACACACAGGACAACGAGGACACGGGTAATAAGATCTGAACGCAATTCCCGAAAGGAGCCACGAGCCACACGGAGCCACGTGTTTGTGGATCGTCACACTGTGTTCATTGATCGGCGGCGGACGGGGTTTGAGACACGTCGGATCGAAGATCAAAGATGACACGAGGTTATTTTAGTTAACAGACATGTACGGTGAAATACTGCGCGGGCTGCTGATGAATCTCACAGATCTGGTCGTGAAATTTAACAACAGCTCAAAGTAATGGGCCTATAAAAGGATAAAATATCTTTCTGGTATAACAATTTGAGTTTGGACTTCAGATGGTTTCATTTCCCCTCAGAACCCTCTTGGTCTTCTTGGTCATCGCACATCCCCACCCGGGCGGAAAAAGCACAGTCCGTATTGTCTGTAATGTACTAATATGTGGCCCGAGCTTCGTTCCCAAAGGCAGTGAGACTTTCTGTTTTCCAAAACAGATGTAGCAGGACTCAAACATCGTTTCGTTTTTTAAAACCCTTGCGATTCAAAAGATGACAACACATTTACCTTTTAATGCCCGGCCCATACGCTACAGTACACAGAATGGCGCGTGAAGGGAATGAATGGACACAAGCACACTTAAGGTAATAAGTCTGGCAGAAGCACATTTGTGTCAAGCGAGTGTAAATAAATATTCATTAGTGTGCTGCTAAGCTACCTGACCTGTGACCCGCTCACTTCCTCTCCTCAGAGGGTATCAAGGAGCGAAGCTGCCGGCGGATATGAAGCCTAATAAAGAATTCTCTCCTCTTCGCCCCGTCTCCTCTTCTTGTCCTTTTCAGTTTGACGCGTTGTGCTTGTCTGCATTTGAAGTGGTTTTCACCACTGCACGCAGTAGCAGAGAGAGAGGGGGGGGCGTCACGGGGAGAGGTCTCCCCAAACATCACAGGAATAATAAGTGTTGATTGTGGTAGCGCTTTCAATTAAAGAACTGGGCGAGCTCCTGTTACTATAGGAACCGGCACAAAAGGTGGCCTCCTATAGCTGTTTTAGTCTCTTTTAAAGTCAAGGATGACACCAGAGATGAGGCTTATTCTTCTCAGTTTAACAGACAATCACAGTGTAGCTGGTATGAGGTGGGCATTGTTTTGTTGATTTCAAAATAAAAGATTTGCTGGTGCTGTCACGGGTCAGCGATCGACATGTTCAAAGCGTCATTTTATTTCTCACGCAGGAGTTATTATTACAGGCTGCACTAAGAAGAGCATCAAATTATCTTCCTGCTGAGGGCTGCTAGACTCGCGCTTACATTTGCCTTCTCATTTAATTGAAGAAAACATATTGTGACATCTTAGAAACCGTTTAACGCCGCGACGTCAACAGATGAGCAATTAGCCTGATATAAATGCCGCTTCCTGACATCTCCACCTGCTCCCGGGTTTCAACATCACTGGATCTCCTCATATTTGCCCATCATTTGTACTGAAAACAACACCAGACCGTCACCTTTCATCGCTGAAGGATACTTAAAGAAAGCGGATTAATGGAAGCAGCTACTGTATACCTCCAGGAACTCAAACATGCCACTCTTAAGCTCAACAGACTCTTACAGGCTTACACAACGCAGATAACATTCAGCGGCGCGTCTCTGACGTGAAGGCACAACAAGTAGGAATGACTAATGCCGCTTTAGGGGAAATAAGGATCAGCGCCGGAGCACAATGGCCCCGCCGGCTTCCACAGTCGGTCACATATACATACAGTAATTACTCATACATGTACACGCACAAACACAAGGACGTCTACTGGCGGTATGAATTCAGGCCTCATTAGCGACCTTCTGTGAGTGACGCCCGGGCGAATCGCTGTGACCGGACTGGAAAATCCACAGATGATACTGGGGGGGGGTCGGAGCGAGGGTGAGAATGAAACGACTGCAGAAAACTGTGAGTAAGTGATCACACACAGCAGTGTAAGTGATAGATTTGAAGATGGGCGAAAGAAGGCCAGGAAAGAAATTAAACAGGTCCACGGAGGAGAGTGAGGAGGTATAAAACACGTAGAAGAAAAAAGGGTTTTATCGAGAAAGAAAAGGAGATGAGGAATAACGCCGCATTCACGCGAAGTCGTTCTTCTGACTTCAGTGCGCCTCATGTCGGAATGTCGGAGCAACATGGACGCCAAAAGGATTTTGTTTTGCATTTTACAGCTCGGAGTGTTTAAACAACACGTCGACAGCTGTTTCCAGTATCTGAGTGACGAGAAGGAGCTAAAACAAAACACACAATGACCGTACAATACATGACTACGGTGAAAGTTTCTGACCGTCAACCCAATTGTTTGCCTTTGTCCGCCGTGTATTGGCATCACGTGTGTGCAAAAAACAAAATAACAATTCTCCGACTTTCCGAGCGGCGTTTTTCCGACTTGAGAGGGCGATTCACAGGAATTTTCCCAGCCAAAAAAAAACAAAAAACTTTTTTCCGGTGATTCCAATTAGTCATGATGTGACACATGCATACAGTCACACAAAGACAAAGACAAAGAACTCATTCATTACACACACACACACACACACACACACACACACACACACACATCTATATATACACACTCATACACAGTCAGCAGTGACCATTGAAAATCCTGAGTGAATCAAATGAACAGATGTGGAAAAAGGCTGAGGTCTCACAGTTTATCTCTAATAATTATCAAAAATGTTTTTGCGCACATGAACAGTGATTGTATTAAAGACAACACAAATATTGAAAGGTAACACAGAAGTATAAGACATTTTGGATATAAGCTAGACAGGAGGAATGGCTGCAACAACAACAACAACAACAACAAAAGTTTTAAATATGATTTATAGAGAAGACAATAACTCACTGAAAATATCGACTTGCATTGGATTTTTGTAATGAAAGATTCGATTCAAGCTGCCGATCCCAGGTTCAGGCAGTCGACAAACTTAGGGAACACATAAAAAAACTGACAAGCAACTTTTTTCCAACTTCACTCACAAATTAATAACCTTGAATATTTGCTGCTTGAACTCTTTGTCTACAAGATGAATACACAGAGAAGAGGCGGGGGGGAAAAAAAACAGAGGGAGATAAGGGAGAAGAAGCGAGACTGATGTGTGGAGAGGCAGGTCAAGAGTTATCACCCTGCGTGACCCGAGGCGACGTGACGGGAGTTGTCGCCACCTTCTTCGCGGAACACAAAGAAAGAGCTTGGAAGGAAAAAAGGCGATGCACGGACATCAAAAAAAAAAAAAAAAAACCCGGCTGGACTCTATTTCATAAATCATCTGCTTTGTGTGCACATTGCGAAGTTGTGCGTGTGCTCCCCCCTGTGTGTGTTTATGCAGCAGAGATCCCTTCTCTCTCTTTTCCAGAGCGGGGAAGACAAGGGTGGTGGTCATATGGTTGTGTTCAGAGGACCCCCAACCAGAAAGGACACCTCCTCACTCTTTAATGCTCCCTCCTGAGGTGTGAGATCATGTCTGCGCCAGGGACGTTGCCAGCAGAACGTAGAAGAGTGTGTGCAAAAACCGGTGTGTGTGTGTGTGTGTGTGTGTGCGCGCGCGTATACATGCGTGTGAGCGTGCATATGTAAGCGAGCATGTGTGTGGAGCAGATGGGAGGAAAGAAAGAAATTAGAGAGGGGTAAAAGGAGAGTAGCGACAGAAAGTCTGCGAGAGCATGTGTGTGTGTCTGTGTGTGTGCAGGACTGAGGGGGCTGTGAGGGGTTAGGGGAAAGCAGAAGGGAGAAGGGAGAGAGGGGGTGGTGGTGGGGGGGGGGGGAGTAGTGTGGTTAGGCATCCAGAGTCAGTGAACATTTTTCTGGCAGGCCCTCTCTATGCTCCTGGCTGCTTGCCCGGCTCTGAAGCAAACTTAAACAAACTCCTGTTGCAGCCATCTGCTGGGCCCGCGGGATAAATCACAGCACTGCTCCGCTCTGTACTGCTCAGCCGCACCACTATCAGGTTACTGTGTTAGTGGCCTCACACACATACACACATGCACGCACGCACGCACGCACACACACACACGCTTACGCTCAGGCATGCAGGCACACATCACAGTCTCCCCTCTCATCCGCGCGCACGCACGCACACACCGAGCTGCGCGTCAGGCTGGAGCCAGGGCCTGCCATGGGGCTCACACCACCAGGAGAGGCCAGCAACATGTGGCCCCCGCTAATACCACAGGGAGAGATGAAGAGGAGGGCGGGGGGGGGGGGGGGGAGAAAAAGAGGGGAAAAAGGGGAAAAAGAGGGGAAAGGGAGGGAGTGGTGGGGGGGGGTGCGGAGAAAGAATGAGGAGGACTGAGGTGACGGGGGGACATGGAGAGAGGGAGGTGGACAGAAGACAGCGATTGGAAGAGAAGAAAGAGGAAGGAAGAAAAAAAAACAGTCGAGAGGAGAAGACCTCTGACACCTAACTCGAGCCAAGTGCTATTTTTAAAGCCCCCTGTAGAAAGAGAAGAACATTAAAAAAAAAAAAAAAAACCCAGAGAACCCCTCTGCCTCTGTGGGCTTTCATAACAACTGAAGCATTTTATAACAGGGGGCTCTCTTTGAGGAGGGATCGCTGGATTTAAACATCTCATTCCTCCCCTCTGGAAGGATCCTCGCACCTAAAGCCGTTACTACCGTACCAGTAAATCAAGATACGACACCGTGTTATTCCCAAGGAGTTTCGTTTTCGACAAGTTAAATCTCCTCAGGTGGCTTACCACGCTGTGTGCTCCGCCGTGGCCTTGAGGCCGCTCTCTGCACGTCGACCGTGACCAGCGTGTCGCTCCACATGTCACACGGCTCTCGACCGTGTGGGAAAAGGCCACTGACCAAGTTGGCAGGTCATACGTTAGCGCACCGCTAGCCTCGTCGCCTGGGATTAGGTTAGGCATGCTTTTAGTAAGTCGCAGACATAACCAGCAGTGGTAAACAGCCACACGAAACCTATATTAATAACATTTCGACGGCGCGAAACGCCATACTTGAAAGGGATAGCCGGCAAAATGTAACAAATAAATAATGACAGGCCTCGGGGAAGTATCTGTGGTATCTATCCGTCACACAGCTGGAGAAACTGTATCGGTTTATTTCTGACTCATAGGATGGTCATGTCAGTGTGGGAGACTCTCACCCATGGAAACTATTCACAAAGTCCCTGTAACTCCTGACTGTCTGTGTGTGTGTGTGTGTGTGTGTGTGTGTGTGTGTGTGTGTTTGTGCGTGCTCGTGCGTTGATGTTTATGTGCGTGTGCGTGGCCTGAGAGCCTCTCTGTTGAAAGCTACACCACCTGGCTAACATTTAAGGTCGCTATGAGTAACCTTTCTTTGTTTTCACAATGATCCGTATTACTGGAGGCAACTGGATCGCAACTCCAAACTAAGACTACCGCAAAGGGCTCAAATCAAAGATGCTCTGAAACGATCCAACACTAATCACAGTCGAAATGTAATGTTTACGCCTTATGTTGAGAGTTTGTGGAGCTTAAAGGATGAGTTCACCCCAAAATTTAAACTCAGTCATTATGCACCCCGTGCTGATAGAAAGTCAGATGTAGTTTAGTTGTCACATTCTCCCGAACAACTCCCTGAAGTCGATATGGACTTTTTTTTTAAACCGTAGAAAAACAACAGCGTAAAAAACATATAATGGCTCCGTATAGCTCATGTGGCGTAATCCAAGTCTCCAGAAATCCAGTGGGATATCAAATTGGTTTGAAAACAGATGCACGGTTGAGCTCCTGCACCCACTTCAGACAGGGTGCGCGCTAACGAGTTTAGCTTAGCACCTCCGGTTAAGATTTCAGCTTAAAAGAGGGTGTAAACGACGTCTTCTCAAATAGATTTTGGAATCCCGGGGCTTCCGAGGACTTAGACTACCCCGGATGAGCAGTTGAGAACCATTTCATGTTTTGTTTTCAGTTGTTTTTTTACTTTTTCAAACAAGTCCCCATCTACTTCACTTACGTAGGAGGAGGATACAACACAGTTTTGCTGTGAAAGCTCCAGAAATGTTTTGTCAACTACAAAAACCTCTCCCATCTTTCCACTGGCAGGGAGGTGAGTAGATAATGACTCAGTTTGTCATTATCGGGTGAACTCATCCTTTAACATGCTCGCTCCAGATCAGAGAAAATACATATTAGCGTCAGAACGTTTGGAAAAGTGGGTTCAGTATTCCTACGGTGACACTGGGGTGAAAGAATCGGTCAAAATCTGTACCTGCATCTCATCTTCACTTCTCCCACTTGAGTTAAGTGACCCAGGAGCTGCTGTTAGTCTCCTAAAGGGGCGGGTCAGTGGTTAAACCCATGTGACACAGATACAGAAAATGACTCACTTATGTGCGCCGTCTTGTTTCTGAACCATCTATGGTCAGATGTTAACCTCTGGTAGGCGTTTACACAGAGCACACACACAGAGCAAATAGTATATGGCAGCAATTAGTGTCCGTAAGTGGTCACTCCAACCTGAAGATCCACTTTTAGCCCACAGTGTGCGGACCACATCCTACTAAACGTGTCAGGGCTACTGTATGGTCTGCGAGCTGCATTCTTCCAGAGGTATCATGGGAGGCTCAGGCCAGAACTCCCTCTCCGTCTCCTTCTTCCCAGCTGTCCTGGAGCTGGCAGGACAAGCTGAGTATGTGAGAGACCAGGTGGCTGGACGGCATGTGTGGGGGCGTGGGGGCGTCAGGGCCAGGACTTGAGGAAGGTGACGGGGGGGGGAGGGAGTAATTCAAGGAGGGAACGTCTTCTTCAGCCAAAATAAGCCCCCACGGGAAGATCACCGGTAATGCTGGTCGTTACGTCTCGGCTGATGGAAAGAGGGCCGACTGGTGAGTCGAAGCCAGCGGTTGTCTGGGTGCCGTGAGAGCAGGGCAACAGGGTGTGGAGTATATTTAGTCCACTACAGGGGGCTATTTTAGCTCTCCAGTTGTCGTGACAGCAGGGCAGGTGTGAGTCTTCCCTCTCCTCACCGCGTTAGTATCAGAGGGCGGACACGCAGGCAGGAGGGAGATTGCACGAGCGCAGTAAAAACAAGATGGGAAATTAGGAGGAAGCGCCAAAAGAACAAAGAAACACATTCACACGGACCTTCAGCGGCACTTGGGAGGTCCAAGAGAGCGGGACTAATGAGCAGCACTTAATAGTAATACATAATATCCAGTCAGCTGAGAGCACAAGTTACACGTTAAAAGTCTGGCAAGGAAATAGGTCGCCATTAGCTACTGTGCCGCCACACACTCCAGCTGTGTCCAGGTGCAGAACCACACACACACCCCCCCCCCCACACACACACACACACACTTACACAGCTGTGGCACAAACCAGCTGCATTCGCCAGCGCGAGAGCAAACACCTGCCAGTGCTCCCAACCACCTGGCACACACACGTCGTGCGCACAAACACACACACACACACACAATTACACGCGCTCGCAGCTGTTCCTCATGCAAATGGCCGTCAAAGATTACATGCCGTATATGCGCGCATGGTAGCGCAAGTCTGCGAGCGCACGCATTTATACGTGACTGCGGGTGGATGAGCGTTTTAGCCAGAGGGCAGCTGGCAGAGAGAGCGGCGCTATAGCTGCATTACACTCTCTCTGTCCTCTATAATTACCACCGTCTGACCAGGTTTACTACTGTAAAACGGCATCACCACTCTTCCACGCTGGCCTCTCGCCACGCCACGCCATGTTCCAGTATGGCTCCACAGAAGAATTTACTACAAAGCAGATGTACAGTTTTGAAAATGTCCATGGAGGAACCTCAGGGAGCGAGAAGGCTGAAGACCGGCCTTAAAATACCCATGTTAAAAAAGAAACCGACAGTTTCTGAGGGTTTTTTTTTCTGGTTATAAAAAAAAGGACATTCACACAACACAACTGTTAAAAACAAATGGAAGACTTTGCAGCAGCGCAAGTTGGACAAAAGGATCTTTTTTCATCATGTTTAATCCAAACTAAACAGATTTTTCTAAATCCTAAAACCAATGCGCGGCAACCTTAACGCTGATTTCTTGTAACCAAAATGGAAACATATCAAAAGGAAAACAATGTCAAATATGAACACGACACTTTCTGTCACATATGAACGAAAATGTCTGCATAAGAAATTTACATGGGCACAGCTTCAGAAACACTCTGATGGTACAGAATCGCAGCGTTACATACGTGTTTACCTCAAGATACAAGTTTTCATCACATAGAATTATGACAGAATGAGTTTGTACTTAGCACCTTCATTACGTCTGACAAATTGTTACAGACCGTGTATTTCTTAATTATGACACATCCATGGTGTAGCACTTAGAAACTGTGGGGGGTGCCAAATTGCACAAACAGCCAATTTCTACATTTCTTCTGTTGCTTTAATTAAAAATGTTTTGCTCATTTACAGCATTGATAACTGAGTTTTATTTTATAGGGACGATGCAGTTTAACATGGTTTCATTACAGAGAAGGTGTAAAACATAGGTTCAGAACTTTGGTCGAGGCCAAAGGGGGTTTTGCATTTTACTTCCTAGAGATCGCCAGATGGTTGTGGAGAAGAAGAAAAAAAAAACAAATTTTAGACTGAAGAACTGTTTCTATATTACATTTCCTGTCCCATTGCCACTAATAATAATAACAGTTCTGATTGAATACACGCCCAAAAAAACTTTTTTAATTTGGGCACCTTCTTGTTCTTCTGGGGCACTTAGTACCACTGCATTTGAATCCACTGCTGGTTCTTCGGATTTGCATCTTGTCGCTGATCTTAAAACTGATTTTTTCATGTTAAAACATTTAAGAATTCTGTGGTTGCTTGATCGACATTTGGATTTTCTGGCTCCCATAACTGACAAAGCTAGTACTCGAGCAGAAATCCAAGCTTAAAAAACATCTCACTGGAGAACTGTGGTGAAATTACTACGTCCATGTTATAGAGTCCTCAGAGCCACGCTGTGATTGTCTTTGGCTGTCCCATAATCTAAAGTGAAGTGACAAAGGGGGGAACGGGAGAGGGGGAATAAGGCAGAGGCAGTGTTTTCGTCAACACCATACTAGCGTGGCACACAGCCCAGTCCTCACAAGAGCGAAGAAAGACGGGAGCGAACCAGATCAATGAAAACAGTATAAAATAGAAGACAGTTGCCAAGAATATCAGATTAAAGTAGAACAATGAAAGACAAGCAGCTAAGCACTTGTCTCCTGCGCAAAAAAACACCACTTAGGACCCCCATTACACAAACTCACACTGTACTCCCACTCACATGACTTGGTTCTCACAGGAGCCCAGCTTAATAGTTCACACATAGTTTACTGGACTGTGTCCCCGGCCCGGCCCATTGCATACACACTTATTGGTGCCAAATGGGCAGCCATGATAAACACTTTTGAAAACAGCTCGCAGCAGGTTCCGTGGCCTCGGGGGTTTAGATGGACACTGCCCCCTCTGTTCCACTTCCACCCTGTCCACTCCAGTGGATTGGGACATTTATTTCAATGGAGGTGAGATTACCAGGTGCACATAAATGATACCTAATCAGATATATGTGTTTCACTGACATTAAAGAAACATGTTCCTGATTTTTAAATGCATTTCCAGGTATAAACAGTAGAATTTGGTCTGCGACATCCACAGCTGAAGGAAAGGTACCTGTGAGTATTTACTCCTGCCATCCACTTGTCTAGCACATCAGTTGACATTATGGATTATCACCTTATAATATGATGCCAAAGTGTACTCATATAAGAAAGAAAGAGCTCACACTTGAGGAACATGAGGTAAACGCTGCTTTAGCTATAAAGACCCTTTGCCCTCACAGGTGGTTTCAGTTACTGTTGGCTGACTGGATTTCTTCTCAGGTTAGAGCTGGGCCGGAGGTATGCCGGGAGGTTGCTGAGGTCACCAAACTCCTCATACTAATGGGGATCTTAGAGGTGTAAGCCGTCCTGCCCCAACAGGTACAACAAAACTGACGAGAAATGAGAAGAGCGTCTCCTTTACCGCTCTTCTCATTTCTCTTTTTTGTGCCCTCCTCATTTCCGTTCTCCTTCCTGTGACCCAGAAATCGATCTCAGCATATCATATTTAAAAAAAGATACCTTGGATCCTAAAACAAATCTGAAAGAGAGGGAGGAGGGAAGACAAAGGAGGCTTGCTGGAAGAGCTATGAGCGCGGATGCTGAGGTGTGCCCTCTGAGGACGTTTTTTCGGCACCTGTTACCAAAAGAGGCGTGACACACAGCTGGACTGCCTTCTGCTGTGTGTACCACCTCGCAAGGCGCCATTCTCACTGCATTCCTTAATGATATTTCAGCTCCAAATCACTTATCATCTGATCTGTGGCAGTGTGCCACACTGTGTATTGACATGTAAACATACCAGACGACACAAACACTGTCACGCTCATCCGACAGAGAGCGTAATATACAGTGGCAGGCAGTAAAAACAACAAAGAAACAGATGATGCAGCTGTGCCACATGTCACATTTTATTGACGTTGCTCTAAAATACGACTCTGAGGCACGGATGTCTCATTTTGTTCGAATGCCTGCCGCCTCAGCTCCTCTCCTCCTAATGTCTCTTCCTGGCCTCCTCGAACTTGCATCTCAGGGGGAGGACAAAGACAAGGAAAGGAATCGAATATGAACAAACTGAGAGGAGGTCTAATCAGCAACAATAAGTTAAACCACCTGTGTGAGTGGACCATTGGAGTGCCGGGGATTGAAATTCTGGTGACCAAAATCACTTTAAGTAAAGCCTGACTTAAGTATTTTTGTTCAGGGTGTTTACTGCACAATCTATTCAGCCCTCACCAGTGACTACCCATAAGCCCATTGCATATGGATGCAGGCAATAGGGGGAAGGCTCCCATGAGTGGCACTTGTTAGACTACACTGACAGATTGTATGCCCACATAATAATAAAGTGAGTTTTTTGAAGTCAAAAATCTAAGCAGGTGTGTCAGAATCCCTTCTCACCAATTTGACACACGACCTTTGCTGACCCTGTCGCTGAGCGCTGAGCCCGTATCGATATCCCCGCTCTGTTCGGCTCTGCAGGGTTAAAAGGTCAGCGTGCCTTCATCTGTCAGCAACAAACTAGCTCGGAGGTCTGCAGCCAGACAAGCCCCAAAACCCCCCCAACGTCTTCGTCAACCCCACTGCCTCTCCGGATGCCGTCATTTCGTCGAAGAAACCAAAAACAACCTATAAGCAGTGGCGCCACACTTCTCTTGCCGTCGTTCACTCTTGCGTGCACTCAATGACATTCCTTTTCTGTACCAACACAGGATGTGCGGAAAAACTTCTGAAATGGCTTGATCCAATCACTCTCTCCTTGCCCCTTTGGCACTCTAGTGCCTCCCCTCAGCAATCATCTGCCTGGAATTTTAACATTAAAGTGAATGTTTATGATCCTGTTTGGCATATGTTGACCCACTTAGACTGCCAAACTATGAACGCATTGAAATCGAAAAATATCAAAACAATCAGATTCAGGCCATGTGGGATAAAAGGAAAAACATTATCTGAGAACCTGATTAATAGCTAGCTAACTACTGTCAAATGTTTAGTTTAGATTGTAGTGTAGTGAGTTTTATAACAATCATGAATACTAACTTTTTTAAAAATCTAGTTGACTAAAATGGTGCAGTGATGTAATCTAGTCTAAAGGTCCACAAATTGAAGGTGTGTCTCTGTAAAACAGCTACGTTAAGCTAATAGAAGAAAGCCATAATCAAAAGCAAGCTAACTAGCTAAGCTAGCTAAGTAAATTTGTTGTTTACAAAATAAATGTCAACAGTCTCTAATTTAAAATTGTAGACAAAAAGTTCATTAGTTGCTAGGGAGGCTGTCCTTCCTCTCATTTCCTTTAGTTGCATTTGTTCGGAGCAGTGATAAACCAGGAGTTGATCAAACCAAGTGTTCGGGGGGGAAGGACAGGGAGGTGGTACGCTTCAGATTTCAGGTAAATGCAGAGATAATCACATGTCCTGCTTGAAAATGAAATAAGTGTATAATGCAGTGAACACAGACGCGTTGATAACATCTTTAACCATGTCTACATAATCAAGCTTGTATTAACAAAGCTGGATAAGGTTCGGCAACTCAACCTTGCAGCCAGTCTGTTCCTGTGGCCAACTGTGGTACTGCAACATAAATCATCAAACAGCATTCCCCTCTTATAGGCTACCACTATTATGATATTATAATCCATGGAGGTTCTATATTTGTAAAACTTCCACTAGAGTGCAGAGAAGCTATTTCTATGTGTGTGACATCCCCCCAATGTAAAGTATATGGGCTGGAAAGCAAACCAGGAAGCAAAATAATGTTTTCTTATTTGTGCTGGTCGAACTAACTCTTTTAACTTGCTTTACATGATCGACTTTTGCTCGATGTAAAGTCTGCAGGACTGCGAGGTTCAGGTCAATTCATGTTTAACGGGCAGAACAACACAGAGCCAGGCAGAGAGATAACATGGCATACGTGCTGTGTGACTGACTTTCACAGGAATTAATAGGCGCCATCATGGAGTGCTAAATCAAGTTCTCTTAATACATCCATGACGTTTTTGCATAGTTGGCACGCATGGGTACATGTACTGTATGTACTGTATGCCAGCCGTGGGAGCTGGTAACTGTAGCCCGATCAGCGGAGAGCTACGGGACAGGTCTGGGGTTTTGTGGTGTCCCACAAACTGGCACTGGGGGAGCCCCCCCCTTTTTTTTTGCAGGATTGAGACAAAAAAGGGGAGACAAAGAACGAAACACCTCCAACTCATCCGCTCCACACAGGACCTGATCTCTCCGCTCAGATATGGGCAAGAAATGCATCACCGAGGGCTGCTAGCGGGAAAGAGGGTGATTAAAGCTCTGAGCGCTAAATCAAAACCCACCTCCAGCAGCTTTGAAATTAAGCCCCACGAATACCAGAGGATTCCCCGTGAAACGCAAGGCTGTCGGTCGGGCCGCACTGCCGGGAGAGGAGGGAGGCACAGCTGCAGGAACTTTACGGGATTCGTGCGATATGAATGGTTTTGACTCAAGCACACACTCACACACACACAGGCACGCAAGAAGAAGAGCTCACACCACATGTTAATCACCTCACATGCCTCAAATTAACACAGTTTTAATAGAATCCCCATTTCTGAGGTTGAACAGGCTCTACGGGCGGCATCGCTGTAATATTTGCTTCTATGATGAATTGATGAAAGTGGGATTCTTTTTTTTCTTCTGTATTCCTCTGGCTGCAATTTAAATCCCATTAACCCCCTCACCTTCTCCCCGCCTCCTACTCTTCTCTTCCTCGTCTACTTCTTCTTCTCCTTCCAATAATTCACTCAGTAATAATCTTTCTCTCCTTGTTTTTTTTTCTCGACTTCACATCCAGATCTGATGTGTAACTCTGCCCTCACTCCTTCTTTCACTACCCTATTAATCTTGCTTTGGCGACACTGTCAAGATGCCGGCATGTTTTTCCTGTGACAGCAAATACCTCCATTACAGGATATGGGCCGTGCAGCGGGAACACGGTCGATCTCTTACGGCGAACACACACGAACGTACGCGCACGCACAGAAAAGAACAGCACAGCAGCACAGGAAAACACGAGCCAACACACACACACACACAGACTCACACACACAGCAACCGAATGATTGAGCTCAGGTCAACAATAATCATCCACTCGAAACAGTCACTCAGCAGACCGCCGTACAAAGATAAACACCCATGCGTGGATACACACCACACACCATATACACACACACATGTACGAGTAAGACAGGCCCAACGTGTTTGTGTATTCTGTATCTATGTACAATTATGTCGTATTTATCTTTGCGGACCTTGACGAATGATTGATTTATTTGCTGTTTTAGTCCCTCGTGTCCTTGTGCAAGCAGAAGACACACTGTCGACAGCAGGGGATACTGTGGGTTTGAGCTAGACGTTCACTTCTATGCATCGATATCAGAGGCATGCAATCAATCCCAATCCTTACAACAACAAAGTTTTTGCGGCGCTTGTATCTAATCAGCGTAAGAATCATATAACCCTGATAGCATGTGTTTATTTAGGGGATTGAGCATCAGACCACTCCATCATTTGTTCACCGTTTCTTTGTTCTTGCTTTTCTCACTTTTATGTTTCTACTTTTGGCCGTTTTTTAAAAAAAATAGTGTTAAAAGTGAATGTTTCCATTGTTCACAGTAAATTTATCTTAAACAACGTGAGTGCTTGCCCGCCCCTGGTGCTCATTAGGGGGTTCATTTACCCGATTTAGGAGGGCAGCAGATGATTTCACAGTTAGTGAGGGTGAGATTTGTGTCTGCAATGAGAATGCTGTTCTAACAGAAGAATTTGGACATCATTTGCTGATAATATTTATTGATTGAGTGGGTTGAAAAACTGCACAACTGTTGCTTTTCTCGCTCATCAGTTAATCCAGCGCAGAGCCACAGACGATACATGTTGAGAAAGATTTCTTCCTCCACACGACCATCCATTACTTTAACTGCACAAATGTGCATTTTCTGTTCAGATGCCAAGTATTCTGACAGGAATCTGACCTTTCAAATTATGTGAACATAAGTAAATCCATAACAATCCCATATGACTCTGCCTCTCATTATTTGCAGTTTCCCCTTAGAGGATAGATTCACATTTTGCACATGCCCATATGAACAATGAAAATAGTTTTTTTTGTTGTTGGTTTTTGTTGTAGTTATTTCTCCCGTGAAGAGATCTCATCCTTACTCAAATGTGAGAATGTGTCTTCTTCTAGAGCAAAAAAGCATTCCAAAGTTCATCCAAAGTTGATGCGCAGTCAGAAATAGTCAATTCACAATTTTTTTTTTTTTTAAGTCAGAGTATTTCATTACAAAAATTCCCCTTTTTTCCCCACACACAGTGTTTCGCTGCTGAGCTACAGCCGGGGGCAGTAAAATAAAGAGCATTTGAGCTGCGAACACTTTAACTCGACCGTCTCTCTTTCATGCTTCATCGTTCAGACACACTGAATGCAGAATGTGTCCGACATCAGGCAAAGACCTTGTAAACATGACCCTCATTGTGTTGCACTTCAGAAGAGCAGCCTCCCTTCTTAGTCTACCATCCTGCCGCCACCTCATCAAGCATGATTAAAACAATCTTTGCACCTACGAAACTACACGCGAGCGGCTGTTCTGACGAATCGAACACTAATCGGTGGACATCTGTTTAACAGAGAGTGCAAGTGAGGATCTGCTGACCGGCAGTCTCTCCCCAGACGCCAGCTGGTGGTCTATACTTACACACCTGTCAAAGGTCAGGTCCGACGTACTAATTAAACACACAGCAGCAGAACGGAGAACACGAGAACCACCCGTCAGTTCTGTTTGTGTGCCACCGGAGTGTCCCCGTGGCAGATCTCATTTCATGGGCTAATCCATATCTTACCAAGCCGGGGAAAACAGACGGCATCCACCCTGTCACGCGCCACATGAAATATTGTTTACACCATAGCGAGCAAATATGATGACTAAAAATGGAGATCTCATTAGAGCCTTAATCGAAGAGTGAATTCATCTTTGTCTTGGTTATGTCTCTGAATTCTGAATCACTGGAGCGGCGCCTGCCGCATCTTTGCGTTTTGTTGTATCGAGGGAAACTGCCGTTCAACTAGGAAAAGCTAGAACAGAACAGAATAGAATAGAATAGAGCATGTGGGTGTGTGTTTATCTTTGTACAGCCCCCTCCAGCAGGCACACATGGGGGGCTAAGGGGAACCAGATGGGTACTCCTTCCTGACAGCCCAGGCCCCGGCGATGACAGACCCTCTCAAGCATATAGCTTGACACCAGAGGACAAAGCACCTGTTCCCCCGCGGCTCTTTCTCGCCTCCCCTTCCCCACACTGGCACACTCTTAGCCATGAGGTCACCGGCTCACTCAGGCCAAAACTGACTGTGCCACCCGAAACCCTCCCCGCCCCGAAAATGATCACCCGAAACCCTGCCTGCCCCGACACCCTATCATACCCCATCCTCGACGGGCAAGAAAAGCTGGTCTAATAATACTTTATATCAGGAGTATCCCCGGACGTTTGATGATGAGCTCATCCGCTGGCTCTCATGCGAGCGCTCAGACCAATAATGAAGACTTGAGTTTGGAGATGATAACCGCAACAGTGTTGCTCCAAAACACTTCAGAGGGAAGACGAGGCGGACATCTCCAGACAGCTGGTGTGAGTGTGCAACACACTGAGGTTGCCTGAGTGTGAATGGCATCCACAGATGTTCTTCACGTGTCCTGTATGGGCGGACGGTCCATGTGTGTTTGCATGAGAGGAGCCGTTCACAGAGCCAACTGGCTGTCTAAACGCTCCTCAGATCTTCATCAACACTTCTTCGGCTTCATTTGCCGTAACCCGGTTGCCCGTGTAGCCCCACGGTGTCCGACGACCATCTACTACTGATCTGCTATAAGCTTTTTAAAAGACAAATAAATTGATTTTACGCGTGTTATTAAAAGAGGAGCGGAAAGGAGCTAGAAAATGCCAAGGAAGTGAACAACGACAGAACAATCTTTCTTCAGAGGAAGTGTGTAAATACATTGTTCCCTGAGCCAGCCCATCTGGAACAAGCATCACTCGTCAGGATCTTATTACTACATTAACATGCAGTGCTTCGTCCTGAATATGAATAAAAAACATGAAATTTACAAGACACGCCACACTAGCGCTGTAATGTGCAAAGTCTTTAAAACACACTGAAGATCTGGAGCCAGAATGACTTTGTGTTACTGAGTGTGGAGATCAACAGCGATCAGTTAATATTAATAATACTGTCCTCCATCATGTATGTAATTGCAGGAATGTGTTTAATTAATTGGCCATCTATTCAACATGGAAAAGGCAGTACTGGACACCACCTCCGTACTGTCTTCATATCCCCAGGTAGAGACAGTCAGTGTGAGTCATGTTTGTGAGTGTGGTTGAGTCTCTTCGTGCCGTACGAGGTCATCGTGGGTAATTTAACCCGAATGCTGACCAGAGGTGGAAAATAACAAAGTACTTCATTACTGTATTCAAGTAGATCTTTCAGGTATCTGTACTTTAGTATTGATTTTTCTGACAACTTTTTCCTCTTACCTCCTACGTTTCAACACAAGTATCTGTACTTTCTACTCCTTACATATTCAAAACAGACTTATTTACTTTAGTTCATTGATTATTTTTACATGACAACACTGACTTCGGCCCATCACGCACGGCAGATGTAGAATGTGTCTTCAGAGACCCTGCAGCCCTCTGCCTGGATGGTTCTTATTTTCTCATGAGACGCTGTACAGTACCAACCCAAAAGGTCTTTGTGGTGCGTTTAGGAACAGCTCGGACAAATCCTACTGATTCTCCCTTGAAGTTTAACGGTCTACGAATTACGTTAATATGACGTGAGGTTCAGTTAGCTTTGTACACAAATGTCGGATAGAAATGTCTGTCAGGAGGATTTGTTTTGCTTTTATCCTTTGAGTACTTTTCAGAGCCTGTACTCTGTTACTCTCACTTGAGTAAAGATACAGGGCCAATCTGCACTGTGTTTGTCAATCCTTTTTGATGTAACACTGATATTAATATCTTATATATACAGACTTACACAGACCTCTTCGCAATCCCCATTATTTAGGGACGGGTTGAGCTGTTGTTTTAGGAGGAAATGAGGTCTGTAAACAAAGGAAATAAAGTAGACGCCGGGTATTTGCATTTGTGTTATGATTGTTGTCATTATAAAAAAGAATTATGGAAACAACTTCCAAGTAACTTCCTCGAAATACCATTTTAAGATTGTCAACATGCTCAAACCAAAACAAACTCTTCGGCACCGGGTGAGACCCACTCAGTCATGCTTGCTCAAATAAACACTCTCTCACTCTCTCTCTCTCGCTCACTCTCTCTCTCACACACACACACACACACACAAACACACACAAACACCCACACAGCAAACACAAGGCTGGCCCTGGCCCCTCTGATCCCCGTAGTTCTCCTCTGGTGTTTACAGAAGTGGGTTTTGATGAAACTCTTTGTCTCATCATTGTTCATTCCAGCTGTGTAAGCCTCCCAAACTAAGCCTCTCAGTCTCCATCCACACACACACACTCACATACACTCACACACATTACTGTTTGAGAACTATTCTTCAGCAAAATGTAGAATCAAATACTCCGCTACACGGTAAGCCGTTTGAAGGATATATAAATGCATTCAACCGAAGCACAGAATGGTCAAAAGCACAAAAAAGCACCCTGTGCATCATGGTTGAATCTGTTAATCACCCTGCAAAATGTCAAAATCATCCCCTGCCAAGTGACTCAGAGATCGTATCGGGGCAAACACAGTCTGCACTCCACTGTGGAGATGTAGTGGAGATTACAAGCTGACAAGTGATCTAAACAAAGCTTATTGATGCCTGTATTTAAACATGAAGATGCTAGCCTAGTCAAGCGAGCAGGAACTGATGAAGCCTCTTGGATGAGAGGTGAAACGTCTTCAAGACAAAAACCAAATCCAGTTGCGTTCGATTCAATTTCCTTGAGATATGAAGATGCTAGGAAAAAGAACATTCTGGGCCTCATCGGGCAGTCTGCTTTGGTCTTACCTGGTGTCTGGACTGTGGCGAGGCCGATTCTGCTTCTTTCCTCTCCCCGTCTGACGCTCCGCGCCCCGGCCTGTCCCTGTCCTGCTGCATGCTCTGCCCCACCTGCACCATGGCCTTACATTCCACACATGCTCCAATCACCAGCCTCCTCCCGTCGTCCACCAGGAGCGTGCGTGCGCTGCGAGGTGCGTACAGGAACACGGGCAGCCTGGCCACAGTGACGGCGCACAGCCTGGCCAGCCGGCGCTGCTCCTGCCTGCAGAAGAAACACACAAAAGCCTCACAGCTGTACTGGCGGGCCCAAGGGGAGCTGGGCGGCTGGGGGGTGGCACTGGATAAACTAGAGGTAGAGGGGGTGGAGGGGCCGGGGCCCCCGCTCTCATGCTGGGCCCACTGGGCGTGTAGGTCGTGGTAGCAGAGTTTACACGCCGACACCAGGCCTGTGGCATCGACCGGCTTGGCCCGGGGAGCAGGAGGGTGGACGGTGAGAAAGGGGAAGAAGGGCTCCCTCTCCCCGCAGCGCCCCGGCGGGTTGACATGCAGCTGGTACTCTCCACCTGCACACAGCTCGGCTCCACACAGGTAACACACCGACACGGAGCCACCGGGGCGAGAGGCCACGCTGGTCTGGGAATGGGCCGGTCCGGAGCCCTCAATGGACATGACAGCATGGTACCTGACCAGAAAGGAGCTGACGGAGGTGATGAGGTCCTCGCTGAGGCTGAGTCGATACGCACCCCAGATCTCCTCGAGGATGACATGGCACTGTGGGCAGCAGTGCACACGGCCGTTCCTCACCCCCTGGGCGTTCGGTGGGCAAGGCAGCATGTTGATGAAGGGGAAATACATGGCGCCACGGGATTTGCCGACACCGGCCTGTGCATATGCTACTCTCATGTCTCCTCCACACTCCTGACCACAAAGGAAACAGGCCTCATGAGAAGCCCTGGGGTCGGACATACACTCCATGGACTCTGGGGGTCTCCCCTCCTGAGGAGATATCTGGGATGGATGGAGGGAGCTGGTGCCCTGGTTGAGGGGAACGACATACAGGCGCTGGAGGACAGGCACGTCCGCCAGCTGGAAGCTCTGCCACTGCTGCATGAGGGAGGTGTGGCAGCTGCCACATACTAAGGTTGTACCTGCGGGACTGATGGGCACTGCACCCCGGGGAGGGGAGTGAAGCCACAGGAAGGGAAAGAACGGCTCGCCCTGCGCCCTCTCCTGCTTCTGAACGCTGACTTTAAAGCGGCCATCGTGTCTGAGCCCGGTGCCACAGATATAACAGACAACCTCCTCTGGAGGACAGGTGTCCACACTGTGGTGCGACTGGGCACCTTTCCTCACCGAGAGGTCTCTGGCGGGTCTGAGCTGGGGCCTCGGGCCTGCTCTGCTGTCATACATGTCATCATCACTTGTGATGTTAATCTCATCTTCATCAGAGTTGTCACAGTGATTCTCCCTGGAGACAGCCGCGTTGCATTTGGCGCCGACAGTGCCGGCAGATGACAGCGCAGCGCTGGGGTGACCCTCGCCTCTGCCTCGGTGCAGGAGCGACTGATGTCTGGATGAAGCGCAGCTGCTGTCGGCAACACGCTGCATCTGACGCGGCTCCGCATGTCTGACATTCCCCTCCTCCAGCCATCGCCTGTTGCGCATAATGACCCCGTTGTCCTGCGCAGGTGTGTCAGAGAGAGGACTGCCATAGCATCGCTGGGGGAATCTCTCCTGGGACTTTGCCAGAGATTCTGATGATTGACAGACATTATTCATAATTTTAGCACCGCGCCTCGCCGGCACAACGCTCTCCGCTTTTGGCGACCCCTGCGCCCCATAAACACCCACCGGGTATCGGACTGCCCGCTGTGAATCCGGGCTGTTTTTAACACTGATGACATTGTTTTTCCTGCCACCGTCTCTTGGCGACTTGCCAGACGCCCTCAGGCACTTGTCTTTGCCCACGCCGGCTCTGTCGACCAGATCCATCTCCTGGTCGGACATGTTCTCGTTTTCGGAAAAAGACGAGAAATCGGACTCCGCGCCCCCGTCGTAGTTCTGGCTGCCGACGCTGATCCTCCTCTCCAGATCATACGAGATGTTCCACTCCTGCGGGACCCGCCGAGAGTCGCACTGGTAGGGTCGCTTCAGCCAGTACATGCGCTTCTCGATGGGCGTCCTGCTCCGCTCGAAGGAGTTCCACTGCTCGGTGAGGAAGCAGTGGCACACGGCGCACACCAGCGTATGTCCGTCCGGGCTCAGCTCGCACGCGCCCGGCGCTGGCTCCTGATTTTGCAGAAACGGGAAAAACGGCGCCCTCTCCTTCTGATATGTCACTTGTAACCTCAACTCCTTCCCCGGTGTCACCCCGCTTCCACATATGAAACAGTGCACCAGTCCCCCTAATCCATTCCGATCGCTCCTGGACGCGTTACCGGGCAATGGGCTTTCATCACCGGGCATAGCTGCGGCCATGAGTCGGTGTTTCCGAGATAAGGGTGCCAGGTCCTTGTCACAGGGGGAGTTCATCTTCTAAAACACCCGAGGACGGGCTACATGGCACGGTGTGAACAGCCGAGGTCCCGCTTCACTTTATCCGCAGGTCAGGAAATCATACAATCACTGAGGTCCGAGCTACTCGCTGAATGATAAGACGGGCGACAGTCCATTGAAGCAGCCAGCGTGCAGCGGAGGCAGCGAACCGTTAACTGTTATCTTCCGAGGACGGGGAGCAGCTCGCTCACAAACACCCACGAAACAGCCCAGAAGTCCGCCGTCCGCATGTTTGCGCCGGAGATCCGCGAGGTAAAAAAGTGACAGGAGGAGAGCCGGGATCACGGGTCGCCCTCTCCGGCGAACTTTTCCCAGCCTGCGCTCTGCAAAACTTTGGCTGCGAACTCGCTCACACTGTACACAGCGCCATCCCCGATTCATGGGACCCGCTCCGACACCCCCCAAAAAGGGCTTACCCCCACCCCCCCTGCCTGCCTGCCCCCGGTAATAACTTTTTTTTTTTTTTTTGCAGAGATTATGAGCACGCACTCCTGCAGTAGCTGCCCGTGCGTCAAAGTACTGACCATGCACAGGATATCCACAGTTTAACACGCACGGAGGTGGAGGGTGGGGGTGGGGGTGGGGGGGCGTGTGTTCTCGCCTAATAGACAGGTTTCCCAGCGTGTCAGTGGAACCATCTGCGAGCAAAAAACTTCTAAAACTCCTTCACATCCGACTATTTCAGGGCGATTCCCTGTGAGAGAGAAGGTGTTCACTGTGGAACTGGAGTCAGTTTTCTCCCACATGATGCACAAAGCTGCAGGAGAGAGATGGAAGCAATTTTTTATTTTATCTCTGCTTGATATAGAATATGTATCGTGATTTCAAAATGCTGAATTCGTGAGAGCAAAGTGGTTTTCTTATGTATGATAATAGGAAAAAGTAAGACAATCACTGAGCAACACGAGATGATACTGATGTCATTATATTCATGCCTCAGGCGACTCGTTTCCAATGAGAGCAGAGCTTGATTCAAACAAACATGTGTAAGCACAAGTGTTTAACACACAATAATCAGTTGCATAAATAGCCTGTTCACCCCCACTGAAGAGCAAGATGGAAGGTCCAGCCTGTCTCATGAAGAGGAAAAAAAAACATTTTAATAAATCTGTCACTGAAATGTCCCAGTCAGAGGAAGGATACAGGAACATGAGGCATGAATATCCAGCTAAGTGTTAATAAGTCAGGTCAATGATTTGAAAAAAAACAAACCCAAAAGCAAGCATATGGTCCAGCTGTACGTCTGAGCCGGCTGTCCTGAGCTGAACCTGACAAATGGAGGCCGGCAAGATGCTGACAACTCTGAAGGAGATATGTATTTCCTGGCTTGGGGTGAGAGGGACCGTAGAAAGCTAATAGCCACTTTTAAACAAAACTGAAAATCCCATCTAGGGACTCATTTTTAAAAAATGTTCTCAGATTTCGACTTGAACTTCGTCTTAGGTTCGGGTACTTAGAGTAACGCCATCAGTTTGACACATTAAAGTGTGTTTACGGGTCTTGGTGAGTACTAATGCATCTGTGAAAAAAAACTGTAGTATAAAGTCTTTCGTGGCTCCAGAGGAGGCTGCATGTAATCTGATAGACTGACGACTCCAGCGATGTCACTCAGTGGCTAAGTTGCATCGTGGGTAATGTAGGCACCAGGTTTTGAAAAGGAAAAAAAAAATGTGTGGAATAAAAAGGTGATATCTCTTATCATTCGTTTTTAAACTTTCCATGATGACTCCAACCGTGTTATAGGAGTGGACCTGGCACCTACATTACCCACAATGCAAGGCAGCCACTGAGTGACATCACTGGAGGTAATTTATCAGATCAGATCTTCTCATAGAGATGGATGACAAGAGAAAATCTAACTTTTTGGAAACAGAGATCATGGCGATGGCAGAGAAGATTAATGCCAGGCAACATTTGTTATTCAGTGGACTAAACAGTGGGCAGACAAAAATAAGTCAAACAGCTTGAGAGTGTGTCGCTGCTGCATGTTGTCCGTAAAGCTCATACATAGTCACCACAGGCTCGGACGCACGTGTCCCAAACTGCAATACCGTACATAACCAGCAGGAAAACCACCTAAGTCAAGTCGAGTTTACTTCGATAGATCATTTCCATGTTAAAGTGATCAATCAAGTCATGGACTTGGACTCGTAATGCTATAACGCCACATGAGCAATTTGGGGTTCAGTATCCAAGGATACTTCGACGTGCAGATGGGGAAGCCCAGGAATCAAACCAGTGACTTTCCGTTTATTGGACGAACTGCTCTCCGTCCTGAGCCACAGCGGCCACAGGCACCTAATAACTTCTTATACGTGGTTTTATGCTCAAGTGGTACACAGATTGAAATTGATTGTTTTATAAATGAGGTCCCAGGGCTATGGAAGAAACTTAAACAACACTCACCAGATGATTCTCTGGGGCCTGGTTCATAAAACATCAACATGGAGACTCGTATGCGTTTGGGACACAGTGTGCAGTGGTGACACGCGTGTTTGGCCTTTTTTGTCAACACACTGTTCAGTCCACTAAATAATATGCGTTGTCTGGCTTCGATCTTTATCATCTCTGTGATCTCATCTTCCAAAAAGTTTATGGAACTATGAGTCCATGACTTTCCCTGACTAAACCCTCCTTTGTGCTGGCATTACATAACGGGAAATCGCGAGGCAGGTGCTGCCAGTTCAAGTCGATATTAGATATATAAATCACAGGTGCATATGTTGCAAATGGGATTCTTAAAACCTGCTCAAGGTTTTTCACGCCCAGCATCTTTTATGAATCGAAGCACGGTCGTTAGATGGTCTCAAGATGAAGTTCAGGTAAAAATTTAACAGATTTCTTTTATAAATGTGACCCCAGTTCTCTTAACGCCAAAATTTACCATTTTGGCATCTGTAGAAGCCTTCCCACCATTGCGCTGTGAGGACTCCTCTCCGCAGAAGGCCCCCGGAGGGCTCGGAGCACAATGAATGCAGAAAATTCAGAAAGATCTTTTGGCAGAAATCCTTCTGCAGCTTGCATGACAACCGTGAGTTCGGAGATTTGTTTTCCAGCAAGACAATCATCCCAAACATAAAGTGATCGCTGCACGGAATTGGTTTCAACACAGTGATGTCCAGACCCAAATCCAACTGAGAACCTTTGGCAGGACCGAATGAAACTTGAAATCTATCTATCTATCTATCTATCTATCTATCTATCTATCTATCTATCTATCTATCTATCTATCTATCTATCTATCTATCTACGATGTGCAGCACACAGGCACTTAAGGAAGGTTAGAAATAGAGATGTAAAGAGAAATTGATACTTCAGACCTGACAATGCACTGGATAATATGCTCATCACTCCATGCACACGAACAAGCATACACACACGCAATATTTACACCCTGCCCCCCCCGCCCGCTTTCCATTGCGGAACTGCAGCGTCTTAGACAAAGAAGAGACAGCAAGTCGAGTAATCAGACCTCAAACACTCACGTCATCTAACAATAACACACATAAACAGTTATGTCTGTCCGTTCCACTGTTCCACTGCTGCCCCTGGCCTCCTCTACCGTCTACTCACTCGCTGATGTCAGCGAGTCAGTGGCCATCTACTTCATCCACTTCTCCATCTACCCCTCCTCTTCATCCATTACCCTCCTCATCATCACCGAGTCCCCTGAAAAAAAATTAAGCTTCCCCCTCCTCCTCCTTCCCCCACCGTCCAACCTGGAGGTCCAGGAAGGGTTTTAATGATACTGCTGAGCCTCTGTATAACTCCTTGCCCACCCAAGATCTGCTTTTTTTTTTCTCTACAGCATGGCAACCAAGAAAAATCACAGAAAAAAGAGCATTCCTGAGTGATGCTGACCTGTTTCTACTGACAATATCCTAGTAAAGAATGGAGAAAGAGGGAGAGGTTGAGCAGACACACTCACACACAGAGTAGAGACACATTACTGAAGGTGTTATTCTATCAACAAAACCATAAATGAACATATTGTCAATGCATACCTCAGTGACTCTGTCCCCACTTTAAGTAGCTGTGAAACACTAATGATGTGTTGTCAGCACAGATTTACAACACTGCCCTGCAGTGTCAAATCGTGGTACTGCATCATCTGGGAAATCCCCCCTCTGCAGCCAGTCAGACTGAGGATCATGCAGGCAAATCACAGTTGAGCAGAAGAGCTTGAAAAATGTATCTCTCCTTTTATTTTGTCTTGCTTTATTGGTGTACCGGTTCCCATCCCGGGGTCGGTACAAATCTGAAGGGTTCGTGAGATGATTAAGTTGATATAAATGAAAAAAATATACATTTCTGTTACAGAGAATGAAGTTTACTTCTTCGCACTGTTCCGACGATGGAACACTGGCTGCTTTAGATTTGTTTGGCCTCTGAAACCCCATTCAGATGATCCAGCCCGGGGAGAAAAATCTCATGTCCCTGGCTGCTATGGTCATGAAAGGTTCACAAGTCATGACACAGCCTCATTTTAAGGGTCACACATCAAAAAGTTTGGGAACCACTGTGTTTGCTCACATACTCTTCATTACACTTCTCAATGTGCAATATCTCTCTGTGCTCCTATGAGCTGATCAGTAAGGATCAATGCATAAGATTCCCTGCCTGTGCTACCTATAGAGGCACGTCACACAGGAATCTTGATGTTGATGAACAGACCAATATGTACATGTGCATACACTCTTTCAGCACACACACACACACACACACACACACACACACACTCATGCTCTACATATCAGAAACTGTAGCTGGTGATGTGAATGTGAAGATTTTGATGTCATATCTGTCACTGTGTTCAGAGTCTTCAGATGTCTTACACAACCTGTGGGTGTGATGATCTGTGTGTGTGTGTGTGTGTGATGATCTGTGCGTTTGTGATGATCTGTGTGTGTGTGATGATACTGAGTACTCTGAGTGACTGAAACGGTGTTGCATGTAGGTCCCATGTGAGTTGAGATATCTGCCGTGCTGCTTGTCGTAGACTGGATGGAAATTGCTTTGCTCTGAAAGACCCCTCGAGGCTGCGTAGAGTGGAAAGGGAGACGGGATGAGGGGGGGAGATGTGTGTGTGTGTGTCAGTGTGTGTGCGAAAAAAGGCAGAGTGATTTGAATAAAATCCTCTCGGTGAGTACTGTAGGGCCTCCAGGAGTTTTGTTAGAAGGAGGTGATGACAGGGACAGGAGGAGGGCATTAGACACTACACTGCGCTGTGAGCGTGTGTGTGTGTGTGTGTGTGTGTGCGAGCTGGTGTATAATAGCACCTGCCAATACAAGTCTTGTGACAATCATCGTTGGACCAAGTGATGTTTGATGTTTACGTGACAGACAGATTTAAAACTCTTAAACAAAGGTTTAGCTTGTGTTCCTTGTTTTTTACTTGATATTTGTCGGGTTGTGACGGATACACAGGCTGTAAATACACCTTGTCCCACCGTATAATACATAACATAGCAGACGTCTGTAGTCAAAAATCACTGTACGTGCACGTGCAGGGCATTTGAATGCATTACTCATGGCATCCTGTGTGCGTCTGTGCTCTCAGGGCACATCTGGCAGGCATTATTTTACAGTCGCACCGCAGGACTTCATACTTCACCAGAGAGACCTCCTGGGAACTGGACATGTCAGTAGGAGTGAGAGGGAATATCGGTACACTTATAAGAAAAAATACTTTTTTTCAAGTAGTCTGACAGCGGCTCAAGTGAAACGGTGTTTGATGCACAGCACGGAAAGTTAGGAGCACAAATCAGAACCTAAAATACAAATAATGTTATCTTTGAACAGAGCGAACAGACAGTGAGGTATGAAATCAAAGTGCTCAAAGTGGAAAATCCTTTCATAAATCATGAAAATCACTAAGAAACAGCTCAGATAACAATCGGCTTCTTGGCAGTTTTCACCGTGGACAGTTTGACATTTTATAGCAGGGAAAGCAGACTGTTTAGTGCAAAAAACAGACAAAAAACATGCTTAAAATGATTAAAACGACACCAGTTTGATTGATAATCCCCGGAGTGCGCGATTAAAAAAAATCCATCAAAGCTAAGATTAATCAGGCTCTTAATGTGTTCTCTGACACCACTCAGGGAGACAAGTGGATAAACATATCCCAAAGCAGACTTTCCGAGGTCGGTTTTACAGAAGTTAAGTAAGTTCTTGTGTTTGTCTCTCAGATCCAACTCGTGTTTTATCTCAGATTCTTTTCCTCAATGACAGACAGCAACGCCACATAACACTATGTCCATCCAGCGGCCCTCTGACCGCGGCTTCATTAGGAGCTTTTCTGGCCCCGAGCCGCTCCCCTCGCTACTCTCGACGGTCATCCTGCTAATACTGCTTGACCCCGCTGTTTCTGTCACAGCTTAAAAGTTCAAGAACACCTAACACAGATGTTTTTCTCTCAGTTGGCCTGATTGGACCTCTTACCCCCCAAGACTAAGTAGAGCTATACAAACCAGGCTTGATCGACAGCTCTTTTGTTACTCTAATCGCTCACCGCCTTCCCTCCTTGTTCTGCCATCTTTTTACCCCTCTCTTCTTGTCTTCCTCCTGTTTCTCTGCTGCTCTTCTTCTGTCTATTTTGGGCCCTGGAGATGATTTTTTTTCTTGCCCTGCATACTTGGACACACGGAGGTGTTCTGTACGCAAGTCTCAAATCACAATCGCAAATATTTAACTGCTGGATTTTCTAGTTTCTCATCCTCACTTTTCACCCTGATGGATGTGAACTGGGAGCAGGAGGTCACGATGTTCAGGAAATTGTTATTGACGACAATAAGGATTAAAGAACGGCTGCTCAGCGTCTTTTTCTTTTACCTCCAACACATGGTCTACACATGATCGAGCACCGCAGTCGCTGCTGAGTCAAACGCCGAGCCGGTGGTTAGAGCCTGGCTCAACAACAATGTCATCATATCATTTATAAACGAGGGCTGATAGATGTGTACCGGAGAAAAACACATTTTTTTGTCTTGTTTTTTAAACATCTGATTAACTGGAGATGTTCTTTTTCCGTTCCTTTCTTCTTCCTCAGCTTCTTGGTCAGATTCTTTGTTTGTCCTTTGATTATCGTATTTCCAAATGTCTGCTGTTCAAAAAGCAAGTCGGTAGTATTATGAAATAGTACCAAAAAAAATGTGTTAATAGTTCTAACAGACGACAGGCAGGACATGAAAGGTGTGAGAGCAGGAACACTGGCGAGTCCTTTTTGTGTCTGCTGAAGTTTTAACCTCTATTGTGTTTATCAAGGCTCAAAAAGCTGCTTTTACCTTTTGATGCCAGAAATAACAGCCTCGCCTTGCTGCCAACCACAGCTCTGCATCCTGCCGGGCAGGAAGTCAGGGTGTACATGCCATTACAGGGAGGTGACACAGGAAGTAAACCAAGCCAGTGTGTCAGTTCCTTGACCGATAGCCATCGTCTCAGGACCTCAGGAACATGTTACAACTGTCGGCACTTTAAAAAAATGAGTTTTTTTGGCACTCGTTAAGCGTAACAAGACGAATCTTACAATCTTTCCATCAGCAGCAGCGATGCACGTCACGTGCAGAATAGAGAGGGACAGGGAAAAATCAAATCTCCAGAGAGCAGCCTGGACTTTCTCCTTGTTGTTTATTTATTCTTTTATTTCTGAAGGATCTCTTCCCTCTCTCAAAGGTCAGAGGTGCGACGAAGGAATGTGTTTCCTCCGAACAAGGAAAAACTAACAAGTCCAGCTCGTACAGTGTCGACTGGGCCACAGTTCATCTGGTTTTTCTGGACCATGCTCCCCTGCTTTATTAGACTTGTAAACAAATATTCCCCACTCAAAGTAACGTTCAAAGGAAATGCAAGATAGCTTCTGCTTTCCCTTGTACCCTAACCCCATCGTAGCTGTAGTTGACCTCTCCCCTCTTTCCCAGAGTGGCACAGCCTGGTTGGAGCCTGTGTGTGTGTGTGTGTCCTCGGTGACACGAGGTTGACCTAATCCACTTTCACCTGTACTTGTCAGTCAGTAACGAGGCCCCTCCCACGCCTGAGGGCTCCGGGGGCCCCTCCCATCGGAATAAAAAAACCTTGAAAAAGTCTTGACATACTTCTGATGAACATTCCTCCCTTCTCAGGTCACTGAGACCCAATGGAAGAAATGCTCCGGCGGGGGAAGAAGAGGAAGAGGAGAAGGAGGGGAGAGGAAGCGATGAGGACAGAACAAGGGAGCTAGACGAGTGGGAGACAGAATGCGAGGAGAAGGAGTGACCAGAGGCCCTCTGATGGTGTTCCCCTGCTGGGTCGTGAGTAGGTCCACGTGGAACCGGAGATCCCGGGACACCTGTTCTCTGTCGCAGATGTTAACAAACTGTCTCTGACTCTGTCGACCTTCTCGAGGTTACAGAACGCAGGACGTCCTGCTTGAAATGAAGGCAGCAACTGCAGAGATACTGTCGGTTTCACTTGACCTTGTGTAACCTAGAAGCTCTAGTTGTTTGTGTCTTGTCAAGATCAAGAACATTAAAACTTACACACAGTATGCACACACACTCAGGCTTTATAGTAGCAGAAGCTCTTAAATCTCCTGCCCCTCCCTCCCTCTCTCCCTCCCTCCCTCCCCCCCCCGGCTGTCTGACACATCACCATCCTTCCCTCAGCTAATAACCCCAAAAAATAATGGTGAGGATGAAAACACGGGACTTCAGGGGCGAGAGGAAAGGCCAGCCGAAAAAAAAAAAAAAAAAAAAACGGGGACGGTGCTGCTCGCAAAGAGACGCCTGGAATAATGGGAAAGGAATGTGGTGTAACGACTCCCCTGGGACCGGCCCAGCCGAAGGCCCTCTGGCTCGGGAACAACAAACGGGAACGCTTGAGGAGAGCAAGGGTGCACACATAAGGGCTTTAACAGCACCCCCCACATACACACACACACACACACACACACACACACACACAGATCCACACAAACACACTCATGCACTTACCCCCCACCCCCCCTTCCTGTGCCGACCTACTGGAGTCGGCTGTTGTTGTTGGCCGCCTGCCACCCTCGGAAGAAGCGCGCCCTCTCTCTCCTTCGCCTCTCTTCACTCCCTCCTTCCCTCTCTCCCTCTCCCTCTCTCTTCCTCATGCTGCGAGCGAGCTGCCAGGGAAATGCTGATGACATGTCATCTTTCGGAGAGGTCCCTGGAAAAAGTGATTACCGCCCACCCCTCGTCCCTATCAAATAATCCTATTCCTTGCCTGCAACCCGGCCTTCCAGTCTATTCAGCACTCAGTATCCACTCCACCTCCCTCTTGCTGTCCCTCCATCTCCTTCTGTAACCTTCCTGTCGTTGTGCGTGAATGTGTGTGTCCGTGCGTGCGCGTGCGTGAGTGTATTTCTTGGTATTAGCAGCTGGATCACCTGTCCTTTGCCCCCGAGAAGAGCAAATGGCTTTATGCTCGGTCCCTGACAAACGCATTTCCACATACAGTCGCAGCTGTCAAGAGTTGCATTTTCTCCTCAGGTTGTGCCCTTTAGCCCGTGTAATCTTTAGTGTGTGTGTGTGTGTGTGTGTGTGTGTGTGTGAGAGAGAGAGAGCAGTGTATTCAAGCGAGGTAGGAAAGCCCCTTGTCTCCTGTTCATTTTGCCCCAGTGAACAGAGGTGATGTCTGATACATGAGGTGCCTGACATTCACACAACTTGCATAAGGAGCCTTTAATTCCCTACACACACACACACACACACACACACACACAGACGCACACACACAATCTCTTCTCATGGCTTGTCTGGTTTCCCGGGGTGTGTTGGTCACGCGAGGAGCTGTGTGAGCGTTGAGTGTGAGCCAGCAGTCAGTCAGAGGAGGAGGAAGGATGGAGGCAGGCCGGGCTGCAGCGTTTGGGTCGAGGCCATCTTTACATTCAGCCTTTTGACTCACAGCTCGGGGCCCCGTTGCCAGAACCATTAAAACCGCTCTGAACTCTGAATTTCCAAAGGACGTCTTGGAAGACAGCGAGGAATAAATTGTGTGTTGGATTTGCTGGATGTTGTGAATCTGTAAAGACTTGTGGTAGTGATAAAAGATGTTTCTTTTTTAAATATGCATGCTGATGGATGATGTGCAGACTCTCTTTCTCTTAAATTGGGGAAATGTCATGACATCTTTACTTTCAGTGTGTAATTCCCCGATTTCTGGTGTTTCACTTTGTACTTCTAGTGGCTCTTGGAATGGCATTGTCAGTAGCTCGGTCGGTCAGATGACCACTTTTGTTCAGACTGAAATATGTCAACCGCAACTGGATGAAATCCTAAATTTTGCACAGACATTTATTGTCTCCCAAGGACTTAGGCAATCAAAGTTTGCACTTATTCAGTGAAATATGGCAACATTTTGCACAGATATTCGTGGTTCCCAGAAGATGAATTGCGTCAGTGATGCCTTGATGTTTCCTCTGACGTCAGGATGAGTTTGACATTTGTGGTTTTGAGTGAAATGTCTCAGCAGCCACTGGGTAGAATAGCAGCAGAAAAAAATGACATTCCCACTAGCCTCAGCTCTGCTTTGGCCGAATCCAAACGTCCACTCTCAGAGCTTGCCGACCGAGCCCTCTTGGACTTCAGTCACACATACAGTACTGCGATGTGTTCGCTGTCTTCACAACGTGTTTGCAAGGGCGTGAGACTGCAAGTCTAATATATACATAAGCGCTGATTGAGAGGCCTAAAGACTACAATAATAAAAATGCATTTTGATTACCTCTACAGACTATGTCTCTATATTTTTATATCACGCTGTGGTTGAATATCATATCTGGCCTACACGATTCAAGTAATGTTTTATTAAAGTCAACCATAATATGTTCCTTTATGTCACATCCATATTGCAATGAATTGTGGGTACTTAAATCATTGAAGTCCATTGAAGTCTGCAGAAAGGGGCCCTTCTGGACTGGATAAATTGTATCCTAGACAGCAAACAGCACTTCCCGTGAAAGTCTGCAAGACCTGTCCTGACATTTGGATGCAGCCTTTATGTTTAGTGCTAATTAGCCAATATTAGCACGCTAACATGCCAACATGAGATGGCCAACATGGTAAACATTACACCTGTTAACCATCAGCATGTTAGCATCGTCGCTGTTAGCATCACAGCATGCATTTAACTCACTAGCGTTGGTGCAGACTCTTGTTTCTTGATTCATAACCTAAATACAGGGGTTAGAATCTTGACCTTTGCAGATTCTTTCAGATTTTTGTTCACCTCCCTTTTTTGTTTCCAACGAAACAGTAAACTCAAAGTGTAGGAATCAAGTGACCATCTCCAGAGAGCAAGTCCTTTCCTCCCCTATCCTCCTCTCCTCTTCTCTATTCTCCTGCTCTCCTCCATGACAACCGCTATTTTCTCAATTCCCCCTCCCGAGCCATGCCGGGCTAAGGGCCAGAGTCGTGCTTGAGAGCGAAAGAGCCCTTCTTTCTTCTTCTTCCTTTCTCTTAGACAACACAATTCCATCACATTGAAACCGCAGTCTTCAGTGCTTATAGGCTTTGTCTTTTCCTAAGAAGGTCTTTGCAGGCAGGATCACACGGTATGCATGAGATAGGGTGTCAAGGGTTCGCTTTGGCAGCAGAGAAACAAGAATAAAGCTTGTTGTTCCTCACTTGTGTTTAATGATAACCAGTTTCAGAGAGATGAGAGGAAGTCAGAGCATCCTTCTGGGTTTAATCTTGAATTTCTTCAAGACATCGCTACATTAAATCCATTCCACTAATTATTCTGTCCCGATCGGACCGTCTCTTTATACAACAGAGCTCTTGTCTCTTGTGAGATCAGCGAATAGAAACAGGCACGACTGTTACGTTTGGATGATAAAACAAGCTGACAGATTTGGAGACAGCTCTCGTTTGCACCTCTGAAAGTCTCCGATTTTGAAAAGCGCTGTACTTTGTGCTGGACTGTGCCTGTTTTGTTAAAAGAAGAAATCATTAATTTCTTTACCAAACCTCAGCAGATGAATCTCAACGGTCCGTGATGGATAAAATCTGCTGTTTTGTCTCCGTTCCAGAGCCGGTGTTGTAATTCTGTTAGTGTAACTGAGTCATTCTGGCTCCGGCTGTGTCCGTCGCATCCAGTTGTGTTCGCCTCCGCGAGTGTGTGCGCGGTGTGAATCATACGTGCGATTGTGCACATGTCTGAGTCCGCGTCTATTCCTGTTTGCACGAGGAACTGAGTGTGTGAATGCGTGTGTTTGTGGCGCATTGCTCACCCCCAGATGTGCCAGGCAGGTGGCCGCATTACTCTCCTCTGAGCCGCCACGCTGCAGGCGGAGGGGCGGGGGAGGAGGAGGCCACTCTCAACAGCTCATATACAAACTCTCATATACCGCCGTTTACCTGACGACAGAAAGAGAACAGAATCAAAAAAGGCAGCCTCTATGCACTTAATCACCTTTTATGTGCATGTATGTGCAAGTTCTCTCTGGTGCGTGTGTGTGTGTGTGTGAGTGGTTGAGCACATGTGTGTTTATCATGATGCCTCACCTCAGCTCTCCCACAGCTTCCCGGCAACTTCCCGAGGATGAAAGCGAGTGAAACCCCAGACTAGCGGGGCTCCACAGCCAATTAGGATTGTTTATTTAGCCAGCCACGGCCGCCTAGCAGAACAGGAGCACACAGCCAGCCACACAGCCCAGCTCTCTCCCTCGCGCTCTCCCTCTCTTTTTCCACTCCTTTAAACTCCTCTGGCTCCATCGGCCCTCTCCGGCTTCTCGCCAGCCTTTGCCCACTTTCTCCAATTTTTTTTTTTTTTTTTTACTACCCTCCAGTCCGATGCAACCTTTCCAGGATGTTCCAGAAGTCCTAAGCTGATAATCAATAAGTCGGAAATGGTTTGGGTTTTTTTGTTTAGTCGGTGGTTGTCTTTGTTTGTTTAGGGATGCAATCGCTGCTACTGGCATTAGTGGCCGTAATCAGCCCCTCACTCAGCATTTAAAGCGCAGACATACTCCACGTGCACACACAGACTTTTTTTTTCCTCCAGCTTTTTGATATCTGTCCTCTGGTAACATAATCGTCTAGTTGTGGTAAGGCCTGTCATACATTGTTGAATATCCAAGCAGTCCAGCGTCTGCGTTTATCCAATCTCCCATTGTTGGACTGAGATCATGACAGTGTTGTGGCTTCTCCCTGATTTCTGACCAGCATAAATCCTTCAGCCTTTTGTCTGCAAAATACTGACGCGGTGAGTTATCGCCGTACAGGGGTTCTCACGCATTTGGGCGATGACCAAGGCGGGACTTATTTATTGGAAAGAAACAAAACAAATTCCACACATCCCGCATTGGGCACCGGGTCTCCTATGTCCCTTCACACCAGCCATCCCATCCCATCCAACCAACCAAGTTTTTCCTGCTTGAGTTCACATTCACGTGGGATTCAAAGGGGGGAGAGCAGCCATCACCCAGCATCCCCTCCCTCATCCATCACCATGATTCGGTGCTCCACATCTTCTCCCCTTCCCTTCTTCTCCCTCTCTAACTAACCCCACTCCTGTCCCTCTCTTTCTCCAACCTCCTGCTCTTTTTTTTTTTTTTCCAAGTCTTCTCATCAGCGCAAACTTCCCATGATGGATTGGCTCGCTGACTGATGCCTGGAGGGGGGATTAAATGTTGTGTGTGCACTGGGGTGTGTGTGTTGAGCGGTATTGGACAGAGGAGAGAGAGCCGGATTCGGGAAGCAACACAATATCCAGCTAAGACACATTTAGCTTGCGTGGGATAGCTTCGCGAGGGGGAAAGATAAGTCTTTATCGAGTTAACCACTCTAATCACGCCTCGTACATTCTTAAACACACACACGGTGATTGGGATTGAGGCTGAGAGGTGTTCGTTCTGGAAAAAAATCCGCTGGATGAGTCCTCCTCCAGTTCCCCCTCCAACGACCAGGATACACAACACACACACACACACACAAAGCAACACACGCATGTATGCATGCATGCATGAGCGCGCACGGGGCGCCTGGGGCTTGCGCTTCCAGGAGAGTGGAAAATGTAAAAGGATCTTTGTGCACCTCTGCACACGCCTGCTGCGCTAGGACTCCGGGGGGAAGTACCTGTTTACTCCGACACACACTCAGTAACCCAATCAGTGTGTCGGACAGGTACTGAAGGGGCCAAATGGGCTGCACGTCCCTCGCTGGGAAACAGGCCAACCTGAAAGAGTTCACCCCGAGGTCACGGAGCAGACAAACAAAACAAAAACCCCTCCAGGTAAGAGCATGCAAAACAGGTCAAAAGGCATCCTAGTGAGACATGTTTACTGCATGTGAATGGCTTTTTGTGGTTATAGAGCTGCCAGCGCTGATGAGCAAGAGCGGAGAATTGACACACAAAGTTTGAGTGAGTGAGCGAGTTGGTTTACTCATAGAGCGGCTCAGTGCAGGAATAAAGGTCTGTTCACTGACTCGTTCCACATGGGTGCCTGTGGTCTGGGCCTGTCGTGACCACGGTGCATGTGCGTGCGTCCGTGTGTGTGTGTGTGTCCACTAACCCTTGCTCTACCATCACTTAACAACGTGTGCATGACTGTGGAGAGCCAAAGATCATGGAAACCAACGGCTAAATGACATCATTTTACAAGACCTGACAGCACTTTGATGAGTAAACCTGGGCGGCTGAGAATTAGTAAAAACACAGCATTGACTAATTTCTTTGCGTTCCTTGTGTGGGTGGACTCTGGGTGTACCACCTGAACGTGTCATCCACCGTAAACTCACAAGGAGAAAATAACACTGACTCTTAATTGTGATATTCTTAACAGTTTTTTTAGGGTTTATGTAGTTGTTTTTGGCACAGATGCTGTTTTTGACAAACCAAATGTGAAATGCAAAGTAAAGGAGACCTATTATGCTTTGCACAGCTGCTCTGTTTTCGTTAGCGGTGCTGGCTCAGGCGTGTGTGAGCTGACCAATCAGAGCAGACTTTGTACCGAGGAGGCAGTTCTTAAAGAGGCTAAAGAGGGTTTTTTTTTTTTTAGCACTAAAGCATATAAACCTGCATTAACTCAAAGTCAAATTATGAACCTGAAAATGAGCATAATATGTGTCCTTTAGCGCTTTTGACAAAAAAAAAAAGGAAAAAAAACCTGAATAATTTGAATTTGAAATAAAAGGGCTCACATGATCTGGAGGAATGATGTCTTTTCAAACGTATAGACTGCTCTTTGTGACAAAAATAATATTAAATAGAATTGTTCCTCATACATCGGAGTAGGAACTTCAGGCAAACTTTGTGTGTGATGGATATGTTCAGAGAAGTTGAGTTATAATAGCAGATGTTAGTGGCCATGTTTAATTTTAAACTATTCCAATTGACCAACAATTTGAGCAAAAGTCTGTAAAATAATAGAATTGAATATGTTATAATATATTATTAGCAAATACATTAACTGTAGCCCAGTTACTGTCATACTTAATGCATTTACCAACTAAATAAAAGGATCCAAGACTTTTTGGGGGGTAAATAGTCCCTATTTGGTGTGAGTGAAATCCCAGCCCTTTTTTTTTTCATCAGCAATCTAGTATTTCCCTTTGTGTCAGAGTGGTCACAGGTCAGAGTGAGCCAGAAAGAAAAATTTATTTTAGACTGGAAAAACTACACAAAAATAGACCAGCTAATGGAAATTTAATGGTTTCCACTGAGTTTTCGTGACCTCTGTGGCGAAAGCGCTGGCTCGCATTAAAGGGCAGCTCACGCAAAAAAAGATAAAAGTCATTTTTCCATCAACGGCACATGCAGCGTTGTAAGGCCTCGTCTCTCTGCTCTCCGGGTTGGATGGATAGATAATATAGATGGTCATGCACAATCAATCTCCCCGAGTCGGCCCCATGTGGAAACACCTTTAGAAAAACCGCTGTCTGGACTGTGTTCCGTACATCGCAGCCTCTCTCTCAAGTCTCCCTGACTTACTGTCAAGTTGGCAGAGCCGTCGCTGGCCTGCAGACTGGCAGGGCCTATTGTTTTCATTTCCCTTCCATTAAACACCGCCTTGGGAGAAAAAAAGAGAGGGAAAGTGGGAGAGGGGGAGTGAAGAGGAGGGGTGGGGAACCATCTTGGGAGGATCTGTTGCTACTAGACAGTGTGTTTATCATAACAGCTGCTGTCCACAGGGGAAACTTGGCAGGCTACATCAAAGGGCTCATTCACAGCCCACCTCTGCCATCTGAAACACACAACACACACACACACACACACACACACACACACAGAAAGACGTGCTATCCGCTCATTCAACACGAAAAAAGATATTACAAGAAAAAAGTGCTATAAAAGGGCTAATTCTCAGGTTAAAGGAAGTTATGTTCCAGCCTTTATTACCTAAATCGTTAGCTCTCGGCGGTGAGGTCTGTTTTTACGATTGTTCTGGCTTTTGTGTAAATGAATTAAAGTTCCATTTGAGTGGCGCCCCTTGTATATGCCAACACATTCTTCAGATTGAGAGCTGCGCTGGCCTCGCTTCAACACATTTCTCTCACAGACTCTTGTTAATAGGGAGCAGTCCTTAACAATCCCTCCCCTCAAGACAGAGGGAGAAAGAGAGCTGGAGAGAGAGAGAGGGGGAGAGAGGGTAAGGGGAAGCCAACGCCAGTGTTTTTATACAGCAATTTTACCAGACTCCTCAAAGGCTCGGAGGATGAGGTTACAATTTATTTCCTTGTTAAGTCTCCCCACGCTCGCTGCCGGACCGCGTCGCTCTGCTGCCATCCTGAGGCCGAAAAAAGAAATCAACTGCTAACCTTTCCTACCAGTTCACAGTTGCACAATGTAATGAAGGGGAGGTTTTTATTTTTTAGGAATTTTTCCGGTACAAACATCATTCATAAATAACAGTGGGATTAGCTCAGTGTGGCTAGATTCGTGGAGGATGTGGGATTGTGTTGCAACTCTTATAGCAAAACACGTAATAAAGGTTTTAATCCACAGTTTTTACTCTACTATAGGTTTGACCTTTTTTTAAAAAAATATTATTGTTGATGGTTATCCCAAAGTGATACATTTGCGATTAATTGTAGCAAATATTGCCACTGCAAAGGGAAAGAAAGCTTGAATATACAGATTGTTTTACCACTGATGTATCTGTTCCAACTTTGTACTTGTGCTACATGTTATTAAAGAGACATAAATCAATTGAATGCAATGACATACAACATCCTTTACTTTTTATTACATATATTATTATGCTTGGGTAACATGCGTTTTATTTTTGTGAAACTCAATACCATTTATATTGTTTCCCTCTTTATTTTTTCTCAACCTATGCTCACAAAATTGTCTTTTGCTTCTGTATTTTATCTGTTTGCCAGATTCTTTAATATTTTATTGTTGGATGAATCTTTATTCTCTTTATTTCTTTGTTAGACTTGTTCTCTTGAGCTTGGTACCTCTGAATTTCACTAAACATTGTACTGTGTATGATTGTATATGACTACAAATATCAAATTGATTTGATTTAATATCCTCCAACAACTTGGCCATATCTCTGCATGATATAGGTAATTCATGACAGAAGAAGCATCGTCTTCTCCCTGAAATCAGATACAATTTTTGTTACTAATAAAGCTCCTCTGCAAGCAGTTTTAAGGAAGAGAGCTCTGACCAGAATATTATGATGTAATATATAATATACATAGGGTATAGGAACAGCTGCTATGAAACATGCACTTTCAAAAGTCAAAATCATGCCAAGAAGGGATTACATTATTCTTGTTCTTTTTGTTCTGTCTCTCCATCTGTATAACATTTAATAAATCACAGCGCAGACAGCGTAAGGCTGATAAGAACCGGATCTCAGGCCCCTTTGTCAGCTTCCAACATCAGGACAGAGAGACTTCAGACAATCCTGTTCCATGAGATTAATGTTTTTTGAACGTGGCTCCCTACAAATACATTTCATAAAATAAAATGAGCTCCACAGCAGTCAGAGGAACACGGCCACGGTGCAGGCTGCGGTCAGATGGCAGGATATGAGGTCGTCCCCTTTTCACAGACACTATTTCGACTTGTCATCGCAGGACGATCACAGGTGTTACTAATAACATTAAAGATGCTTCAGCCTAACTCGGTCACAGTGGAAAAGTGCACCCTTTATTTGGCCTCTCGGCAGCTACAGAGGCAGGAAGAAACCCTTGTTTACTTACTCTCATTTTCACAAATTGGTTTTAGACGCATAACACCACTCAGTGTTTCCTTCTGACGAAGGACATGCCTTGAAAAACAGACCTGTGCCATTCTTATGCCTCAGTAGGTTTACAGGAGAGGAATCAATATTTCTGACCCTATCTGCAGGTACTAGTACAAACAGAGGCACACACACACACACACACACACACACACAAGCAATTTTCTTGTTGAGGACTAGGCAAAATGACCTCACAAGTAAAAATGTCCTCACAAGAAAGGTGGGATTTCAAGGGTTGGTCCACACAAGCATAGCAATACAAACACACACACACACACACTACAGCTGTTGATGGTATATGCAGTCACCCACTGTAGATAAATATGTATTACATAGTTTTCACTGTGTTGTAATCAATCTTTCGTAAGTGTGGAGCACTTTTTGCCCTCAGCAAGCGCAAATTACACATCAGTTTTTTTACAAAATACACTCAACTGATGTGTCACAACAAGAAAGTGAAACATCATTTTGCTCCGTCGAAATGACTAAATAAGCTCCACTGCCATGGAAACTGGAAACAAATCATTTCAACCTGACAGCCTGCAAATTGTAAAATCACACGAATGTTACAGACTCTCATCATAGTTTTGCTTCCTGTTGAATAAATACATCAATAATAAGCAGCCCCAGTCATAGCCGTTGAATATGAACAGTAACAACTGCTATTGGCACGCTGCAACTGTATGACCGAAGTCATAATGGCACCAAGTCACAGCAGCTGTTTCTTTGTTGTTGGTGTGTATCAGATACAATATATTCACATGAAGACCTCAGGGGACTGTTACCCACACAAACAACTACTTCTGAGGCTGCTGATACAGAGAAAGGGCACACAGACATTACCCTTCAAATTTGAATGAGGTCAGCACTTTGTAAGTGTCTGATGATGATTATGATGAAGGAGGGATATATCCTAGCATTTAACCCTCCTGTTGTCTTTGGGTCAAAAATGACACAAAACTGTGTTTAACGGCAGAGAAAACTCCTTAAATGTTGTTTTTTCAACTTGAAACCTTATGACTTTTCCTAAAGTGACCCCAACATTAGAAAAAGGGAAATATTGCCTTTATTCATATTTCCACTGAAGTTGAACACCACTTCGGTACAAAGATTGTCTTTGGGCAGCTAAAATCACAGTCACAGAGTCAGTTACAGATTACAAAACACACACACACACACACACACACACACACACAGTGCTGATTGATCTTAGACAGAACTAAAACTTTCTCGTGCAGGTGGTGTACCATCACCTCTCCACGACCCCATACGCAACTTTCAATGATCAAAGTTCAAACAGTTTCAGACACAACCATCAAAGCGTTGTTTACTAATATTTCTACATTCAGAGTCTTTAAACGTGCTGCAGGTGACAGCACCCTCAGTTCTCTCTGTGCTACAGAAGAGAGGTCTGGGACGAGTGGGTGAAGCGGCTGCTTGTTCTCCTGTAGTGGTCGTGGTCGCCCTCTCAGGCTGCCTTGTTGGTTTATGTTGTTCACATTTGACTATTATTGGAAGTGCCTTCAGTAGATTGCATTCAAAACTACTTTGTGATACTTTCTTGGGCTATACAAGTACTATTTCTTGATAAAAATTAGTATCATAGTGCACAGTGAGGCCTACTGGGAGCAGTGCTGGTTGTACAGTCTGACAGCAGCAGGAAGAAAGGACCTGCGATACCTCTCCTTCACACACTTGGGGTGTATCAGTCTGTCACTGAAGGAGCTGCCCAGTGCTGTGATAGTGGCCTGCAGGGGGTGGGACTCCTTCACCAACAGCGATGACAGCTTGTCCATCATCCTGCTCTCTCCCACCACCTGCACTGGGTCAAGAGGGCATCCCAGGATGGAGCTGGCCTTCTTGATAAGTTTATCAAGTCTCTTCCTACCTGCTGCCCAGATGCTGCTGCTCCATCAGACTACTCCATAGAAAATGGCTGATGCCACCACAGAGTCGTAGAAAGCTGCCAGGAGTGCCCCTGCACTCCAAAGGAGCTTCCTCAGCAGATGGAGTCTGCTCTGACCTTTCTTGTATGTTGCTGCAGTGTGATCTGCAAAGCGTCTGTATCAGGAGAATTTGAGTGCACATTAAAGAAACTTTCAGAGGGGGTTTTAGAGATAGCTTCATGTTTTGCCAGGAAGTGTATATCAATGACATGGAACTAGATGATTTATGGCAATGAACGGCTGCATTCCACTCGAAAAGATGTACTGGTAAAAGGAATATCTTTCTGAGCATTTGCCAACCCTATCTGACCTCTATGGACACCGTGCCAATGCCTGTATTAGATTTTATATACAAATGTTATCAGAATTGATATAGCTTTCATCGTGTGAACGCCGCCTCTCATTATTTTGTATTTATTTATATATTAATTCAAGTTGCATTGTTAATTGACTATCTACTACTAGTTGTTTTAGTTTGTATTGGATGTAGAGTTTATGTGAGTTTACAGTATGTGTGTATTTTGTGTGTCTTGTCAAAGCAACATTATGTAGAAATTGGCATTTTGCACAGTTTCTGAGTGCGACGCCACTGTCGTAAACACAAATCCCTGGTCTGTAACAACTTGTCAGATGTAATGTAGGTGCTCAACAACTCATTACGTCATAATGATGTTATATGTTAAAAACTTGTCTGTAAACACTTCTCACTGAAGTGACAGTGCAGAAACAAGCGATAGGTGGGCAGAGTGGCTGAGACAAAGACACTATTCACCCTATTACAAGACACTGTAGCATCAACATGATTTAAGAACTGTTATTTTAAGATAAAAAAGTGACATGATGTTGCTCTAAATAAAAAAAATGTTCACAAAAAAGCTAATTTGGTCTGTCTGTCTGTCTGCCTGCCTGCCTGCCTGCCTGCCTGCCTGCCTGCCTGCCTGCCTGTCTCTCAGTTGTGTGCATTGTTGAAATCCTTCCCTCTGGATCTCTCCCTGCTGTCCCTGAGGCTGCCCAGCTGAAACAACACCGAGAGGAGGACACTTAAGAGCCCCGCTCTATCCTCTCTCACACACTCACACAGCGCCGCCAAAATCATAAGCCCTCCACTCATCTCCTGCCAAAACCTCTTCCTCGTGGCACGGAAGTGTCAGTTGTGTTTAACAGCTGCTGCGATGAATTAGCAGAGATTTTTCCAACTTTGCTGTTTCTATTAACGTCCATGCTGCTCTTTGAAATCGGAAGAAGAGATATCCACGGTGCGGCCTACATGTTCACCTGACGCGAGATTGTAAAGATTCGGGGTCTCACCTACAACGAAGTAGGTCACCATGGCAACAGGATGGGATGAAGCAAATGAGAGAGAGGGAGAGCACAGGAGATTGATGTGTCAATGTATCGGGTCTATCTGTGAGCGTGTAATTTAAAAGCCATACGCAAGAGCAAAGTTCTGTGTGATTTTCCTGCACTTGATGGTGATAATGGTGATGGTCATTGTGACACACACACACACACAAACATACATACACTCACACACTCAGTAAAGTGGAGGATGAGGTGGTGAGAGGGGAGGGAGGGCGCTCTCCTCCAGACAGATGGAGGCAGTGATGCTGTTTCTGATGACTGGACCCCAGAGACGGGGCCAGTCGCTCTGCTGCCAGCAGGCTCATATTCTGGGCTTTTGTTCTCTGTAATCTGCTAACCTGTGGAGCGTCCAGGCAGATGAGCCACATTTAGAGGACTGTGAGCGAGAACACAGGCCTTCAGATGGGGTACCAACAAAAGCCTCATTCATTAACCTGACTTGGAACCACGGATTTACAGCATTATGAAAGGATTTGACCGTGTGTCAGCGTATGTGTGTATGATGGGAATGTTGTTTTGGGCAGCAAATGTGGATTTTGTAATAACAACAGCAATGTAGGATTAAAGACTGGTGTTAGCAATAAGGTTGTCAGTCATCAATATTCAAGGATTTACACGAATGTCACAGTCTCAGAGTGTGCTGATGAATTCTGAGCCTGGATGTTCCTCTGCAACACTCGGAAGTGATGCCGGTTACACTGTAGAAGGATAATATTATTTTGACATGTTTGCACACAAGAGGGCAGCAGAGAGTGAGTTCTGAACCTCGAGAGTAAAATCACCATATGCACAGTCTCAGTGCACACATGCATGAAGTGCATCAGTGCATCATCTCACAGATACACTTTCTCGTACACGTGGTACATGTGCTTACCCCATCTGTAGCACACGCAAGACTAGTGGAGCGTGCCCAGAACTACAGTGTCATTTCTAGTTCAGCTGTTAAAGTTAAAGAAACACTGGCCCTCTGGAGAGTTATGTGATCAGCAACATCGTCATAATAAATGTTATATCTGTGACTTTTTAAGAATCTAATGAGGCTGCATCAGGACTTATTACGAAGACAGCAATGGTGCGAAAATGAAATTTGGAATACATTCATAATGTGTTAAAACAGGTGGCCGTGGCTCAGGGGTAGAGCCAGCCTTTTATTATCGGAAGGGCGCTGGTTCGATTCCCCTGGTCTGCATGTCGAAGTGTCCTTGGGCAAGATACTGAACCATAAACCGCTCCTGATGTGCTGGTCGGCACCCTGCATGGCAGCCACCGCCATCAGTGTATGAATGACTGTAAGTCGCTTTGGACAAAAGCATCTGCTACATAAATGTAAAATGAAATATAAGATAACCAAAAATATTTATATTAATGGTTCATTGATTGTAAAATGTCAAAATATGTCAAGTAAAATGTTCTTTATCAAAACTGAATATTGGATATTATTGATGTTATTGACCGAGCCCATTTAAGCTAATGGACCAGATTTGAAACACACTGATACTGTAAATGTACACATGCATAGGAACTACAGCACTCATATGTGTACCTGAGTGGATGGGTGGGTGCAAGTGTGCCTGTATCAGCAGCTGAGCTAAGGGTCGCTGGCAGAGGAAGACTACAGCACGTCCAGTCACACATTCGCTCCATGTGACCTGCCACTGTCTGTAGGAGGCAGCCTGAGAGACAGGAGAGAGTGCTCCGGGGTAGAAGCCAGACACACAGTAGAGGTGTGTGAGAGTGCAGCGACATAATTATTTCATGAGACCTGTTGTGAGTGCTCTGCACCTCAAGGCAACAGGCCTTACAGAGATGCAGCCACCGGGGTGAAAAAGGATACGTTTCAGGTTACCATAAGGGGGATAGAGAGAAAGAGAGGGGACAAACTAAATATACACTCAGCTTTCTCTCACGCAAACAGATGTGTGTGCATAAACTCGCAGTGTTTTCATCCTCATGCATGGCTGCTGCTTTATGCCCGATTCGTCAAATCTCCGGCCCCCATCTGCAGCGAGAGACGTCCCCTAACAAGCTAACAAAGATTTGTTCTGACAGCAGTCACGTTTTGCTGAATCACTCACGCGCCCCCTCCTGCTCCTAAACGCCAGACGGGGGGTTTTATTTGGAAATGAGGGTGATGTGAGAGTCGGTGATGTCATTTCCTGTGACAAAGTGCCCATGACACCCCTGCAGGGATGAAAATGGTGACGATGGAGAGACGGGGTGATAAGTCACCCCGCTGTGCATATACAGGCACAGTGACAGGCTGGCATCTGTGGCTCCTGTTACAGACACACTGGAGAGACACTCCTACATCCTTTCTTAGTTATTATCACATTATGACATTATCACCAAAAACAACAATGATGCACGTGCCCTGTTTGCTACTGTCGACAGGCTAACAAACCCTCCCGTGCCAGTAGCCTCTGAACATCTATCTACCAGGGCCTGTAATCAATGTAATCAATCCTTCTACACTGCCAAAATTCAGAAAATTAGATCAGTGGTCAGTGCCACCGTACCAGGGACAGGAGGTGTGTTTTCCATGTGTCCACCTAAAACCAACTCTAATACCTTGACACAATTTGATTCAATCAATGACAAAAACCTTCAAGACATAATACAGGATTTGAAATCTTCCTCGTGCTGCCTTGATTTATTACCAGCAAGGTTCTTCAAAACAGTTTCAGACTGCATGACTCCAGATCTGATACAAATTGTCAACATGTCTGTTCTCTCAGGCGTCTTCCCCCAAGCCATGAAAACTGCAGTCATTAAACCACTGCTGAAGAAGAACAATCTAGACACATCAGTAATGAATAACTATAGGCCCATATCAAACCTCCCAATCCGAAGTAAAATCATTGAAAAAGCTGTTTTTCAACAGCTGTTTTGATGTCTTCCAATCAGGATTTCGACCACATCACAGTCCTGAGACGGCTCTTGTCAAGGTCCTCAATGACATTTATTTAAACACAGCCAGTGGCAAAATTTCAGTTTCAGTATTCATGGATCTCAGTGCTGTGTTTGACACAGCCGACCACAATGTACTACTGGACCGACTGGAAAACTGGCTGGGACTCTCTGGTACAGCACTAAATTGATTTAAATCCTATATAAATGATAGAGACAACTTTGCGTCTATAGGTAATTACACATCTGAGTGGATGAAAATGACAAGCGGAGTACCCCAGGGCTCTATTCTGGGGCTTCTACTATTCAACATTTACATGCTTCCTCTAGCTCAGAAAATGGCAAATAACAAATTATGTTACCATAGTTATGCAGATGACACACACATTTACATAACCATATCACCAGGGGACAATAATCCCATACAAACGCTGAGTAGATGCGTTGAACAAATCAGTGACTGGATGTGTCAGAGTTTTCTTCAGTTAAACAAAGATAAGACTAAAATGATTGTTTTTGGAGCCGAGGAATATTACAACTGGGGTTACAACAATGGTGTGGACTGAAAAGCACGACTAGACACAGAGTTAGGCAAGGTAACAGTCTTTACTGAAACAGATTCGATACACGGATGGTCAAGCAGCGGCGGCAAACAAAACAGACAAAGGTCAGGCAGAGACGAGGAGGTTTGGTACACGGATGGTCAACCAGCGGAGGCAAACAAATCAGACAGGGGTCAGGCAGAGACGAGGTCGAGGAAATTCACAGGCAGTAGTCAAAACCAGGAAATACTTAGGAATCGCTATGAACAAAAGGCTGGGACGCTATGAACAGAGACAAAAGACGAACTGGCAATGGACAGGGCAGGGGAAACACAGGGGCTATAAATACATATACAGGGTAACCAGGTGAAAGAAATTAGGGTGGGGGAAGACAATCGGGGAGGAGGACGAAACCACATGAGCAGGGAGAGGGGATCTGAAGCGAGAGGAGAGGAGAATACACAAAATAAGACAGGGAGAAAACTATAACATGGAGCGAGTCATGACAAGGAAGAACAACTACAATATATCCAGGATAAAAGGTCTCGCCAGAATTACCACGCCAAAATACATTTCTGATCTGCTGCTGCGTTATGAACCATCCAGACCTCTGAGGTCCTCAGGTACAGGTCTGCTTTCAGTCCCTAGAGTCAACACTAAACATGGAGAAGCAGCGTTCAGTTATTATACGCCACATATCTAGAATAAACTCCCAGAAAACTGCAGGTCTGCTCCAACTCTCAACTATTTTAAAGGTCCCATATTATACTGTTTTTCAGTCAATTTCACACAGCTGTCAGAGGTCCAACAACACTGTATTCGAAATGTATTGCCCCAAACCCATCCGTGGTCGTGAATTTCAGCTGTCTAAAAGTCGGTCAAATGAGCTCTGCTGAGCTCTACTGAGAGCAGGCTGCTTCTGTGCCTGCACCTTTAAATGCTAATGAGCTCCGTCTGTCATCGCCTGCCCTGCCTGCTACACGCCCCTCTCAGGGAGACGACGCTGCTAACGCTAGCGGTAGCATGCGCTAATGTTTGGATGTATCGCTGTGGCTCGCCGAGATGCTGTCGTTCAACCATACCAGTCTGACCCAGAATCGGACCCAGAAGGAGAGGCTCCTGAAGAAATACGGACATTACATGAGAGACTCCCCAACACAACCACCCGGCTCCCATCCCCCACTGACCTGCAACAGGTAACATCTAAAAACAGCTAGCGAAAGCTGTGTTTGTCTCCAACACAGTCTCCAAACTCTTGGACACTGTTCGCATGGTCTCTGTCTCCAGTCTGCACATGTTTCCAGACTTTTACTGTGACAACCAAGCTCCCTCGTAATATTATTAACATTAAACTCGCTTCAAACGGCATTGCATAGCGGACCGAAGCGGAGCTAACTAGTTAGCCAATTTCAAGCTGACTTCACCATACTCGTCGGCAGCTGTAAATACTATCAAAACGTGGCGACACTTACCTGTGGCTCGGGTGCAGTTGCTGGGTCCCGTATGGTTGGGACTGATCCTTTTACGAGGGTCAGTGTCGAGGCAAAGCCAGCTTTGTACTGACCCTCGTTACTGAAACAGTCCGATGTGAAGTGGTTAGCACACACAAACAGACTTACAGGAACCGTAGCCGGCACGTTGTCGCTAACAATGAAACGCAACCACTGTCTCTTGTGTTCTTCTGTAGCTGGGACAGAATATAGGCACTTATGTTGATTTTTACAACCAACAACAGAGTAATTTGCGTGTCTAGCTCTGAGCGACGACACACCGAACTTCACCTCCGGGATGAACGCCCCCCTCTCGATATCTCCTCTCATCGCGCAGAGGAGGCCGGCTTATGAAAATCTCTCCTGACGTTACGTAACGACAGGAGCTGAATCTGAACAGCCTGTAGGAGCGCCGTTTTACCAGTAACCCCTTTCACACTGCCGTTTGGGTGCGGCTTCTGTGCGCCAATTCTCCGCATCCGTCCCAGTGTGAATCTCTCCGATGCGGCGAGGGGTGCAATTTCGCTCCGGCGCTGATACGCCTCCAGAGGTAGTATCAGGGCCGCATTATTGGCGAGCCGAACCAGTGTGAACGGATAAGCCGGAGGCGCGTATCGAGGGCGTGTCGATCTGGTGACGTGTTATGTGGTCGACCCACAGCAGGGGGTTTAAAAATCAGCTGGCAGCCGTAAACACGTAGCATTCACCTGTTAACGACATGGCTGGGAACTGGGGCGACAACGAGGTTCGCGAGCTCCTCACATTGCGAGCAGAGGCAGAAATCAACAAGCATTTCTCGGGGACGGTAAAGGACGGCCCGTTATTGGAAAGGCTCGCCAAAAGTCTCAATGAGCGTGGCTACACGAGAGACAAAACTCAGGTGACAACGAAACTCAAGTCGCTCAGGAGGAAATTTCACCAGGTGAACGACAACAACTCCAGGAGTGGTCGAGGACGGCTGGACTGGCCATATTTCGACCTGTGCCAGACGATATGGGGGACAAGCCACTCGGCTAATCCAGTAAACCTGGTGAGCAGCATCGAGGCGGGTGAAGAAGAGGGCGAACCACCTGCTCCTACCTGCAGCAGCAGCAGCAGCAGCACGGCCACCGAGGAGGCTAGAGGCTCCGAAAACACCGCATGTGAGGACGGGGATTCCTTTCATGATAAACCAGGTAAGGCTTGTTGTTCGTGCTTTTGTAACGTGTTTTTCTCCGTGTGCTTTTCTGTGTGCTTAACAAAGGGCCATCTCGATAACACGTGTTTTCTATTGTTCTCTAGGGTGCCCACCACCGAGCAAAAAGAAGAGGAAGCTAACCAAACCCCAGGTGATCGGCAGGGAAATTAAAGACCTGCTACTGGAACTGGACCGCGAGGATGAGGCGCGGGAGCGGCTACGCCGCGACGAGCAAAGGGCCTACGAGGCGGACTTGAGAAGAGAGGAGAGAGAGATCCAGAGGCAGGAGAGGGAGGCTTCCAGACGGGATCTTTCAGCACACATGGACATGTTCGGTGTTTTGGTCCAGGAGATGCAGAACCAGTCGTCTTTTCTGCGCGAGTTTATGGCGCAGAATGGAGCTCCCCAGACCCAGACCCAGACCCAGACCCAGTCAAGACAATACCCTGCTCCAGCCCCACAGAGACGGTTCTGCCCCCCACGCACACAGTACCACAACCGCACAGTCGAAGATTATGATTCTTTTGACCCTTCAGCCTCCTCGTCTTTCTTGCTGCAGCTGGACTAAATGCCACTGCTAGCCCCGAACTGTTTGTACTGTACTTTTCACTTTTGTAATTTGATACTTTGGACCTTAAAAAAATAAAACAATTGTACTTTATCCACTCAGAGTGTCTTTTGTGTTAGCCATATGTGCAAATTTTAGCTCTATGTACTTTACCTTCGTTGTCTTTTGGAGGAGGTCACAGATGAGCAAGCTGCTCAGAATAAACAAATCCTTAAATATAAACACCCTGTCTATGGGCAAATAAAATTAAATCTATGGATCAAATGATCCCTCTGGCAGACTGCGGGCATGTGTCTATAATGAGCCTTTTCAAGTCCATTCAGAGACATCAGCCTCTCTAGAATAGTCAAGATTTTCTGTACGTAACAGTGGACCCTAAGGATTAATTACTCGGTATCATCATCAACCCAAGAAATGGTGTAAAAATACAATTATTTAATCAATGGAATAGGTATACTGTACAGGTTATGTAAGACAGAGACAGCATTGCTTCTTTTTGCTAAAAGTAGAAATCGCAAATCTGAGAGACTTTGATCTCCAAGCTTGCAATAAGAACAGAACAGAAAATCCACAGGTGCACTGTACCTAAAACCTAAAAAAAAAAACCAAAAAAAAAAAATTAACCTTTCAGATGTTGTTTGTAGGAGGCCTCTGATGCAGAAATTAAAGAGTTTTTTTTAAAAGAAAAAAAGTTTATGTAAGTTTTTAGAGAAATGTTGTAATATTGCAACATTGGGCTTAGGAGTTAGTTCAAATTTGGATCATATTCTGTTGACACTGCCAAGAGAGATCAAGAGATTCCAGTTCTCACCCTAAATGTAAATGTAGATGGCTTAGCCTATGCTCTCAACTTATCATGCTAAATGAAACATCCATCTCAATCATTAGCCATTTAGTCACACAATACTGTCTTCAGAGCTTGTTATGCTCTCAACTTATCATGCTAAATGAAACATGCATCTCAATCATTAGCCATTTAGTCACACAATACTGTCTTCAGAGCTTGTTATGCTCTCAACTTATCATGCTAAATGAAACATGCATCTCAATCATTAGCCATTTAGTCACACAATACTGTCTTCACAGCTTGTTATGCTCTCTACTTATGCTAAAAGCACTATGCATCCCAATCACCAGCTATATAGTCACACAATACTGCCTTGACATGACAATACTGCTTGTTAAGCTCTCTAATTATCACACTAAAAGGAAAACATGCATACCCCCACTTACATCCACACCCCACATTCAGGATCAGGATCAAAGTAATGGAATTTAGGTCTGCTCAAATTAACTACATTTTCTAGAGATAAAACTTTTAAATCAGTCAAATTTGACCAGAACACAACACAAAGGTTGTATGTATACTGTCCATGTATAAAGAAAACACTCAGTGGTGCAGTGTAGGGAACACAACCTGTCTGTGCCCACTGAAACAAGCCTGCTATTTTGACTACCACACTCACCCAGTGTTGTAAAATTACAACAAATATATAATAAGCTCTAAGTGAAATTTGATTAATCTATTCCACAATAACTACATGTGTACATGTTTGTTATAACAAATAAAAATATAAAAGACATTTTTCTTATGTGAATCTGATGAATCCAGTCCTACGAAATAAATAAAGAAGCAAGTACAACATTATGTGAAGCAATACTTTATTAACACACAGTAGAATATACAAAAGATTCAGAAAGTATTCCTTTTTTTTTTGAAAAGGAATAAAAGGACGGCTGCATTGTAAAAAAAACAATAGTAAAGAATAAACAATAAAATTAAAGGTAAGACATGGGACAATAGCAATGTCGTTACAAAAGCAACAGTACTAGCAAGCAGCTTCAGATCCGTGTGTTAAATGTTACATGGGTGTTGTAACAAATTACCCAAATGAAGATCTGCCTGTACAGTTCACAGAATGGACACAATAGCGTCTCGAACAGCCTGAGGGCCATGTGCTTGTGCTCCCTGAAAATCAACTTGTTCAGGCTCAGGGAGACCAGGCTGCTCTGTGTTCCACTCTGGCAAGAAGTGTTCCTTGTTTATCTCACAAACATTGTGTAAAATACAACAAGCTACGACAACATCTGGCATAGAAGTGGTTGAAATGTCATTTCTCTTAGCCAGGCACCTCCAGCGACCCTTGAGACGTCCAAATGCGTTCTCCACCACCATCCTTGCCGAACTCAAATGGTAGTTGAAGTTACGCTGCGGCTGATCAAGGGCATGGTGGCTGGTGAAGCCCTTCATTAGCCACTTCCTGAGGGGGTACGCAGGGTCTCCGATGAGGTGGACAGGGACTTCCACTCCATTGATGTCGATGGATTTCTGTGGGTAGAGCAATGTAGATGTATCAGTATGGTGTTGTTTTTCAAGCTATGCTTGGGATCTATGCAAATACCAGTATTAGAAGTAATGAACAAACATATATTAACACATATATGCATATACATTGCATATATGTGTTAATGAACAAACATATATTAACACATATATGCATATACATTGTGATCTTTCAAACCAAAGTGTTTTCTTATCGGCTTGTATCAATAACATACTGGACTCTCATATATACAGTGAACATGTAGACATACCTCGCGTGGAAAGAGGTATCCGCCTTGCTCTTCGGCCTTTTTGTAGAGGGGAGAGTTGGCCAAAACTCGAGCATCATGTGTACGACCAGGCCAACCCACGTACACATCTGTGAAGCTGAAACAAACAAACAAACACTTAGTACATAGCTCAGCATAAAAAGCACACCAGTTCTTACTGTGAAAAAATTCTATGTGGCACAGGCTGTGATCCTTACCAGTACTTGTGGTCCACAACAGCTTGGAGAACAATGGAGTGCCACCCCTTCCGATTGTAGTACGATTTCTCATCTTCACGGGGAGCAAGGATGGGAATGTGTGTGCCATCTATTGCACCAGCACACATTGGATAGCCCCGCTCAGCAAATCTGTCCATTGTCTCCTGGAGACGTGCAGCATTCGGCAGGCACACAAACCGTTTAAAAAGGGCTTCTTTCAGTGCTGCTGTAACTTCGTGTACCAAAACACACACGGTGGAAACACCCACACCAAAAATACAGCTAATGGAGCGGTATTCACTAGGCGTAGCATACCACCACAAAGCAATGGCGAGTCGAAGCTGAGGCTCCAGAGGCTTTCGCCAGTTTGTTGTCCTGCGCCTCAGGTGTGGCTCAACAAACTCCAACAAAAAATTAAATGTGTTGCGCGACATACGAAAATGACTCCGCCACTCGTCTTCGTCGAAATTGTTAAGGACATTTGACCAGAACACGGGCCCGTTCGGTCTCTCTCTCGTCCACATTCTCCTTCGGGAAACCAGCGCGAATCGATTCAAAAGAACCAAACGCTGTCGTCTGCGGCGTCGAATATTCTGGCGGCTTCTTGCCTCAAAGTCCTCCCTGCTTCTCTTAATTCGTTCATCAAATGTAGATCTCACAGCACAAACACGTTGGTCATTCGAATTAACCATTGTTTGGATCATTCTGTATAAGCTGGAGAGGATTTTTGCTTGAGTTTCGAGAAGTTGCAGCGCCAGCATCACGACTACACGGAGGTCCGCCATTGTTGTTTTGGAAGTCGTTGTCCGGCGCGCTACTTATACGTCACACGAGACGCCGACTTCGTGGTGCAACACGTCACGCCCCTTTTGGAGCCGCAGCGCCGGATTCCTGTGTGAATTCATGTTGGTTCGTCTTTAATGCGGAGCTGCTTCGCTCTGTGTGAATCGCTATCGGCGGAGAATTGCCGAACCGCCGCTGCGGAGATAATGCGTATTCTCCTGTGTGAAAGGGGTTAGTGGGTGGGCTGCAGAGACTATGCAGGACTCGTTTGCTTTCCTCATTCTGGTAGTTGGTAGGCTCAGGAAGGACCAGTTTATATATGTAGAGACCAGAGAAAACGTGTTTTTCATAATTAGGACCTTTAAATCAAGGCTGAAGACCTTTCTGTCTGCCGCTGTCTTTCACTGAAGCAATTTCAAGGCTTTGAACTGCACTGTGACTTTTATTTTCTAGTCTTGTCTCTTTTTCAACCTATTCTATTTTAACTTATTTTCCTATTTCTTAACTTGTTCTTATGTTTTGTTTCTTGTTTCTTAATGTATTTTATGCCCCTGTAAAGCACTTTGAGTTGCCTGGCGTCTGAATTGTGCTATACAAATAAACTTGCCCTGCCTTGTACTGCACACACACACAAACACACGCATATTTTTATGACTTGTGAACCAGATTGCTCTTCTAACTAAAAGGTTTCGCCGACAGTCTGAGGGAACAGAGTGTCCCAGCGTGGATAGGTTGCAGCTACCACTGCCTTAAAAATGTCATGCCCGACAAACCAGGATCACAGCTCACCTAACTTGGACGTTTTACAGTTTCACTCAGGACTACTGCCATCACTCTCCCCTGTTTCTTCATTCAATACACCGTCTCAGCCACACCTCTTGGCTCCTATCCACTTATATTTTCCAGCTTCTTAAATCCAAGAAGCATCTCCCTCCTGGTTTACGTAATAAAAAATCCAAACACAGCCTGTCCCTGATTTACATACTTCTGTGTATTTTTAGTCAGGGGGATTTTTCTCATGGTTGTGCCCCTCAGATCCAGTTGTGGAAAATCTTAATGCTGCAACATAGACCATACAATATCATTTAGACAATAATCTGGTTTGTGGCAACAGTTCAGGGAAGGTCCTGTCCTGTTTTAACATGGCAAAATGCCACTGTGAGCAAAACAGGATACATAAAGAAACAGTTTCCTGAGTTTTCACAGAACCCCACCCCGATACCTTTGGAATGAATTGAATGCCTCATTGCTTTAGATCAGTGCTGTGAACCAGAGCAAACTCCTGCAGCCAGATTGTGGAAGATCTTCCCAAGATGTTCTTATAGCAGCGTGTTAATATGGTTTTTAAGCAATTCTATATGGGAAATATTTCTTTGGTGCCCACTTCTTTATTCCAGTGTCCACATCCTTCTTGATGTAATCTTACTTATATACTTTTATCATTAATGCGCAATGTTGTAAGAAGTATCCTTAAGTCTTACTTGAGTAAAAGTGAAGATGTTGTGTTAAAAGATGACTTGAACCCAAACAAATAGTGCTTGAGTAAAAGTATTAGAAGTATCTGATGATACAGATAAAAATTTACAGTATATGCATGTATGTACTGGATTGCTGTGGGTTGACTGATTATTACCCTGGATGATTATTGAATCAATATTTTTCAGATTATTAGAATAATTTTGTTTTAACCTGAGTTGCCGACTAATTAATTAATTAATCTGAGAAATATCGAGTGAATAAAGTTATCAAATAGATGTAATCGTGTAAAGAGTACAGTATTGTATGTAGTGGTGTGGAAGTATAAAGTATCGTAAATGGAAATACTCAAGTACAGCAAAAGTATCTTAAAAATTGTACTTAGTTACAGCTCTTGAGTAAATGTACTTTCCGTTACTATTAATTAGTTATATCCTTAGACTGAATGCTCTTTATACCCCTGTGGCTCACATTTAAAAGTCTTACGGTCACTGTGTCAAACTTGCATTTGCCACCAATTCTAGCTGCGAAGAGTTAATCCTTCCAAAGTCCTCAGTAAGTTATCCAGCTAGACCTGACTGACAGGCCATTTTAAGAGTGTCAGACCTGTCAGCTGGGAAGCGATGATGCTTAATGTTCCACTGATTATCTCCACTCACCACATGGTCCTTCAGGGTGTGTGTGTGTGTGTGTGTGCTTTTCTATAAGTGCCTACCAAGTTGGTCTTTCAAACTGTTTGTCATCGTGATGCTTTCCGTTTATCCATCTAAGGTCAGACTGATACGACGCAGAGCCAATGAATGAATGGAAACAGTCTCGATCAGTAGATTATTTATGAGTTTGCCTCAGACGCCGAGTTCCTCCCTGGTGCCAGTGCAGGAAATTTACTGTGTCTGCAGTGGTCTGAATGCTCGTTGCGTTATTTGAATACCAGATAAATTCCAGGCGGACGGTGAAAGCGCAGAGAGTGAGGAAGGACAGTGAAAAAAGTGAAGAAGGAGGAAGAAGGAGGGGAGACTAATGAGCAGAATGGAGAAAGAAACGTTTGATTTATTGGAGGGCACCAGCAAATGCATGGGATGAGAGGCAGATTGATAACTGAATTACATAAGATCACTTGAGCGTGGCGATAGGAGAAAATGAAAACAGTGGAGAATGAAAGAAAGAAAAGGGGCGAACACTTTAAAATGAGGGTGGAAATGTACCTGTTGTTTTATTCAGAGCAATATTCTCTGGTGCAATGACTCAAGCTGGGCTCATATGAAACACAACGTTGCTGTTTTATTACATAAGCGAGGTCTGGTAGACCTGGGAGGTCTAGAAGGAGATCAGCAGCATACTAATCAGTTATTGGCGGTAGAGAGGCCCGCACATACAGCTCTTTGGATTCACATCTCACGCACAAAGGACCAGACTATTACTTTTCAGGATACTTACGTTCGACAGCTAGCCTGAGAGCTAATAGCAACAGAACGATGAATGCAGAACAACTGAATCAGCCTTAATGTTTCCAACGACGATGACCGACGACATGAATTTCACAATCCTGTAACAACATAGAATAACACTTTTGGTTCCGTCCTCCTCCATCAGCAATGTTCGGGTCATGGTCACACCGCACAGCTTTTCAGTAAGATAAAACAATTCTGAACCCAAACATGAGAAAGCACAGTCTGTCGACTAGCAAGATAAATCATTAGTGTGTATACAACACACTCCTCACACCTGAACTGTATTCCCTGGGAGGGAGAGATCTCCTCAGGGGACAAGCTGATGTCCTCTCTTACCTGACATCAGTATTTGACAATCTGGAAATGAGACTCAGTAATCAACTATCTTTCTTCAGGAAGTTACATATTGTTGTTTTAAATAAGTCAACATTAATACAGTTTCAGTAATCTACAAATTAAAAGGTGGGGATTTCATATTCCTGAGTAAAATTTGGGGAAATTGTTTGGCCACTTGGGGGCAGCAGAAACAAGACGTAAATGTACCACTGACATACCACAACCTTTTAAGTTGATATGGTAAACTGTTTGCAAACAGATGTTTATTTACACAGCCCGCCATTACAGAGAAACATTATCATTCATTTGGAGTCTCTGGCCACCTTGTTAGTCCAACCGTCACACTCTTTTAGCACTGTTTTTGGTCTCAACCAACTCCTGAAGGAAAGTTCTAGCTTTTCAGAGACTAAACTGACTCTTTGAATCAAAACACTAAAGTTGTGGCCGGGCAGCAAATTAGCTAAAACTCATTACAAGCCTTTGTAAAGATTAGGGGAGTTGCAGATCAGCGTGATCATTCTCTACAGGTTCATCACTTTGAATGACCCTGTTCACATTTCGAGATTGATTTCACACGTGATGGTGTCTGCTGGTAATATTTTCATCTTGTGAGTTTGTGTGTGTGGTCCCGCAGACACCAGCAGTGTTTTTCAGTCACTGTCTGTCTCTGTATGTGGATGGATTTTTGTCAGCACCATAGTGTCATTAACATACAAGACACTGTCATAAAACTTTACAGGTGCGTAGGGGGAGTGGTCAGAGCAAGGGTGCCGGAACTAGGGAGGTAGGAAAAGGGAACACTGGCCCACCACTCTACATTTGTTTTAAGTCACGGATCCCTGTAACCCAGTTCCAATCACTGCTGTCTACTCTAGTGCAGATTTAGTGTGTAGTTGAGATTAAGAAATGAAGGCAGAGAAGATAATGACCAATGAGTACTCATGCAATAATGTAGCACTGGGTTGGAATGTGAACATCGACATTTTTTATGTTGTTGTTATACAAATATCTATGTAGTACTGCAATATTCTGTGCAGTTTCCAAGCATTGCAACAACATTAAGAAAATAAAAACATCATGTAAGATCAGTGTTACTGAACTACAGCAGTAAATTTATATGGGTCAGTTCTTCGTCTCTATGGAAGAAGATAAGTCACTCACACAGAAGCTTCTCAGTCTAGAGTATGTGGCTATGGCACAAGGCCATTGTTTGTGTTAGGAAAGCATTTCCTTTTTAGCCTCTCTATCTGAGTTCCTTCACCATGTCTAAATATGGTGTGAGGGGAAACATGTCATCATTCTTTCTCTTGAACAGACATTTTCAAAATAGTGGAAACTTCCGCTGAGAGCTCTACACAAAAATAAAGCTTCCCACAGATACAGATGAACCCACTGTAGTATATCATCTTTGTGTGTGTATATGTCAGTTTTTTTGGCAAACTTAATGCTTAGTGGAGCTGTCTGTTTACACGAGTACAGCTGACCTTCTAATAGTACGTCACATGAATGGGACAAAAGCTAAACCTGCCATTTTTTCACTCTGCTGCACTTCCTGCAGCATCTCGGGCTTCCTCCTCCATCAATACTGCATGATGTCTATCTATGTCTTTGTTAACTATTAAAATCAAAATGTGACTTCAACATGTGAAAGTGTACTTCACGTGGTATAATGGGCCTAACATGTGCCTTCATAAAAATTTAACACAACTGCAGCAAAAGATGAGAAAATGTGTTAATATTGCAGCAGCATTATGTTTTAGATCAAGCATCTAAATAAGGTGATACAGTGATAACAAAGAGTGAAAGAAAATGATAAAACAAGTAAGAAAGAAAGACTTGTGTGAGAAGGAGAAAATAAAAGGTGCGATAAAGAGGACGAGAAAAGAAGGCGAGCGGACTGTTTGACAAAGATTCAGTCTGACTCCTGCCGCACCTGATTCTCTCCTCTCTGTGAGTCAGTGGATATAAGTGCGTTTGAGTGGGAATGTGCTGAGAGACACGGGAGAAATTTCATCTGTTAACAAGAGGTTTCGGAGAGAAGCAACATGACGGGCAATTTAGTGAATATAAAGAGGAATAATGCAAGAGTAACCGCTGTGATCAAAGGAAGACGGAAGCCATCTTGCTCATGTGAGAGGAAACAACATGATGAATTATCCAAAGTTGCAAAAGATCATTTAGCCAATTAATTATTCAGGTCCGGTGCTGCTCAGTGAGACGAGGTTATGGCTGTACCCTACACGGCAGCCCCAGCTGCTGCTGAGTAAGAGTTAATCTCATGGCACACCGTCTCCCCGAGTGCCTCACATGAATGATTTAAACCTGAAATCATGACACCTGTGTGTGCGATGGCTTGGCCGCGTTATTACAGCCTAAGGCCACAGTTTTGGATGAGGTGGGAGATGCTGCGCAGGTGGGATGAGAGGGGCTCTGTGGCTGCAGTCTCATGATGTCAGGTGCTGGAGGGAGAGAACAATCACAGCGTCATCATCACATGCAGGCAGCAGTTATATAAGCACAGCATGACGACGATTGGTAATTACATAGACAAGCACACTGTACAACACATGCACTTTTCTGATATATATGATGGTATTATTGATGACATACTCATGCCAAAAAGTACATTTTGCTGCAAAAAGAGTGGTTGATACTTATATATCAAATGTGTCTTTGATGCCCGGCTGCAGTCAAATTAAACTGTGCATGTCTTAATTTCCCACTTCACCACTCACTGACGTTAGACGTTTTTAATCTCTTTATCTTAAATCAGGAGAATTATCTGCTTTTCCACTTCAAGCGAGCTGCTGGGTTGCTCTAATTATAGAATTAAATTGGAATCTCCCAGCAGGTTTTCATTGACCGGCCATATGGATTCACACTGACGTGGCTGCTGAAATGCTGACTGCAGAGCAGCTACAGACTGTCAGGATGCCTTCAACACATCCTGACAGCAAAGTTAAACTGAACTTCCTCCGACTGTGGGCTAACACCGCTCAGTCAATGTTGCCTCAGGTTTACATGGAGATTAAGCAGGATCATGTTCCTAATCTGACAGAGACGCCCCCCCCAAAGCACAACATGAAAAATGTACACTTACTACAGGAGCACGGACAAAGCTTTAAATGCAGCACACGTCATTGTGTCGGCTTTCCAAACAAAAACACCTCCAGGGTCAAGACCATATTAAATTAGCATGCCATTATCAGCCATTTAATTCTGCTAATGAAAGAGTTGGAGGCTTTGTTGATGGACCCTGGAAACTGTGGCTTTGATTAATTGCATGCTAGCTGGCTTATCATTTCCTGTCTAAGAATTCCTCATGCTGTTCAGAGATCGGTTGTGATTGATTCTTACAAATAAAGAGGTTGTAAATCAATTGTGTTTTGCTAGTTGCTAACAAAAAATCTCATGACATGAAAGGAACAGAAAGTGTGTGACGGACCGAAACTGCTGATACGTTACGAACCACTGCATAGTGTAAGCATGAGTATGCATGGCCATTATGTGATGCTGAGGCATGAGGATGCTTTATAGTGTTAAGATCTATTGTGGTCGGTACATCTTGAAGGGGCTCTGTGGAACTCCTGTGCTGAGCTGGAAGCCGGTTGTGAGCTCATGTTAGCAGACTCCATTTCTAAATCTACATTTGTCACTGTTGATCGCTATTAGTTGATCTACTGAGACGACGTGCTCAGAAGAATAAAAGTCTCATCCTTTGGACTGTCGCGGAAATCCGACCCGAGTTGAGCTGCATAAAAAAACTCCACAGGTTTGTATAGGCAACTGGGAGACACGGGGAAGGCCTCTTTTTTGTCGTCTGCACACATATAGCCAATAAAGAACTGATTAATACATGTAAATTGCTACAAATTGTAACATAGAGCCCCTTTAAAAAATATTCTTCTACACATTAAGTCTTTAATTAATGAGGCATTAATACCTTTACGTTATCCAGGCATTCACATCGCAACACCGCCAGTTTGCTGTAGCTAGCAATGCTAACGCTAGCTAGGTAACGCTAACTTCAAAACCCAGATACCGCGTGATTCCAACGCCGTTATACCTTGCTAGAAGCTGGCACCAGCCGACAGAATCCTTAAACAGACGACCCAACACATTTTTAAATGTATTAATCCAAAATCATAATAATGTTTTTAAGGAAAAGGCACATTTCTACGAGCTATGTAGATCCATAACTTAAAACAAAAATGTGTCTACAAAAACATCAATATGACCAACTGTTGTGGCAAGTGTTTATTGTTAAGTTGCCACCGACGTTTAGAATGATTTGTAAATAGTTAATAAACACTGTGTAGTTAATCTATAAACATTATTCGGATGGCCATTATAAAGTTACAGCTGATGTTTATACAGTTTTATTTATTAAACTTTAAATAAAGCTAAATAAATAGTTTGTAAAGCAAATGACTACTTGTAAAATAAACGTATAATTATAAGAATTAATTCAAAAATGTGTTACTTTGACTCTGATGCCGTCTGTAAAGTAGTAACTGCACTTATCAAATTAATGTAATGGAGAAAAAGTAGAGTATTTGCCTCCAAAATAGTGGGGTAGAAGAATGAAGTATCAAAAAATGGAAAGTGCAAGTACTTCAAAGTTGTACTTAAGTACAGTACTTGAGCAGATGTACTTAGTTACATTCCATCATTACAAACAGCTGCATTAACTCTCTCTAAAGATAGCTGTACTCATTTTTACACTAGAGGTCACAACCAAAAGTAGAAAAAAGGTCAAACATACTATATATATTATCAGTAGCTTTATATATAACTGTCCTTTCTATTGTGGTTGTTGAGGCTTGTTGCAGCTCTGCTGCACTTCTTCCTGCTTCAGGCTCCACCCCCCCTTCATAAACAGAAGGGGGCGTGATGTCAGACTGCAATCGATCCAAGGACATGTCCGCAGCCGTGTCTATAATGGCGATGACTTCAGCCCACTGCAGTGTGCTGCTTCATGAATGGGGACCGGCTGCTGCCCTCTGATAATGAGATGTTCAGCTGACCTTATGGTCTGACACCTTAAGGACACACACACACACGTGAACAGCTCTGCAGGCACGTGTATCACAGTGATGTTGTCAGTCATCACAGCAGAAACAGTGAAGCTCTGCTAGAGTATAAGAGATTTAGAAATGATAAGTCTGAATACACTGTAACAGTGCAACAGATTGTGTTCAGTGTTTGGGAACAAATGGTCACTTTTGAGCTTAAAGCACTGACAGAGTGTTTGGTTTCCATCACAAATGCCTTTATTAACTGTTGTTTTAACAAAAACATTGGTTACATTAAAAACTGAACGTATTGTAATGGTGTGTTAGAGCTGTACATGCAAACATGGTTAACATTCACTGCGAAGAGAGAGAAAAAAAATAAACCTGGACAGCACACAGTGGAGATTAACACAGTCAGGTGACTGCAGATGTTACAACACAAAAGAAGTTGCATAGGATTTACAAAAAAAAAAACCTCACCGAAATAAACTCAGCCTTACAATGGTTAGAAATAAGACAGAAGTGAATTAGGCTTTCCACAGTGAGAGAAAAGAGAAGTCAAACAGAACAAAGAATTGAAAACATCTTCAATTAGTAGCTATTCACAGGAGAAGCTTTCATATTTATACTGACTTGCAGCCCTGCCCCTTTCCTTTTTCTCACTCAAAGTGCATTAGACCTGCTTTGACTCAGTCTGTTCGCTACAATCATAAGTCGCTCTTGATAAAAGTTATCAAATTCGAAAGTGCATTTTACATTATCTATCTCACCCAGATGTGAGCCTTCATTGTTTTTTACGTTTTCGTCCATCTGAAGTCACTTTATTTCCTAACCAACGCGCACTTGCCTTTTTTCCCATCTGTGCTTCACGTCTCTCATCATTATGTCTCATATTTGAGTAAGGCAGTTTACATCTACAGTTGTGCACAGGGGTTTTCCAATATATTCATTTCAGAAACGCTGCTCACATGTTGGTACGTAGTTCATAATTCAGGGAAAAGTCTGCAACATCACTTTGAGACAAATGCTCGCAGTCAGCAGTGTGACCAATTTGACAAGTGGCCTTATTTCAAATAATCTTGAAGAAAAGCGCGATTATTTAATCGAATAATAAGTGTGCTTTAGTTCGGGCTCATAATTCATCCTTCAACTTTCACATCACATGGCAAACTTTCCCCTTTCACATCCCTCAGTTCTGCTTCAAAGATGTTTCAAAATACACACAACATAGAACCGTAATAGGAAGACATTCAATATGAAACATTAACACATTTACATACACGTCTATATATCAGTGAGTTCTGATGCAAAATGCTATGTTTTACACGGAGGTGAAGATCAGACCAGAAGCCCTTCAGTTTTTCATCATGGTAGGGATGCACCAATAACAGCAGCGGTGTTGGGTCAGAAGCATTATATTCATGTTGTCACTTGTGTCAGGCAATCCCAAATGTGCACTGACTTCTTAACAGGGCGAATCCTGTTAAATGTTAAAATGAAAATGTTAAAAGTAAAGTCTGTGTTTGCAGCGACTGATTGCTATTGATGCATCTCTTTGTACCCAAATCAGTAGTCTCAGCCTGGATAACGAATGCTTTCTGGTATTACACGGCATGGACGCATAATTGTACACAGACCAAAGCGGACAATAAGCCACCGATCTAACAACATAACACACGGCATAAGCTCTGCGATGGCCGGACCTGTTTACATCCACAGTGTATTCAAAATAAACACGTGAGAGGGAGCGCAGCTCTGTACATGATACATGTTGCGAAAGCAAAATAGCAACTCGGCGCCGGTCTCGACTCACTTCAGCAAAACTATTTTGCAATGCTCGACAAGTGTGTCAGATTCGGGGATAAACATCGCTGATGGATTCACAGTGGAGCTGCTCCAAAAACCTAAGTGGTTACAGGAATAGTCTTTATCCACATCCCCACCTGATGGCCTCATTAAATGGAGAGCCTCCCCGTGAGGCCACGATGATGTAAACAAAGGACAGAGTGATGTTCAGATTACAGGCAGAGCGCTGGAATTAAAAGCGCCCCGCCTGCCTCTCCTCTGCTTGCTCAGCCGGAGTCTCGACTTTCTACATTGAACAAGAAGCCTGCATTTAGAAAAAACTCACTTGCCTACAACATGCAAGCCGGTTCGCCACAAACACTGTGTTAATGACGAGAAATGATTGAGGGCACGTCTGGAAGAACGGATTAATAAAAGAACGTATGGATGTAACGTTAGCTGATGTCTGGAGAGGACTGTGAGAGTAACATACATCTGTGGTACAGAAATTAAGTCGTCAGCAACAGTTTGCCATCTAAGGATGGTGATGTCAGCCAGTCATGTGGTTCAATACACTTGGGGTGTGAGGAGCAGCACTAGTCTTGCACAGTGGTGACTGAGGAGAGGAGCCGGTTCAACACAGTCGTTGGTGTGACAGTTATGCTACTTTGTCTACTGCTCTGAAAAACTCGAGTTACACAGTGAGATCAGGCCATCGGAAATGAATGGACACTTTTCTGCGTTAGGATAAAAAATGCTGTGAGAATAGTGATCAACCTGAAGAAGAGTCCAGTCATCTGAGGTAAATTTAACCTTGCAAACAGCTACCAGATTTATTTTCCATGAGGGGGGGGAAACACAACAACCACGTCCAGGAGGTTCATTCAGAAAAAAAAAATCCATAAACTACCTATCGCAACACAGTATAGCTTTCATAATTTGATGGAATATGAATGATGCATTTTTAATTTGGGGCCACTTTACGAAAGAAAACTTTCAGCGTTCATCGTCCTCTGATTTTAGTGATGCCCTACCTGATTTTGGAATCTGTCAAAAATACTTTAATTAATCATTTTTACAATTAGTACAAAATGTACAATTGGTGCAAATGTACGACTGAAAGGTAGATTTATGACTCAGTATAATGTACCTGAATTGGAAGGCCACAGGTAATGGACACTAACTCATTCCCAGTGCCTGTAGGCCTTATTTTATTTTATTTTTTCAAATAGAAGTGTAATGATGATGACAATCTGATAATCTACTCAAGCCTACTGGAGAAAATACTGTACAACATTCAATGCACAAGTCCCACATCATGGCTTAAAATAAGGCATTTTCACTACCATGATAGTGGAAAATTAAACACCGAATTTCTTGAATGAAACCTGCCGCATCTGTCCGTCTGTCGTCTCAGCAACACGTCCCCCCCCTCAGCCTATAGATTCACACCAGCCGAGACGTGATGCTTCATTCCTCGCGTTAAGCCGACGTTTTTGCGCACATGCAAAACCAAACCGATAGTTTAAATATTCCCCCCACACCACTGTACAAATTGACCGCATCTCCCGAAAAAGGAACAGGGATGCCCGAGGTCGGCGTTGCCCGGCACGTTTTTTACCGTGGCACGTGTCTCCACATTACGTAACGTGAACATGCCCTCCCAAAGGGCACCAAGCTGTACAGCGCCCTGACATCAAGGCAAATTATCTAACAGCATCCCACATCAGGCACCTATATCCAAGGGGCTTAATACACTCGGTCTGCTACCAAAATATTCGATTTACTGTGGGGGAGTCGTTTTCAGTGTGTAGCTGACAATGGCTGAACAAAAATAATCTTTAACAGGCTACAGTCAGAATTAAGGTACCCGGGGATCAATTACGCGCAATTTACGCACGCAGTGTGCCCACTGCAGACCACAGAGCTCAGATAAAGTGAATCCACCCGTTCTCCCACTCCCGCGGCGGGGACATCTTGAACCGGTGACGCCGCACTTTGTAGTTGTTCCCGTTGTTATTGTCCCAGAACTCCTGCCCGCCGACACAGTACTTAATTGCGAACTGCAGTGTGCCTCCGCTGTCGAGGTAGGTGGGCGTGACGATCTTGAAGCGGAACTGGTCGGTGACACCGTCGCTGGAGCTGGGGACGTAGGACGCCAGACTGTCCATGAATGTGATCCAGTTGTTTAGAGAATAGCGCAGGTGGACGCTCTTTTCGAAGGCCAGATTCAACACGCGCACGAACCCGGAGAGGCTGAACTCGTCCGCCTCCACGCTCTCCAGCATGACTTTCACCTCCCTCACTTTCTGCTCGAAGCCCGGGAGTGTTCCCGGGTTGGTGAACTGCAACTCCATGAACACAGACTGCGATGGGCCCCGGGGGAATTTGGTCTCCATGTGGTTATGGTGCAGGGGTCCTTTGTGGAGTTTGGCCAGGATGCGCTCCGGCACCTCTGGCTCATCCGTGTCATCGAAGTGCTTCACCGAGATGAGCTCCAGACCCAGGGAGTCGGCGAACCGGACCTTTTTCTCGCTGGTAGGACTCCTGCTGCGGGAGATCTCCAACTTTGCTCTCTCCGTGGGCGTGGGCAGCGACTTGCACCTCCGACGCAGGCTGGGACTCTGTGGGGGCTTCAGGGAGATCTCCCTGCCCCGCGGTCTCTCATCCACGACGGTGGTCTCAATGGGCTCACAGGTGCCGTTCATTATTTCCAAATCGTCCCCATCCTCGAGCCGCGGGTTTGCCGCTGCCAGGCTCCCGAACAGTCCAGCTATGCAGCTGTAGTTCCTCGGCAGGCAGTTCTTTGGCGGCAGCATGACCACGACAGTGTGCGAAGACTCCGCTTCCATAAAACGCTGCAGATCCCGCACTGCAGAGCCGAAGTGGTCGTGATGGCAAAGACCGGCGCGTGTCCAGAGATGGAGCCGTCAGGTGTCAGAGATCCCCCTCGCGGATAGGTGCACCGGCAGCGTCACAAGCTGACTCTCCGCGACTCTGGACCAATAAACCCCAAGCCGTGATGTGATGTGCGCCAGCGGTAGTGTGATATACCGGCTTCTGATGAACATAACCCTCCGTCTCCGTCTGCGTGTTAGAAAAGGAATAAAAAAAAAAAACCTAACACCTTCCTCTGTGCAGCGACATCACATCTCCGTCTTCATGTGAAAAACATGCGCTCTCTCTCTCTCTCTCTCTCTCTCTCTCTCTCACACACACACACACACGCACGCACGCACGCACACACACAGCTGATGTGAGCGCGCAGTTTGACGTCTACGTGCAGAACACAACGTTCCAGCTGACCAAAATGGTTTCCTCCTTCACTTAGCTATGTGAACCGGCTAACTTCCTTCTTTTTTTTTTTTTTCTTTTTTTTTACTGCGACCCTGATAACCCGCAGACGAGAATTAAACACATTTTAACCACACTATAAATCCATTTTCTGTTTTTTTTTTTTTTTTTTTCTCACAGTTTCTTATCACACGCCTCTATATTCTATTCCACTGTACTCTCTCCTATGGTGTGTAAATCACCGGATTACCGCTGGGGTTACCGTGTAAATTAAGAATTACGGGATTGCATAACAGAGATGTAACACTTCATTATCGATCAGACGCTTCGACCCGCCCCTTTTCCGCTACGTCACGGCTTCCGTTGCAGCCTCTACGGGTTGCTATGACGACGGCGTTGCAGCTCCTCTCCGAAGGCATTCGGCCACTTTCTGCACTTGAGTTTTCGGGAAAACTGTGTCGACCAGAGAGAAAAGTACCACGAAAAAGGCAGCAGCGGATAAGAGAGTGATAATACCAACACGTTTAAAAATGCTGCAGGGACTCATGTTGCTTCTTTTTGGGTGAGTGAAGTTGAGTCCATTGTGGTTTTTTTTTCTGTGTTTGTGTGACTCAACCATGCAGCTAGCCTAGCTTCTTAATTAGCTCTTTTTCCACCCAGATATCACTATGAAGTAAAAGAGATAACTTTATAATGGAGACCTTAGAAGAAGTGGAGCACGCAGCTGTACACGGATCAGAGCAGCAGCTTCCAGCACAGGAGGACAGCACAGCAGGGGAGCAGCCTCCGTGCAGCACACCAGATAGGAGACAAGTTGATGCCCTACTTGACATCAGTGAGGAGGACTTCTTGAAAGAGCTGGAGCCACATGAGTATCACTGTTACTCTGTTTGGCAAGAAGCTGTAAGTGAATGAATATCTTCTTACTGCAGAGCCTGTTAACTGCCTGCTTTTTATCTGATTTAGCAGAAGTAGGTTGATAACTGTCCTCTGTCACAGCAGCAACATGATTTTCATTAACTATTTTATTGTATTTTGTCTTGAATCCCCTTTTTACATCAGACATAGATTAATGTCGTCTTTTACAAGGGGTCACAATATTTATGAGGTCTTACATATCCAAACATTTCAACAGGAAGATATATTGGTGATCATAAATCAAAACAAATAATAATGACAACATTTCTAATAATACAAACGTATCAAAATAAAACCAAACATGGGGTGTATATAAATTCACCTTACGTAGACAGACATCATCAGTCTAGTCTTAATGTTCCCCCATTAACTGATTCATTTAAAAAGTTGAATCGTCATCATAGGTGCGGTTGTAATGAAGTGATTTAATCTACTTTATCAAATGAGAGGAACGACTGTACAAAAGTTCTGTGCTTGAATTTTTTGATTAATTATATCGTCACCTGTTGACCTGTATAGTATTTCTTTTTATATTGGTTCCAAATAAGGGCTTCACTGCAGTACTTCAATGTAATTATGTTTTGTCACACATTTTACATTTATCAAAAAACTGCAGCTTATGTGATTTGGATATTGCACTTGGCCATGTTGAGAATTTGAGAATATTTCAATTAACTGTGCAGCCCTAGTAACAAAAATGAACTTTAATTTTGATATATATTGACTTGGTACTTCAATTCTTTTATTTATTGTTTTTATACTTACATCATATTTCATTTAAAACAGGTCAAAGGTTGGGCCAGAGTTGCCCCGCTGAGCTGCATACTCGTGACTCAGAAGAGAGACAAGAAGCCAAAGCACGAGGAGGTTGACGACCCGGCCCCCTCGTCTGTTGACCCACAAGTCCCCAATGCAGACAGATCAGCCAGCCCTGCAGAGCACCGCTGTGAGTCTCATGTGGGCCCACGTTACAGCTTTAAGAAATCCATGCCAGTAAACCAGCACACAGGACTGTGGAGTAACACTGCTGTGGCAGGTCTGCGGCAAGATGCCTCAGAGTGGCCCGTCCTCAATGCAATGCAAAAGGCCATGTCAAATCTCTTACTGGAAGAGAAGATAGAGGAGGAAGGGATGCTCAGAGAGTCTCCCTTGCAAAACAGGCCCACTAAGCTACAGAAGCACAACCATAGGCCTAATAATGCAGTGGTCCCCATTAAAAACTTCACATTCTTACCACCGATTGAATCACCGCGTCTGAATCCTCAGAGAGCGGGTGGCAAGAGGGCTCCAGAAGGAGAAACCATTGAGGAAAGCTGTTTCATGTTTGATCAGAAGGGCGGGACAAGAGGAACAAGAGTGGACCCCGTTGCTAACCAGACCTCCAAGTACCGGACATGTCAGCATAACCCCCACTTGTTCTCTGCTGTAAGTGTTTCACTCCCCAAGAGGTATCAAGTACCTGTGTCTTCCAAACGTGACATAGCACACCGCACTAGCTTCTCGATGGGCAGGAGTCTCAAACACTCGGGCACCGCAGCAGGTGCACAAGTCCGTCTGCGCCCAAGTAAGACTGTGTGTGCTGCCAAGATGTATGAGGGCTGTGAAATAAATGTTTAACACGGCTGCTGACGATGTATGCAATGATTATTAACTCTCAGGTTCTTCCAAGTAAAAACGACCTGGTTTTATCTTGCATCATACAATGTCTTCATCAAAATAGTTAATTGGAAGAATAGACATGCTCATGAAAGTAACTCATTGCAGTGGTTATCACTTCAGTTTAGTGTTCAGTCTGGCATTCAATTTCAGACCATATTAACCATAACCATTGAAATGTTAAGCTCTATATGTCATTTGGGCCTTTATGTCATTCTGATGAATTGTTGTTGTTCTAGTTACCAAGTAATGGTTCAGCTACCTCATAAGAAGCATGGCCGTGTGCCTGCCTCGCACTTTCTACTATTTCAACTTCAATCTCAGGCTTCAGCTTTGTCACGTTCAGGGGAGACACTACAGGTGAATTGGGTAAAAAGATATCAACGTAGTAGTAGTTTCTTGAATGAAACCTGCAGTTTCACCCCAGTTGATTGCTTACATTAAGACACTTGCTTTTGTTTTTTACAACAAATATCACCATGAAACCTCCCTAATTAATTACCTGCATTAAGAAATTATTTTTTTCTTCCAAGAATGCTTATATTGTATGTTTAAATATGCAAACTAAGCTACTGAATTAAATATGTGCTATTCCTCAAGTTTTACAGAACCAAAATACAAACAAAAATAAGCACTTAATTGTCTATTTTGCCCATTTTCTTTCTTTAGTCTCAAAACAAACTAAATTAACCAGTGCATGAAAAAGTGGTGTTTTCCCCTGTGGTGTCCCCCCTTAAGTGATGATAATACAATATTGCCAAACTACTGCACCTGCTCTGTCAATTTTAATTGTACAAAACTAAAGTTTTCTGTCGGTCAGGAGGTGATACCTGGTGACTGTGGACGGGGTCTGGCTTATGTTTAATGGTCATCGGTGCAGCATTGTGTGGAGATCCCTGAACATACTGTGTGTCATGTTGGTCTTTAAAGGCCAGCCAATTAGTGCTGTAACATTATTCACAACTGGGAGGATCTTGTTACTTTGCTTTGTTATACTACCTCTTTGTTGTTTAGCTGCCCTGTATCATAAAAAAATAATCCTCTTAGTGGAATTGTTCTGTCGTCATGAGGGCGGCAGTGTTAACCTAATTTGACGTTACCTTTTGTCTTACCTGAATGTGCGTGTAAAATAAAAATGGTTACTTAAAACTGATTTGTTTAGTTGCTATATCGAGCACAAGCCCAATCAGCGTTAGAGGAAACAGCATCAGAGTGAAAAGGTGAATCCTGTTTGTACCTGCGATGATCTGTAGTAAGTGACAAAGGACACAATCAACACTTTCCAGCAGTTTATTAGCAACATCTGTAGTGTAGCTTTAACAATTAATCAAGGCAGCCATTAACTCTACACATAGAGGCAACAGAAACTCAAAGTCTGTTTAAAAACGAATATTTTGTGCTGGGAAAGTATCAGCATGCACTCCCAACAGAGAAAAATAAAGCACTGTAACTGAAACTTGAGACTGACAAGGCTTCTACACATACTTCTGTTTGAAGCAACACGTTTCCCCCGTGCCACTAAACAAGCAGGGAGCAGCTGTGCTCTATTTGAATTCAAGAACCACAAACTAGAAGTACTAATCTCAATACAAGAAATGCTGAAATGTAACATGAGCGTCAAAATCTTTATCAACAGAGGGGAAATTATCCTTTAACTGTTTAGATGAGGTTCAAAATATAGAGCATGTTATACTTGGGCACAGTGTCATGTTCTGTACATTCTTCATCCACAGTACAAACTGTAACAGAATCAACCATCCGTCCATAAAAATAGTGAAACAAATCCTCTGCGATAAAATGCTGCATTTCATTAATTTCAATTGACGGAACAGAAATCTTTCCACAGAGACTATGGAGAACAATTAGGGACATTCCAGTAGTTCATGCAGTCATGATGGAGATACAAATACAGGATGGATTAAACATGCAGAGCAAAAGACCGAAAGGATTCTGACAGTTTTCAGTGTTTGTTCGTTTTCCAAAACATATTCTAGTGTGATTCTGTTCATGAAGATAAAGCAGCAAATTGTTTTTGAACACAACTAAAGCTAATACTTGGGTTAAGGCACCAACGTAACAAAATCAACAGATAATCAAGGCCAATAGCTCTAGGTTCCTTAGTAGAACATACTGCATGTGGTGCCATGAGGTAACTCAGTGCAACGGCGTAGTGAAACATGTTGAGTAGCTCGGAAAAGAGAAAGAAGTTAATTTAAAATGACTGGCCAATCTTCAAAGCGTGGAAATCTGCCGATTGTAACAGAAGATATTAAACATTACTCCTTTCAGTCAAAATCAGGTGGCGAATACATACAACAACTCTATGCTAATCCTTTGCTCTAATCCACTATGTGTTTCTGTACAGTAACATCACTGGATCACTACAGCACTGAGTACTGCTGCTACTGTATACACTTACACCCAGCTAATGAATAAGTCAAAGACGACGACAGCCTAGTCTGCTTACTGACTTGAACTGACTGCTTAGCTATAGAGGCCCAGACACAAAAAAAAACTGTTTACACGACATCAAACTTCACAATCACATTTCAATGAAAAATGTGCAACGACTGACAAGACAAACATTTCATTTTTTTAAATTTGTGACACGTCTGTAAGAGTAACGGTATCTGTCAGAGATGCATCTCGTTTTCCACTGGCTGCAAAGCTTACAGGATGTAACTGAGAGCTTATAGTTTTGCTGCCACTGACAAGGCGACATCCACGAAGGCAGCTATCAGATACACAAGCTGAGAATAGATATTTTGATGCGTCTCTGTACTGCTGACCAAGTGAAGGCTTCATGCACATTTCCAAAGATACGTAAACTATACGCACAGCGTTGTTTGCTGTACGGTTTAGATGAGATTGTTTCATGCAGTATACGCATATCAGAAAGCTGTCATATATGGGTAACAATTTCACAAGCCTTTTCTTGACAGCCGCACACATCTAAGTGCGTCATCCCTTTCAAGTGCAGATCTAACGTTAATGAAATGTTTCGAGTCACTTTTAAACTGCAAGTAAGACCAAACAGTGAAAACCAGTCATGGTGGTTATACACTGAAATGTATAAGAAGTAAACTGGCATTTCAGACAAGACACGTACAATATGTTACTTTATGTGCAAATAAATATGTAAACCATCGCAGGAGCGGATAAATCATGCCCGTTGAGCTAATAAAGTGCAGCTGAGCTGTCAGGATATACAGTATACCTGGAAAGGCTCTGGACATGACGTCTCCAGTGGAATGTTCAAAGACATTTTTTCGCAGACTTCTTACTGCTAAGACTGTGGTCCGCTGGAGGACAGCGTAGACTGATTCCTCTCACAGGAAGCAGAGATGAGGAAACCGGTACTGCAAAAGCTTATGCTGAGAGGGCTTCAACTGTTGGGTTTCTCAGGCTGCTGAAAGAGAGCACAAAGCTCCTCACATGTCTGGGTTTCCACAGAGCTGAAATGGGACTCCATGTTCCAAGCCAGGTCTGCTGACAAGAAGTCATCCATGACAGTTTGTGTCTCGTTGCTCGTCAGGAAGAGGTGTCCCAGGCCGTCTGCCTGGCTGGGCACGGTCTGGGTCTCTGTGCTGTTCAGCAGCCTTCCATGCTCACCTTGACTGATGGGGGTCTGAGCAGAGAGGCCTGTGGCAAATGAAGGGAGATCAGTCTGGGTTTCAGTATCTGAGGACTCTGTGCTCATGGAAAAGCTCGAGTGTCGTAGGATGCTGCTCAGGGGCATGTGGCTTCCGGCACTCAGCAGGAAATTGAGGTCCGTCTGAGTTTGAATATCAAATAGCTCCAAGTCGCTAGCTTGGGTTCGTCCTTGGTCCACTTCATCCATCAGGAGAAAGTCCGTCTGGGTCTGGATGTCCAGAGACTCCAGCGGCGTGTCACCACCCAGTCCTCCCAGCTCGCTCTCCTCTGTCTGTGTCTGGATGTGCACAGCATTGAGAAACTCTTCAAAGTCAAAGTCAATGCCATTGGGCTGCTCCTGAACAGAGCCCAGACCTGACCCACAGCCTGCGGAGGCCTCTGCGAGCACCTGGTGGCCCGACATGCTGTCAGACAGAATGTTTTCTAGGTCATTCAACAGCGTCATTGTTTGGGTCTGGTTGTCTGCCATATTGTTTGAGTTGAGCTCATCTGTCTGCACTCCAAAACACATACCACCCACTGACTTTGAGTCCCCATATATACTGCTTCCTGCTGCAGTGAGGGTGTCATCCATGTCCAGAGCGGTCTGGGTGGAGACACTGAGGGAGTCGCCGCCAAATAGCTCAGCACACATGATAGCCTGGTCCTGAGCCTTCTCCTCTGACTGTGGCATGGCAAAGTGTGTCTGTGTCTGCCTGGTTCTGTAGGGGGGCACAGATGAGGAGGGGCAGGGAGTTTGGCTCATGCACTGGCTGTCTGTCTGAGCTCCAATAGTGGATGTGGCTTTGGCCCGGAAGGAGAATGTTTGGGTTTCAACACTGACCGGCAGGAGGACCTGGGCACTCACGCTGATGTCTGTTTGGGAGCAGGACGACACTGAGGACTCACCCACAGAGCACAAGCCTATTCCCTCCCCAACCCCCACTCCTGCGGGCGTTTTGGACAAGTATGATTTGTCCGTCTGAATGGTGGTGGAGGTGCTTCTTCCTCGCTGTCCTGCCGGGCCGCTGGCTGTGTCTTCTGTGCTTGCAGGGTCCAGACTAACCTGCACTCCTGTGCTAATGGGCCCCAGGCTAGAGCGGGAAGTAGGCATGCTGTCCTTGAAAACCAAACTCTTCGCGTCAAGTTGGGGTACCACAGCTCCCGTGGCCTGTGGAAGGAGCTGAAGGGTGCTGAGGGAGCCTTGGCTGTCCACTGCCAGCACTACAGACCTCAGAGCGCCACTTTCTGTAGACGGAAGGAGGACAGGCAGGTGGGCAAGCTGCATCACAGGAACGCTGACCAAAGCCATCTTGGGCTTCGGTAGGAGCAACTTCTGGAGGCTCCTACGGGGGTTTGAGTTCTGACTGACTGAGTCTGGGATGTGAACTGTTGTATCACAAGGGAGAACAGTCTCTGTCAGCTCTTTACTGGCAGACATGATCTGACAGGTCGGCTCATTGATCTTAACCTTTTCGGAACCACTCAACAGTTTCTCCATCTTTCGCTTTTTTACTGGAGGAATTCTGAAACAAAAAACAAATGAGTAAAAATTATTTTTTAGCCAAAATTAAAGAAACAAAAAAAATACTCTGGGTCAAACGTGTACATGCCTGTGTTCTGTAGGAATCTCGTGACCCGTCCTGTAGATATGTGAGAGTAGCGCGGCCCTGCTAGCATAGGGGCATCCACAGGTACAGTGGTAAGTCTTCCCACAGTCCTCTATGTGCCTCTTAAGGTCCCACTCTGTGCTGTAGCCATTGTTGCACTTGAAGCACTTGTGTTTCTTCTCAGCATGCATCTTCATAAAGTGCTAGAATAAAACAGATTAGTAGAATACAATTGCTTTAAACGCATGGACATCATTACCAACTTGAAGAATATGGAGCTTTTAAATAAAAATACAACATTAAAAACCTCACAGGACACTTAGACATAAATCAAAGCGACAGGAATCTTTCTTGTCTAGTGATCCAAAAATAGCAACAGTCCACTGTATCATTTAAGAAAAAAAGGGAAATTAGGGCATTTTTCCCAGTGTTTTGCAGATCTTGATGGTCCAGCTGTCACAGAACAAATGTTAAACACAAAGCGCTTTTCTTGAACTGAATATTTTCATAGTTATGCACAGTGCATGTTTAAGTCTTCTTTTTGGTTTTAAGTGAGTAAACTTCTTCAACATCTTGCATCATTTTAAGTGAAGAGGCTTCGAGTCATCCAGAAACCGCACGGTGGCACTAAAACTTGAATCCATTTCATCATATAGGAAAGAGGTTAGAGGCTAGCAAATGTGAGAGGATTTTAGTAAGCAGAAGGCTAATAAGTCCTGCAAAAATATTCTGTATTGCTCAACACTAGTAGATAAACTCTGTTACATCGCTCCTGTCAAATTGATTTTTGTAAGATAATTGGTGCTGAATAATACATTACGAGCTATTCCACAGCACTGACACCACATACGTTTATTCCGCTGATTGCACAGAAAGGTTACAGGGTATTGGGGGAAAAAAAGGCTTACTTGTTTAACCAGGGAGAACTGGGAGAAAGGTCTGTTTGGTCCCCTGGGACAGCCCTCAATTGGACAGCAGTAAAGCTTCTGAGAGCCCTTCATGTCCTTTCTGACCGTGGGATTGACCATACCATCCTGAGGGTGACGACGCCAGGGAAAGACAAAAAGAGAGGACAGAGCAGAGGGATATTTGCATTATAGATTGTATATCATACCCTTACATCTTACAGTAGAGATAGAGCAAAGTTTAGCAGTTAGCAGTCTAACAGGTTTACCTTGTGACTGACTATCAAGATTGTAACTGATGATCTGACGTTTTACTTGACCTACAAAACATCTTAGAGAACTTGCTGTAAGTGGCACTATGTGTCAACTACTCTGTACACCTAAAAAATACAAATAAGTGTCTTTTGTGCAAATGTTTTACTCATATTTCAAAGGCATCATTATTATGACAACAGAAAATAAATGTGAGGGCTGTATATTTCCTTGCTTTCCTTAGTCAGTGTAGGTAAATATTATATAACCTCATACAGTAGAGCTTGCTTTACATAACAGAGAAATAATGAGCCTGGTAGTACTCGAGATGTAACAGTGATGTACCACTCCTCCTCCTCCTCATTAGGTCCCCAGGCAGACTTGCTAAAGCAGCTGTCAGCGCGTTGTATATTCAAAGTCAATGAATAGCATACTTATCGCAGATAACAGCAACTACACTGAATGTACCCTGCATACTGAAAACGGACAAAACCATCGCACTCCATAACGGTCATAAATACTGCAGCCTTCTAGTGGTCAAGGTCACCTCCGTCTGCTGGAACACTGGAGGGAGCACAACAGCTAGAGCTGACAAACACCCTCTGGCTCATCATGAGGAGTGAGCATAAATAGACACTGTGTTAACAATGAACACCCTGGCAGTTGGCTTCAGCTACATTATCTGTTCCTTGGCTGAAGTCTGAGTCATGTCAAGACGTTATTTGCCATCAGTCAGTTTTCTGGCTGAGAGCAAAATTAGGGAGCAAGCACAGACTCATCTTCGTTGCGACACCAGGGTCAATCCGCAGCATTTTAAGTGGCAATTTTTATTGTGATAAGGCAGACTAATAGTCCAATTCTGCTCCTTCTTAGTGCTGGGCTGAGGTGAGTGATGCGGACAGGAAGACGGCCACAAGCCAAGCTGTAACGGTCACATTAAACATATGAAAGGAGTCTGAACTGGGCTGACTGAACGACCTCGAATGAAATGCATCGGTCTTCATGATCAGGTAGAGAGAGTCATCAGCGAATACATTACTCCTGTGCGATGACGCAGTTGAGCTACAGCAGCGTTAAAGTGGACGTAATATAAACAGATATGGGGTCCCACATCATGCCTCGGTCTTACAGTCCGACTTCATGAATAATGCAGATGACGAAGCATCGAGAGTGAGCTCTTCAAGCATTAAAAGATGCAATTTGTACGGATTTTAGATTAAAAAATTGAAAAGTGTACTAAGATTAGCAACAGAATTTGAAAAAAATAATCGTTATGATGAACAAGCAAGCCCTGCCCGACCCCCGGTCCAGAGCTCCTGTGCTAGCAGTGTAAACACCAATCCCCTGTTCTCTGAGCTTCTGGTCTGGACCACTAGCTGCATGGCTAACTGAGCTAACTCTCTAACGGCAGCTACAGTTAGTGGTTACTCTGGTGATACAGTACGCTGCCCCCCTTTTGTTTTTTGCCATCAGTCAGTTTTCTGGCTGAGAGCAAAATTAGGGAGCAAGCACAGACTCATCGTCGTTGCAACACCAGGGTCAATCCGCAGCATTTTAAGTGGCAATTTTTATCGTGATAAGTCAGACTAATAGTCCAATTCTGCTCCTTCTTAGTGCTGGGCTGAGGTGAGTGATGCGGACAGGAAGACGGCCACAAGCCAAGCTGTAACGGTCACATTAAACATATGAAAGGAGTCTGAACTGGGCTGACTGAACGACCTCGAATGAAATGCATCGGTCTTCATGATCAGGTAGAGAGCTACCTCTCTGTACCTCTTTTGTTTGATTATGAATTCAACAGGTGGCCAATTCTTACATAATGCACCTTTAAAGAACTTTGTCATCATATCAACTAGAATATCTCATTGACACTGTTTATATCATATATACAATTTTGTCAATCGTATATATGGACACCCCTTCAATTGAATCTGCCATTACTCTCAAGAATGATCAAAAATGGGGAATGACTAATATAAGCTATTAAGTTTCCTGTGTCTTTGTTTGTTTACACCTGTAATGATGGAGCATTGAAGTAAAAGAGGCCTATATTAAATCATGACTAAGTAAGACTTTGTCCAATTCATATGGTGGGGCCTTTAAACACTCCTCTGGCAGGGCCACAGGGACTAATGTCTAAGAGCTCATTCAAATTCTAACATTCACCTATTCCTGACAAAGAGCTTAGTCTACTGCAGGACAAAAGGCAGCCTTTCCCAGCAAAGAACTTCATTCATGAAGGGGAATGTGAATTACTGCCTCCCACGAAATAGCCCAATACACTGACAACACCAGAACCAGGGTCCACAGTAGACTTTAGTCCAAATGCTGTTCCTGCCTCCACTTTGCTGACTGTTTGGTCCTGGAAACAGACTGAATGAATATGAGACAATCACTAGTGGTGAAAAGACCACAACGTTACGATGATGATACGATGATAAAAAAAAAAACAAGATGTATCCCTAAAATGAGATATTCCTCTAATATCTGCTTACAACTACAAAATAATCCAGTAGAGGAAATCTAAAGATGTGCATGATCAGAAATTGCAGTTAGAATCCGTCATCACGTGCGATCAAAGTCATTAATTGATGACATCAGCGGCTAGTTACAAGGTAGCTAGCTCGCCTAACTTACCGGTTTACGTTACTTGTTAGATAAATGTTAGCGAGCTTCAAACACATTAAAAAAAGGAAAATAGGTGAACTTTCACCCCACGTCGTGCTTGCGAAGCATCACTACTACTGCTAAAAAACAAGTTGTTACGGATGACTTGCGTTTTCCAGTTTTTATGAGTGTTTTCACGATCCTGAGTTAGCCGAGTTAGCATCGCAGTTACCTAGGTTACACCCCTAATCCATTAAAACAGCGTTTAAACCCTTTATTTACCTTTATCCTGTGTGACTTAACAAGATGCATGTTCAATGCAGGTGTGTTGGGGAGAATCTTGCCACATCCTTCCACGGTGCAGAGGATGTTCGTCCTCACTTCTTTGGTCAGCTCCGTGATGGTGGGTTTGATTATTTCCCGTGACTGCGACAGAGGCTCTCCGTGACATTTCTCACTGTCCGTGGCAGCGTTATCTCTGTTATTCCCCTTACCCGTTGCAGAGGCAGCCATGTTTCTGTGTTGACAGTCCATTCTGTGTTTGGCAGAGAGCCCCAGAAGCAGCATTGAATGAGCTGTGACATAACGTCCCTCAGCTTTGCCTGAAAGGCTGCTGTGCCACCTTCCACCAAGACGTTTAGGGCAGTTTAGCCTACGTCACATCCGGTATTACTATACTACATCCGTTTAGCAAAATAAGGGTTACGGTTTCAGTTCATTAGTTTTTTTCTTCAGTTTCCTCATGTAAATCATTTTTTAAATAATAATAAATATGTATATGACTGTGTCTGGGTGGGGTCATAGTATTCCAAAAGGCTTTGCTGTACCTTAAATATAATTAAGAGGAAAAGTTCTCCCAAAGAAATAATAAAAATTCAGTCATTATATACTCCCCCCAATGCTGATGGAAAGTCAGGTGAAGTTTCAGTCCACAAACCAAAAGTAGAAAAAAACATGAAATTGCTTCATACAGCTTGTCTGACATAATTCAAGTCTCAGGAAGCCCCAGGATCCTACATTTATCAGTTTTTTGAGAAAGAAATGTTTTGTGAATGACAAAACTTCACCCAACTTTGCATAGGCACGGGGGTGAGTAGAATACTGAATTATTGTCTTTGGGTGAACTTTTTCAGAATCAGAATTCCTTTATTTGTCCTGCAAAAGGGGCACAGCAGCCAAAGGACAGTAATATTGCAATAAACAATAATAAAAGTAAAAAATAAACAATATAATAAAAGGTAAGAAATAGAAACCTAAAGTGTAAACAGTATAATTTAGTCTCACACAGAAAGCCTTTGAGGTATTAATTGTTCAAATCATACACAAGCTATTGTGGGTTGTAGCTGATATTAAAACAAAGAGTGTTCTTAGGAGAGCTTCATCTTAACATTGGCCTTTCTGTAATTTAGAAAGTGTCCCCATTACAAAGCACCATGAAGTGTCCCACTCATGGTTAATTCTTACATAGACAAATAAATATAAGAAATGCTTGAGTCAAAAAATATCCGTTTTGTCTTTTGTCTTCAGTTTCTGTGAGAAAGGCAGTTACCGTTACAGTTGTGTTAAGAAGGAATCTCATTAGACAAGATAAGAAAATTCAGGAATATTAATATTATTAAAAAACATGCTTTTATATTCAATTTGGACTTGTAACAGTATCACATTTACAAACAGAATATGATAAAATTACAAATGACAAAAAATGTATTGAAAACTACTGACATGTGTGCAACTAAAAGCACATTAAGACAGAAGAGGACATTACTGGAATCATAAATAAGAATCAAAAGCCAGGAAGCCATGACTCTTGCTGACGTGATATGTTATCATGGATATCAAGGATAGAATGGTAAAAGCAAGAGATGTGAGGACTGGATAAAGCAGAAATAAAAGCGGGCCACACTGAGTCCCTAAAATCAAAGGTCTGTCGCCTATCTGTTCTGTGGTTGCCTTGTTTGTGTGGAGGGACCAGAGCCATTGTCTGTGATGACAAAATAATTCCTTCCTTTTTGGAGAATAGATGAGAGCAGAGGTGTGACAGGGGTGGAGGCAATTCCTGTCAAATATAAAAAATACATTCAATTAGTTAGACCAACTAAAAAAAGAAACCTGTAATCACATTTATCTTTGTGTCAGAAAAACACCTCATTAGAATCTCACACCCCCAGTGCACCCACCATGACATATTCATGATAGAGCATGTATGTGCCCTCCTGTGGTCATTTATGGAATTGCAAGGAGCATGCAGCATTCAAAATTATTTACTGTTTAACTGAATTCTTTTAGAAATTCTTAGTACCTGAAGATGCACAGTGTCTGAGTGACTCCAGGAGGTTGGTGCTTGCAAATTTGACAACACAGCTGAAAGGCTCCTCCCGCTCTGTCATCGTCTTGTTGGTGTGGTCTCTGAATTTTGTTTCCAGCTGAGGAAAGATGAACATAAAACATGATTCAGAATATCAGAGCTAAACTTTTGCATCTTTGAACTGATACAATGAGACAGCAAGTGATGCTCTGTTGTTGTTTGATGTTAATGTTTGTTGATGTTCAGCTATTGATATTCTGAAACACAAGCATGCCTCAGGGTACCTTGTAAACTACAGTCTGAAGTTGAGGCAACATCCCATCACCAAAGGCCTCACAGGCCATCTGAAGTCTGTTTGCTGCAGGCTCAGCTTGTTCTTTTTCTATGTGTGGGTCTGTAAATACAAACAAAGCCAAAGACATGAAACTCAGTGTAGAATAATACCAGAGGTACACATTAAGGCCATATACATTAAGTTCAACAACCAGTCAAATAAATAAGAATTAAAGCTTTGGTCAGATCAAATTATTTGATTAACATACTTGAGACAACTTCGTTCCTTTCTCCAAGAGGGCTGGGATACATAGTGGGGAACACCTAGAGACAAGGAATGAAGATCAAAATCCACCTAAAAACTAAATTCACAAAATACACTAGCTATCTTGGAGAAGATACATGGGTGTTTTTCATTAAGGGTTATAATAAGGTAACACTGTGTTAAGAGTCACACTAACTGACTTGGTGTGTTCAAAGTTAGCTTGATGTTATCAGACCATACCAAGTGATGGTTCTGTAATGACGTGATAATCCTGACCATATTTAACCAGTTAAACAACCAGTAACGTTACAGAAAACCTCCACTTAAACGTCTTTGTCCAAACTAGTTGTCTGAAAGTTAAAAACATGGCACACATCTACAAAACATCTAAGTGCAAAGGTCAAACTTGAATCAGGAAGTAATTCTGCAACATAGTTGACAAGGTCAATAAGATTATTAAGGTAATTTTACTCTAAAATCTTGAACTCTCCAGAACACAGTGGCAGAGTTTAGTGACAGACAATTATAAACATAGCACTTATCAGCAATGGTACAGCAAGTGGGGGTAAAAAAAACAGGAAATACAGAGCTTTGTTTTTGTTTTGTTTGTAAAACAGTAGGTAAATTAGAAATGAAAGTAACTTAGTATCTGTTATAATCACAGCAGTCCTACCTGTTGATATTTCCTCATCAGTAGGTCCCTAATGGCAGTGAGTTTCCGTCCACTGAGGTTAGCATCCTTGATAGCTCGATATCTGGCTGACAGAACCAAAGCCTGAAAAGGTGGATCACTTTTAAATGGGGAAAAGACAGAAGAAGAAAAAAAAACAGAAAACAACAACAGCTACCTGGTAATTGTACAAGTAATGTCAGGGATTGAATATAAAATCATTCCTCACCTGTGACAACAGGGGCTTTTGCTTGGAAGTGAGGCCAGTCACAAAGATATAAGGGGTTTGAAGGTGGTGAACAACATACGTTGGTTTCAGGTGGTTGGGCCGAGAGAAGCTGTCTCCCCATGCAATCCGAATCCACACAGCTTCATCCGTGTGCTTCTTAATTTTGACGGACACCTTGAAAGCAATGTGAACTTTTAATATACGACATGTAACACATCGAAGCACACAGAAAGATGCAGCTGTATAATTAGGAATATTCTGTAACTTATATGAGGAGAAACATCTTGCTTACAGGTCTCACAAGCTCCCTGAGGTGAGATTTAAATTGTTCCTTGAACTGTGTCAGCTCTATAGAGTTAGCATCGTCTGGAAAACAGAGAAAAATATAAACATACATTTGAAACAGGTTAAATCCATTTAATCCGAATACAGATTTCAATGTAATGGTGCAGGCATAGAAATGACAATATAAGTTTGAATAGCAAGCTCGACTTAATCATGAGGTTGCTTTTTAATTCCCTGGAACAAACAGGTGAAGGATATACGAGTGAGACTTACATAAAATGATTAACCTTGCTTTTTAACTGTAGAAAACATGACAAGCCAGACTTTCAAACAGAAAGACAAGCATCTGGGGTGGAATGAAAAGCTGCAGACTTTCAGATGTAACATACCTTCAGGGTCCATGAGCTGGAAGGCATACCACATCCCCTGGTTTGGATTGTCAATCACATCTGAGAAGCAATGAAACCAAAGCCACACAAGAAACACGGTTAGACTGATGGCAAGGCTACGTAAGTCTAAATAAGAAACATTTTCATTGGACTTACTTGTCATCTCGAGTTCTGTGATGTGTTTAGCTGTGAACCCATTTTCCTGTAACGAAAGCAAGTGAGGTTAAAAAAAGCGAAAATGCACACAAACACAAGCTAAATCCAAACTAAGCAGAAACTAATGTGGCAAATTTGTTTAAAACGATTCCACAGTCCACTTGAGCCAGCACTTTGATAATGAGCATGTTGTTAGTTTCGGTTAACTACCAGTTATTACACTGTATACTAAACACAACAGCGTGTATTTCAGAAAAAACAACGCCACATACCTCGCAGATGGCCAATAACTTTTCCGATAACGCCCATTTTGGCTGAGTGAAGTCCATGGATCTCTGCTGGGCCGCGGTCAAACGGCCCCACTTCTCCAGCGTTGTTCTGAGCGTTTGGGCCGGTATCCGCCGAATGAGTCGCTGCAGTAAGCGTTTCGTAGAATCGTCCATTCTTCCTCAGATAGTTATCTTCATCTAACCTTTTTCTTTACGTTGAAGTGTAAGCTCCGCGAAGCGTCCACGGCGACGGTCTAAAAACATTCCAAACAAACCGCCTTCAACGGAGCGCATGAATCGACCAATCAGATGCCACCGGAAATCTCACGCGCTCCCTGTCGCGCCCTCTGTTGTGTTGGAGGCGTAATACCACCGCTGCTGTTTGGAGCTACTGCACAGCGGTAGAGGAGGTGTTCATTGCTTTTTCATTAGTAAAAGTGCCAGTGTAACAATCTGAAAACACTTAATGATATATGAGTAGGCAAAAAGAGGAACTATACACAATTAAAAACAAAATTATTAGGTTAAGTGACAGTGTTGAAATTTATAGCAGCAGATAGACTACATCAGACTAATATATTATAAAATGAAGTCATGATGGTCAGTGTTGGTCTGTATCAACATAAACATTTAATAGAAAGATTGTGTTTAATGTAATAAGACTATATAACATGTTAACATGGAATTTAGTTAATTATAATATCATGTACAGATATAGTACAGGGTGAAATGTATTAATGGATGATCTTATCCTTCATCCTCCTCTCCAATCCAGGCTGCCTATTGTACCAATTTCAAGGTACATTTAAAATATTTATTTTACTCTGCTGTTCCTCTTTTTCTCTGGTGCTCATACTGTTTGTCAACTGTCAAGATGGTTCACCTCCCACTCCACTCTACTCCCATCACCATGAAACCCATTAGTTAAACAACTTAAGGACACACTGGACACTTTGTCCACAGACTGGAACAGTGCAGGGCAATCATCTCTGAAATGCTTTGGAGCCGGGCTGTAATTATGATATATAATAGAGAGGACACATCAGGTCAGAGGCCACAGTTTTACAGCTGTATGTAGGTACAATAAATGTCAAATCATTCTATTAAAGTCATTGTCTTGCAATGTTATGTTAAATCCCTGTTAGAATATTAGCTCGCTAGAAGACATTCCATGCATTTGCTAGTGTATAACTGTACCTGTATCCTTATTGTGGAAGTACATTTTTATAAACATTTTTTTGCTAAAAAGTTATTGCATGAAGGGAAACAAAGGTTTTGGGTTTCTTTTTCTCTGGGGGGGTAATGACCATCAGTGACATACATCATTACATCAGAATACCTTTATTGTCACTATACGCAGGTACAATGACATTAAACGCCATCACCAATGTCAGTGCAAAAAACAGTGTAGAAAAAATATGAAAGAAAAGTAATATACAATATAAACATATAGACATAGAGGTGAGGTGCACAGTCTTGAGGAATTTACAGAAATAAATATGGTGTATATATACAGATCTGAGTAATATGTATTGTGTGTTGTCCATTTGTGGTTGGAATATTGCACATGGTTTATGGATATTGCACAAAGGAAAAATCAGTGCATTTTTCTTTAACTAAAATAAGACAGTTGTCACAACAGCACTAGTAGCAAAATCTGTAATCACCTCTTTAAACTACCTCTGACCAAACGTTAAATATATCAACAAGCGAAAACGGAAGTAAGGTACGCGGAAGTTTCTTGTATTTCCTGTAAACTTCCGTCATCAGAAGTCCCGCCTTTTTGTGAGAAGAACGCATATTATTGGTTGATTAGAAAAGAAAGCGGACGCCCATTGGCCGTTGACTATCGTCACTCGATTCATAACAGTTACGAAAGTGTTGTAGCAGGCAGCATGTCCTACAAGTCCGTGCTGTTTTTGTAGGTTATATCGATGTCAGTCCAAGACTTAAGCAAGCCGAAGCTGTATAGACATTTTCAGGAACCGGCATCGTTATTCTAGGTGGAGAAAGACGAACCTTCAGCACTTCTTTATAGGCTGCATAGATTTATGCCGTGTTACAAACAGTTAAAAGTAAGCTAATGCCCAGCAGTTAGCAGCTAGCTTCACCGAGGTTTGCTGGAGAACGTCTCATATGACACAAACTCTCAACTGGTAAGAATATCACTGTTACGTAGTGTTACCAAATAGCCTTTAATATACTACTGTGTATGTATCTGTTGAGCAATCCCAGCTATTCTGTAACAATCCAATGTCAAAAACTCTACTTAAAACGTCTATTCAAGCGATCCTGTAGCCTCATCCAGAGTCCTCTAGTCAGGACTGTATTGTTATCATGTTTCCAGAGGATGTATGGTGACTGCAGGTAGTTTACTAAACCCTGATACTACATGTGTCACAGTGTTGTATATTCTTCCTCTCCCTGTGTGTCTGCAGGTAAGTGTCCACTGGAAATACAAACTCCCATCATCACAATGACAGATCAGGACGGAGAGGGGTGGGGAGGCTGGAGTATCCTTTAGAAGAAAGTCCTTGGCATTCAGCAGTAATCTACAACAGTTTCGTTAGAATTCAATAAATGATGAATGATTTTATCAAGTTAAAGTACAAGTTAATACACCTGATTCAGATTCTCAGACACAATGATATCCTGTGTCTCTCTTGTGGATTGCCAGCCAGTAAGAACAATTGAAGATGTCCCCTTGGGCTCTGGAAAACTATGATGACTCTGTTTTTTAGACATTTTATAGACTTAATACACAAATCAATAATGAAACTCTCTTACAGTAAGTATTCAACCGTAATTGCCAATCAGTGCTCCTCTTGTTTGTGGCTTTTCAGTATTGCCGCAGTGGTACAGTAAGCCCTTAACTCAGCATGCACCCCGACCTGTCACCTCACCTCCACACAGATGCGTGTAATGACCTGATAAGTCAGCTGAGGAAGTGCCACGCAGAGGTACGGCCCTCTCTCGATTTTTTTCTGCATTGTTGCGTTCTTCATAAACACACAAAAACAAAACAATCTAAATGTTGTGTTATGTTCCCTCTCAGCACAACGTCTTGAAATTCTTCGGCGAGTGTAATGAAATTGACCGCGCTATGCGTCATTGCTTGAAGAAAGAGGTCTGTCAGTTATTTTTTTCGGACTTTGTGGATAAGATACAAAAAGAGCTCTGCTTACTGACCTTTGGTATGTGATTTTGATCGTTTTTTGTTTCCTTACCATTCGACAGAGGCTGGAAAAAACGGGAGCTCAGTAAGCAGCATGCAAAGATGATGAAAACTAGACTGAAAGAAGGACCAAAGGAGGAGTTCTGAAGGACATGTCACCGCAGCGTTGCCACTGGAACTGCGAGTTAAAAGCATTCGGATATTGGGACATTTAGCTTGACACTGTGTAACAGGCCTCCACTGCTGTTTTATGTCAAGACAGAGGAAGGGTTTTAATGTCTGACACACTTTGGCTTTTTTATCACCTGCACAGACTAAAACTTGCAGCGGTACCAGGACATTTTAGGCCAACACAAAGACAGCAGCATCTAGTACTTTGGATTAAAGGTTGCTGTTGGGGGATCATCATTTATTTCCCCTGTGTTAGCAGCACAGCTACAGCTCAATCAAAGAGATTAGTGAAGCTGGTGGCAGACGGAAACCTTTTATCAGATCATCATTTTAGTCTGCAGGACACCTCTGGAATATTCCTGTACCTGATTTATTCATTAAAACGGGGAGTCCATTTCAGTGGCTGTGTTACTCTGCGTGTAAACCCATGAACGTACAGTACTTTATGAACATTGTCATTGTTGTTTGAAAGTTCGAGTGAGGAATCATATTGATTTGTTACGTGTTTGATTTCTTTCAAATAAAATGAAAGTGACTGTTTATTTAAGGACCCATTCTTGCTTTGATGCGGTGTGTTACCTCTGTAAAACACACATCTGCACGTCTTGAAAAGACCTACAATCATTTAAATTAGGTTTGTCAATAGAGGCCCTACAGGTATGTACAAAGTCTCAAATTGAATTTACAAATGTCTTACCTATTTTCTCTTACCTGCCATAGGCACTAATGTTAGTTTTGAAGTGTTTATGTGTCCTACTGTGGGCTGCTGGGAGATGTACATTTGTAAACTACAAGTTTGATTGTTGTGACGGTGGATTATGCACAAAAAGGTGGTTTTATCCCAGAACCTGTGTATAGAAAGCACTGTCACTACTGCCTAAATGGATAGAATATTCATGTCTTTAAATAATGGGCAAGTCTTAGCAGAAAATTGAGTATGCGAGTAATTAATTGTAGGCCACAAGATCTGAACAGGATTTCATTCATATTTTTGATGGTATGACCTTTCAACAGGTATTTAATTGAATCCTATGCAGTATTAAAACAGTTTTAAATTGCCTCTGTGGAGAACAGACTCCATTTTAAAACTAACATGAGCTACTTCTAAGTCTGTTAGCAAAGCGGGGAGAGGCACTGAGACGAGGCGTGAGAAATGTGCAGACTGTTGCAGAAAATACGACCCAAGTCCTTTATAAATAAATCCACAGTCCAGCAGCGTTAAACAACTAAAACAAATCACCCACAGGATTTTATGTGCAACCAAGGGAGACGCGGAAGGTCTTATCTTTCCCGTCATGTTACAATCCACTCACGTGTGGCTAGTAAAAAAGTGAATACATGTAAATTGCTAAAACATTTTTGCATGGTGCCCCTTTTAAAAAAAAAAATCTCAAATTAATCAGGTGACACCTGCAAAACAAGATGTAAAGACAATCTAAGCTCCAATGTTCAGTTATGAATGGTTTGCTCTTCATTCAGCTGGTGGAGGTGTCGACGCCTAAAAGGGAACCTTCAGTCACGTATTGGCAACCGGTCATAAAACCCCTCCGTCTTTGTCTGAGGATGGTCTCTGGTGTTGGATGTGGTTTTGCCTTCTTGATCTTTCTTTGGCTGACGACCTTGTGGTCACATGACTGATGGTTCACATTTAGGTCATGGGACGACACCTGAGCCGTCTGTATTTGCTGAGTGAACACCATGAGATGAGGGCTGAGAACCAGTGGTGAGTCACCACATACATTGGTTATAGCAGGCCTGTGGCATCAATAAGGAGGACTCTCATTTCCTCACAACCACTACAGGAAATGCCAAGTATCTGAGTCTGAGTTGAGAGACAATAGCTGTGTTAAGGGACAAAGAGTGTTTAATAAGGTGTGGTTGCCTGACTGGAAATATATCTATAAAAGCCTAGTTAGTAGTTTGAGAAATGTCCAAACAAAAAACACATTGGGAAAGTACTGTTTCTTTATTTGAAGCAACTCTACCCATCACAACTTACGGATCAATCTCTGACAGATATTTAAGGCACCCCGAGGTGTGCTTTGAAACAATGTGGGGAGAAATAATCATGAATGATGTAATACACATACATGGGATTGTGCATGATGCTGTGATGATAAAAGACAGTAAAACACAGGGAAACAGTCAGAAGCACAGTCATTCATGATAATGGACCAAATATGAGGCTTTTGTTTAGTTCTAACTGATTTACATAAAGTTGTATTATCAAGCACACTTCAAACACAAAGTAGGGGATTTGGATCATATGCCTAAAAGAGAAACCAATAGTTTAAAGTAAAGAAAGGCATTTTCTATGTCAGGTGACGCACTGAAACGAATTTGAAATATTTTACAAATTAAAATAAATAAATGAATAAATACATAAAGACCCCCGTCTTGAAGGGTCAGTTTGATTTGATTAACGCTCAGTGGACCTGATGCTTTGTGTATCACACAGGTCCTTCTAACCTTTTCTTGGGACCCTTTAGCCGAACAAGAAATGGAAATATTAACCATCTTCAACAACAGATGGGGTAAAGAAGTTAATGTAGGGAACCCTTTTCTAAAAAAATAATTACAATATCCAAACAACTTTTGATTATTTAAGATGAAGGAGTTTTGGGTCCCAAACCTGCCAAACTGCCAGTGAAAACATAACAATTTAGATTTTATGAGCCGTCTCTGATTAGATATAGGACAAGTTGGGACAAAGGGATACATTTAAATGCACCATGATGCAACTACAATTTAATTTTTCAGTTTAAAGGTGCAGAATGTAGTTTTGGGGTAGAAACTCTAATCAGGAGAGAAAGATTTTTCTCATCTGACCTTAAAGGACATCACAGTTTCATACTGTTTTACTTTGTTTACATGTGGCGGACCCTGCCGCCTTTCTAGCTTCAAACAGTGTTCTGGGGACCTTATGTTTCCTCTGAGAACAGCTTGTTTATTCAGTTACAGAAATAATAAATATTTTTCAGTTTGTATTATTACCTCAATTACATTGTTGTAGAGTTTGAATTTCTTCTTCAAAACTACATAGTGCCCCCTTGAGTTGTTGTTTTTGTAAATTTTAGCGAAACAATGCTTCATCAAACCATCAGTTATACCCTGTCATCGATCAGCAATGGCCACAAATAAATCTTATGACTAAAAAAAATGATCATGGAGCATGAACAAGAGTCTTATATATGCTTGAAATTGACAAATCTGAAATAAAACGAGGGTCATTTTATCGATTGCCTGTTCAGACTCGTAAAGCTCAGTTAAACACAATATTTATATATTAAACTATCTGACATGCGTTTGATAATTTACAACAAAATACTTAATCTGATAATGTCAACTGAAAAAGGTGAACATTCAAGTGAAAATAGTGTTTACACCTTTTTGGCTTTGAAATCATATACGTAATAAATTCTCTGCTTTCCTGACCCATTTCTTTTTTTTTCTTAAATCATCAACGTTTTTCTGGGATACTTTAGAAAAGGTGATTTTGGAGAGTCAGGGTGCTTCTGGAGCGAAAGGAGACCACATGGCACTGCACATCCAAACAGTTATCTCAAATAAATACAAAAATAAACTGCACCATTTTCTAACAATACTTACAATGTTGGTACAAAAACATACCCTGCAATACAAGGTACTCAGACAGGCAACACATTTATATGTACAGTATGTTACATGCAATTAGTCACACAAAACAGTCGACATATGTCTATATATTATTCTGTACTGCATGTGTACCACTGCAAAAAATGGACAAATATCTTCAGTTTTACAAAACAATTTTCACAGACCTACATTTCTGTTTTTTTTTTCTTTTTTGGTAAAACAAAATAGATCCCTAAATATGATACACATCGCAATATAAAAATTTTCTTGAACTCATAAATCCACACATGCAGATACGGACGAAAGTCGACTCCAGCTACACGACTGAAAACTGCATTTCCACGATATTGATCACTGACAATTAGTGTAAGTCACAATGTGAGTACTTTTTGAGTGCTCCAAAAATATACACAACTAAGAAAAATAACTGTCAGGTAATATCAGAATGAAAAACAAAAAACAAACAAAAAACAATCACGCATTTCACACAATAACTATGTGGAAGTCATGTTTTACATATGAATCACCGCAGTACTGCATGTAAAGGCTACTTAGCGCAAACGAAGTAGGACACAATCCATTGCTAATCCTTCCATGTGATATGTGCCACCGATTCATTTAATCATCTGAAGTCATTTTGTGCTCAAGCCAAAATGCCATCTGATTTAGAACAGACACATTTGTATACTCCAGTGTTCTCCATTAAAAAAAAAAAAAAATCTAGGTCTCCCTTGAAAGAAAAATCCTGATCTTAATGACGTTTGTATATGATAAGAGTTAAATTAAACTCTTCCCGTATTTGTTTTGTTGCGGGTGAGAGTGACGGAAGACAGATGGATGCCGACAGTACGAGGGTGCCGTTTCATCTACTTGAACTTCTCATTAGCACATGAGCATTAATCTCAATTCCAGCTAACTGAAGTCAATTTTTGGTGATTACGATAACGATGACACAGCTTCTAGAAAGCAGGATGTCTACCCTGTGTAATAAAGACTTTTACAGTATGAAAAATTAGCCGTGTGGTGAAAAAAAGACATCAGTTCTCTTTGAATTAGCCCGAGTGTTTCATTGTCTTATTATCTTTTTACGGTTACCCATAAGATGACGCTGAACCTGATCCACTGACATGTACGAGCCCGTATGAACGTTTGTGGCCATTTTTTCTTCTGTCCATACAGAGAGGAAGGAATGTGCATGTAAGGAGCAAGAAACACCGTCCTCATGCAAACTTTGGTTTACACTTCAACTCAACACAATGAGAAAAAATCCAGAAAAAAAGCATCTTATATATAATCAGCAACTCTTTAACACACTTGAAATAAATATAAATGAATATATATTATTGTCAATTTAATATGTGCTATCAGACAGACATTGATCTCATACATCCTGATGATTTCATAAACTAATAAATCTCGCGTATGCACAGAAACGCTCTGTACCTCCCTGAAGACGCCTCCTTCAGTGTTGATTTAAGCAATGCACATTTGGCCCTTTGCGCTTTGACTCCTACAGAACAATCATCTGGACAGTTACAGGTCCAGTAAAAAAAAAAAGAAAAAAAAAAAAAAGAAGCTGCTTCACAAAAGATGATAATGAAGGAACTGTAGACATTTGAGCAAACAGAACTCCAGAGAATCCCCCCTGCTGACGGATGGAAGCTAAGCAACTTTTCCTTCAGTTTGGATGTCCCGCTGTGGATCAACCTTCGATCACTTCTCATACGACTTGTTGTGCAGGTAACTGAAGAGCGCCTCGAGTCCTTTGGTTGAACACCACAGCTGCTTCAGCATCTGACACTCTTTCTCATTGACCTCCTCCAGGACTGACATGAGGATACTCCTCACCAGGCATTTGGATTCTTCTAAAACCTTTTTTTTTAAAACAAACACACACAGGAAGAAGAGAGAAGGGTCATTTGGTTATAATCAGAGAGAACACTCTGCCCGCTGGGTTGTCTGGATCAGGACCTACCACTGCATTGCATGACGCCATTTCCTTCACGCGCAGCATCACTTCCTGATTAAATGTGGTCGGCCAGAAGACCTGCGACACCAGACCTCGACTGCACGCCTCTTGTGCTGTGAGCTTTCTTCCACAGAACAGCATCTCATTGGCCTGCCATCGGGGACAGAAAGTATGTGGAGGGGATTACAAAGTACTTCCAAGACGTCATGCAATCCACTTTGAGTAAACACGGGGTTAACAGGTGGTTACAAGAGGAATCAATGCTGCGTTCAAGACCACCAACGACTTCTGACCTCCTATTAGAAGAATTAAAATCGAACGCCACTCGAAGTTGGAATTCCTTCTTGTAAACTCGGATCTACCCTGACTTCATGAGATAGCAGTGGTCTGACAGCACACAGCAATGGCAGCACCCATGGGAAGGAGGTAGGATGCGTTTGTAGACTACAGTATGAGTATTAGGCTCGTGAATAGAACATTTAGATATGTTTCCAAGTATAAACGTGCAGTAAAATAAAATATATAATGGTGTCCGTCCTCTGTTTCGTTTATGTATGCTAGGAGGAGGAGTAGGAGTATGCTGTATGGAGGACCAAGAATGCCCCAAATAAAAAATAAAGACAAGAATAATTGTCTCATTGAATAAATCAATATTGCATTAAATGCACCAAAAATAATTATAAAAATCAATATAGCTTTAATTTATTTGTAAAATGTGACATACATTTTTTATTAATCTATTTACTTTTGCATCAGTTGCCCTATTTGATTACTTTTTTACTTTTTTTACTTTTGTATGTATTAAATTATTAATGTTTTTATATCTGAAGCCAATGATATTCGCTTTGTTTTTATATCCCCAAACTAATTTATTAATGCATTTTCCTTTTGCATCCCTTATGAGTCAAGAACACATAAATTAATTTTCAATATTCTTTTTTGGTGTATTTAATGGCATGTTAATTTATTTATTGAGTCCATTTATTTATTTAGATTTTCGGCAGTTTCAGTCCTCCGTACTGCTAAGGGTTCAGTCATATATACGCCTGCCAAAGAGACATCATTTTGTTACGGTCAGCCAAATGTTTTGCTCACTTTTACCATCATGCATCTGGAGTACTTGAAGGTTGGAAGTTGGAAATTTCAACTTGAAAATTCCAACCTGACAGGAACGCAGCAAAATTAGGTCAAGTGCAATCAGCCAAAATCCTGGGACTCACCAGAGCTACGCCGAGGATCTGGGGGAAGGTATATGAGGAGCATCCGGAGGGTGTGAGGTGGAGGGCTGCGCATGGAGTTTGGAACCAGGCCCTCTCACTGGCCCACACCACATCACACAGGGGCAGGATGGAGGCTCCTAAGCCCAAAGCGGGTCCGTTTATTGCCACCACGATGGGTTTCTTGAAGCGGATGAATGCCAACACAAAGTCCCTAAAGGGGGTCACAGAACAATCAGTACCAACTCTATCAAGTCTGACGACAAGTGAATCAGTGTTTATAGGGGTCAGGTTTCCCATTACCGTACGGCATCTGCGATGCGGCTGCTTTCTTTTCGGCGGTCAGTGGACAGACGCCCTATCAGGTATGACGGCTCCAGGCCACTGCAGAAAACAGTCCCCACGGAGCTGAGCAATAATAATTTGCTGTCATCAGCAGCTGCATTACCCAGAGCTCGACACACTTCCTTCATGATCTGGAGAGGGGAAAAGGAGAAGAGTGTGTCATTTTCTTCATTCATCTGACACATGAAGAAAGGTTGAGACATAAAAGATAAAATATAGATATTCAGTCTTTAGAGGAAGGCTCCAAAAATGCTGGCAGACAGACAGGCCTAAGAAATAATGACACTGGCAATGCCAGAATGCTATTTTCCATCCCTACAATGCTGACAGCTTCTGGAAATGTGCCTTTACAATGGTGTTACTCATCTAGTGTAACAAGGCACCATGTGATCAACATATTTTCAAGGGGCCACAGGTTTTCAGGAGCCGGTTTTATAGGTGCTGGTGTTTACGTTAAGTAGGTCCAGGGATTTTATTTGCCTTTGTCATAAAAATACTAAACATATTACTGAAGTAATGTTAAAGGAGAAATGATAATGCACACCTTTGGTCTGTTGTACATAAAAGTATTACTTTCTTTCAGTTGTTTTGCTCACTGTTTCATTATATCTTCTTTTACAGTGACATCAACAAACTACAAATAAGTGAATAACCATCTTCTCAAAATAGACAGACATATTTAAATGGAAGCCACAATCCATTGAAACGAGCACTAGATGATAGTGATGTCAAAAATATGGATTCACAGATAAACATATCAATTCAGAATATGCGAAACGGCTTCAACCAGCTGTGCTTGACACGCGAATCGCTACAGTGCTAACACAGCCCCGCCTCCTCTCATCACTTACTATACCGTCTCTCCTCTTTCTTCTCGTTCGCACCACCGTTCTGCTTGTCAATACTTTGCCTTTGAGGCAAATGAACCAGGAAAGGCAAAGGGTACGAGCATGGTTTTAACACAAGGTGCTTACACAGCAAATATAGCCAAGCCCTTGGAGGAGTGGCACGTCGACCTCTGTAAAGAATTGTGACAGCGTCACAGAAGTAGTAAAGATGACCCAGTAAACCGTTGTTGATAAGTGTCATGTCTTGTTTGTTGGCCCAACAGCCATCTGTAAATCTCAAAGCTAAACTAATCCCCCTCAGAGCTGTCAGGCCTGAGGAATCCCAGACAGTTTCAGAGTTTCACTTGATAGGAAAAATTCACTCAGATGCCGTCGTGCACACAGTCACAAGCTTTCTCATATTCATCTTTCAATGAAAATCTAGAATTTTACACCTACAATGTTGTGTCAACTTTTTCCCTGCAATATCAAACACTGATATTCTTTAAGGTATTGTATCACAGGTAGAAATTCCAGTAATATGACAACACCACTAGATAAGCAATTTCACACAACATAAATTATTGATTATAAAGGGATTATGAAAGAGTTTTTGTCAAAAAAACGTTTACAATATCTTTATAATTTCTCGATCCTCAGCATTATGCATTGATGCATATCATGTGTAAGTGATACTCAATGGGTTGTTTTTCAGATCCAGAACTGTTTTAGGTCTTCTGTTGACTAAATGTCTTTTAGATCAAGTTTTAATCTCATTATCATTTCACACAATTAATGATTCTGCTGCTTTTTTGGTCATTGCACGCTTCCCAGAGACATCAAAAGAAAAACGTCCTCAGCAGATGTCATCTCTTCAGTGTCAAATCTTAAATGTTTGGTTGGTTTTAAACAGTAAAGAATATAAAGTATAAAAATATCAAAGTATGATTTGCTTTCTAGCTAGTTAACGTTTCTGAGCAGTGGCAGGCTGCAGGTGAGATGTCCACATGGCAACTTGTTGGGCAGCTTGCCTGACACCGGCAGCTGACTTTACTTACGTCGACAGCAGCTTCTCCTGCTGCCTGAAGAGACCAACAGCTTCTAGATGAAACATAACGTCTCAAACAAGTTTATCTCTTAATTAGTTCAAAGTAAATAATAGAAAAAAATAATGAAAACCAATCAATCAGTGGTCAGCGTTGAGTTCAGTACACCTGTAGTATGCTACCTCAACAAATGGGACCGATGTAGCAGTGTGTGTGAAAAGAGACGCGTTTAACTGTCAGTTAATATCAGTGGTTCATCGTTCAGCATCAACAGACAGGGTTTGGCCTTTTGTCAGGCAGCCGAACTGATAAGAAGTCGTCTGGAAACCCAAACACCCCCACGGCACATCACTGTCGGCAGTCGCTCTGCACAATTTTTAATCAGATTATCACCCCTGACCCACATTAACCATTCACCCTCAAAGTGAACTTAATTCTCTGTCTCACCAAGCACATAATCTGTCCTCAGTTTCAACTGGATGTGGCGTTGTCTGAGTGTGAGTGACGTGATTCTAAAAAGGTGAATTAAAATCCTGCGCAGATAGATGCGGCAGAGATGGCCAGATGCTGGTTCCAGTCTGCGAAACAGAGAGGAGGAATGGAGCAGTCAAAGTCACATTCATGAGCCGTGAGCAGAGGCCTCGAGGACATTCGGAGACAAACAAAGGGTCCAATCTACAACAATGACACTTGTTACAGCATGCATCAGCTCCCTCGAATTGAATTCACTACCTCAAGGGTTTTTTGTAAGTCAATCGATCAATTGTTTTATGTCCTATGACTCTTTTTTTTTTTTGTCTTTTTCTGGAGGACAGTTTTTGATTCCTCCAAACAGAAATAGCCTTTTTACTGCCACCTCATTCACTGCTTTCAACAGAACAGGCTGTGGGGAGTTATTTTGCATCATCACAGGTGTACAACACATCTATAAAGTACAACGCACCGCATTGTGAGATGTTTAACATAAAGTGGACTGCAGACACAGTTCAGCTGTCTCGCAGTGCTCTACCAACATCCTAAATGTTTGAAGTCCTCTTCACAGACGTCATTTTCTCATGTCACGGTAGAAAAAACACAGATGTACAGACTGAAGGTAATGAAGGCTGAATTCCATTTAGCTGCTTCAATTTCAAGGTGCTGATATCATGCATGTTGACTCACTGTCAGCATCACTGCACAGGCTAGATCTGACTCAAACATTTTACTTGAACTACACAGACTTGCACCATCGTAGTTATCATCTCTAGTTTACTCCTCACAGACCTGCTGGTCTCTTAACTATTCAAAAAAAACATCAGTAGGTGGTAGGGATATCTGACCTATCCGACCCCCTCTTCTTTGGAACCGTCTTCCTACCAAAAGATTGGAGAGGCCAGCTATGTTCACATCAGCCTTCAACCTCAATCAGGCCCCCGTCCACATGTATTGTACATGGGTATTTCTCAAAACAAAACCTTTTCTCTGTCTTTTGGCCTTTCTTATACATACAAATGCCGTTTCAAGTCATTGAAGACTAAACTTTTGTAAAACTCTTTCCAGGGTGAAAATGTTCAGAAACTCTGCTTTCAGTGTTTTATGTCTAGATGGGCTACAAAATGAGATTATTGGAAACGATGATGCAGACACACACGTGTTTTTGTTTCCTAATTGGGTCTTATCATTGTTTGTAGCATTAGTGGCAAATGTGAACTGAGATTATGCGCTACGATATTGTACACGAGTATCAAAATCTGCACGTTGACGGAATGGATGCTGTGTTATGTATATTGATCTTATTCAGAAAGAAACAAACCGACTTTGATAATATAATGATGGAGAGGAGAGAGAAAAACAGCTGCTTACAATGTTTTGCTGACAAAATAGCACTACCCAGGAGGACTGTGTGAAGAGCACCCTCCTCGTTCATAGCATTTTCTGTAGCGAAGCAACTTCCTACAGAGAACACCATCTGCTTCCTGTTTGTATGGCCGTGAGATCTGTGTTTTCAGGTGTGTTAGTATGCACGCTAAACATTTTATTTTTAAACCCTGTTTCCAAAAATACCACTGTATGTGTGGAGTAGGCCTTAGTCTGAATACTCAACTTGGACTATCCAACTTTTTCTTAGTCTATGTGGGCATGGTTACGTATATGTTACAGGTTATACAGTATATATGTGTTCTCGTATATGTCTTTTCTGGATGCTTTTGGTATATTTTACTAAAGCTTCTCATTACGGTTATATCTTACTTGTGGTAGTTAACAAGTTTATGTGTGTTTTTCTAATGCTGTTTATCTGCATATATTTCACATGTGCAGCCCAATGAGGATGCTCTGTTATATTGCGCTATAATAAACCTTGACCTAACTGAACAGAGCCATTGTTAATGTTGCTACACCCCTGCTTCTCCTATGACGACAAGTCAAACTGTCTCCTGTGAAAAGGCCTGTTATGACTCTTTCCTCCCTCTTAATTGAAGCTTCATTAAAAGCAGGTGTGCAGCAATAATGTCTACGGTATTTACATACAAATATGCTACAGATGCCTGATGAGAGTGATCAAAATCTGGGCAAACGGCCAAATGGATTCAGATCATGTCCCTATAAAAGAAAAAGTCAAACGCGTCTTTGTTTACTCATATGTCATAATATAATTTCAGGATTATGTAGTGGGTGTGCTGCTTGTAAAGGTTATAAGAAGCCGGATGTTCCAATATATCTGAATAGCAGCACACAGATGCAGAGAGCTCCTGGGTGTTGGGCCAAAGACGTGACAGAGAGAGTACCAGTTAACAACTCGGGGGGGCTCTCTCACTGAAGGCGAGCATTGAGTGCTGGGATGAAAAATTTGCACGGGGATATTTTGCATGATTTTCCCAGTGAAAGCCATTCAGCAGGCACATCCGCAGACTCTCTTGTTCCTGTAGCTTCAAAAGACTGAGAGACAGAGAAGGAGCTATCAGAGCTGTTTGATAAGCCCACAGCTTACGGGCTTACTGTCACACATGAAAGTACACACACACACACACACACACACACACGTGCACGCTCAGTTTAGGCCACTTCAGCGCCTGTGAAGTGCAGGCTGCCGCGCACACGAGGCTGTATCAAAGCCAGAACCGCCCTCTGTGGCAGATCTGAGACGCATCCTACAGCCTGAGGAGACGACAATCCTGTTTGCTTTGATTTATGAGGCAGAGGTGGAGGATTGTGATACATGGGCGTTATCTGTGGCTAAACGCACTATTCTAATAGACTTCTCAGGTATCAGCGGAAAAAAACCCCCCAAAACAAACAGAAAAACATTCAAAACTCTATGTCCATGTGTTTTAAATGTGTCCAAAGTTACATCTCATGATAGGTCAATAATGAAAATGGTTGTAAACATTAAAACGTTCTGCAGTTTTCACTATTTATCAAAACTTTTCTAGATCATTCCAAAAAACATTGAATGAAAAAGAAAAATTGTTAAACAACATTCATTCACTGTTTCCTTGGAAAGTTACACAGAACGTTACAAAACGTCACAATAGTCATCACAAAGTGCAGTTGGGGACAGGCTTTACTGAAACGTGAAAGCCAGTTACCGAATACGTCTGGGGGAAATTTAAACGGAGCAGCTTGTTGTTGATTGAACCAATCACAGGCTGGTACTCTCCTGCAGGCAGTCCAATTTTTCAAGTGGATCACCAGCGTGCAGGAAGCTACAGCATCAGAGAGCCATTAAAACTGCATTCAGTGCTGCCGACAGACACGTCCCAGCATTATTAAACTGCTTATCACAACTTTAATTGAGGATGGCTTGTGTAACGCAGTTTATAAGTCTGCACATAAACAAACTCTACTCCAGAAATATACAAGGTATCGTGCTTCATCCGATGTTAAAATCATAGGCTTTGACAGAACCTGCACATCCCTGTCCATCACTGTGACGGATCATTATGAATGACAGAGCCACTCCTGGTTCAAGATGTAGGTAGACGTCGACTTTATGTGGGGAATTTGACTGACATGTAGTTAGCAGGTGATCAACAAATTGCAGAGGAGACTGAGAAAACATGTCAGAAGCCAGCAAACACAGCTTGACACAGATTATGCACCCAAAAAGCCCGCAGAGAAGACTCAGCTGGTGTATTATCAGATGTAATCAGAAGAGCGCCTAAAAATAGCAAGGATCTTGTTTAGTGAATCAGCAATTTATTGATAATTTACTAAAACTTTTTGTTCTAAATGTCCCCAAGTGATATCATCTGGGTTTTTTAGTCACCACGAAACTCTGTCATTTTATTTTAAGAGCTGCTTTTGTATAAAAAGAATCAAACTGTCAAAGTCATCCATTCACTGGGTTTCCTTTATAACACTGGTGATGGTGATATCTTTAGGTGTATATTGCGATACACTCCAAGGAGAGAAATCATTGTTCTGCTGCTTCTATTCACACGGATTGAGAAAGTCAGTCCCAACACTTTGAGGTGGCAACATCGTAAATCAGTCATTGAAAAGAGAAGCATATTGGACACATCGTCTCAACTCTTTGGAGCCACATGGACGAAATGAGACGTTTGATTTCAGTCCATTTGTGTAATGTGTACTTGTTTGTCTAACCTACACTGTCTCTTTGTGCCTACAGGTGATGTATGTAGGTAAAGTAGAACCACTAAAGCCCTCCTGGCACAAACCCTTGACACCTCTCCTCCCTTATTAAATAGGTATATTTACAGTATGATCTCCATAGTGGTCAAGCTGGTTATCAGGGCCAGCTCTGTCCTGGACTGTCCGCTGGACTCCATAGAGGTGGTGGGTGAGAGGAGATGTTGCACCAGACTGTGGATGCCATGAGCAGCTCTCTTTTTACGCAGCAGACTCTTACATCCACTGTGTAAAAAGGAGCGCTACCGCACAACATTCATCCCCACAGCCATCACACTGTTCAACTCAAGCACTACGTGAACTATCACTTTCAACTCACTTTGTTTTTGCCAATATCTTATATATTTTCTTTTTAACTTTATGCGTATTTGTCTGATTTCCTTCTCTTGTACTTGTTGCATCTTGAGCTGTTGTAACAAGTGAATTTCCCCGCTGTGGGATAAATCAATCTAATCTACTATTTTTTTGTAATATATCATAACTTTTGTATAATAACCTCTTTCTACAATTTTTTAAAAATGTTTTTCTACGTATTAAATTCTATTTCATACAATAGTAGGATATTTATGTACCCTGATATTTGAGATACTTTGAGATACTTTACTATGTTTCGTTGTTTTTGAAACAATGACAATAAACATCTATTCATCTATTCATCTTTTCATTCATCATAATGGATTACATTGTATAAATTCTGACAGTTATTATGGAGTGAACATTATTTCAACTTTTTTCTACCTGTTTGATATGCATTTTATGAGAGAATGTATTTACTTCGTACTGATGTATATTGATGATATTCTATGGAATTGTATACATTCTGTATCTGGTTTATGGATCTCATAATCTTGTGTAAGATGTTTGCATATTGCCGATTGTTGCTGATTCTTTGAGGTGTATTTGTATCGAGGAACGTGACCTTGTTTTTTTCTAAAGAAACACCTGTTGGCAATTAAGCACAGAACGAAATAGATGAAGCAACATGGAAAATGTGTAGTTCACTCCTTGTCATTTTAATTTGATTTTAATCAAAACATTTTTTAACCCTTGATATCTACATTTTAGGGATGACTAAATACTGACACAATGAGATTTTTGATAAACAATCATCAGAACAAGTACAAATCAATTTACTGTAATGTAGCCTTTAAAAACCAAGAAACATAATAATAAATATCCAAATTCTAATAAGATATATTGTCTCATATCATGATAACGATATAATATCAATATACTGCTCAGCCCTATCTTAAACATCAATAGCAGTAAAGATAGACAAACAACATTTTCATAACTAAGAAATAATTACAATAAAGTATTTGATCAGTGGGCTCTCATGTCTTCACATCATCAAAACTTGATGTTAGTGATCACTACACCATCTGCTAAACAGCCTGTTCTGAACCACAAGGTCTGACACGACCTCGACATAACAGGAAAGCCTCAACTATGCAGTCTCTCGCAGAGACGTCAGTGCTGTCTCTACAATGCATGCGCTGAAAATCACTGGACATCTTGCCATCTCTGGGGTCTCGGGTTCTCATGAAGAATAATTACATAATGCTCTCCTCTATGAACTTGCTGCATAATTTCCTCACTACTTCCTCCAACTGACATTTTGCTGCAATAACAACAGATGGCATAACGCTGGATTATATGTACCCCTAATTGTTCCACTTGTGGAGACCTTGCTTGGCAGGAGGCAGTTTTGAGGACGACTCTCCATCAGTTCCTAGGACAGAGCTCGAAAGCTACTTCCTAACCTTTTTTTTGCTGAGTATAGATGCTATCTTTCAGCAATGCCCTTTGTAAGATTCATGCAGCTAAACATATTCATACCTGGCAGCTGTCAAATAAAACCACAGTTTTCAAAAGATGTCTCCTGAAAAGCTTCCCTGGAGCAGCCAGGGAATAGTTGCCCAGCTCTAGGGCCTCTCTACAGCAGTTAATGAGGAAACTTCTCTCATGTATTTTCCCCCAAACAGAGCTCCATGTCAACTGGGATACAATCCAAAATGTACATAATTAAATGGTCTTGATACATCGATACAAACCAGAGAAACACAAGGGAATAATGCACGTATGAAAATAAGTGTATGGAACAGTGTGTACATTCCCATTCTCACCTCTGGTGTCAGAGCGTTGTTGTCTGTCGTTTGGCTGGACAGCAGGACGTGCGTGAAGCCTTCCTCCTTCCTGACCACGATGTCTCGGAATCGACAGTTGCTCTCATTCTGCCGCACGTTGTACCTGAGCCGCTTGTCAAACACGTAGCCTTTCTCCTCAGCCAGCTTCCGCTTTACTGAGCTGTGGAAATGCATCTTGCCATTGGCCAGCGGGGAGCCTGACACGGAGGGGGGGATGACAAAACAGTTCGATATGACTTCTGAGATTGAAGACATTAGACGCCCACTGATAAGATAATTAAAACACCTCCATGACAGAGACAGTGTCTACAATATTAGTAAAAACTTTGTTAACACCAGTTTTATTGCTGAGATCTGGGGATGCAGCGCCACTGCTCGAAAAAAAAAAAAAATCCACAGATCATTAAGAAGGATCTTTTGCCTTGAAAAGAGATGTTCACTGGGAACATTTTGGGAAAAACATTTAAACACTGACCTTCATTTTCTCTTCAGACAGTGAAATTATTATCCAAACCACTGGTTTAGATAATGTAGCTGAACTGAAGACTTTATAATCGCTCTGTGACGGGGTAACTTGTTTTCCTCTGAAACTGGCTTTTGATACTGAAGTATTTACAGCTCGACTTGACTTGGTATACAATATGTTTGCATATCTGATCATTGAACACATCCCCTCCTCACAGCATTGGCTCTGCAACGTTGTAAGCTGGTTTTCTTACCTACCAAGTGGTTTAAGTTTTTCTACATGTACCCTTCATCCAAGGTGCACAGCTTCCTAAAAAGGGAATTTTCTCTTCAACAAATCTAACTTTCTTTCATATAATTCTGTGTTTTACATGAGTGTCTTTTTAGATCCTGGTTAGCATTTTGGGACAAATACTTTGTTACTGTACTTTGGTAGATTTTTCAGGTATACGTACTTTACTTGAGTATTTATTTTTCTGACAACTTTTCACTTGTATTTCCTACATTTTAACACAAATATATGCACTTACATTCTCAAGCAGGCTTGCTTTAGTTTTAATGCATTAGAGGAGAATTATCGATTATCAATAATACACAACGCTCTTCCAACCCAAAATGTCAGTATTTGACATCCTGGGAATGCGACTGTCAACTATCTTTCTCGTGCATTTACAAACCGCTCTGACGAATCCCACTGATTCTACCTCTAAGTTTGATAGTCTTTAAATCATAATATAATGAAATGAGGTTAGCTTTGCACGGAAACGGCCCGTAGAAATGTTCTTCAGAGGGATGCTTTTTACATTTATACTTCAAGAACTTGTAGTGTACTTGAGTAAAGAATGTGTACTTGAGTACTATGAGTGTACTTTTGCCACCTAACCGCACACAGGTATACTAAAACAATCTTTTTTTTAAGTTTTGACTTTTTGTTGACAACCACAATTCTTTATCACTAGAAAGTAATCTATGACTGGTGAAAGATGTAAATTTACAGTTTAGACTGCTGTTTGTAAAAAGTCTACTGTTCAATATTCTGAATTTCTTCGCTATTTTCCGTATGACATTTGGTTTTGTGTGGACACTTACAGGCACGTCACTCTGACAGTTTTTTCTCTGCATGACATCTGAGCTGTCACTGCAGGATTCACTGAATTTGAACTTTTCTTGATTGCATTAACATTTCAATCTCGAAAACCACACACAGAGCTGAATTTTCGCATCACACTAGGAAAGTAGTCAACAATACTTTCAATCATTTTCAGGAGTTTTTCACTTCACACGAAGAAACCTTGACTTATGGGAGTAGTGCAATTTCTGGAGGACCAACATTAATCCACAAACTGTACTGATTCACCCACGTTGATAAAAAGGTTTCTGTGAACGCTGTGAAACACAATCTCAGCTGTGCACTTTCATCAGCTGAATGGATGAAAGACGAAAAAAACACAAGTTAAGCGATGCAAGAGTCCTTTATCTTAGATCTAGTGAGGCAGCGGTAGGAAACAATGACGCACCAATGGATCAGACATTACTCAGGAACTGAGCACCATTTTTCTCACCACAGCAAGTAGTATAGTGCTTGTTTGAACATTACAAAATGCAATACAAAAGCTGGGTCTGGTCTTTCAAAACAAAAAAACCTTTTGCTCTCAGTAGAGACTGCGGAAAAGCCCTCAATGAGATTCTCAGTGTGTGCTTTTAACCATGAGTGATTTCAAGATTAATAATGCAGTGAGGCAGTAGAACCAGTGGTCATGGATCGAAACAGCAACAGCAAACTGATTGAGTTGGGTACCATAACAACACATTTAGGTACTAGTAATTTAGGCTGAAGACAAGAAAATTGGTATTAAATAGTTAAATCACTTATAAGGTTAAATCATTTCTTAAATGCAGACTCAACATAACATGTTAAATTGGGGTCAATTCCTCTAACAAACAGAATTATTTGCAGTTTAACTCGGCCATACAAAATCTTATTAACACGGATTTTCAAATTATGAGTCTGTGTCAATTCAATTCAACAGAAGGAGACTATACAGAGTGATCAGCCTGGTTATATTGGGCTTTCTAATGGTCAAACTGCTTCAAAATGCCCCAGAGACGTTAAGACACGATGTTATAAATTTCTGGACAATCAACACATGCTGTTTGCGACTAGTGCGACCGTTACCAAGGTGATTGTCATGCAGATATTTGCAGCCTCTTTTCCTCATTCCAAAAAATTGACTAATTTTCCAAGACTTTCTTTCATGCCGTCGCAGGATTCAATTTGGTCAAATGGTCAAAAAAAAAAAAAAAGATGAATCGGGAGTGGAACAATGACTGTAAAGACAATTCTTTTTCTGTGGTGACCAACCAACCTGATGGGAATGTGTCACTTTTAATATATGTAGAAATATGTAGGCCTGTTTCCTTTTATTTTTCTATTTTTCGAAACAGAAAAACATTTCACACATCTATTTCATGAGCCAGTTGCACAGAAGAGGGATGCGCGGACCAAGAGTTGCAAGCAAAATCCCACACACAGTTATCTGTGATGCTTCCGTACGAGACCTTCATCGGGTTTGTCTGGCCTCGTGTGCGCATTTTGTCACCAGTCCACAGTCAGAGAGACACTGCTGCCAGAGTAGCATGCTAACAGGCGGAGCTAAGGGTGCTGGATGAGGTGAGCGGGGTAGTCTTTTGAGGATTAGGAGATTAGGATCCATAATAGCTCCTACACTGGTTAGGTTGGTGGACCTAATGTTCTCATATAGAGCCGCTCTCAGATGAGGTCTCACAATCGTTAATGAAGCTGCAGTGCTTTGAAATGAGTGAAAACTGACAGATGACATACATCACTTTTATGTAAATGTTCTACTTTCGAGATCACATTGTGGTGCGCTGACCTTGAATTTGTGATGTGGCCTCACTGCACCCATCTGTTAAATACATTCGGTAACATGACTGAAGTAGATGGGAGATGAGTAGTGAAACCAACAATCCCAGAGAGTAGGAATGGTCAAACTCTATATTAATTCTACCATTGAACTGTATATTTGGTAAAAAAAAAAAAAAGAAAGAGCCAAACATTCTGATCCAGATATTCTGTTCAACAAGCCAGGACACCTTTTTTAAAACTGATGTAATGATTAACTATCGTGGTGCAGCCCTGGACTGTGACCCACGAGTGAAATTCAAAGGTGTTATCAGCTGCTGCTGTAATAAAGAACCACAGTACGAGCAGTGTGTCAGCAAAAAGTCGCTACGGTGCAAAAGTGAGCCTATACTGTATTTATCTTTAGAAGTAATGCAGTCTGTCGAATAACGGTGACAGCGGAACCGCCTCCAGATTAATGCAGGGAAGACCAAAGAGCTGGTGGACACCAGTGAACATCCAGGGAATGGACATTGAGAAAGTGAACTCTTACAAGTACCTGGGTGTTCAGCTGAACAATAAACTGGACTGGACTGACAACACAAATGCACTTTACAGGAAAAGTCAAAGCAGACTCTACCAGCTGAGGAGATTCAGGTCCTTTGTAGTGCAGGGGGCACTACTGAGGACCTTTTTTTGACTCTGTTGTAGCATCAGCCATTTTCTGATTGGTGGTCCGCTGGGGCAGCAGCATTGCGACTGCTGGCAGGAAGAGACTAGACAAACTGATCAAGAAGGCCAGCTCCGTCTTGGGATGCCACCTTGACCCAGTGCAGGTGGTGGGAGAACGGGGACGATAGCTAGGCTATTATCCCTTGTGGAGCACTGGAGAGCTCATTCAGTAACACTTCTGCTGTCCACTTACATTTAAAGGACAAAAATCATTAATTTGAGGACAACATTGTAAACATCTTGGCCAGAGAAGACAGATGGTTCGAAAGAGGAGTAAAAGAATCAATCTATGTCAAACTGGAACAACCGTCTTTGAACAGAGGAGTTGGCCTCCGACATTACTTTTCACCTACCTACAATGCAGCACTGAGTTCCCTCCCCAGACAGCTTAACAACCATTCACACCTGGGCTCACATAGCAACCCACATGAAGGCCGGTTGTGTCAACGACCCACGAGTGGCCCTAACGACTCTGAAACTCAGACCTCACACGTGACCTTAACAGCTCTGCAAGGACACAAAGCCTGCAACTGCCTTCCAGTTAATTAGAACTGAAGAAGCCTCTTGGATGAGAGGTGAAACATCTTCAAGTCCAACTGCCTACAATATAACACTCAGAATTACCATGACCTGGATGACTAAGAACCTTCATCAACATACTGCTTTTTTATTTATAGTTTTTATATATTTTCTTACTTGTTTATTGCTATCTTAATTGATGCTCTGTATTTTTGCGATCCCCCTTTGCTACCGTAATATTCAAAATGTCCCCTTTGTTGGACTAATAAATAATTATTTTATCTTATCCTATACCAGGAAATTCTCATTGTTGTAACCTAATAAAAAGATTTTAATACAAGATAATAGTATGCAATCTACGATGAATCAGTATATATAGTTTGTAGCTGCCTGGTAAATTATGAACATTTCATTACCTGTTTTATTCATAAACCTGTAGAAAAGTCCACTCTCCAGTACATTTGCCATTGGAAGAGAACCAATGCATCTGCATGGCTGATATCAGCTTGATTTAGCTTATAGGATATATCAGTACGACAGCCAAAAAGTAACAAGGCAATGCAGTACAGACAGGCCAAAGATATATTTGAGGGGGAAACAGTGTCACCTGTACATAGATTATTCATCAGACGGTACCAACCTGTCAATCAAACTGAATTGACATTTTGTTCCACTGAAACTAAGTGAAGAGAGCACTGACAACTTTATCTCACAACTGTCCTCAAATGTCCCACTCGGTTTTCAGACATCCTATAAGAATGTTTGTTTTTGTTATTGATTTATGTTAAAAAAAACAAAACAAGAAAAAGTATACTGGTTTTCTTTCCATATTCTAAGACAAACATTTTTCTGGCAGAGAACCCGGGAGTTCAGGTGTCACTATGGCTCTCTATAATGTAATCAGTTTTTTAAAAGATCACCTTACGATATCAACATCTGTCTGAAAATCAGCAATTTCTTAACATCTTACCTAGTTCAGTGATGAATTGCTGTCCAGTGGTATCCGTGTCTCCTAGTTCTCCATCCACTCTGTCCAACGGCAGTCTATGTGACCTCGGTGCTGTCCTGTACACGAGAGGCTCCATGTCTCCATTTTGGAGTCCATTATGAGGAACCCTCACTGGAGGAACAAAGTGAGGCCCCCCTGGTGGAGGAGCCTTGTACGTCATGGCTTTATTGATTCCTAAAGCATGTTTCCCATGCGCTACACCCACCTTCCTCTGCTTCTGAGCATGACCCGATCCTCCACTTCCAATCCCTAGAACAGTTCCTACTCTAACGCCAACAGCTGGGCCACAAGTCCTTTTCTTCTTTCTGGTCTCAGACCGAGCTCTGGCGTTTTCAGCAGCAGATGGGTGGCTGGTGACGCGGGGCTCTTGGCGGCTTTTTGCAACTTTGGGACGTTTGTGTGAGTGCAGTGCCAAGCTGTTGAACTGGTCAATAAATTCCTCGCAGTGCAGTAGATGGTGCTCTGGCTCCCATGTGTCCTCCTTACTTCCATAACCTTTCCACCTTATCAGGTACTCCCACTTACCCTTCTTGTTCCGCCTTTTGTCCACAATCCGCTCCACCTGAAGGCAGCAAATAGAGGGAGAGAGGCAATTAGAAAGTATTTTAATCATTAAAATCAATGTAAAATACACATTTAGTAGGACTGTCCACTCCAAAAACAAAGAAAGCTGAGCCCTGGGAAAGTGTGCAGCACCCTTGTGGGTGTACTTCATCGTCTAACGCATACCCAGCTGCATTATGGTTCCGGCAGCAAATGCAGTTAATAATGACTTATCATCCATAATGACGAGATATATTGAATTAAAACCATACAGTTGACTCGAATGGACTTTCTGCCCTCGAGGGTGCCCTTCCAGTGCCCTTTTTTGCGTGCTGGTGACCCTTTAAGTTTTTCCGCCTGCCTAAGCATTTTTAGTTATATACATATACATACATATCCATTGTATACACAGTGTTTGCGGTGTGTCAGGGCACATTGTCCTGCTGGGGGGCCACTGCCATCGGGTAGTGGTGTTGTGATGAGGGGGTGTACTTCGTCCTCAACAGTGTGTGGATGGGTGGTGCGTGTCAAGTAGCATTTACATGAATGCCAGTACCCAAGGTTTCCCAGCAGAACATCGCATTGTGATGAGATGATCAATGTTATTCACGTCACCTCTCAGTGGTTTTAATGTTGTGGCTGACCGGTGTATATATAATGATGTATGTTTTAATGTTGAATTACATTTTGAGACGTTGCCAGGGAGTGTCAAATCTTAAAAAAAGGTACATTTTGTGACATATGCCGAGTTTAAGATAGTGGCTAATTCCCTGCAGAGGAAAGATAAAAGACCAGAGAGGAGCTGAGATGAGCTTCAGGCTGCTATCATGAAGAAGCCTTAAACATCAGCTTCTCGAGGTCAAACCAAAACTAGAAAAGCATGTGCATTTTACAGATATACTAGGCCAGCCGAGGCCACAACACTTTGGCAGATGTTACTATTTGACAAAGACACTTACATAAGTAAAGTCACTGAATAAACCCAGTGTAAAAAGTAGTAAGGAATGAAATAAGAAAAGACAGAAGACAATGAACCTGAAGTCTCCAGTTCAATGGAAGAAATAAGCCATTATACTACAGAAGTGTTGTCATACTCTAGATTGTGTCTGTCTTTCTCCTCTCTCTGTAATGAAAATTATAGGTTATTCAGTGCATTCAGAAAGTAATCAGACCCCTTCACTTTTTTCACATTTTGCTTGTGTTGCAGCCTTGTGCTAAAATCATTTCAATACATTTTTCCCCTCATCAATCTTGCATAATCCCCTTGCATATTTAATAAAAAAGGAAAAACTGAAATATCACATTGACACAAGTATTCAGACCATTTACTCAGCACTTAGTTGAAGCACCTTTGATAGCAATTACAGCATCGAGTCTTCTTGGGTATGACCAGACAAGCATTGCATGACTGGATTTGGGGATTTTCTGCCATTCTTCTCTGCAGATCCCCTCAAGCTCTGTCAGGTTAGATGGGGACCATCGGTCAACAGCCAGTTTCAGGTCTCTCCAGAGATGTTCAATTGGGTTCAGGGCCACTCAAGGACATTCACAGCGTTGTCCCTAAGCTACTCCTGCGATGTCTTGGCTATCTGCTTAGCGTCACTGTCCTGTTGGAAGGTGAACCTTCGGCCCAGTCTGAGGTGCTGAGCCCTCTCAAACAGGTTTTCAACAAGGATATGTCTCTACGTTAGCTCCATTCAGCTTTCCCTCAACCCTGACCAGTCGCTCAGTCCCTGCCACTAACAAACATACCCAAAGCATGATGCTGCCACCACCATGCTTCACCACCAGGATGTTAATGGGCAGGTGATGAGAGGTGCCTAGTTTCCTCCAGACGTGGCGCTTAGAACAGAGACCAAACAGTTAAATCTTGGTTCATTAGACCAGAGAATCCTGTTTTTCACAGTCTGAGTGTCCTTAAGGTACTTTTTTTTTGCAAACTTTCACTGAAGAGAGGCTTCCATCTGACCACTCTGCCATAAAGCCCAGATCAGTGGAGTGTTGCAGTGGTTGCACGGTTGTCCTTCTGGAAGTTTCTCCCATCTCCACACAGGATCTCTGGAGCTCAGCCAGAGTGACCATCAGGTTCTTGTTCACCTCTCTGACCAAGGCCCTTCTCCCCAATTGCTCAGTTTGGCCTGAAGTTGGAAGCAACCTTCTTCCATTTAAGAATTACAGAGGCCACGGTGCTCTTGGGGACCTTCAATGCAGCAGAAATGTTTATGTAGCCTTCCTCAGATCTGTGCCTCGACACAATCCTGTCTCTGAGCTCTGCGGGCAGTTCCTTCGACCTCATGGCTTGGTTTTTGCTCTTACATGCATTGTCAGCTGTGAGACCTTATATACACAGGTGTGTGCCTTTCAAAATCATGTCCAATCAATTGAATCAACCATAGGTGGAAAGTCAAGGTGGAGAAACAGCCAAAAAAGATGATCAAGTGAAATGGGAGATACCTGAGCTAAATTTCAGGTGACATAGCAAAGGCTCTGAATACTTATGTCAATGTGATATTTCAGTTTTTTCCTTTTTAATTCATTTGAAAAAATGTCTACAAATCTGGTTCTGATTTGTCTTTATGGTGTACTTAGTGCAGATTGATGAGGGGGGAAATTAATTGAAACAATTTTAGCACCAGGCTGCAACATAACAAGCTGTGGATAGAGCAGCTAAAATATTCCATCATTTGCCCCCCAAAAAACTATGATAGTGTCGCCTACCATTTTCACACAATGTGACTAATCACTCAAATAATAAGAGTGTGAATCACTTTGCAATTCAATTTGATTGCATTCAACTTGATTTGCAATTCAGGAGGTGCTGCTAGGACTCAAGCTGAAATGTCTGGGCTGTAAGCTGCTCTGGTACAGAAATCTCTTTGGCCAAAAAAATTACTTTAATGACAGTTTACACCATTCAAATGTTTGGTTTTCATTGGTATTTGTTACTATACACTATATTGTGATAGTTGATCCTTGAGTGCAAATGTGAAGAAATTCTCTTGAGGTATTCCAGAGTTATTGTGTTCAAGAGAACTGGACGTATCTGAGGTCACAGTGACCTTGAACTTGGACTACCTAAATCAGTTCCTCCTTGAATCACAGTTGATGTTTGCGGATAATATTGAAGACATTCCCTCAAGGTGTCCCTGAGATATCACATTTACAAGAATGGGACAGATGGACGGACAACCCAAAACATAATGCCTCTGGCCTTTCAGAGGCATAAAATCACTGACTGAAGCCTTCTTAATGATAACAGCAAGCGTGAGGGGAAGAAAACAGGAGGCCTCAATCAGTTTATTTTATTCTAGTAATAAAATGACTTAAAACAATAACAGAAACCTTCACACACAGCCAGACACATCATCTCATTACAAAGAATATATAACACACAGGACATGTCGCATCATACACACCACCATAAAACATTGACATCTCACTTGTATAACATGCAAGTTTTCTTATATATAAAGTTCTTATCGCTGGCTGACATAAGGAGTACAGTTATGCAGACAATCACATGACATGCTATAAAAATCACACCAAATACATCCTCAGGCATCATATAAGGCTCAGCAGTTATTCTGGAGACAAATGCCGGATGACAATGTTTGGTCTTTAAGACTTTAAGAATAAAGGACGTGAAAAAGTTTTAATAGGAGTATGTTAAACAATACTCACACGACATTTAGAAGTAGCATTGAATATGTTCTGAAGGTTTCATAAGAGGCTTTAGTGCAGCTGTGGTAGCAAGTGCTCATCAAGTTCTCAGATGTGCTACGCGCATTAAGAGGAGTAAACAGCCTTTGAAGGGTGAGCCGCAGGGGTGTCACAGAAATGAACAGGCGATTAGGTTGCTTACAGTCCCAAACAATGTCACACTTAACGGCATTGCAGAAAGAGACACAGGCAGAGAGGAGAGGAGAAGGGAAGAAATATTGTGAGGTAAACTTGTGTACACAGACTGGAGAGGTTTAGAAAGTATGAGCTGGCAGAGAGTGAGGGCAATAGTCTCCTCCAACATGAACCAGTAACGGTACTGTGTTCATCACATGCTGTGTATAAATCCTGACAAACCATCAGTACAAATGTTGACATGAGGAACAAACAGTAAGACTACGTTTACATGAAGCTGTCTGGTTTTTCAAACGTTTTCAGGGCATTTTTGTGGAGACCTCTGCCTACGTAAAGACCGTCCGTAGCCCCCACTTCTACCCACACCACCCACCGCACCCCACTCCACTCAGCATGCATCTGAACCACAGATTAATTGTAAAATCTTACCATCATATTATGAAATAAAGTTTTACTGCCACTGTTTCAATTTCAATTTCATTTGTAAGGGACAATGAGCAATTAAAACATAAATGTAACCATATAATGCATTGAACCAGAGTTAGCCTCAGGCTAATTTACATCTGCAGTCCCACTTTATAAAGTAATGATTCCCTGACAGTAGTAATGACAGTGGCTTTCAATGTTGCTACCACTTGGGACATGTAACCAATCAGATGTTGCCGTGGGCGGGACACTGAGTGAGACTACAGAGGGTTGACTAAAGACGTTTTTTTTCTGATCTCAAAAATGATTCGAACCTCGACTCAAACTGTGATAGGATCCAAACCATGACTTTTGTGAGCCATTTCACTCCTAATCACCTTCACCTGCTTTGCAGTTGGCAAACAACAGAACTGTGAATCACAGCTAACATCAGGTAAGTGGGACATAAAACACAATTTTCTGCCCGTAATTCATAAATAAAGCTGTCTTGTAATTAATTATTTTTATTTAACTGCCTGTTAAAAGCCAGGGGCTGCCAGTTTAAAAGCCACCCATTGGCTGTTATTGGAGCAAAGATCCACAGATAACAGTAGATTGTAAAATGTCTAAATAGTGCTGATAAAAAAAAAAAAAAATGTAAACCTATATCTGTGACCCATTAGACAAGTCAAATAGGTCTAGAAATTGTACCAGTCTAGTCCAGTAAAATGATAACCAGCTACACTTACAAGCTCCACAGTACTAACACCACAGTACAACCAAAACCCCTGAAAACATTCAGCCCTATGCAATGACCTTCGGCATCACAGTGTGATATCCCACTCCAACTTAATATACTCGATTCATAATGCTTTAATACACTGCAAAAATAATTATGTTCAGTGAAATCTGTACGTTTACAACAGGACCTCGAGCCTTCAGCTACTGTAGCCTTCACATCAGTGTGTACAGGTAAACAGACATAGAACTCTAAACCAACTCTGGTTTAGTTGATCATAAAAACCATAGTTTTTTAAGTAAAAAACAGTTTTCTTTTTTTTAAGTGCTCAGTGTAGAAGTGTGTTCTATCTTGCATTGCTACATCCCGTTTAGCTGACCAAGGGTAAATACCAGAGTTGCTGACGCACACAGTTTTTACAATGCAAAGAATGGTCACGCTGGCATAGATAATTTGGCTGAGTTCAATTTTGCTTTCACTTTTAAAGGACTGAATTTAGCTTAGGACCTAAAACATGTTTGGTAAGCGGGAAGTGAAATGGGTCACTCATAATGCCGAACCCACTGCCAGAAACTTTATCGTTTTGGTTCAGTGTCATTGCTCTCTCAGCACAGTTTTTTGACCGGGAGCTGTTTTCAGATGCTCAGATAAAGTCGCTGCACACTATCTGTCCGGCACCATATCACAGACAGACAATGTTAGTGACCAGACTGTAAAAACAGTGAAGCATTTAGCAAATTAAGAGCCAGATATTTCAGGAGTCAGTGAATACCAAATGCAGCATTAGTGAGAGTGAAAACTGAACTTAAATTCACCAGAAACACAACTCCAAATGAATGGTAATGTTGCTCCATGTGTGCTGGATGTGTAAACTGAAACTGTTTGTAAACACATTGACCATTTCTCACAATTTGATTTGATTTCGACTTTTGGGGGTCCGATTCTTTTCAGAATCAATTCTCGATTCAAAATTGATTGAATGAATAGAAAAGGAGGCACTATTTTCAGTCTTTTGCTCCAGTTTATTGCGCGCTAAACCATTCACTGGCGCCCTGAATCGGCTGAAATATAATATGAAACACAACTGAAAATAAATTATCCGCAGTCTTTTTATTTTTAAAAGTTAACAGCAATAATTAATGACTGAATTAATTTGAAATCATGCAAGCGTGTAGGTGGAAAACAACATAAGGGGGTGTGCTCTGCTTGTGTTATTATAAGTCCAACAGTGAAAGCAGCCTTTCTGCTGCACTGTTAGCTCCATCTTTGTACAAGCAGCTGAGCAGAAGCAAAATAGACTTGGCAGAGCTACTGCTGACCACGGCTCCGCTCTGTTAATGTTGCGTTGTAACGTCTCGTGACGGCATAAGAAGTAATCACAAACATGTGGCCTGTGTAGTGTTCGTCTCGCAAAGGTAATCATCCATTCATTATATAAAAGAAATGCCTGAAACTGCTTTAAATTAACATTTAGAAAATTGATTTTTGACATTAGCGAATAGATTCTGAATCGTGGGAGACAAGACTCTTGATTCTGATGTGAATCGATTTCTTTGTCCAACCCTAATCAAAATCTTCATATGAATCTCAATGTATGTTTTGTTTTCATTGATGTGAAAAGAAGTGACTAAAATGTTAGGGTCGAGCTATGGGACAATCAAAAATTGCGTTATATTCCCCTAATTGGATGTCAAGTCTGTCCCATCAAAATATAAAAAAATCATCCCAGTCAAAGGTTTCAAAGATTCAGTTAATTTTCATTTTACAACACAGGGTTGTACAAAGTGCAAGTCCCAATGCTGCACAAGAAAAAGAGTGTTGAGATGAGTTCAGGAGTGACACATCCTGAGGAATGAAGCTGCTCTGTAGTCTGGTGGTATGGCAGCGGATACTTCTGTATCTCTTGGTAGATGGCAGCAGGATGAACATACTATGGTTGGGCTGGGTGTTGTCTTTTGGTATAATTTGGGCTCTGTACAGACATCTCACTTCACCGATGTCTCTGATGCTGGGTAGGTATGTGTGAAGACCACGATTCCTGACTTTCAGGAACCTAAAATTGTTCATCCGCTCCACCCCTGCTCCACTGATGTATACAGGGGGTGGGTCCTCGCCTCCTTTTTTCTAAAATGAATAAGTAGCTTCTTGGTTTCACTGTTGTGCCGATGATTGTCCTCTGGCACCACTCTGCAATATTGTTGATTTCCTTCTTGATCATGGTGTCAACCACATACTTCACAGTAGGGTTCTCTTGATGTATGGGAGTGCAGTCATGGGTGTACAGTGTATACAGGAAGGGGCTGAACACACAGCCCTGGGGGCCTCGGTGTTGAGCACTAAAGTAGAAGAGGTGTGATTGCCAAATCCAAACAGTCTGGGGTCTGTTTGTGAGGAAGTCACAGTGTGGTCCACAAACCCCGAGAGCAACATTTTCCAATTAGCTTCATGGGCGAGATTAAACTGAACGCTGATCTGAAATCTACAGAGAGCATGCTGAAGTGTTGGCATGTGAAGACTGTGTGGAGGGCAGTGGATATGGCGTCTTCTGTGGCATTGTTATGGCTTGAACACCAAAAGGGTTTGGTCAGAAAACAATAATGGATCAATGGACACACTTTATTTCTAATTTGTTAATGTTCTAATGTTAACATATAAATTGGTTATTGGTAAGTCAATGTAACTGGGCGTTCGGCTATGGCAACTTTGGGCAAATTTGCTTAGCCTGGCTGGCTGCTAGTTTTTCCCCAAAAAACTGTTTGCAGTATAAATCTGGACAAGAAAATTGTTATCATGCTTGATCCGTGTTCACCAACTTGTCCTCACCAGAAAATGCTTTGAACATGTCAACCTTGTTGAGTTGTGTACTGACATTATCTCAAATGTTCCCAACAATGTTCAAACCCAGAGAAGTAGCTTAGTTTATTTAAGGTAACTGCAGGTTTCATTTGGTCGCCTGTCGCTCTAACTTCCGGGAGAAAGTCAGAGAAAGAAAGTCCAGCAATGACACTTAATGTAACACGAATAAAATAAAAACATTATGCCAGTGAACATTTGTGCATGTAACGTTTTTTCTGTTTAGCGTTTCCACTCTAAGAACATGTGCCATATCATGTGTGATGATTGATAACAAAATAGTAGGAGGAAGTAGGCATATTAACACACACAAGGCCAAGGTCAGACATCTATTTATAACTGGAAAATTCACTCACATACTTTTGCCACTGCCAACACCATTTCTTCTTATGTTGAATTTTCTATGCAATAGTAACCATAAAACAACAAAGAATAAAAAGCATCCAATCATTTTGTTGAAGGAACAACTCTACCTTGGTTTCTTTTTCCTTATTTGGGTGTATTTCCTATTCCAAAAATGTCACAACTAAATTCCATATCCTTTCAAAACTTTTGACACTGAACACATCACGGTAACTTTTCCTTTTTTAATTGCCTCACTCCTGCAGTTATTAATCGAGAGGTAATTGGTAGTGAGTCATCAGTATGCTATTACTGTACAAAACATGGAAACTGCACCATAGATATATATAGTGAGGAGAACATTAGCCCCTTTGCCTCAGTTGGATTCACAGCTGAGGCAAAAATTCAAAATGTTCTACTACTGTGCTAGATTTTGAAAAGATGCCTTCTTGTTCATTTGAAGTTACACGAGTGTAAAAATTCACCAGATGTGTGCTTCTTCACCCATTTACTTGATTAAAAAAAGAGGGGACCTGACATCGCCTATTGTTGCTTAAGTCAGAAATGCAGGACAGTCGCACAGTATAAACTGACGGTTTAAATGGAGATGTGGTTGCAACCGCTAATCATTTTCTCAGAGTCTTTGAAATCCGAGCTTTTGATGGGAGAGCTGAAGGGGTGCCACTGAAATGAGTGGAGATTCAAATGGTCACGATCCCAGCTGAGGTCACACTCAACCATGGAACAGCATAGCAGAGACACATGCAAAGGAAAGGAGAAGAAAAGTGGAGGCGGAAGAGAGAAGGGCCAAGTTGCTTACAAACACCAGAGAGCTTTAGTAACACTTAGCGATTAACTATGAGCTGGAAGAGTGGAGGAGGGCATATCCTCCCCTCAGCTGCCAAATTCCTTCTCAGCATCCTCCAGCCCAAAACATAGTGAGAACAACATGGGCTACAACTGTCTGTCAGGGATGCCAAGACAGGAGTGTAACGTCCACTGACATCATATTTAGGTGTGGTTATGCGTGTGCTCTGCTACACCTGTAAACCACACAAAACAGTGATGTAAGGGTGTACATTACATACCTGTCTTGACACCTCTGACAGACATCAGACAACACTCCTCCCTACATTATCACGTCTGTTCTGACCTTAGTGATCGCACAGAAACCTCACTGCTGAACTGAAAACCTACGAGCTCTCATTCACTCACAGAGAATCATTCCGGCAACTGACTGCATAATAAACTGCTGTCTTAGTTAATCAGACACTACACAGTGCACATTCACGCAAAGCCATTTTCTCCCAATAAATCTGGCCCCAAGAGTCACAGCTGTGCTTTCAGCTCGATGGTCTTCGTTGGCCTGGCTGTTGTGAAGCGCATTTCTCCGGCACTGGTCAATTCTGCTCCTTTGCTCTTTTCTAATTAGGACACAGAGCTGATCTTTATAATGACCTCAAGACTTCATAATGTAAAGCATTTTATGTTTTCATATATTAGCAGAACTTTGCTTTTTCTGCAATACTGTTAAAGTTAAAAAGGGCCAGAGCAGTGACACTACTTCTAATAGATTATCAGTGTGTTTTCTTGCCAGATTCGCTTGCAGCACACGCAGAAATGAACCAAATGCTGAAAGGATTGATGCAGAACGCAAGCTGGCCTTGGAAGTCCATGCCTGGGCGCAGTGCACTCTGTCCTCCTGCGTATCCCCGGCGTGATATGAAGAGGGTGGAAAAGAGTACCAGTAGCTTGTGAGAAGTGCTAGTACATAAAAAAAAAAGTCACTATACACCAATGAGTAAAATGAGTACCGGCCAACTAAGAGCACTGCAATGACATATATAAGATGAACGAAGCGTCTCCACTTTCCCCAAAAGGTACAAAAATTAGGCCACCTTGCACAGGTAATGTCGTAGTTTTGTCAGTGCAGTGAAACCTAGGTATTGAGATATTTCACCCCTTTCAACTGCTTGCTCAGCTGTCAATCATGATGCTTCAGCCCCTTTTTGTAGCAGCAAATAACTAATAAAAACCAAACTTATCAGAAAAAAGAATACTTGAACACACATCACTGTGAACTACGTTGACTGACAGAAACCATCTTTGGGAAAATTGTATTTAACTTCATCTACTCTTTATTTGACATGCACTTCTGTGGCTATTCAGGCCTGTTCCTTAATGTGTCTTCAATGTGTGTCATGTGTGTTGCTGCTGTAACATTTATGGTCTGCCAGTTTATTGATTTACATATTTGAACAAGCAGCTTATAATGATGTTGTCAAACTGATGGTGATCTGGGATGACCCAGTGTTGCTCAAGCATGATTGAAAAGCCTGTATGTCAGCAGATGACTTAAGCTGCCAATTTGCATATCTGTATGCCGTTATGCAACTCTAACTCGCTATTATCATTTTTCACGCTGCTATAATTTTATTTCAATCTAATTTCAAAAACATTATATGGAGTTTTATATGTGGAAATCATGAATAAAGACCATCTAAACCCTGGAACAAAGTCACTATGCAACAAAAAAAACAACAAACTTTTATGCTTAAGTTAAATCATTAGAAAATAATCAAAGGTAAGGTTTCCCAGACGAAGATCACTAATTGGTGATGTCACATTTCTGTCTGGCTGATGATTGCAACACAGGGCTCACTGTACTTCATCCGGGTACCATGAATGTCTGTGCTTTTGTTTTCTATCCATCAAGCAGATGTTAAGATATGTTTCGTAAAAACAAAAGTGACATGAAACGGCATGATTAATGGGCGAGAATGTAACAAAAGAAAGGTGATAAATCGGCAGCTGCAGCAGAGACGAAGCAGCTGATGCAGAGCTCCATGTCCAAAGGAGAAGTGATGATCCGTCTCATGTCTTTACTGGTTAGGGTTTGCAACACTGTACCTCAGCATAGTTAAAAAAAGATCGCATCTACGTTAATCAATCACTGATTTAATGCGCCACCTGTCGAGCACACTATGTGACCCAAATCAAACACACCGATGATGCTGCCTGACCAACAGGTTTGTGCTGGTTTTTGCAGGAGGCTAAATGCTAAAAGGCTCACAGTGGAAGATCCAGCAGTTGTTTCTACATTTGTTACATTTGCTTTTCACATTTACAGGCTGCGTTTGTGGGTCAGATCTGCTCCCTCTGTCTCTGCTTTTACACTGTGTTTATCCATGTTTGTATATTTCTTGTGTTGACGTTTGATGCTTTGGGATTTTTTTTGGTTTTTTTTGTTCTTATTTATAGATTCTGGCTTTGCAGCTGTTTTTGAAAGTGCTTTACAAATAAAATAAACTTTGACTCAATTTAAGAAAGTAAGGCTCATCCTCCTCAAAATGTTTGACAAGTTTGAGGAGCGCAGTGGGACAGAGAGGCTGAGTGGACCGGTTATAAAACGCACTGAGAACGGTCAAGCAAAAACATTTAACCAACCGTGGCTTCAGGAGGATCCGGCAGTGCACGAAGCTCACAAAATTTCGTCCAGACAGGTGAGTACAGTGACTCTATCAACAACTACTGTGTTGCCTAGCAACAAAGCATTGTGTGTGTCCACTACGCGGTGTGTAAGAACTGTGCCGCTTTCTTTGCTAAAGTGTGTCAGATTTAGGGACAGTAATGGAATATAATATTCATAATTATGTTTCAAATCAAATATAATGACCTGAAACTAAGAATCGTGTTGCTCGTTTCATCTGGTCCGTACTGAGGGAGAAAAATGACCCAGGAGTGAACATGAAGAACTCTCTGATTTCGCCAGTTTTGGGATTTTCCTCCTACATCATTAGTGCAACTTGACCCATGTAACGAAATCAAACTCTGCAGCAATTTATGCCGCACGTTAACACTTCTGGGGCCGTATTCATTAAGCTCCCCAGTACAAAGAGCTTCTCCTAGTGACGAAATTCAAAGAAAATACTTAAAATTATGACATTTTCTTAGAACTTTCCCTTACAGTTAAAAGTAGATCCCCAGTAAAGATAAAAGTTGTTCACAAAGTATCTTTAGAGAGCTCCTACTGTGAAAACTGTTTGGAGTAGGGAGGAAAACTTTATAAAACTTTAAGAGTTTCGAAAGCAGAGAAGAAAACGGTGTAAAGACAAAGATGTAGGAGAAATATTCTCCAAATGTTGAATGACAAGGAGTAAATGAAACACTACAGTTTAAATTGTGAAGGGATATTTGTGATCACAGCACTTAGATATTTGGCAACTGCAGAAATGCAGCAGTGCAGCTGTGATGACTTGAGTCTGTCACAACCTTCCATCAGCAACCTTCCAATTACAGCGCTCTCACATCCCCCCCTCCTCCTGTCGCTTTAGACTGCAACACATCGCACTTCTCACTGGTGTGCACAACCTCAGGGAATGAGGCATTTATCTGCTGCACTCTATTCTCCAAGGACTGCCTCTTGGTTTACGCTCTAACATGGAACTGTCCTTTTGAAATGCTTACATTTAGGAAGCCTAATAATTACTAGTATTACAAATGAATGTAAGCAAATACATGTCACAACTATTAGCATTTGAAAAGGCTAATAAGCCTGTGATATCAAACATTTAATAGAGGTTTTCATTACATAAAACAATATTCATAATTACACTATATCTTAATGGTAGGGCTGTGCGGAACAGCATTTCCGGGCCTTCGAAACTTCAGTGAGAGGTTAATATTTGAAGCTTCAGACGCAGCTGGGGAGGCCTTTATATCTTTTGGTCAGAACAGGACCAAAATCCGTAATATGTAAGCCATGAAGAAATGTCTAGCAATTGCAAGACCGCCAAGCTGTTGCCTACAGTTTTCAGATGATAAATCAAACTTGTAGCAGATTTGTGATATGCAAGTTTCCTTTGGCATATCTGGCACTCAACTCTTTGCAGATTCTGAAGTTAAATCGAACACTTGACTTCTCTGACATCTTGCTAGCTTTCTAACTTGCTAACATCTCACTGGTTCTGTGCGGTGCTGGTGACTTTACATCAGAGCTGCGATGCACAAAATTATCAAGCTTAAATGTCCTTGTCTAGGAAAGAATCACTAATGACAATTAATATGAATAATGAATAATGTTGCACTACACTACTACTACTGGGTTATTTTGGATTTTTAATGTAATGCATAAATAAAAATCAAAACACAGACGCCGGTTACCACAGCAACGGCAGAAGCCTTCATGTATTAGGATTAATAGAGTCTAAAAATCCTATGATTAGGCTGCCCCATGCACATTTTTATTACTTTTTTTCCACAACCAATCAAAGCTTTTAAAAGAATGCGTCTAGCAAAAGGGTCAACCACTGAGATAAAAGTCTCCTAAATCACTCCTAAGCGGGGACTCCTTGTTGCAAGAACTGACTTTTGATCCCTGAAAAATAATGCTTTCAAACATTACTTACTTACGTTAGATGTCATCGTATGTTCAACACAACCCCCGATTTAATTCCAGTTTCCACTAAGAAAGAGAACAATGGCCTTGTTCACTGAAAGGTCAATAAAGCGTGCAATAGTTCAGAGTGACACTGTATTTTAGAGACACCCCCACTGGAGCACGAGGCACAGTCTGTTGTGCATTTAGACTCAATATTGAATCTGGACAGATCATTATAGGTCAAATAGTGAATTATTTTTCACTTTCCAGAAAGTACCGCATTTCAATATCCAACCATGTTTCTCAGGCCATCTCACGCAGCCATGGAGGTCACTGCTGGCTCATCCCACAGCCTTTCAGCCCCGAGCTCCGTCTCACTCACTCCCCCACCGTCTTCTTTCCAAAATATGGATTTTCTATCTCTGGAGCTCAAAAGACAGCTAATGACCAAAGCCCAGGCTTCACAACATTTTTTTTAGGAACCCATGAGTGATGTCAAGATGTCCTTGCTCATTGAACACTTCCAGGCTTATTGTCAGCTCGCGAGGTTGGTCCAGTTCATATGAAATGAGTGAATCCCTCCTGTATGAATGTGTTAAGAGTCAATTTCTTTCTTACAAATATAATGAACATACAAGAGTCTATCGCTCTCTTGAGTTATTCTGTTTCACTCAATCCTAAACTGTCGTAACAGGACACAACTAAACAAGACAGAATGACAAGGAACTGACCAACCACAAAAACAAAGCACTTCTACATAACATTAATAGCTGGTTTATTGGTGTTGGCACAATGTAAAGACTCCACGAGCTTATTACTTGCCATAATTTTTCTTTTCTTTTTTTATAAAAGCAGTACAGCACAAGCAAGCTCTTGTCAGCTTCACAATTTGGCCACTCTGAACGGAGCTGTCACCCGTGGCGCTATGGTGTCATGACCATAGTGGAAACAACCCAAACACTCAGCAGACTCTTGATGGGCCATGCCTGCCAACACATTGCTACTAGCAAGAAATAAATCACGTTTTGTTCGTTATAAACCGGCAAACCTGTCGGTACAGGCGGCCGCATGAGGCAGACTTCACATCAAACCAAAAAAGTTTGTGTGAAATTAACAGCATTCTCAATCAGGTAGTCCACCTTCAAAACAAAAGCATAATATCACTCACTGCTAAATCATTCATGTAACGCTACGTTCACTCGTCTCCGGGCTGACGTGTACGTTATTTCCCACTCAGATGCTTGTAACTACTGAACTGTATGACGTGAACGAGGCATAAAACAAGCAACAAGCAAACTCAGAGGTTTTTACCCAAATGAAAGAAACATTATTATTGAAGGAGGTTAAAATCCATGATGTAATATATTGTTTACAGCAGAAAAACTAAATAAATAAAACAGCCCAAAACCATTAATATGACGGGCTGGGGGTGGAGGTGGGAGGTGGGGGTGTGTACTAATATGGACTCCACAGATCCTTTTTTTGGCAGCACTGTGTCATCATATTCCACATTGAAAGTGTTTCCAGGATAAAGAGCAATAATTAAAAATATATTAGTCATTGGGCCTAAAAGGCAATTACCAACTGTTTCTCACTAATTTATTCTATTGTCTTCCAACCGATGTCTGCTTGACTCATCATGCTGCGAGCAGATAATGTTATCTACTCGAACACTCATGAGAGCATCCCAGAGTTTCTTTGCAGATGGATGGTTAAGAGACATATTACTCAAAAATAAGTCAGGATATTGGAAGATGGGTGCATATAGAGGGCCAAAAACAGTCACAGAACAACAAAATAGAAATTCAGATATGTCACAGAGTAAACAATCAGGTGAAACACTAAAATATCCAAACATCTCTAACTAATTCTGAGTAGAAATATGTACTTAAAACTTATTTGTTCATCCTTGGAGGTCATCAGACACTGAATCCACCTCCACACCTCTCATGTCACCATAACAAAAGCCAGTAAATGACAGTAAGTAGCTTGATTCAGTCTAACTTCATGTACAAACCGGGCTTCATGCGAATACTGGCATCAGTTCCAAGGAGTGATGTTGCGCACAAGGGCGGTATGTGGCATGGTTGAATTACACACTACTCAAAAATAAGTCAGGGATATTGGGAGATGGCCAAAAATATTCACAGGACAACAAAATAGAAATTCAGATACATCACAGAGTAAACAATCAAGTGAAACACTGAAATATCCCGACACTTCCATCTAGTTCTGAGTAGAAATATGTACTTTTAACAAGAGGAAAACATATTTGTTCATCCTTGGAGGTCACCAGACACTGAATCCCCCTCCACACCTCTCATATGACACCATGTCACCATAACAAAAGCTAGTAAATGACAGCAAGTGGCTTGACTCAGTCCAGCTGATGTAGAAACCGGGCTTCATTAGAATTGAAGCCTGACACCATTTCCAAGGAGTGATGTTTGCGCACAAGGGCTGTATGTGGCATGGTGGAAATACACACTACTCAAATATAAGTCAGGGATATTGGAAGATGGACAAAAATATTCACAGGACAACAAAATAGAAATTCAGAGTATGCAATCAAGTGAAACACTAAAATATCCAAACACCTCTAACTAATTCTGAGTAGAAATATGTACTAAAAACTTATTTGTTCATCCTTGGGAGGTCATCAACATATGACACCATAACAAAAGCCAGTAAATGACAGTAAGTGGCTTTAACTCAGTCGAGCTTGATGCAGAAACCGGGCTTCATGCGAATTCTGGCACCGGTTCCGAGGAGTGATGATGCGCACGAGGGCGGCGTGACCTTCGTGCCACCTAATTTGAGCAACTTTTACACAGTCAGGAGTCCCTGAATTCATAAAAAAATTCACACATGGACCACGCAGAGGAGAGGGCTCACGCAGACGTGTTCAGACGGCTCGACAAAAATAAACCCGGCGTCTCATCTTCTGTGTAGAAAACAAGTCACAGCGGTTTTTTTTGTTTGTTGTTTTCGCGGGGGGACAGGGGGCTGTGATGACAGAATATGTTCTGGCATGCACGCGCACCTTCAGGACCATCACTCCTGTCTGTAGCTATTCACCATGTCCGTCCGCTCCGCGCCGCGCCGCTGTCACTTTACCACGACTTTCAACTCGGCGACAGCCTGAGGAGTTGAAGCCCCGTACGTGACATCTCGTCTGCTTACTACGGCCGCGAAAGAATTATTGCCAAAGTATACCAGAAGCGACGTAAAGTACACGCGTACATTCACCAGCCTCGTCTTCGCAAAAGCTCGAGAAGGGGTTAGTTTCGCCTGGTTAAAGGGCTTAGTACACCGCTTTTTTACATACGCGACGCCCTCCCCTTTACTTCCTAATTCCATTATTCGTCAATATTACAGAGCATTTCCCCTGGACGGGCTCTTCTCCTACCTCGTAAAGGTCTCCCGAAGCCATTCTGGGGTGCGGACTCCGGCGGCGCGGCGGTCTTGCCTGCCTTGTTGGCTCTTTTTTTGGACCCTACTCTCTCGGTGTTTCGGCGAAAGCCCCGATAGACGGGAATTAGCGAGCAGCCTTGTTATTCTGAGCAATCCGCAGTAGCAGATCAGCAGACAGTGTCAATCGAGCCCGGCGCTCTGCGATGGATCGCTCCACACTTAAAACAAGCGACCATCGGGGCGGTGCTGTTTACCCAGACCCAAGTGGAGGACTGAAAATTAGTCCCCGGCACAGAAAAAAAAAAAGAAAAAAGAAAGAGAAAGAAAAATGCACAGCCTGATGGTCTGCATGCGCCCTGCTCCTTTGAGCTCTGTTGCAATCCAACTAGGCTACTCAACGGGAGGTGATGTGCTAGATGTGTTCAGAGACACCAGCTGAGGGACTTACTCCTGTGTGACCAACTCTACCTGGACCTGTCCACTTTATGGACTCAATTTTTTTTACCCTCATTTAGGGACATTAGGACACATCAAGAACAAATAAACTGGAGCTATTTGTAATGATGACTTACTGGAGGCTGCAGAGCTGTGCTTTCATTCAGTTAATGAAACAAATGTCCATCCATTTGACAATATATAGTGTGTTAATCATATTATAAAGAATGTGCAGGCATGTAAACGATGACTTCTTTTCATTTTACAATCAACCCTGTTGCACCCAATGACATGATCTCATTCCACGAGGACACCACTGACCGGGTTATCATGACATTATTGTTGTTGGATCACATGACCCAGCATGTCCTCATGACTTATTGATTACTGGAGACTTTGAAATGATGTGGCTCAAACTGAAGATGTAGTCACAGTGTAATGAACATGCTTTACTGTACTTTTGATCAGGGTTGTCCAAAGTGGGGCTTTGATTGATAAACGATTTGGCCCACCAGATGTTTCTAGCAAAAAATAAAAAGATTGATATAAAATCAATATTTTTGCTGTATAATATGAGGTATAAGGCTCTTTAACTATGTAGGCTCCCTAATTATTATTTTTCTGTATTTGAGTGACACTGTGCAGTAGTAGTAGGTAAACAGGGGTTACTAATCACCTAAATGAAAGTTCTGTTTCTAGTTACAGAGCCTTTATTAACGTGAATAGTAACACCTGGGTTTACCTTCTTTTTCATGTTAAAATTGCTGCTGTGAAAAAGGTGTACTAAGAGAAATTGGGATCCTGCTTTTGGCCCTTGACCCACCATTAATTTTCACCCCTGCTTTAGATCATTAAAATATGGCTAAGTCTTTGTCCTTTTCCTTTGGTGTTCTCCATTTGGTTCCCACTGGAGATGCCTTTAAGTTTATTAAAACAATATTCAGTGTTTTTATACCATCCACAATAATAGAATAAAAATCGATAAAGATCGACTGAAATATGCATAAAGTGTGGAAAGTCATTGATAATTACCCTCAATATTCTTTTTATTCTAATATCATATATATTATCACCTGAAACTGAACACTCAACTGAAAATGTAGCTGAAAAACACACTTCTAAGAAACTTTGCAACATAGCAAAGTATTCTCATATTCAACGATGCCTAGGAGCATGTGTTCCAAAACAAATTTGGCCTGTTTCACATTATTGATACCAGGGTCTGGAGGAAGGAGCTCAGTGCAGATGATGTGCAACTGTTCTCCAGGCCACACTATATTTGGAGCATAACTGTTCCTGTGTGTGTGATGCAGCTTAAAAATATCTCACCATGCTGTTTCAATAGAAAAAATGCCATCACTTTCAGAAACATTTGCTGAAGAAAACTGAGCACCTCATTTTCATTGAAGAGACTGAGCAGGCCATGATGATATTACAGCGGGCTGTAAACTGCTGCCTTATTTTACATTTCATTTAAAGGAGACCTATTATGTTTTTTTTTCCCATTCCATCAGCGTTTTGAATATGTTCTTGTATATGAAAAAGATCCTGAGAGTAAAAAAGGTCAAAGTTTCACTAACCGTATCTCCTCTCTCCCACAGAAAACACTGCTCCTGAAACGCCTTGTCAGCAGTCCCGCCTTTAATCACACTACGTCACCATGTCGCACATTTGCATAATTTATTCCTAGCTGTTAGTTTGGCACATAAGAATTGATTTAACAAAGCTGCTCTGTTGTTGTTAGTGGTGCTGGCTCAGGTGTATATGAGCTGTCCAATCAGAGCAGACTGGGTGCACGTGAGGGGGGCCTTAAAGAGACAGAAGCTAAAACAGAGCGTTTCAGATGGACGGATAATACAGAGCCGCAGCACTGGACATTATGAGAAAGCTGATGGGATTTTTGAGCATTACAGCATGTAAACCTATTAAAGTAGTACCTCCCAAAAAATGATGAACCTGAAAATGAGCATAATACGTCTCCTTTAATCTGGATGTAAATTGTTGTAAATGTCACTGAACCCAACAACATGTGTAAGAACATATCAACATTACCAACAAGAAATGAGTGACCTCGTCTGTGATGCTTAACAATAACTGCCTGCTTCCTCTGAATGTCATGATGACCATCCACTTCAGGATACACAATTTATTTGTCATCATTTGCCTACAGTTTATTGTATCACAGAGTTTACCTGAGTCTTTTAGATTGAAGAATATACAGTATGTATTGTACAAGTCGATTAACAAAACTGTTAGGATTAAGGTTAGAAATAGGGAATGCATTATGTGTCTCAAAGTCCTCACAAATATAGCAATCAAAACGTGTGTGTGTGTGTGTGTGTGTGTGTGTGTGTGTGTGTGTGTGTGTGTGTGTGTGAATGTAAAAAGCTGGGATCCTGTGACACAATTTATTGTGGCTGCTGAGGCGTCTGTTACAGTTCACTCCATGTAGTCATTCTTTGAAAGCCACTGTAGAGTTATGTTTTATTAAGCTAAAGAGGGAAATGATGTTGAATGGGAGGAAAAGGGATCATAGGACTTTCCTTAATGGAGTCACGCTGACAAAACTCAAAAAATGTTTTTAAAACAGCTGCAGCAGGCGAGATCATGCAGTTTCAGGCAATTTCACATGATAACTGTTGTGTTTTTACTACAGAGTACACACTACCATTTTCCTGTTTTTGTAAATGAAATTCAGCTTAAACTGTCAATATGTGGGAAGGATGAGGAAATAGTAAAACAGGAAGTGTTTGGTCAGGAGGCAGTTTGCTGTAGACTTTGTCCATTGGGAAAAATAAAATATTTATCATAAAGAACCCAACAGTCTGGATCTAAGTTCTCCGGATCATGTTTCACGCTGCATTTTGCTGTGCGTCTCTAAGTGACACCAGTATCTGCTGTTGGCAGCGCTGCACCATTATCTCAAACGGTGCAGGTACAGTCTTCTGTGAAAAAGAGGAAATGAACGCTTTCTTGTCCTAAAGTCACAGAGACGTTATTTCCTCTGTCTTTATAGTTGAATCTGTTGCAGCAGGTGGGAGTGTGACTTAATCGTTGTTTTGCAGCTGATTAGCCCAGCAATGGCACAGTGAAGGGACATTAAAGCAACATTATGTCACTTTTTACTTTAAAATAACAGATTCAAAATCATTGTGATGGTACAGTGTCTTGTAATAGGGTAAATGGTGTCTCTGTCTCACCCCCATATCACTTGTTTACAATGTAACTTCAGTGAGAGGGCAGGATCACAGCGTTACACACATGTTTACTTCAACACATAACATTGTTATGATCTAGTGAGTGTTGTTTGTATTTAGCACCAGTCTGACAAATTGTTACAGATCTGGGATTTGTATTTATTGCAGTGGTGTTGCACTCAGAAACTGGGGTGCGCCAAATTTCAACATAATGTTGCTTTAAGAATTTGGCTTTAATATCTAACATCTTCAGCTATTGCAACAGTAACATGTACTTTAATACTTCTGCTGGACCTATGCTTTCAGATTTACTTTTAGATTATCATTGCAATTTTGAGAGAAACCTGTGATGCTTTTACATTTTTTCCTTTGCTTCAGTGTATTTTATATGTTCTTGTGTATGTAAAAGATCTTGAAAATGAAAAAGGTCAATGTTCGCACCAAACGGAGGCTCCTCTCTCCCACAGAAAACACTGCTGCTGAAACGCCTCGTCAGTAGTCCCACCTTTGACTCCATGACTCTGTGACATCACACTACGTCACCATGTCACACATTTGCATGATTTATGCCTAGTGGCTAGTTTGGCATGTAAGTGTTGATTTAGCAGAGATGCTCTGTTGTTGTTAGCAGTGCTTACTCAGGCGTGTGTGAGCCGACCAATCAGAGTAGACTGGGTATAAGGGAGGGGGGATCTTAAAGAGACAGGAGCTAAAACAGAGTGTTTCAGACAGAGGGGGAATACAGAGCTGCAGCACTGGACATTATGAGAAAGCTGATGGGATTTTTGAGCATTACAGCATGTAAACCTATTAAAGTAGTACCTCCCAAAAAATGATGAACCTGAAAATGAGCATAATACGTCTCCTTTAATCTGGATGTAAATTGTTGTCACTGAACCCAACGACATGTGTAAGAACATATCAACATTACCAACAAGAAATGAGTGACCTCGTCTGTGATGCTTAACAATAACTGCCTGCTTCCTCTGAATGTCATGATGACCATCCACTTCAGGATACACAATTTATTTGTCATCATTTGCCTACAGTTTATTGTATCACAGAGTTTACCTGAGTCTTTTAGATTGAAGAATATACAGTATGTATTGTACAAGTCGATTAACAAAACTGTTAGGATTAAGGTTAGAAATAGGGAATGCATTATGTGTCTCAAAGTCCTCACAAATATAGCAATCAAAACGTGTGTGTGTGTGTGTGTGTGTGTGAATGTAAAAAGCTGGGATCCTGTGACACAATTTATTGTGGCTGCTGAGGCGTCTGTTACAGTTCACTCCATGTAGTCATTCTTTGAAAGCCACTGTAGAGTTATGTTTTATTAAGCTAAAGAGGGAAATGATGTTGAATGGGAGGAATGAGAATGAGAAAGGTGCCATCACACTATTCATACTAAGCCTCATCCAAGAGTTGAGATGTTTTGCCATAGTGTGTAAAAGAAACACTCTGAAGCACAAAGTGTCTGAACAGAAAACCATCATAAATAATTGACAAATTGCAAAATGCAAATAATCATTTACATTATATTTACTTTTGATTGTTTAGAGTTTTTTTTTTTTTTTTTTTTTTTACAAATCAAATGTAACTTCATGATCATAAAGAGAGCATGAGTTTTAGTTTTCATTTTTAAATGAGTCAAACTTGCAGTGACTCAGTCATGATTATTATTGGCTGCAGAAGGACTTGCCTCTTGACATAAATGACCAGTTTGGGGATTTTGGTACTGGGGTTGGCATTCTGGCACAAGAGCATGTAGCGATGTGACAAACCCTCTTCCAAATTTTAATTATCCAAAAAATTGGCTTCTGTTTCTTTGCGGAAGAGAATGCATTCATGCCTGAAGCAAACAAACATTGGAGTACCCTTGAATGTACCAAAATAATTTCCAAAGTTTGGGGGAGGCTATCCAATTATGGACCAAATAACCTTGTGATTAAAGAATCTTCAGCCGAAATATGAAGTGCTTCATGGATGACCACGGGGCGGCACTGGCTGCAACAAAACGTAAAAACTTGTTATTCCATAATATTCCAAAATATAAGCTCCTCTAATGAAAAAAGTTCCCTAGTCAAGGTTAATATTCAGTAAGGATAATACAAAGTGATTAAAATTGAGAAAGAAACACACTCAGTGCTTCCAAATGCTACAATTGCTGTCTTGGAACCTTCCCTTTAAATAACTCAGTCGGACTAACCCCCATTCAGGCCTCAAAGAGTCCACATTGCAAGCTCTGTGCTCCTTGCATCGCTTCACACTGCTACAGCTGCTTGTCTCTCGCATGTTCTCTTCCGTCAAATCTTTTTGCCACCATAGTTGGCGAGGAGAACATCTGGACTCCTGTGGTTTACCTCCCTGATTGCTAACCATTCTTTCCAGGTAGGGTAGAAAATTCTCTGTCTTCACTGTGCAAACCGTCCAGTTACATAAATCTCATTCTTGGGTGTGTCTGCGTAGCCTGTTTGCGTGTAATGTTGATTTTATCATCACTGCCCTACAATCACATGAGACCAGTCGTGCAAGTGTTATACTGCACGTTTATACTGAGAAACATGAACTGAACGGTTTCTTCATGTGACTTCTGTGAACTCATTCAAATGCTGCTTCTAGCCTATCTTCAGCCTCCCTTTTATTTTTCCATTTATGTCAGCTTTCATACCTGCTGGACGCTTAAACACACCGCAGTCCCCATGAAAAACTGTAGCATATGTGAAGGGTGAAAAACTCCTCAAGTATGATTAAGGGAGAGAAGATGTCTTGCAATGTGCTTTCAGACTGCTGTCAATCAAAACCACAGTGGTGGTTGATTCTATCAATCATCCTGGCAAAGTCAGCCTCCAGTCCAACCATAAGCAACACTGTAAGTTAGCAAGAGCCGACTTTATGTGACTCATTGATCAGAAGCCAATTAAACAAATGTTTCCCGTCAAGTGACAACAGTTCCGTCAATTAACATTTGAATTCAGATGATAAAGATTACAGAAGATACTCTTTAACCTCTTTAAGTAACTTAAAGTTGAATTAAAACTTTATACTAACAGTATAAAATTAAAAATGGTCAGTCTATTAGCACAATTCTAGTCAACACCGCATTGTTAGCAATTAACAGTAAAATGTGCCAAATGTTGATTCTGCAAAAGGAAGCCCATTATTTCTGTTTTGACCTATCATTAGGTTCTGTGGTGGGTACCGGGCTGTACCATCATAAAACTACAGCCCTCTGACAGGCGACACCATTCTCTTACTCTAAAAGTACCTTTAAATTGCCTCTAAATCCTGCACTCACCCAAGCAAAATGCAAAAACCAGGCCAGTGACCAAACTCACATGGCGGTCATTTTCCCCCGATGTCACATTCAGGGTGAGACGCTTCAATGCTTGGATAATGTTATGCGGCTTTGTTCCAGGTTGCATGTCACATAAACACAGGGAATCCAACAAGTTGCTATCATTTCACCACTTCCTGATTGATCAACAACTGAAAAGATGATGGATTGTTAAAATCTGGAGGGACATAGGCAATATTTCAAGTTAAAACAACATATTTGATAACCATTTACCACTTCCCTTACATTCCTGTTTGATTACACCCAGTATGTTTCATTTTCAGGCTTAAATAAATATGTGTTAAGTGTACTTTGATATTTTTAGAATTCATTTACGCCTATTATGTCATTTTACACTATCAAACTGTAACAGTAGCTAGGAAGTGGTAAAATGCTAATTATAGCCTATATGTTGTCTGATGGATTATATATTATTTACCTTGAAATATGGCCCAATGTCCTTCCAGATTTTCACTATCCATTGTCTCTCCAGTGGCTGATGCAGTGAAATTTTAACGATATGTCAGATTTTAATGTTTAAAGGACTTGCTATCTGGAACACAGCAGTACAGTGTTCGAGCTTACCACCCTGAGCGTGATGTCAGAGGACAATGGACGCCATGTGAATAGGGTCTTTATATTGACATTGTATCTGCTGATCCTAAACCCCCCATTGTATAGGCAGTTTCATTTGAGGGCCATAGCCTATTGTCATACCTGCTCATCTAACCCCCGTAGTCTAGGCCACTATAGGTAGCAACCCCTCCTATGAAAAACCATTCCTGGATTATGTCCATTGACCTGTCTTACCAACACGGTTTCAATATAAAGTTGTGTGTGAGTATTAGCGTGCTGGCGATTCTATAGGGTCATCAGCTGGGAACCCTCTCAACATTACTAGTTACCATCATCAGCTAACAGCATGCTAGCAAACAACAGAAATCTTACACCAAGGACTATGAATGCAATGATTGCGCTGTTCAGTCAAATGAGCCCACAGAATATGCACAGTTGAGTTTCTCACTCTGGCCCGGCCTGCTCTGGTTCCCGCTCTGCCCATAGACTTTACATTGTTGTCATAGATTTTTTGCTTTTTTTAATGGCTTTAAAAAGTTTTACAAATACATAAAACCTCCATAATACATGATAAGAAGAATCATAATAAACCTATCACAGACAACTCTTTTATTGACAGTGGTCTATGGGGAAAATGCTTTTAGGGTCACAGGGGAATTTTTCCTGCAATATCGCGAGTGACCACTGGGCAACATTGAAAACAAGGCTGAGCGTACCCCTTGTTTCCAGGTCTGTAGAATATTGACGGCTAACACCATGTCAAGCTAAACAGCATGCTGCTCCCATGAAACAGTCATCCTCAACTACCATACTAAACTAACTAGCATGCTAGCCTGCTAAACTGCACAGCACGATGCTTGAGCCATAAAACCAACAAACACTGCAGCTTACCAGCATGCAGGCATGAGAGCATGTTGCCGTAGCCAACAAACAATCTTCTTTAGCTGACCCACTTTTGAAACAGAGCATACAAATTGTCCTAACAACACTAACACACGATATGCTAGCAGAAAAACACTAACACTATGATCCCATTATCAGCAGCAATGCTGCTCAGTCCATCAGAAAACCAACCAACCAACCAATCAAGTCTCTGCAGCCACCAAACGATACCATAAGGTTTGTAGATCATGGGACTAAACTTTATTAAATGTCCACATAGATTCTAGAAATGTTTTACTTGTAAATGAAAAAAAACAGCTTTCTACTAGGTATATGTAAGCTTAAAGTTAGAAGTTAGGAAGAGAATACAGCCATTCACTCCATCCACTGTCCACATTCATAATTGATCATCTAACCCTACCGTTATCTAGTTTTTGTTAGAGGCAGGGCTGACAGCTTTCCATGTGCTGTACAAACATGAAATACACAGCAGGATTATAAAATACAATACATATAGTACAGTTATGAAATAGAAAGAGCAATAGAATAAGTCCCAACAGGTTTGGACAGACCTGTTCTTATTGCCGCTGGGCGTAGGCCTTAAGGGGATCAAGTGTTTGGTTTGGTCGTGTGTGTTTGTGTGTTTGTGTGTTTGTATGTTTGTGTGTGTGAATTGCTGTACCTTTTATCTTTTTTTAATTTCTTTTTTAATTTCGTTTAGTTGACCGCTGACTCCTCAATTCTCGGATAGCAAGTAATCAACACCTGCATGTGTTTGGAAACCTGTTTCCACGAGGGAGAATCTTGCAGTCACATTAGTTTTACATCATTGGTATTTTCAGAGCCCACATATTGTCTCCACCCTTTACACCACTCTGCATGCATTCTAGACACACAGCCTGACCTGCACTGTGACACACACACACACACACACACACACACACACACACACACACACACACACACACACACACACCTGGTGGAGACCTGCGTTCTATTGAGTGCACTCTTCTAGTTTGCATTATTGACTGTTGTCCCTCCAATTAGGGCTTCTTAATTAAACTGAATATTTAAGAATAAATTGCTGCATCATCTCACACTGTTCCCAAGTGCCACAATCATTACTTAAGCAACCATGATCGGTATTTTTAGGTCACCTTGTGGATCATGTCACTCTGGCAAATTCCAATTTTTTTCGCAGTGTCTGTTGTCTGTAGTTGTATGTTCTATTTCCAAAGCTAGGGGATAAAATAACTTTGCCTAACTACACATCTTTGTGGGGTTCCTGGTTGACTGTTACATTTACATTTGTTGGCATCACATGATCTGCAGTTCTGAATATGACCACTATGTGAAAACAACAGTGCAGCCTAGTATTGTCACTGTGAGTCAGCACACCTCTTGCGGACAACACAAACAATTATAGGGTAGATGTAGTGGGTTTTCTCATTAAACTTTCTCTGAAAAATGTACCAACTAAAATACATCAGCAAGCCACAAGAACAAAAAGGGGACAGTTATTATATGCTACTGGATTTTCATCTGTTCAGTTTATTACAGCAATTCTGACAAACTGTATTAACTGCACTCAGAGCTAGCGGGAGATGCTGCTGCTAGCAACCCTGGGTGAAGGCAACAACAAAGCTGATGATTATGATCGTGTCCGTGTTGCCACAAATAATACGATGACATCTCACCTGCTGCTGTGGAGGGCAGCCGAGGAGACTGTGCTGGAGTGTGATGCAGCGTCAAAGAAAAAGGAACGGAAGGAGGATTTTGTGAAATCAAGGACAGATGGATACCTTTGTGCTTAAACTTTTAAAAAAGTAAGCTGTTGCTCAAATGGTCTAGTGTTACAATAAAGGCTGATTTATGGTTGCACATAGACTCTACATGGAGCCAACGGCATATCCTATGCAAGTGACCTACGACGTAGTGAGCATTTATACGTGTGCACTGGTGTGTCTGCGTTGCTGCTCTTTAAGCTGCAGCCCACCCTTCAGAAATTCCACATCCGGCACATCAGGGTTATGGCGTAGTGCTCACACCTACACAGAGGCTACTCCGTACTGTCGGTACGGCGTGGATTCAGGAATGAACCACATCCCATTCTTGGTTTGTGAAAGAATGTTAACAGTTATAAAACTGCTTGGAGTGGGACTACCTCAGTCATATATACAAAACTGCTGGTCAAAGGCCATCATAGAACACGATTTATGTACAATATTTTATACGTATTGTATGCATGATTTTTTCTGTAATTAATTAATCGAAGTGAACACGTTATATTGGCAGCCCTAGTAATGATAGAGAAAATAATAGATAGCCGAACTCTTCACATTGATAAGTATACAATATTTTGAGTTATTATCGTTGAGATTATAAGATATCATGCAGTAGCTATAGCAGCTGCTCTCTTTCTGTCTAAAGAAATATTTTTTGCTATTTCATATTCTTTCTTAATTTACCTTTTTCAGCCGTTATGACATGTCATACCTCGAAAAAGCCCAGGTGGAAGTAATTAATAGGAACCCAGTAAGCTATCCAAGAGAGAATGCAGTCCTGTCCTGTTATAATATGTAAAAAAAAAAAAAAAGAAGGTCCATTATAAGTGCATCGTGACTACATGCCATATTTGTTTTTCTTCTTGATGCCACAGGGCGGCGCTGCTGCATGCAGTAGGAGAGATGGTTCAAGAAAGAAGTCGATATAGCGCAACCAGACAAAGGTTAAACCACTTTTTCCTTCAGTTTATTTGAGAAGCTGCAACAATAACTCTGAAAGTCATGCTAAAAAAAACCAGCAGATTTTGAGGACAACCTGAAGGATGAAAACAGCTATACAGTGGGAGTAATGTTAAAGTGAGCTCATAACTGACATTCTGGAGCTAACGTTTGCGCCTGCTAATGTTAGTCATGCTAATAGCTGCTAGCTAACACATGAGCGTACATGTAGGGCATTCAGCAGATGCTTTTGTCCAACATACATACATTCATACACTGATGGCGGTGGCTGCCATGCAAGGCACATCAAGAGCAGTTTGGGGTTCAGTATCTTGCCCAAGGTCACTTTGACATGCAGACCAGGGGAATCGAACCAGCAACCTTCCGATAACAAGACTCCAGCTCTACCAATGTAGCTGTGCAGAAAAACATTTAAATCCTCTGAAATCAGCTGTGAGAACATTTGTGTGTCGTCTGAGGGAATATGAATTAGTTTGACATTTTAATAACCATGATTAAGTTGTGAGTGCAGAGATGTGCATCAATATTGGTTTTTTAATTGTGATATTTTACTGAATGATGCACGTTTGTTTACCGAGATCTTCAAGTGACTGAGTAATTGCTGCATTACATTGCTGTCACATTTTGCTTTTAACTCAGCTCCTTCTGCTGCTCGACACTTGATTGTTGCCGAAGCCACATATCAGGCAAACATTTCTCTAAAAAAATGTGAAAAAATATGTTAAATCTAAACTGTAAAGTGTATATATTTGGAAAATACCGTAAGGGATAATGGAAATCTGAATCAGAAACTAAAATAACCAAACTCAAGAAAGAGACACAAATGCATTAAATGGCTGTTGGAGCCTCACTAACCATTAAAGCTTTAATCACCCCTTAAAACAAGCAAGGGCAGTATTTTGTATGTGGACGTCTGGCAAAGCTGCAGGTCAGCAAAAACTAAGTGTATAATTACGGTAAAAGAAATACTGGCATTTATTAATAATATATTCAGTATCATGTATTCCTAGACCCGATCTGACTCGTCTCTGTTGCTGATGCGGAAAAAATAGCCCTCATCAACACATCCCCTGCAGACTACACAAACATCCTCTTCAGACAGAGATAGCACGTTATGAACATCTGATGTTCAAAGGCTCGATTACTACCCGGCCAAACAGGACCATCAGGATCCTAGCCAGACAGCTTCTGGTTCCATGTGTGATTTGCGTTGATTTGATTGTCAGTAGTAGCAAATGTGTTTGGTAATATGCACTCCAAAAGCATAATATCTCCTGAAATAACTATTGGTTGGGTTCTACATCATTTCTTGATTTGTGTCAAAATCAGAAAACCACTGCATCACCACGCACTCGCTTACATACATTTACATTTTCTATTCACATCATGTTATTTCAAAGTGCATATATCTCAGTCATCTAAAATTCATGTTTGATGCTTTCATACCTCATTTGTAGTTGTTGTCAGAAATATAAAGATATTGATAATAACGATACTGAATATTTGAAAGTGTTTACTCATTGTCCACAATATCGATACTGATACCGGCTGTGCTTTCTCACTTCTCTCCAACAGCGAGTCAACATACACACACACTCCCACTAATTACATTAGATGCTGTTGTACACACAGTACACAAACCTCCTTATATTTATCTTTTAACAAAAATCAAAAAATCGAATGCCCTTAATGTTGAATATCGATATTGTATCGGATGATGATTGTATCATTAATGCGAACACTTTGACTGCCATTAGTTTGGAAGCCTTATTGACCTGTTGGGCCGGTGACTAATGAAAATGACGTCTTCATTTAACTCAAAACTAGCAGTTAGTCCGGGATTTTGCTCTTGATCTGATATCTAATAGGTCGGACAATTGTGTTTTACTATGTTACATTAAATGTGACAGTTACAGCTGAAAATAACAATAAAGTTTAACAGGTTTGCAGATTTCACAAAGCTCTGCAATGCACATTATCTGCAGGTTTTGTACCGGAAAGTGACCGTTATTCAAACGTCAACGTGAATCGGTCCATATTTGTTATGTGCGCCTGTAAGACTGGAGTCATGTCAGTTTTAATGTCATGTGCACCTAAAACACAATTACAAAAATATTCCCCTTGCTGTGTTCTGTTTAGCTATAAAACAGTTTCTTATCTAGATAGTACTAAGCATGGGTTGTCTCATGGTCTCAGTGACTTCATGGTTCATTCTGAAAAAGTGAGGAACCAGAGGAAATTCCAGAACAAGCTAAACATTCAGCGGTGTGACTTGTCTCTGTTCTCTGTTTGGTCAAACCCTGTACTTGGTATGCACTTGGGAATGAGGTAATGAGGTAAAAGGCTCTCTCAGTTAGTTTAATAGATCTAATGTGTTAGTTTGTGGGGCTCGCTGAGGTTAGCTGGATGACTGATGATTGATTGTTGATGGTCTGTATGTTTTAGGTGTGTTAATAATGATGTTGTTTAGTTTAAATGTGATGTGTCTTGCTTTATTGGATTCAGCTGAAGTATTTCTGTTGTATTTTAAAGTCAGTCTTACTGAAGCTGTCACAGTGCACTGTATAATGAGGCAATCAGCACCACGGACAGGGCTGAATTAACTTGGAATTTTCCCAGATTTGCGTTTGTCAGTACTCAGTAGAGACCATGTTCATGATTCTGTGCAGAACATCTGTAAGTCGCTTCATGATTTTTGATATGAGCACGACCTTTCAAATGTCAGCTTTGTTATGTTCTTCCATTGCTGCTACAGCTGTTTCATATCAGGTGCTGAAAACCGAGCGTAAACACAAACAACTCTTAATTTGACCACGTTAGGCCTTTGTCCTTTGAACGTGAATCTCTTTTTAGATGAGGTTTTATTCAGGTATACCCTGATACTGCCAACACAACCGTGGATTTTGTCATAAGGGGCTGTAATGCAGATATTTATGACAATAATGTGCTATTTGAGCGACATTTAAAAAAATAGCTGCTCCAATAATACCCTTATAAAATGCTTTTGCATGTAAACTGTGATTTTACAACTGTGAATTTTATGTGTGCAAAGCCTGCAACACAACAGTATCACGGCCTGATCGGTTCTTCTATTTAACATGGATCTTACAGTACATACAGGATGGCTTCTGTTGACTCTAAAGTATACACCTGGTGGTATGACTGTAAATGTTGTTGTTGTACTGCACCTGTCTGCTGAAGGTAACTGTTGATAGTGAAAGGCTTTGATAAATATTATTGTGTTCATCAAACTAAGCTGCTTAGATGAAAAATGTACTCACTGTGTGCTATTGATGGGGTGAGCTTCACAGATCAGACTAAGCTCTAGTGGAAACATTACAGTAACTTGTTTATTTGTGTGTACAGCAAAAGGTTTACTGTTGCTGGTGTTACTGAGGGGAGATGTCTGATGTGTCTGAAGTGTCTGAAGATATTAGATATAAGAAGCTACGTGACAATTTGGCAACCGAGCACATCATTTCTTTAACATTAAATATGCTTGTCAAAACATCTCATCACCATCTCATCACCATCTAATCCGATAATCACGTTCATACATACATTGCCACTCGTCTCAGTCACACATCTAAATGTGAGGGTGAGACCTCATATATATATATATATATATATATATATATATATATATATATATATATATATATATATATATATATATATATATATATATATATATACACACACACAGTGGATATCATCTTACTCTTGCTGTTGGAAGTTTTCTTTCAAAATGAATAGATTTTAAAGGTGCAGTACACAGTATCACTCAGCAAGATGAAAAATAAATTAAACTGAATTATCATATCTCATTGAGGAATCAACTACTGTTACCCAGAAGCTTGTTTCACACACTTGGTAGAAAGTGTAGGCTATTTATATTATTCAGTTAAAGACAAACCATTATAACCAACTATTTAGAAATAAAATAAAGTATCACCAAATTATTATTGGAGTATTGGTAAATCATTTTCACGAAAGGTGAGGTGGTGAAAACTATTTATAGCAGTGGAAAAGGTCCTGTCATGATAGGAACCAATGGGTCATGAAGGATTTTGCCATGTTACTCACTAGATGGCAACATTGTCTCACTAAACACTGAACCACGAGTCTCCCCTGTTTCATTTGAAAGATGGTTTGGTTGTCCTCACAGTGGTAGATCTTGCTCGTGGTTCTTTAGTGGGGAAGAGGAAACAGATTTGTACTTGTCACTTACATACAAAGTCTTGTATGTACAATGGTGAGTCACCAAGAAATGCCCCGATGACTCAACTTTCCACTAATAATGAAACCTCAATAGGTTGGATAAGTATAAGTAGATAATGATGGACCATTAACCATAGATTAACTGGGCTACATCACATGTCTCTGTTAAGCAAGATGAATCACCTCCTTCTGCCGCTGTCTTACGTCAAACATTTTCACAAGTACATTTTGTTCCTCTGTATCCTGGTAAATGATCAGAGGTGTCGTGTCATTTCAAACCACAATACACTCCATTTACCGTCATGTCCTGCTTAAGGGTGGCTTCTTAGAAGGACTAGTGATTGAATGTGGTTTGCATTAGTGCCGTTTTTTTTTCTCATACAAGAATGAGACAAGCGCAGCATAGAAGAATAATTATGATTGTGACATTATTACAATTTCGACCTATATACGTGGACCGTGATAAAACCTTTTTTTCTCAGCACATTTACTCCTTATATTATAATAATTAGTCACAAAACTTATAAAGTGGAATCTCACATTTGTGGACTACGGTTTCATATTTCTTTCTGTCTGTCAGTCAGCCTTTACGTCACCATCTTTTTTATGATAAACGTAACTGAGCTTTTGATAGGGGTCCATGGGAATACGGCTGGACAATGTGACCTTAAAGTAATCCTATTTTACAAAATTGAATGTAATATAAAGTCTCATATCAGGATAATAATATATTATTGGTATATTGCAAGATACAAAACATGTGACTAGTTTGCACCAATTTAGTTTTCTAATGATGAAGTGAAATCTCTAAACAAGACGGAAAAAACTAAACAGAAAAAGCGTAATGATGCGTTTGAAAGTTCACCCCTGTGTTTTTAGTAATTCTTAAATAACAGGAAATACATCTATAGACATACACAACATTCATAGTCACAGTAAGACTCAATACATGACTCAACACCAACTCAAAGCCTGTCTAATACTTATGATGGCTCTGTTAAATAATTTCACCTCGTAACATTAGGGGTGTTAATCTTTAGCAATCTCACGATTTGATTCAGATTCTCGGGTGTCTGATTCAATTCAGAATCGATTATTGATTGAATGAATAGAACAGGGACCACTATTTGTAGTCTCTTTCTCCATTCACTGGTGTCCTTAATCTGCTGAAACATGATAGATGATCAAAATCAAAATCAAATAAATTGTATTTATATAGCCCAAAACCACAATCACAGAGCCTCAGTGAGCTTATATAGTGAGCAGTATAGTGAACGACATCCTCTGTCCTTAGACCCTTGATTTGAGTAAAAAAAAAAAACTTCCCATAATCTGCAGCCTTTCCATTTTAATAAAGTTGACATGATTGATTAATGAATTCATGAATTTGATTGCTCTCAGTTCCACCTTTTCCTTACTGTCAAACTGTGAATCAATTCTGGATCGTAGGAGATAAGAATCTAGGTTTTTATTTAAATCCATCCTCTACCCACCCCTACTCAACATGTTGTATTACGTTTCTAAAATCAAAACAACGAGCACATTCAGTGCTTTTCCTGTATTAAACTGGTTCTACATGGACTAGGCAACAAAAAACAACCTTCTGATGACTGACAAGTGGAATGATGACTGTCAGAAAAAAAAGGGTTGCTTTTACACTCCACAGGAAAGTGCAACCTGCTTTTTACACTTCAAAAGCAATGTCATCGCCACCACAGCTCTTACAACAGTACAAAGGGATTTGACTGACATACATGAAACCGAGTACAGACTGTCTTGTTTGGGCTAAATCATCTGGACCACCATGATTTTTTATTCAGTATAATTATCCATCTTAAAAATGTAAAATATAACATTTTGCTCCGCATCCTTGGAAGAAGAAAGACCCTTTTAAACATGGTGTCCAATAGAGGGCAGACAAGTGCTACACATGTAATCACTGAGAGTTTCACTGTGCTCATTTTACTCACACAGACTACACTGTTTTCATAAGATGAACTCAGCTTTGCATATCCAATAATTGTGTATATATATTTATTGTTTATCTTCAAGAACACTATGTGCGGATATTAGAATTCATACTGTAAACGTTATTAATTGGTACGCTGTGGTCTTCAGAGTCTAACTGTGTCTCCTTACACATGACCTAAACTGGGATAGGTAATATTGTGATTTCCTAATAAACACAATGATCCTAAATCCAATTAGTCGCCACTCTGCTTTGCACGAGTTCATCTCTGCCACATCCAGCTCACCTTTCCAGGTCCCTGTACTCCAGAACAGTAGGGATTAATTATTCAGCTACAATTAGCGTGATGTCAATAGTAATTGCCACCAGTGCAGTGCTCCTCTGACATTGAGGCGCCCTGTTGTGAGACCAAGATTACGCTTCTCTCATGTTAAAATTCCCCATTTCAATCAAGTTACTGTATGTGTTCAAGCTCTTGAGCGAGAACACACACATTCAGACTCACAGAGACACAACCCCACACACACACACCCACCCAGGGGCAGGCACGCATGACTGCACTCAAATAACCGACACTAATGCTCACATAGGTACACACTCGGAACACACACACAAGTGTTTTCTGCTAAATTTGAGGAAAATGACTAAAATATAGATAAGTGTAGCTTATTTTTTCCTGAAAACATTTTTAATGTTTATTAATAGCCACATATTTACTATTCTGCTCGCTTACGACTGGTACCTGGTCAGAGTTTATGGATAGATGGAAATATGCTACTGCTGTTGTTGACATGAATTGAAATGACATGCCAAAACATTGAACCTAAACTAACATCTGCAGGGTTACACTGGCACTGCTCACATGTTCAGGTTGCTTTATATTGCTGTAGTAATCAGTAGCAGTAATTTGAATGATTAAAACTTTGGAACATTGATATCAGTACTAAACTGTTATATATATTACACTGAATTAAAGAATATGTATTTTCAGTGTCAACATGCAACGACTGTTACTGTGTCAGCAGTTCATGACAGCTGTGCACCTCGGATGTTGTCTGGCCAGGGCTTTTGGGAAAAACGTGTTTTGTTATGTTTTTATTTTTCTTGTTTTTTACCATTTATTTTGTTCTTTTATTATTTATTGCAATGCGTTTGGCTTGTTTGATTAAGGATGTACTTATCGTTTTTGGCTCTCTCTCTTAACTTTGTCCTCTTTTCAACAAACAAATGTGTTTCATCTTCATATGATGCTCCAAAGTCTAGAAGTAGGAGTAGAAATGATGTTCTGATGTAACTGTCTCAGTCTTAATGTGAAGAGTACACAGAGATGAAAAGGAGAAAGCACCCAAAAGAATAATGTTGGTTGGTAAAAATAGGAATATGTTCTTACTCTACAAATGTTTTGTTGAGCACATATATAGATGTCTTTACTTTTGAGATGCTACTTTTTATTATCTCACCCTCTTTTTTTCCATTCCATTTTTCCTCTGAGTCACATGTTTAACCTACTAGACTTGGTGATACAGGGACTACTGCCTTGTTTCCATTGATTTCAAAATGAATTTCATTTGGATGATGAATCTCATTACAAATTTTTACACTTGCTTGGTCGGTCAAACTATTGAACTTCTGTTATCACGGCCAATTTGGTTCAGCCAGACAGAAAAAAAAAAAAAATCCTAGACTGAGCAAGTAACTTCTACTTTATTAACGGAAGTGTAATAATGTTGATGATATTGAACTGATAATACATTAACTCGGTTAAAAACTTGTATTGCTTCTGGTCTCTTTCCAACTAACTGTAAATGGTGCAATGTGGTGTGTGTTGAAGATTTGTGGGCCAAGCTTATGATGTTTATGCCCAGCCTGTACTGTGTGTGGAAACATCTCACTATGGGGCCCGGAGTATTGATGGCGGTGATAAAGACATGTAATAATGTCATAAAGCCGGAGAAGACAAGGAGCTGTAAGTGGAGATTGGCTGAACAGTGTAACCAGTAATCAGTCAGCGGGGTGAAAAATGACAGGGCCAATGTGTGTAGACAGAAATGGGGAATAAAACATGGGGCTCATGAAGGCTGAACGGACCAGAGCGGGAAGAGGGCGGGGGAGTAGAGGTGACCTGCTCTTAGAGGGGACAGTCCTGTCGCATTCCCTGATTACAACCAATAGGTCTCAATTTCACATGACAACACCAACTACTCATTTGGGGCAGCGTCTGTATTATAGAGCTTGGAGGAGAGAGGGGAGGTGAGGTTAATGTCCCATTGGGATTGTAATACCTTCCTAAAAGACTAACCTCTGTGGTGAAGAACATTTTTTTGCGCCAGCACTTTTCCTAACCTGCTGTACAACCCTGAATCTGCACCTTGTCTTTCTTTCAAGCCGGTTGAAATGACGGATTTGGATATGAAAATGTTTATTTATTTATTTTTGATTCGGATGTCTTTGCTGTAGATAATTACTACTTGATTATTTTCTAATTGTGAGATTAATAAGAGGGGTGACTAAATTCATTCACTGAGATTAACACACATTTTCACTCAGTTTTGACTGGCAGAGCTCTTGATGCGATGTGACAGCGTGGCCTGTGGTTTGAAGGGGGTAAACAGGCGAGTTTATCAGCAACGCAAAGGATCATCGAGTTTGAGAAAGTGGACAAAACGGTCTAGCTGCTAATAATGGGCCATAGAGTTGGGTCATGGCTAAACACTCATAATGATATTTCAGATATGCTGTCTTGTGAACAAATGATGACGCAATCACCTGTGGCAATAACACCGTCCGGTCTGGTCTGCTCTTCACTGACCTGTCAGCAAAAGTCAAGACAGGAGGAACCCACCAGCAAGTTGTTGACATCAGTATGGATGTGACTGCTGTCTTCGTAATTATTAATTGAGTATGGTGGCTCAGGTTAGCAGGATTATGGTGGATGGCAATCACTCATAACAGAGCCGCATGTGACATTTGGGCTATTCTGCGGTGAGGTCTGTGGATTACCCCGAGCGGTGGTTTTTCAAACTATGAGACGTTCCTCCTCGGGGTGTGTGAAAGAGCTGTAAGGGATGGTGCAGAGGCAGCTACGAGAGGCGGAGTGGATGTGTGAGTTTAAAGGGAGAGGTAAAAACAACAGGAAGTTAGTGATTGTGGTTTGTCTGCTGATTTGGCCCACTTATCAACACAGCTGCAGCATAGAGGCAATTAAGGTACATAACCACATTTTCTTCCATTTTCTTTCTTTCTTTACTTTTCTGATAGCTCATTGTCATAACTCAAATTTGAACACGCAGACATGATACACATATTTTTTGAGTGTGTGAGTTTTAAAGGATATTGCCTTTTACGTCCATCACAGATGAACGTCCAGAAATCGGCTTGAAAATATTCCTTTAGAAGTTGAGAATCACAACACATCATAACAAACATAACAAGTTTTCTTCAGCATCAAAGAAAAATTCAGTGATAGTTGTCAGTACATCCATCGGTACACAACAAACAAGAACTGCTAAAAGCTGATTTGGCATGCTTTTAATGGTGACAGCTTGCCAAATTTTCAAAAGGTCCAGTGTGTGATTAATGAGGATTTAGGTTGATCAATGATCTTTTGGCAAAAATGGAATATAATGTTCATTATTATCAATTTATTTGTGTATTATAACCTGAAAAGGATTGTTGTCTTTTCAGCATGCTTTTATATCTAAAGAGGGAGCGGGTCCTCTTCCAAGGAGCCCACCATGTTTCTACAACAGCCTAGAAGGGACAAACTAAACATTGCCTCTAGAGAGTCTTTCGTGTTTTTTGCATTTTTTAGCAGCCACTACAGGGGATGACAAGATGAGGAGTATTCAGTTGGTTGCAACCTGCAACCTCACAACTAGATGCCACTAAATCCTACACACTGGAGCTTTAAAGGCCGGCACACACTGGCTAAAACGTCGGACGTCTGAAGCGTTTGGAGAGAGTTGGACGAGTTCGGGAGCTACTCTGTTCGGTGTGTTCAGCTGTGTTGGAGGCGCGCGGAAGCGCGAGGACCGCGTCTCATCCGACTGAACATGTGAAGTCGGCCGTCTGAGGTTGGACACCGTCGGATACTCTGATTGGTTGTTAGCTAGCTGTTCAGTGACCATTTTGATTGGCAGTGTGCCAGCGAATCAGCGCGGCGTGTGGGAGGGGTGGCGGAAGTGACAATGGTAAACAAACCACGTAAACAGAGACGGCGCAGAGTTACGAACAACACTTCACCGTTCGTTATTTTTGGGATAAACCAATGTATTTTTGAAAGCTATGGCTGTGTGGACCGAGGACTTTGAGGAGCAGCTGATTGCCCTGGTGGAAGAGAGACCACCGTTATACGAAATCATGCAAGTAATGCCGAGCCAACACTGTTGCAAAGTTGCAAGTGTCACCAGTGATATTGCTTGTCTGGTGCTGCTATACTGTACATTCACTGCCATTGCATTGTGCAGAGTGTAACTGCTCCCAGATTGATTTGATTAATCATATTACTTTGCTTGTGTTTTAAACCTAGGTCTGATTGATGCAGTTGATCAGGCGGTTTGCACTTGTTCTTCCTGGGAAAATGCTTGCGTTGAACTCAGGTTTTGGAAGTTGAACGGTTATTGGACTTAACAGGCAATTTCACTGAAACCACTCTTTCTGCACTTGTACCCCCCACCCTCTCACCCCCACTCAAGTTTTATGCAGATAAGACTGAAGCCTTCCCCTCCCAGAGCTGGGCGGGTGCCCACTATGCAGGAGTTTATCTGGCACACGTGTCCCTCCCTCCATATTTCACTTCTGGTTCTACTCTCTCTTTCTGATAGCTTTATCACTGCGGAGGGGTCAGATGCTGACACCAGCATAAGGGCCGCTTAAATCGCTCTAAACAACATCTATCATGGACCCTATAAAATAAGCTTCATGGCACGCACAATACTCTGGCCTCGTGCTTGAGAATGCTCGTCCATCATACGGCTGCTTGACTCCAGGAAGCCTTTTTTGATGATATGTACAGGATTCAGAAGAGGGAGGTTCTGATTTGGCCCTAATCAGTCTTTATGAGTAATTTCAGATTATAGACTGCATGGGAGATCTATCGTTCTTCGGGAGAGACAGGTAGGCTGTTTTGGAGGTGATAAATGGCACTAGCCTACAGTTCTATTTATTGATCAGGAAGAAGCTTGATATCAGAGCCTTTCAGAAAGCAGAAAAATAAAAAGATCACAGAAAGGCAGCGATGAAGGCTGAGGGACTAGGTGCAAAAGGGAGGGCAGACGGACACTAATTGACTTTGATTATTGGCCTAATATTATGACATGCTGACAGGCTGCTTATAACGTCTTAGAAAAACTGAAACAAATGGGATGCAGGTGCCTGAATGGAGAGAGAAGACGCTGTTATGGCCCTTAAATCACAACAATCCTGCAGGCTGTTCAGCAACCACTAGATTAATAGCTGGATGCTAACAGATTGCAGCAAATTGTTAGTCCTCTGAGGTCAAAAAACGAAAAGAAAAATGAACACGTAATAAAAAGGGAAAAGCAGCTTTCTGTGCTGTGACTAATTTTCCTGTTTTGACAGTCTCAATGTGTTAAACAAATGTTCTTATAGCTAATTCATCAGGGCTATTTTGACTGGCTTACATAATTAAACATTTCAGATAACCATAGCAGCCGTTTCTTTTGGTTTTCTTCATCTATTAACAGCTTTACTACGGTTTGTTCACTCCTGTGGCAACAGTGTTTTAAGCTCTCTAGCGTTAAGTGACTATTCTTTGGAGCAGCCCATCACTTCGCTGATTAAACACAGGCATTTGGCAGGATAAAAGCGCCACTCATTACACGAGATACATCATTGAAATTAAAAGTGAAAATGTCCAGAATTTGATGAATAGGCATATCAATATATTCAGATTGCGATTTAATGTGATAGATGTAAGACATTGTTAAGCTGATAGATGTGACTGTAAATGATAAGTAAATTTAATGCGATTGTGTGATATTAACTAGTACGTTGTGCTGATGTTTGATGGGAACACGTAATATTCATGTTTTTTAGTGTGTCTGCACTTTGTTTTGTGACTCTCTTTCACGTACAAAGTGCACTATGTCTAAATGTGTAATTATGGAACAGTTACAGTGGTTAAGTGAATAACTATCAGACAAAGTAAGAAATCCAGAAAGATTTAAAATCAAGGTAAATATTTTGACTGCCACATTTGAAAAGTAACAGCTGTGACAGCTCAGCCTCGTGCATCTCTTTACTCTCGTGGCCTGTCTGAGGCTATGGGGATAAGACAGCGTCTCTGAATGCAAATCTTAAGTAGACGAGCAAAATGGGCCTGGAGGAGCCAAAAAGAGAACAATCAATGACCCAGAAAAGAGAAATTATTGTCCAAGCCCATCACTTAATTTCTTTAAAAGCCTATTGAGAAGTCAGAACCGCTCAATGTGCATCCACTAAAGTTAACACTCTCGGTATGCCATACAATTTAATTATTAAGACATGATTCATTCAGTGAGTGGTCACCCATTCGATGGGACCATTTATGGGCCAGCGTATTCTTTACAGCTCAAGAATCCTCCTTTTGGTCAGTAATCACTGAACTGTACAAATGTAATTTAGATACTTGATTGAGGAAGAGATTTTGCTAATTAAGAGTTTTTGTAGAGTGCATAATCATTTTGGCTGGCTATTCATCAGGAACAATGTGATGATTAGCCCTTGTGGCAGACTAAGTGCTGCTTATCTGCTGGAAAGAAAAGTAAAGTGTCTCATCTTAAAGGATCCTTTAGCATATACAATAACTAATCAGGGTATGTGAGCCCAAGGAGTGCTTTTTTTTTCCTGGGCAAACTGCATAATCAAATCGCATCAAAAACAAAACGTACACAGTACATTAAATTGAACATACGACTCTTCCAAACTCCTGGGGCCAGATGTATAAATAATTCATATGCACATAAACCATGCATATACTATTCCCTCACATAAAACGGTGTAAATATAAACGATAACATGGTGAGAATGTGCACAACTAACACATACTTCATACTGTACGTACACATGTATAAGCACGCTCTGGAGTGTGATACTGAAGACACACTACTGTACTTTTTAAGGGTGCTAACTTGCAGTAATGTTTTGGTGAATTCAATGTACACCTTCTCATGTGAGGAGGCGGTGCAAACCCAAGCGGGTTCGATTGTCTGTGAACGTTGGGCTATGTATTATAATATGACATTAATTCGCCAGATGTTTTTGTAGTGGGAGTGCAGGCAAACTCAGAAGGAACAAGAGCCTGATGACACTGATCATTGGAAAAAATCCAACTCGTCGTGGTAGAGAACCACTTCCAAGCACCTTTAAAAAAACTTTTTTTGAGGAAGTGAGTGGAAGCGGTAGAGTAGCGTTTCGAGTGAAATACGAGCAGTGACTCTACTGTCAGTGGGGAGTTCATTCAACCACAGTAGGGCCAAAACAGAGAAGAGTCCTAATCGAGAGTGATGGGACAGACAGTCTTCCTGAGGCAGATGAGGACAATGGTCGGGCCAACATGTAGGGTTTGACCACAGCTTGGAGGTATGAAGGAGTGGTTCCTTTCACAGCCATGTGGGCGAGCACGGGAGTCTTAAACTGGATAGGAACTGCAATAGGGAGCCAATGTAAGAGAGAGGAGTGGCGCCGAAGAACTTCGGAAGGTTTAACACTGAGGTGGGCAGCAATATTCTGGACGATTTGCACAGGGTTTTCTTTGGTGATTACTTCCATATGTAAACTATAATGAACAAAATAACTAAGCATAAAAATACATTTGCACCACATAACTCTCAAAATCCCCCCTTTGGAGTATTCATGAGTGTTTTCAATATATGAATAAATCCCTCTTGACTGTCGGTTTTAATATTTTACATTTAGCTGTTTTATCTTTAATGACACTCATCCCTATGTAGAGATTGTGTTAACGTAGACTGAATATATAGGCAGGCACCACCACTTCAGACACTAATCAGACACTTGAGAACTCGGATTATGAGAAGAGAAGGAGATACCATCCCAGAAGTGGTGAAGCACTAGGAGGCAGTCTCAGCAATCAAGTGCTAAAGTGGATGGAGCATAGTTCTTGGAATGGAATCAGGCAAACATCTGCCTCCTGTCTCAGCATTGCTACTAACTGCAACTAATCATTGTTTACGGAATTGATTAATCTGCTGATTATTTTCACTGGCATCTCTAAAAAACAGCCTGATTTGTTTGACCAATATTCAAATTTGACAAAGAAAAGCTGCACATGGTCACTTCAGAGTGTGCATTTGTGCTTGAAAGGTATTTTTTAAATGATTAATTGTTTGTCAAGAGTCGCCAGTTCATTTTCTTATCGTTAACTAATCAATTAATCGCGTAGATAGATAGATAGATAGATAGATAGATAGATAGATAGATAGATAGATAGATAGATAGATAGATTTATTAATTAATTAACTTTAGGAAATTAGGATATCATAGCAGCAGCTACATTCAAGTACAAATACAATCAAAATACAAGAGCAAACAGAGATTTTTCAGTAGTATATAGTATTCTTTCTATTACCACTGTTGTGTTACGTAACAGAAGAGGCTACATATTAATTCTCCGTGTTTGGTTATTCCTACATTTTGTTGTGTGAATCTATGTTTGACACTGTGAATCTGAGGCCCTGCCCATTGTACGTAGCGTTACCTTAGAAGAGAAGCCCCCCCAAATTCACTATACTAGATCAGAAAAACCGTAGAAATGGGAGAGACAGAGTGAAGACTAGAGTAAAGCAGAGTGTGTCTTGGCACCGGACCTCTGATTCTATTTACGGCTTTTAACAGAAATCTGATTAACGGAGGCATTTTAAGCGGAGTGACCCGGTGGAGGAGTGAGGAATGGGGGAGAGGAACAGACGCTTTCATTAAATCAGCAATCGATGCCAGCACTCCTCAGAGACCAGCGCGCAGGAATAAAGGAATAAAATAAAATGAAATAAAGGAGCCATTTCCCACGTTTATCTCGCCTTTTTGGGGTTTGAAGAGCACTGTGGATGCAACATCGCTTTACAGTAGGGAGTTTTTCTGTCCGTTACCCTGATCTCGTTGGCTGTCTCTCCTAAGCTGTTTTGCACTGTAGTAGTGACACGATTAAATAAATTACAAACTAACCGTCTATTTTTCCATTATGAGCAGGAATCATTTTAAGGATGAACAAAGCTGATGATCTGATTTGTCAAACAGCCAGCAAACTGCTCAAAAGACATAATGCTATAGCTCAGTGATCAAAACAAGCCGTTTATAAATGGAAATTATGAAACACTTGAGCATTTCCTCTGAAATGGACCTGAGGCGATGGCCTGAGGGGCTGCTGAGAGGGCTGTCTCTCCCCAGCAGATAGAGCCATTCAGCCCTGCATTATAGCCCCATTAGACATGGCTATCGCACTGAATGGTTTGCCTACCACTGACGCTGTTTCTTATTACGGCTGTACAAAAGCAAGGAGACGTATCAATACCCAGGATTACGGCTCATTATATGATGCCTCAAAAAACAAACACGTACAGTAGAGCTGGTCCTGCAAGGTACATCTATTTTTAAGGGCACTAGCTGATCATTAAAGGTTATTGAGGGGTTAGTGGTTTGGATTCAGCCTACTAGCACAATGGACACCTGAGTATCATGAAGTTCCATGGTGTAATTCACCTGCTTCAGCACTTTAGTGTAGAGGAGTGGAGGAGGAAGAGTGGTAATGATAACAATGCTGATTAAACAATACACGTGTGGGTCCAAAATTACCAAACCTCTGAGGCTGCAGCTCTGAGTAGTCTGTATAATGCATCATAATGAGACAATTTTGTCTGTTTCAGAATGTCCCATTATGCTGCTTTCTAACTTTTCCCCATATTCTCTTTTCAGCGCGATACAGTGGTAATGGTAAAGAAGGGAGGCAATTACTTGTACACACCGCGATCATTCATTTACTTTAACATATCATGCATAATTACTTTTGCTTTAATAGCACTTAGGAACAGGAGAGAAATTCTGTAGACTGTTAGTGGAGCACGCTACCTTTATCCCTGTGACTAACACCGGTGTAACACAGACAGATTGCCCCCTGGAGAGGGTAGGTCTGCTGAAAATAATCTGTCTCCCACTTTGTGAGTGTGTTGGAAAATCTGCCACAGGGGAGCAGCGTCAGTGATACACAATAGCAGCAGGAATCACTCTTTCAGCCCTGACATGGATTTAGCTGTTGGCTCCTCACATGACGAATGGACCGTAGGAAATCACCTCACTGTTGCAAGGATGAGGATTGGAGATAGACACGGAGGGGCAAGGGAACCCCCAGTGCTTTCCGCTGACCAGACGATTGCGTGTTTATAGACAGTAATTCGTGATTTTTGATGGTCCATTTGTTCTACAGCTAAACCAAGGGACTTTCCCCGGGAAGCACTAGTATTTGGATAATGGTGCGGTTGCTGGGTCATTCTAAAGTGTTTGGTCAGAACTTCAGTGACACAGATGTTTGCCACAATGGGAAAGCCCTCTACGGACACAAACAACAACCATACACAGCTTTTAAGTTTGTGTGGTTCCACATAATCCAAAGTGCAATGAAAGTCAAATGGCAATGACTCTCAAGTGGTGCCCAACTCTATGCATTAATTTGTCCTCTCGGCCAGCTGGAGAAGTCATTTTGGCTTACTTCAGCCATACTGCTCGTCCTGATTCATGCATCCGATTTGCTTTGTGTGAGGTGATAGCGCCGCCGTGAATGAACGGTTGAACGGAGAGGAGGAAGGGTGAGGAGTGACAAGTCGAGTGGCTGCTACACTGATAAATAGCCTTGGTTTTATTCAGCTTCATCTGTTTAAGGGAGGCTCAGCACTCTCTTTCTTTCAACATAAGAGTCCCAGGGAGATTCTTACCCCTGGGCAGGTGGGCTTGGTACACAATTCTCCTCTTTGGGTAAGCACCTCTCCTTTAGCCACCCGCCTAATGATCCTAGCCAGCATCTGGTGCAGGTGGCCCCAGCAATTCTTTATACTGGAAGAGGAATTGACAGCAAGACACTACTTTCTCTCTCTCCTTTTCTTTTACTCCTTTTTTACTGTCATTTTTTCGTGCCCCATTTTCTCCTTACCCCCAATCTCAGTGCCTTCCTCCTCTGTAATTTCCATTCACCAATTTATCACACTGATTGCGTTTGCCAGCCACATTATGTGATTTAAGAGTTAAGATAGAAGAGATTGATACACCACGAGTTCCTTTTACAATAGAAGTGCTGTTCTTCTTGTTTGGATGGATGTGCAGGTGCAGCGTTGGCCTGTGCTGAGACCTCCATAAACTCTGGTGGAGCATTAAAGCGGCAGATGTGCTCCTAAGGGGGAGAGCAAGGCAGCTCGGAGCCGTGCCAGCAAACAGGTTGAGAAGAATGCACATATAAAAAGAGGTGGGACCAGCTTGGGTATCAATAACATATTATTGTGGTACAGTCTGCAAATAGTAACTTCTCACTTAATTAACTTTATTTCTGCAGGGAAGATGAGAGAAGGGGTAGAATAGCATGCCACAACATGTTTAGCTGTCTTTGGTGAAACAGGAGAAGCTAAACAAGAATGATAGACATGTTCATGTTTACACACACACACGCTCATATACCATTCAATCATGTGTCTAAATGCTGAATGTTGAATCACTCACAGAGTTTCGCAGAGTCCATTAATTTGGCCCCCTATCGCATGTCAGGAAAGAGGCTTCAGGATTCCTGAGAGAGTTGTTTTTGCTCACAGTTTACACTGAGCTGTGTGAGATCATAGTAAAAGCATCTGTAAATTAGGTTTATAGGATACTCCCACAGCACCAGATACCCTATATGTTTGGCCAATTAGCACAGAAAACATTGTGCAACAACGGTGGTACAAGAATAAGTCTCAGTGATGCTTTCATCATATCTGCTTCTGGGATGGGATTGGACCAAGTGTCATGGCCTAAATTGTCCCTCCAGGAAGTGTTTAGGAGTGTTTAAGTGTTTCAGGCCATTTGGAGTTGATATGTACCTATTTGTATTGACACTTTTTTGAATCTCATAGTTGGATCTAGGGTTAGGCATGATATGAAGGCTTACACTTTTCCAAATGTCACCAGTTACCAGTTATGCGACAAATTCTTTGGTGTCCCTCTCCATTGACAACCACCAGAAGCGTTGTCATTGCACTGCTAATATGCGTCTTACCCAGGGTGGCAAGCCAATGGAGAAGAGGAGCCTCAGTGGAGAAAGGTGACTGGCAGGAACAAACAACTGGTTATCTGGACAAGCTCTGTGCAGGTTGTTTAGCGTGGAAGTGCTTTACCTTGTTCTCTTGCTCTTAAGTTACAGCACTGATGACACATGCAGTAGAGAGTATAACTCCCAACTAGGCTGGGATGGAGAGTTCTATGGCTGAAAGTGCAAAGAAAGGGTCGTTTGGCTTGACATTTCTTAGAGCCTGGTCTGTCTGAAAGGGAGAAGTTAAAATGGTTAAAGAAGAAGGCCCAGTTGTTTGACGAGTGTTCAGTTGCTTGGCTGAACAAATGTATTCCAGATTTTTGTGGTCAGTCCAGACGATAAATGGCTGTTCTGCCCCTTCCAACCACTGTTTCTATTATTCCAGTGCGTGCTCCACTGAAAAACAACACCCGGTTCCTACTTTCATATTGTAATCGTTGTCCTCTGAAGAGAAGGCACACAGGTGAACCCTATGATCCTCAGCCGACTGACAGAACTATCCCCACACCGGTGTCCCAGATATCCACTTCCACAGTTAACTGGGGAGTGGGATCTGGGAAGATGAGAATAGGTAGAAAGGTGAAATGTGACTGTGACTCATCAAAAGCTCCTTCAGCAATGGAGGACCACCGAAAAAAGGGGTGTTGAGAGGAGCTGCCACTGATGTATGGTTTGTGGATGAACTGCTTGTAGAATTTGCAAAGCAGAATAAGCGTTGAAGCCTTGTGTTGGAGGAGCAGTGGGCTGCCTTGGTTTTGGCTGGGTCAATCTGGTAACCCAGAAAAGATACCTCTGAGGTGTGGAACTAACACATTTCTGCTTTAACAAAGAAGTGATTCTCCAAGAGCCTTTGCCGAATGCATACATATACCAGATGACCAGATCACAGAAAACATTACAAACTAACTACTGGAAGACTGCGGGAGCATTGGTGAGTCTGAATGGCATTACCAAATACTCACAGTCAACACTAGAAGTATTAAGGACCATCTTCCAGTCGTTCCACTGTCTTCAGCGGTGCCTGTGAGGAGAGAGAAGATTTACTTCAACTGGGACCTCGGATCCAGGGCTGTGGATGCTTCAAGATCCAAGCAGCAGCAGAGCCTACAACTCCCTCCGAGTCCTGCAGCAGCAATGAAATAAAAACACTGCTAGAAACGCAACAAACAGCGCATGATAGGAGCACACGCCAGGTGTGCTGTGCCACAGGAAAACAGTTGTTTTGCACAGGACATGCTGCGCAGTTGAACTTCTCCTGCCAGTCTGGTTTGAACCATCTTCAATCAAACTCTCAATGTTGTAACAGCGGAGGCAAAACGGAACTTTTGCATGATTTAAGTTTATATTTAAGTTGTGTTGGCAACATCTTATAGGTCTCACAATATTAGGTTATGCAATGTGCTTATTTGTCATACTGTATTTGCCACCGGCCATTGGCCATTCATATTTTCATCTGCCGGACAACAACACAGGATACCAGCAAATTCAGCTAATGTAAGCCTTGAGGCATTGATCCACCTGATTTTTTTTTAAATGTAAATATGATATCCTCTTAATTTATCACTGACAAGGAAAAAATGATTGAGAAAACATTATTTCCCATATTGCCCGAGCCTGTACACTCAACTCTATTAAAGCCCTTAATCACTTTAGTAACGTGTGTTCTCTTAGAATTCTGGGCACTTCAGACAACATTTTGAGTTCATGTTGTCATTTATGACTGTAATTCCCCCCAACCCTGTCTTATTACCCCTATCTCTCCCTTTGCTTAGTTTGATATGCGTAAAGAATGCAAATTAGCCACTTAGTAACCACATCAATTATCCACCTGGCCTCTTATCAGCGCCTCTGTGTTGTTTGCAAAACACTCGTTACGGTCCTGTGGTGATGAAGGCGGACGGTCGCTGGTGGAGTCCATGTTATGGTTCGCTCTGGAACCAATTAGTACTCAATGCCCGCCGTCCTCTGAGACCAGTTAAACTGAGCAAGAGGCCGAGGCTTAAAACAATAATGTGCAACCAGGCCACACCTATATAATATGTTTATGTAAGTGTATTATCAAGCAAGTATCATGGTCAACCGCTAGACCTTATCATAAAGCCAACACACATTTAACAGTATGTTTCACACTATAGAGATGTGGCACATGGAGAAAAGCAGTCAACAAAAAACATACAGAGAGAGAAAGAGAGAGAGAGACGGAATAAGGGAGGTTGCAGAACAGAAGCCATATTTCAATTTTATTTTTAGAGGCCGGTAATCCACTCGCTACCTCTCCCCTGTGTCCCCTGCTCTCGATAAGGTGACGTCAGCGAACGGGGAGTCTTTTTCCGGCCCTCCTCTATTTCTAGGGGGGGAAGATTGGCCTGGTATGATCCGGTTGTGCACTAAGATAGACCTGGGTGCAGGTCCTGTATCTCGGAATGGCCGGGCAGAGAGATGGGAAGACTTAGCAAGGGGAGGAAGAGGAGAAGTGGATGGAGGTGAAACCGATCTGTCTCTCATTATGTCCTCTGTCTTTGTCAGATAACCCAGGAAACATCTCAGACCCATATGCAGCTTTTAGAAGCTTGATTTAGATCCACTCTGCTTCACAGCCCTATCTCAATGAAACAAAAGAATTATGGCTGTATTGTTAGACGCCGGAACTTGTGTGCAAAGTATGTGAGTATCACTGAGTGCGAGCCATGTGTCTGCACCTGTGTGTGCATGTCATACAATCTGCTGCGGAGGCTGTTTCTGTCCTATGAAAGGAACATAGCTTTGGTGAGCCCTCGAGAGGTTTAATGTAACCTCTGGTGTAAAGCTCTCATCCCATGACTTTTACTGCCCTCTGTGTCCACCTTCATGCAATGCACACAAAAGGTGAATGTTTATAGCGTGTGTGCAACTATCAGTTTATTTGCAGTAACAGGCTGATGGCCCTTTCAAAACACTGACCCTGTGGTGTCTGTGGTGATATACAGCCGTAAGTAATAGCTACATTCACCAAGTTACTAAAAGATTTCTGATAAAAAAACTGTTAAATCTGTGCAATTAAAGGATATAATAACATCACCATGCATTAATGCTTGTTGATGCCAAATTAATATATTCAGTGTTGAAAAGACCAACAGCAGTGTCGGGCCGGGGCAGCAGGATCAGTGCAGCATTCGTAGAGAGAGAGAGAGAGCCAACCCTGACTTTTTAACAGTTAATAATCTGGGTTAGGGTGCAGTGGACTTTATATAGCTGTGGAGGGGGTTTGCTGGTTCAGTCCTGATTGGTGAAAGATGTCAGTGCCCTGCTCCAAAGGAGTGGGTGGGCAAGCGAGCATGCCGAGTCTGTGAGAGGGCCAAGTCTCTGTGCAAAATTAGAAACAGAATGGCTCCCGTTCAAAACAATGATGATTTAAGATTTGTTTTGAAGTTAGTCAGAATAACCACCAAGAAATACCATACCATGAAAAACCAGTGGTTGAATACAGCCAAGATATTTCCCAGCCAGCAATTTGATGGCTGGTGCACACAGTTTGGCAAGAAAGTATTTTTTCTCTCACTCCTGGCTTGTTAAAAAAGTGAAAACTGTTGACCTGCTACTGTACATTTCCCCTTTCCTTTTCTACAACTTCGTTAGCCGCACCTGTACATTGGAAGTCACACTCCATTCAGCCTCCTTTTTTCTTTTCCGCTTATGCTTCAAATAAAACTCTGTTTCAAAGACCACGCCATATGTGTATTTTCCACACTTTGGAATATGTAATATATTTAGTTTGGTGGTAATCACTCACACATTGGGACAACAGAGGCAAAGTACTGACTGAGAGAACTGAGCGAGGAGAGTCGCTGATGTTTTAAAACATGTATGGATGATTAATTACCTGGAGCTGCTGGAGGAAAATACTGGTTTTTCAAGAACACAGAGAGGGACCGCTACAAAACGAGTGTGTTTTCTCCCCTCCGTTGGAATAATTGAAATTTGATTAAAAGGGAAACCAGAATCTTCTTCTGCCTGGTAAGCAGAATATCCACAGAGAAATGCAAAAGTATCCTTTCCCCCCTTCAATATGGTAAAGTGTCCATCAGAGTTTGTACAGGGTCATTTGCCAAAGGACAAGGAGGGGAAGTCATTACTGCCTTCCCCTTTACCTGTAACCTCCAACGAATGCATATTACATTGAGTGTGGCGCAGTCAATCAATTGGGACCATACAATTACAATCTATCAACAAGGCTGTCAGGTTGAGCAGATCCCCAGGCTTGAGTTGGTAATGATGAGTTCAAACACCTGAAACAGGTCTTTCAAGTCCCTTGTACTTTGTGTGTGTGTGTGTGTGTTGAGAGAGAGATGAGGGGGGGAAAGACAGCGAGTGGGAAACAGAGGGGGTGTGAAAGATAAAACAGTGCGAGGGGAAAAAGAGCTAAAGTCCCCTTAGTTTGCCTTTTTCCCGGCCTCCCGATGCATTGACAAAGGTCCCGTGCATTTCGGTAATGAAAGAAAGGTCTGAGCAGCTGCTGACCAGCCGATAAACTACGGCTTTCTGTAGTGTAAAATAAGTGGTGATTCATCCTCAGATCTGCTCTTCCCTCTATGATTGCCTCCTCTTGTTTGAGAAGTGCTGTAGAACAAACAACACACGTCATCGACTGAACGCAGACAAAAGTCGAGCCACTTTCGCCGCAAAGAACACCGACTGTTCACAGATCGGTCATTTGACATTGATCATGGGCTCATTTCCTTGCAGCTGACATGTCACGAACTTCCAAAAACGCACTTATGAATGTTTTATAAGCTGAAACGCGTCAGATAATTTGCTTTCATTTTTTTGGTCGGTCATGTGTTAGTGAAAGTGTTTTTTGTGCGTTTTGGCATTGATGTTTTTGTATCAGTCTTGAGATGTTTTTCAGATAGAATGATGTTATAAACCCTTTGAGGCAGAGCCCCCGCTCTGATATGAGCTGTGGATGTGGACTTACAGGATATGTGTTTCTGGGGTGGAGGCGGAATTTTCTGACTCTGGAATAACAACACCCCACCTAACACTGGCATGTCTTGAAGCAAATTCCTCTCGGTTTGTAAATCTTTATTTCCTGTCGCAAACCCACAAGAACATATCAGACACTCAACTACAGACCCCGCGTTTGAAACTAGGCTCCGTAAATTCCTAAATTAGTTTTTTCAATGACCCAAACTGCACAGGATAGCAATGCTAAGTAAATAAATGTCTGGCCTGGTCGATTGGTGGAGGTAGGGCTTCAGGAAATGGTTTGCTTGGGGGTCTGAGTGCTTCCAGGCTGACGTTCCCTGCGATAGATCAGTGTGTCTTGGAATGTCCAAGTGGTGATCAGAAGTGTGGCTCTAGTTTCAGATACGGCAATAATAATAATAGGCAGGAGTTGGTCCAACTGTAACCAAGCCCACATGGTGTTAATCACTGGAGCTCTGTGCATGATATATCAAGTCACTGGACCCCACCTATACGGATTAAATGGTGTGGCTGGATCACTTACTCCCTAATGGGTGTTCCTTTTTTTAACCAAAGACTTGAAAAGATGCTTTTAAAATGGTATAAACCAAAAAAAACATCAACAATGCTGGACATGACATTATTTAATAGTCGTTAAATATTATTTGGAATCTCCCTTTGAAACCTCTCAGATGACAGATCTCCCCCAAGAGGTCACGTGACTAAACAACAAGTGAACCGAGCGTTGTTATTTTAGGATTGTCAGAATCTGAGAAATAGTAATGTTGAATAAATAAAGTGCTTTGAATACATTTTCTCCCCTTTTCCTGATTTTCTTTGGTTACACTCTTTGTCTCCTTTCTGTATTATCATTATTATCTGTATATCAGTATTCCCTCTTGTGCACCCGGTTTGACGCACTTCCTGTCCGTCGCTGAAATCTCAATTTGACTCAGGTAAAGATTAAACAGTGAAACAAAAACAAAGGCAAAAATGAATCAAAAGCAGCTCAATTCCATCCAAACTGTAACGTCAATACAATATTTCCTGCATCAAAAATAAGCGATAGTATAGTAAAGCTGTCAGATCTTTTAGCTGAGAGTGAAATCAATGCTGAACAAACAAATTCAGAAAATAATAATCCGTCCAGCTCTCAAAAAAATGTGTTATTTAATAGGTTGTTAAGTCTTTTTCCTCGTTAACACCCGAAGCAGATTCCAAATATATCTTGACTGGGCTTTACCTTAAAGAGTGAAAGGACTGAAAGACTGAATGAGTTAATGCAAAAACAGGTATAGGCTTAATATATCTGATGCTTATAGATGTAAACTGCCTTAGGCAAAGTCATCACTGTGTACTGTGTGTTTGTGTGTATGAGCATATGGAGTGTGTGTGTGTGTGTGAGCTCTTCTGCCTGTAATATCACGGGGAGGTGTTTTTAAAGACTTTATGAGCTACTGTATTAGCATACATATTTACTGTTGCAGACTGAAGGAGACGCTCTGCCATAAGAATCAGAAGAAGAAGAAAAAAAAAAAAAAAAACTCCACATATCACCCGGCTTACAAGTTAATCCACATTTTATTATGGCTGCTGAGCCGGCGAGGGGTAGATTAAAAACAACATGTTTTTGAGCAGGTTCGTGAATCAACTATATTAAAGGGGAGATTAGTTTGCCGTAGAGATTAAGTGTGGACTCACCACAATATCATCTGCAGATGTGAGCGTGTGTAGGGAGAGTGTTCGACCTCATGTTTCCGCTTCATCAAACATTTGTTATATATCTCTACCTGAAGGATTGCGTATGTGGACAGATTAGCCGGTTTGGTGGCATGGAGCTCATTGTCACCGTTACAGGACTTCTCATTCTGTCAGTATAAGAAATTACATTATCAGATAGGGAGCTGTCACACCCGGCTTTAAAAGTAGCTGCTGCGTCCACAACGAGCGCTGACACGCCAAGCGCAGCTGTAGATCGTCTCGTGGGTTCAAGGTCTTGTGAAGTCTTGATTCTTCACTATAGTGGTAGAACACAGTAGACCCAGTTTAAAGTCTCTATTTTGGAATTTACTTTATAAACCGGCAGTTGGGCCATCTGGCGGGTGCACTGTGTATCCAAGCACTGTTTGCTGTTTAAACAGTCACTGTGTAGCACCTCTGCAATAACAGTCCACACACTTTCATCTGCTGCTTTAGGAGCCCAGCCAAAATTTCGAACAATCCAAAGCAGGCCAGCACACGGACGAGCCGATCTGCTGTGTGTTTTTCTGCAGACTTCGTCCTCAAGAAAAAGAAAAGAAAAATTAGAGACTAACATTAAGTTTAGAGGAACTTTTGCCCGTACAGAAATGGCTATCAGATCTTCTGCAGAAGTCTGGACCGCTTTCCCACTCGAACGCGTGCAGACTGGACATGCACGTCTCCACCCCACTCTCTCCCAAACCAGCCCTAAACAAACCTGCTCTAACACCTCTCTGGGGGACTTGTCGGTTGGCAGCTTACGGACCACACACAGGCACACACACACACACACACACACACACGAGCGCGCGCTCACAGACTACACAAACACAAGTGCACACACAGGCAAATCCACACACACTCTAATTTAATATCCATAACAACATAACCTTGAAGGATAAAATGCAGGACTCATTTAAATGCTAATTTGTTTGTTAACATAACATCAAGATTCCGCGCGGGACAGGTTACGGAACTAGGCTGTCACTTGATATGTATATTTTATTCTACTTTGTTATTTTTATTGGAACTTTGATTATGATAATACAAAACACTAAATAAAACATTAATATAAACAGGAAGGACTTGAGCAACATCTTTTATGTATTCAGGTACTTATTACCAGGCAGGAAATAAGGATGGCGAGAAAGAAAGAAAGAAAGAGAAAAGCTAAGGGGTGGAGGATTCTGTGGATATGTCAATATTGAGACCGATGGGCCGAATCATATTTATTTGTTTGGATATCTCATATGCACACACTTTAACCCCTGAGTCTGTGAACAAGCACACAGTTCCGTCAACCACTTTGGTGTCTGAGCGTGGAAGACGACGAGAATACAGACTAAGCTACAACGATGGTAGTATGTTATTCCTTTTTGTTTTTCAGTAACAATGTGGCCTAATGGAAGTAGTTTAGCATTGTTCTTCTTAATCATCGTCCCACACACTTGGTTGTCATTTATGGTATTTAATTCTTGAATAATTCCGTTCCATTTCCCAGTAGGACAGGACTGGTCCCTTGTACTACTCTGTTCAGCTCATATGTGACACACTACTAAGGCCTTGATTGATACTGGTGAAAACACAATTGATGTCTTCCATCTTATCAAAGACATTTTAAGTTTCTCTGTGTTGTGTTAAGGTATCCTGTGGAGTTTTGATCTCAACTAACACCATGGGGCGATGTTTTAATGAGGAGGTCGTTATTATGTTTTGATCTCAGGAATGTGCACAAATCTACACCATGTAATCTACGCCAGCCTCTTCAGGACCCGCCTTTTGCTCTTCTGTTGCTCTTCATGCTGGCAGGCAAACCACACCCCTAGCTGCCAGTAGTTCCTTATAGGAAGCTGATTGGTTTGAACTAGTATTGCTTGTATAACTTGAAGTCTGGCAAGAGTCATTCTCACGTGATCGCCTAATCGAACTCGCGATCTTGTGATCTCACGAATCCAGGTAAATAGTGCAGGTTGCTCTCTTAATGCTCGATGAGGAAGACAACATGTTCAAAGCACTTATTAGGCTTCAGGAGTACACGTTACATTTGGTGAGAAAATCAGAATTTCTTCAATAGATATTACCCTGCTAAAGAATCATCAATGTTAAGGGGTTTGATCTCACATTTCATGTTTCCAAGAGGCAAAAGTCTTTCTCCCCTTTGGCCAAGTGTTTCTTGGTGTTTCCTTCTGAAAAAAATCTGTTATTGTAAATTACCAAGCGAGTCTAGTCCTTGTACTAGCTAAGCTCTCTTAGAAGACCAATCACCTGTGCAAATGACTGTGCGTGTGTGCCGTAGTCTTTGTTTTTGTTCGTTCTCTGTTGTCGCCCATATTTTTCTCATGGCCACCAATGAACCTCTGCAGTAGAAAACAAATGAAAACCTCTTGACTCTGGCTTTATACAGTTGGGATAATTAAGCTGTTTTGTGTAAGATTGGCGAAATCATTGCATCACCCGTCACTGAGGTCCTTTTATGTGCAGGGCATACTGCGGGAATGTGTCCTTAATACTCTGTAAGGACAAAAAGAGATATCTGTCAGTCTGGGAGACGACAGTAGATATTGCTTCTAACAGGTATGGGTGGTGTCAGTCGGGACAAAATTGGGGTCGATAAAATGGCCTGTAAGTGACAAAACTGTAATGAAAAAAACACATGTTGGAGTTTTTTTTTTCTCTTTTATCTTCTTACAAAATTGCCGGTCTACTTTATTGTCTTAAAATTAAGCCAGTGTATCACCGCCTTTCATGGTTGTCGTCTCATAGTGAATTATGGGGCATCTGATGCATTGGTGGCAGAAATGATCAATCAGTGTATTGCATATGTGTTTGCCGTTAAGAGCTTATCCAATCTATGTGCACCCTTCTGTCTGTCTACTGTATATCCATCCCTCTGTCTGATATGCTCTAGTGACACAAAGCCCTCCAATGTGTTCTCATCAGAGATGGACGGCCTTGGTCGATGGCAGTATAAACTCCAATCCTGCCCCCAGCATCAATGATAACACTGTTGGGAGGGAGGAATGCTAACAGGACGAACACTTCAGCGGGAGGGTGGTAGTGGTAATGGGGTGGCGGTTGATCTGGCCGGGCATGCCTCCTCATTACCAGCCTCTGCTTTTAGAAACGGGATCTGTTTATTTGGCTGAGTCTCCCCTAAGGGCATTGAGCTGGCGGGGCAATATGGGCAAGTGTTCTGGCGAACGCGCAGCAGCGTGATTATTATATCACTTACCACAGCTCATCAAAGAGACATCACTTCTGAGAGTGTTTAACTAGCGCGCCCAGCCGTGGAAAGTGTTGAGGCTCGTTTGCTCTGTGTGTCGCTTGAAGGGGATATGGCAACACTAGTGTAGGGCCTGTGTTTCTTGGCCTGTGGTTGTCATTTGTGTTGTTTAGGGGGGTTCGAATGTGTCAGAGTGAGCATGTGTGTGTGTGTGTGTTAGTGTGCATGCAGATATGTATGTGTGCATGATTATTTTTGTGTGCATGTGTGTGGTCTAAGTGAGACGTATCGGCCCACCCTTATGTTCCCGCGTCCGTATGAGTTTCATACCACACACGTAAATGCACTTGCACTCCAAAGACGTAGCACGCCTTCTCTCTATTTTCATTTCTGAGTGAATGGGCCCATTTTTAGGAGAGCGTACAGGCTGAGGGGAGAGCTCTCTGTCTCAGATGATCTATAGAGTAAGTGGTTTGGACGAGCCTCCTCTTGATGCGAGCCCCACTCCAACGCGAGTCGCAATACGTCAATGTCGGCTGCAATACACTGAGCCATATGTCGGCTCGCGGGTCTCTCGCACTGAAGCAAAGGCTTTGCCTCGTCACAGTGGCAGGAAATTTTCATCATTATACATTTAGAGGATACCCCTGTGTCATTACGTACAATGGGAGAACAGGGGGGATTTTCACACAAGGTGATTTGTCCCTGTTGCCACATATGGCGTCTGATGTGGTAAGTTGTCTGCAAGTAGGACAATGAATCATGTGACTTACCTGAGAGGATCCTGAGACAGCAAAGTTCTTTTCCATTCTGCAGACGGGCTCCCTGGCTGTATCGCCCATTTCAGACAGGGGACACACAACATTGCTGTCTTCATTTGTTTGACATCTCTATTATGTTAATGTCTCCTTTGGCTTCATTCACAATTACCGGACTTTAATGATAAGAGCTACATGCTTGCATAATATTTGAACCCCCGGCTGTGCAAGGAAACATTGTCACAACATTACAAAGAGAAGTTATGATATTGAGGAAGAAGATTGTTTTCTTTGACGCTGCATTAGTAATGGATTTTAAGACTTATTTCAAATTGCATGCCTGCCCCCACCTCTCAAAGTCATTCAGCTATTTTCTCTACAATTTCATCATTTAGCCCAACACATTATTAGGAAATTCTGCCAGCTATTTTAAAAAGTATTATGGAGAGGACGTACTAGTCTGATTGTTGTTGTTATTAAATTATTTTTAAATTCTCCTTCTAAATTGATCTGACATTGGAAGAACAGAAGATATAAAATGAAGTGGTGACTCTGGTAGGTCAAACTGTCGGTGGAATTTGTTGAGAGCACATGTATGTTATAAAAAAAACCCGCCATGTTTGGTAAAAGTGTATCGATTATCATATTGCAAGAGAAAGTGAGACAATATATGGCCTTATCAATATTTTGTCCCACTTATGGAGTGACAGATTTCTTGTACATATTCAACCATATGTTGCGGCAACTTTTAGGTTAATCCAGTGTAACCAATTCAGACATGTCCCATGCTTGAAATATTACGGAGATGTTGCTACACCCGACCTAGTGAGAAAACCGCCATGGCTTTGATTTAAAAGCGACTCAGATGCTTAATCAGACATGCGACTGACCTGAAAGATTTGCGTAACCGGACACAGGTGTGAAAGGAGCTTGTGAGTGTAGTCACTACATTAATACAGTCTGGTGTAAATATTCAGACCGTGGTGTGGTTGGATTTTTTTAGACCGGCTGCACATGTAAATAAGCCTGAGTGGTGGGCAGAGATCAAGGCTGGGAGTGAGGGCATGAAATAGCAGGAATAGTGTGTCCTGCCAATGTTGTCGGGGTCTCGAGTCTGTATGCGCAGTCACACCCAAAGTTACAGTCGGATTACCTTGGCAGACCCACATTTACATGCATCTATGCATGAAGCACACAGGCGCACACACGCATACATGTGTTTTCAATGAAGCAGACAGGCAGGAGTATAATGGTAAGTGGCAGGAATGGGGTTAGGTTTCCCAAAGGTCCTGCTGCACCGTGGTGGGCAATGGGTTTAGAAGTGGGTCCAAGGAGTGTGTGTGTCTATTTACACATGGGTATGCCAGAGTGAGAGTGTGTTTGAGATTGGGTTGTTTTCACAGTAATGCGGGTGGAAGGAGCGAGACCCACCCTGAGTCACGAACAGAGGTCTGATTGTGCAGCAGACGGAGTGGGCTGGATGGCCTGAGCCGGCTCTGGGGAGAAGGTAGGACAGAATGTTTCCCCTGAAGCCGCACCGTGACAGGTGGCAGTGAGACCGCTGTCACATTATATCCCTCCCTACCGCTCAAACGAAAACCACCAAAGATAAAATCATATAGAAATAAACACAGATGTTGTTATCTGCTTTATTTGAACATGTAACTGCTTGCTTCAGTTATTGATGCTATGAGGAATATCATGTTTGGAAGTCATGAAAACTGAAAAAAAATATAACCTGGCCTGGTGGTTCAGTGATCGAGACTGCCATCTCTCATCCGCTATTCTCAAAATCACATATCTCCCACCTCACCTCTCAGGCCTGAAGTGTAATTTCCGAGCTCTAAATCCAGAAGTGCTACCGGGGGACACGTTGGGTAGATTACGAGGTTAAGGCTTCATTTTGTCCCTGAGCTGTGGAGAAAACGAAAAGCAACAAACTTGTGTGTGACCTGTGCTGGTTTGTGGTTCCACGGAGAGCCCAGAGCGGCCTCCAAGGCCCCGAGGTGTCTGAACCACCTCCACTCACTTCTCTCCCAGCCTCAAACTGTTATTGAGCTGGGGGCCTGGAGGGGCCGGCTGGAAATATTGTTTAATGTTTTTGAACAGAGAGAGGCAAGATACAGTACAGCTGCACAGGGCCAAAAGCCGCAACCCCGATCGCACAAGGTAACGGGTGCAATTCACACTGTGTTTGTGTGTTTGATCCGTACACGGGCGACTGAGCAAAACTGAAAAACTAAACATCGATCAACAATTATTTCCCTTAGACTCTCTATTCAAAGGAGCCATTTTCCTATGTAGCTGTTAAACAGAGCACATTTTCTTTCAAGTCAGGTTAAGTGAACTTATTATTTCAACTCCGGTTTCTATGAAAATGACTTTTCACGGTTTGCGGTCAGTAAGCTGATCAAAGTTCTCCAGTGAGTATCAGAAACGGATATGTTGACCACATCAGGAGGGAAGAACACAGAGCGGTTTTATAGTATATCTGCTGAGGCGATCTGTGAGAAATGTTGCTACTGGCGCCATGCAATCTCTGTTAGAAAAATCAAAAGGAGACTTTTAATAGAGAGGATATTACAAGTACATGTTTTTTTTTTCCTTTTTAAAACGTCAATCTGTTTTGGTTATAATAAGATTTATATAGCATTTATTGAAACCAGCATTGCAAAGCGCTTTGCAAAGTGGCGTAACACGATGAAAGAGTAAGACATGAAGAGAATTAAGGTCTGTTAAAAAGAGTCAAACGGACAAAGAGAATTACTGAAAAGACGAATACAACAACTAGTCAATCAGCAGGAATGTAACAGTATAAAGTATCTGTATAAAGTAAAAGCAAAATATTGTATTGAGAAAATGACACAACATGACACAATGGTTTCAATGAAATTCTAAGAAATATAAGATACGATCCTGTTGATCAAAATGTATTTTCAGAAGTGAATGATCTTGCAACCTTGAGCCCTCAACAAGGAAAGCTGAAGTGCACAGAAGTAAAGATCCCGTTTACAAGCCTAAGCAGTCTGTTTAACAGTATTACCTATCTGTGTTTGTCTGATCGAGTGTAATAATATCTAACCTGCCACGGCCTTATTTGCGAAAAAAATTCTCGCCACTACCTTCGTCGTTTTTCCGCGATCGGCATTGTTTAGTCGGACGCACTGCGAGGGCGAGTGGACCAAATGATTCAGTGGTATCATGGATCATAAATGAGATTCAAAACGATTTCCAACCCTTAACAGCGCTCCGTATAGAGTTAAACAGAAAACTGTTACTGACAGCAGGACATTACACACCAATTCCCCTGGTCTCCCCCTAGCCTTCCCCTGCATTCATAAATATCCCCTTGCCTGCTTCCCCTAATTACCTAGCATGAGCATGGCTGTTTCCACTTCCCTCTCACACATAATAGAAACTGCTTTTTAATATCCAGGCATCATAAAATGTCATGCTGACTTAACAGACATGAGGAGCAGAAGGAGCAATAACAGAAGGGGAGGCAGGGCTGGGGGGGTAAGTGGGTAGGGAAAGTGGGATGGGCAGTGGATGTTTGGACTCAGGATAGATCTTCAGTTTACCTCCCTGTACTTTCTTTATTTCTGGCCTCCTGGTATTCCTTCTTTTTGCTTTTCCTTTAAGTACCAAAATGTCAGGAAACAGATGGAAGGACCAGTAATGTAAAGATTTCTCTCCAGTGTAATCAAAAGAACTTCAGAAAGGCAACTTCTGTCTACAAGGTTTGTGGTTTGGAAGCATTTTATCAAACCTAAATACAGTTTAAAATCCACTTATCAAATCATCGTCCTTTTTTCTGAATCCCTTATTGCAGCGGTTCTAAAACTTTTCCTGGCATGCCCCCCTTCAGAAGTCGAAAAAGTTCAATCAGTCATTGGGGGAAGCAATTTAGCAAATAAGAAAGGGTCCAAGGTGAATTTTAATGGAATTAAGGTTAGCATGATAGCATCAGCAAACTCTAATTAGTTAGTTTTTCCAATATGAATCATATTCATTCAACTTAAGTTCACTCTGTATTTTACCCCTGTTCATTCATGGACTACTAAATAAGTGCTTAGATCCAACGCTCTTACCTGAGGCTCCATATTAGGATCGGACCGAATGAAGATGCCATCGTCCATCGCAGATGGCTGACGGTCATCGACTACAAACCCCTGTACAACTGTAACAGCTTGATTTAAAAGGCCTTCTGCAAGAGAGCAAAAAAAAAGGAACGTGTCCCCTCAGAGTTGCCGAAAGACAGCAGTCGATGTTTGTGGCATGTGGGAGAGAAAATGAACAGAAACTTGTGCTGCTCATTGCATTAATGATCCTAGTCCCGTTTATTATTCTTATTGTTTATCAAACCGTTGTACTGTTGTTAACACAGCTACAGTTATGGAGCCGAGTTGAGGACCCTTTTAAAGCCAAATTACGTTAACGGTGACTGGAGACAGTTTGTTTGGTTGGGTGAGACAGTTGGGGGTTGGCCTCAGAGCGACAGTCGGAAACAGTGTTGAGCCAATGAGCAACACAACAATGTCATCGTCCGTCACCATGTTTCACTGTCAACATCGCCATATGTCGATACGCTAGACATCGCCAAATCCCGCTCCAAATTGCTATGACATTTGCTTATTCTATAACTTAGCAGCTCTCATCACTGGAAAACAGCCAGCAGATTTCAGATTAGTTGACTTTATAGTCAGCTTAGGTTTTATAGCTTGTCATTACTCAGACATCTGAAGCATTTCAACAGGACCATTAGTCAACCTGTAGCAAACACCACCCACTGGGACAACAGAGACGAATGACCTGCCAGGTTCTGCTGCATTTTTCACAGTCCTAAGCAAAGACAGAGATGGCTTTCAGGAGTGTTACACCCCATGCAAGAACCTTGTTTGGACTGAAACGATATGAAGTCAGTATTTTGAAAGAACACCTGCTGATTACCTGCTCTGATTCTGACATAATTCCACCGAGTCTGTCAGTTTTCTCAGGTGCCCCCGTCTTCTTTGGCATAGACAGTATAAATTGTTGGATTTCACTCTTTTGAAGATAAAGTATAATAATTTCCACTCTTTCCGTCGGCTAGGCCTAGCCTCCTGCCTGCCTCTGTGGGCTTTCAATAATTTTTCACTGGGCAGTGTGTGATGGATAGGTTGTATTTATTCACTGCTGGGCGTCTGCTATGTGAATATGACTCATTCTGGAGCATTACGTATTCATGGCTTGGGATAGGCTGTATACAGGAAGTTATAATTAATGTGTCACAGTAGGAGGTGTTAGTAGACGGCAGGTTTGTTGGAGGGCGTTGTGGAGCATAATTTGATTTACAGTACAAACAACTGGGAGGATGTTTGTCTGCTGTCCAAATGCTGAGAGGCAGTGCTTCCTTTTTTAATCTAGATCCTGATAGGTCTTCCAGTTTAATAATGTCCCGCAGAACATAACCCGCACTAAAAACACTGCAGAGGATCTCGAATGTCGACAATATGATTCTTTGTGCAAGTGGCAGGAATTACCGGAGTGTTATGGCTCCCTGAATTGTTCTTTTTCCAGTTTTTACTGGTGGAGGGCCAAGGAATCAACTATGTCCTACGTGAATGGCCTTGAGTCAAGCAGCTGTTTCACATATCTCGGATTTTATCTGCTGTTGGCCGACACATTCTGGGGTCACTCAAACATTTTCAGCCAGGCCAGGCAGAGGCCTGGTGCACTGTGGGGAAGATAGAATTAACCTCAGTGACCGCTGAGCTCCCTCTCTTCATTGTGTATTGAAGAAGGCACTTTTAAGCAGGCCTAATATTGTATTATCTCAGATATTCATTTATGTGTATCTTTATTCATTCAGTCCCATTTTAACAATGTTATTGACATGTTTTATTTGTAATTATTTACTGATTTATTTTAGCATTAAATGTTCTCTTTTTTTAAAATCAATTGATTGTTTCACCTTAAAAATGTCATAGAATTGTTGAAATTGCCCAGCAGTGGGGGACATTTATAAATTGTTTAATAAACATCTTACTGACGTTCACATTCAAAACTATAAAACAGAGAAAAAGCAGCAATCCCTCACATTTCATGAGCTGTGGTTTTTGACCTCAATGACTACAATGATGAATCAGTTATTGAAATAGCCCATTATTTTTGTATTATTTACACTTATAACTATTGTTGAGCTTAAGTTCTGTTGTGTACAACCACGATAACAAATCCCAATTATTCTGATCAGTGTGAAATATCCATTGTGTGAGTATCAGTCAACATCCTAGCCTGATCAGCAGAGGATCTGATCGTGCCAGAGACCTGAGCTCATACTGAAAAATGGCAACATCTACAATAAAAAGATATTTTCCTCTAATCTGTGTCTCATGATCATATCAGCATTATATCTTGGTTTAAAAATATGGGGTCACTTTCGTTCACCTGCAAGCCAGTGATACAGATAAGCAGATATGTGTCTCCCAACACCTGTGTTTATGTCAGTACCCTATGTGTCCATGTGTTGGCTTGGCTCTTTGCTTATATTAATAATTCCTCCCTCCTGATATTGTATGTAGTCTGCTCCCCCTCTCCTCACTCACAGTGCTCCCCTATCTCCACCTCCGTCTGGCTCTGGTGTGGGCCAAGGTCTTGAGTAATAGCCAACCTTAATCACAAACCGTTTGTTAGTGTTTGTGGCTCTGACCATTTCCAGGTGCATGACCTGATTTTCCTGCTGGCTAGGTGGTCCTGAGGAGGCACGGGACCGTTTATCACAGTGCAATAGTCCATCAGAGGGGAAGGCCTGTGCGGTTGTCTGTATATGTGCATTTGCTCAAGTGATTTTTTTTTTCTAATGCAAAGTGTCAGACACAATTATGGTTGTCCTTTCTATCTTTTTTTTATTCACTCACTCTTCTTGCTCAGCTCTCTGCTGTGAAGGGTTCTTTCCTCCTCAGTGCCAGTTTGAGTAAATATGACTGCTGCCCGTATTCGTGGATGTCAGCAGATCTAGATCCCTCCGCTGAGCCTTATAACCTTGTGGGGAGAAGCAGGTTCGGGCCAAGGCAAACACGCTCAGACCAGTGTGGGACCAGTGCTAATGGTAGATGGAAACATAATCAACAGTCGAAGCACAAATTGGCGGCAGACGGAGAAAAAGATAATTTTTAAAACCATTTGGAAAAGAGGTTATGCAACGGGAACACCCAGAATGGTTAATTATTATACAATTTTTTTGACACTGAAATTGAAAAATGGTGAACAGAGGTCATTTGGTCACCAGACATCTTATTGTTCGGCTTCAGCTGAGACTTGAGGAATGTTCCAGAGACCCACTAAATAAACGTACTGCCGTTTGAAGCCACAACCCAGCACTCAGCCACGGGCCAGGAGGGGAATTAACTCTGATCCACAGTTTGGGAAACGTGTAGTCCTTCACAGTGTGAAGGTGTTTGGAAGTGCTGGAGGTACCCCACTTATCTCGCTCACTTTTTCCACCTCCCTCTCCTCCCCTCGGTTCTCTAACCCTCTTCTCGCCAACATATTTTCACTGGCCGTAATCCTATTAGACGCATTTATGCCGTTTATTGTCTGACAGGATTAGATTTGGAGAGGAATAATAAGAAGAGGTTGAGATTCTGAATGGGGTCTCTGTCCCTCCTGTTAGCTTTAACCAGATTTGTTATTGTATTATGTTATATAATCATATCTGTTTCCATATCGTGCCGTAGTTTTGCTAAAGCTGCTAACGAGACATTGGTTTTACTGTAAATCGGCCCCGGTACAGATGGTGGTTATTTGACATAGATTTTCGGGTCTTAGTAACAGTTTGTTTTTAGGATTTTGCAGAGGCCGCACCATATGTGAACCTCAATTTGATAACTAGTAAAATATTGCATTAGGGGTGGGCTAAAAGGATTTTCCAAGCAGTCTGGGTCCTGTGTCGAGAGCACCGCTGGAAAAACACCTTTCCTTTGTGGTTCAAAGCTGTTTCTTGTTTACTTCTTTTATGAAGGCATTCTCTTTGAACACCCACAATGATATTGTGGAAGCTGTGATTCTGATCTTGTTTTCCCTTCCCCTCCTTGCTCGAATTCATTCGAATGAATTGTGGAGCGTAAACAAGCCGCGAAGATGTAATAAAGTGTGTGCGACATCACATAAGCTGTGGTGTTAATTAAAAGGGAAGATTATGACGATTTTCAAACAGAAGGGACGGGATTGAGATGATTCCTTTTGCAGTCATTCTTTTATGTGCATCTCACTTACTTTCATGTTAATATATACAGTTTGTTTAATTCTTGTTGATTGTAATGTTTGCGCTTATTATTTACGATAATATATTCCCGCACACCTACACTTGTTACCTCCCTCACAGCGCCAGATATATTCTGGAGTCAGTGTGAAATATATAGATGTTAAAAACAAGCGAGAAACTTTTGATTTCAAGAACCATAAATTCAGAGGAGTTTAGTGCCTCCTCCTTTCTTTCAAATGCAAAACAGCTTGTTATTTTTGGGCGATTTTTTTTAAATGCGTGCCGCCCGACGAAATCTTACCGGCTCAGCAGTGCCCTTTTAGGTTATATGTTTAAAGATCTCTGTAGTGTTTATGGTGTGTGAAATGCACTCTTGGAAAATGTCCAGTTTGCCCAGGCAGAGCGCACGTTTTAATTTAATTCCAACACATTTCAGAGGCTTCTCAAAAAATCCGCCTCAAATGTAATGTGAAAGCCAGATGCTGCACTGAGCGTGTGCTGTGTTGGTTTGAGTTATACGCAAAAACGCAGACAGACTCTGGTCCAACAGGCTCGGTTATTGCTCAAGTCAAACACAATCAAAGTGACTTTAAACAAAAATATGTGCCGGACTGTAATGAGATGCTGAGTTGCTGAATGCTATACATGTTGTGATAATTATCTACAGTCATGTGGTTCACTCGCTTATTTTAGGCTTCTAGGCACTTTCAAGTCGCCTTTTTCACCCTCTGAACGTGTTTCTTTTTCTGTTCCGTTCATTTACTCTGTTTATTCCTTTGTGTGCTTGAAAATATATATATGCATTCACTATTCACACCACACACAGACACACTCGCTTGATACAAAATAAAGCAAAATAGGTGTTCTGATGGCATTCATCTACACCAAAATGTTTTGGGTTTATATTTACATCTGGAAATGTCACTGATATCAAGTCCTAAACGCCATCCTCTGACTTCAGCCTGTTTTCTGTTGAGATTTCATTGTGTACATGTACATTTTGTACCTTTGTGGCTCACCATCACATTGTTCGTCCGTTGAGACCTCAGTATTACCAGTGAATTCAGTATTGTGTACATATAAACATAGCGAGGAATAACCAAATACAACCCTCTAAGTCACTCACTGTACATTAAACAAGTAAGAACAGCTGCCAAAGTCAAGCTCGACAGCAACTGCAATTAACTGCCCTCTGTCATAAAACTGCAAACTGTCCCGCTGACGCCTCGCTGACAAGTACAATGATTCTGTGTCTCTGCAAACATGAATTTGACTGAAATGGGACATCATTATATAGTTTGTCCTTGACAGGATAGTTTGGGCGGTGTAGATTTGTGATTCTGCACCTGCTGGACAACAACATAGATTTAGCGTTGGGTGTCTTTTTAATGCAGCTGCTGTTGTGATGTCTCAAAAAAGCTGTTACAGGGCAAACTGGTTTGCTGGGAATTAGTTGTAAGTGACTGGAACATGTCTGGTTATCGCCAGCTTCTACCTTTCCAAGTTCCTCGTGCTGCTATTCTCTGATATCATAACCATATTGGTGTTGGAGACTTCTCAATAGTTCTCTTTAGACTACAATGACTAAAAGCTATTAAGCGAAGAAGCTTGGCTTTAACTAAAATTGTATTATTTCATGCAGATAATGAGGTAAATAAGACAAAATGAAAAGACTGAAAACACACAATATGGACACGTTTTTAAAAGCTTATAAAATGTATAAAGTGAGTAAAATAAACTTCAGATGCCTTTTAATGTAGTTTAAGTGTTTATTGTCTAGATTCTGTAGATCTGATAAAATCCAGGTCTTTTGTAACTGTAACAAAGTCACATCATCAGAAATAACAAAAACAGGATGTAACATCGTTGAGGCTCGCTTGATGTGTCGGCTTTTTCAAAAACAAATATTAAATAACAGTAGGGACGTTGTGGATAAAATTACACTTGTCTAGGCTTGTGTCTCCAACCTCTGGAGTTAATATACCAAATCTTGCTGTTCATTTATTTTTTAATCCAACCTTCATTTAAACACCCCTGTGCGAGCACCTCTGGTGTAATCATACAAAATGTTTGTTTTGTACGTAGACTCACAGGTGTTGTGGACCTACAGCAGCTCCCGCGCTCGCATCTTGACTCACAAAACAGGGCTCTTCACCTTGAGCCAAGCAGTAACTGATTAGAAGCCATAGATTCTCCTTGTAGTACCGATTGATTCTTTTGCATGAGAAAGTGGCTTTTGCCTTCTCACATTGCAGAGGTCAATCAATCTATCAATCAATCAATCGGTTGTACAGGTAGCAACATCAGAAAATGTAGACATAAGTACATCAGTTAAATTGACTTTGTACTAATGTCCATGAAACAGAGCAACTTTTTCTACTTACATAGTTCAAAAACAATTATCCGTGAATATATTGAAGAATCCACATCTTGCTGGATAAATCTAATCAGTGTTCTATAAATTCAGGGAGCCAAAAACTAATTATACAAACAATGGCGCCTGATGTTGCTTTCACCTCATAGGTGCTGCCTGATAATGTCTGCATGATTCCTTAATACAAACACAAATGGACAAAGAGTTTCCCTGCTGTTAAAGATGAGCGCAGTGATGGACGCGATCAACAACCTTTTTATCTGCATAGTAAATTTTACAAGCTGCTTGTAAAAGGCTGTACTCTTACCCTCATCATTTGTCCACTTAATTATAATAAAACATCCTTAGGTATGTCATGGGCTAAAGGATAGAGAGATTCCTCTGACTGCTGCACAAATTAGGCAAACGTTCTTTAAAATGCCGGCTGAATTATGTTTTTTAGTCGCATGTCTCGCTTAAGTTTGCATGAGAATGTTACTGAAGTTGTTCACATGCCGTCAGGTTCAAACTGTCATTTGCTTTTAATGCCAATGTCCTTACATGCAATTGTATTAAGAATGGAGTTATGATTTTGTTACACTGATATTACCTTTTTTATCACCCATCCTTATCAATCAACGTTAAGTAATTTATGTCAGTTTCACCTGTCCTTAACCACGGTGCTAAACCTCAGTCCACATCCCTTGCCCCTCCCTTTTCCCCCATGTCATCTTAAATCATCTATAGTAGTTCAGCTCTCCATCATTAATCACAGGTGCTTGAGTTTCTCCTGTTTCTGACTGGACAGGCTGCTGGGAGAAATACAGCACTCGTATTTCTCTCTGGCTGGAGCACAGCACACTACAGACCTGATGTGGAAGATGCAGCCGGCAGGATTAATTGGGCCCAGTTACAGAGGATCAGCAAGTTTGGTGCTCTTCACATGCTGCTCCTCCATATGGCGGCACAGAAGTCACACGCTATGATTAATAGTTCAGGTAAGAACGTCTCAGGTTGTGGCAGTCATAATTGAAATGCCTCTCAAATAACAGCTTTTTATTCCTACGCAGAAATGCTTCATCACAAGTTCGCCTTTTTTTGAATTCTACTCGCTTTCAAACGAATGTAAATCAAAAACGTTGTATACAGTTTTCATAAGTGAGACTTCACCGGTATTTTCACCACTTAAGCAGATATGCAAAGCGTTAATTTACAAGTGGAACATGTAAGCTACTTTGCAACATCGTCAAGGCCGACTCCATCAAAGTTGCTCCCAAGAAAAGGTAGCCTTGACACAAACTTAAGTCCAAACACCCGCCTCTATTTTTAGTTCAGAAAACAAAATTTGGCCTCATTAGTTTTGGTATTTATCATATTTTTATTTTACATGACTTGGCCTAAAAGTGTGTTTCCGAGCAAAAGGGGTTGCAAATTGCCCCAGGTCTTATTTGCCTCAGTGGGCCTGTGGAGGCGTTAGTGTTGTGGTCAGCACTCCTCAGACTCTTTGAATTGCAAATCGCCTCCGTAACTCAAAAGTAATGCAGCGGGGAACGTCACCTCCTGTCATTTTTCTGCATTTGGGTGCATGGGGGCACCATTGTAGAGGAAGTGCAGTTATTGTTTCTGTCTCTGGTGTGGCTCTTCCTTATTGTACCAATGACTAGGGCCTGCTCTCTCAACCTCCACCTCTCTAATGCGCCAGAGTGCTCCCTTAGCTGTAATATTGCCCGTCTGCAAGCATTACAGCATGGTGCAGCGGGACTTCTTCCTGATTAAAGTAAAAAAAAAACAAAAAGAAAAACAATGTTGAAGTGATGCTTTGGCCTAATGCACACCAACAGCAAACTTCTGGTAGCATTTCACTGAGAGTTCAGTAGAATGAGGGAATCGAGATGCGTAGTCAGTAAACCTCTTAAGATATGGCCGCGTGATGTTGTTTAGACATTTAAGATCAGATAGATATGTGATATCTTATCTTAAAAACTAAAAACTATTAATTCCACGTCTACATTTTATTAAAAAATACACAAGATTACACACTGTATGGCGCAGAATACATTGTAAGCTATAAACATCAGATTTTGGTATCTGAAATGATTAACATCCTCTTCCAAATCTAAGCCTAAATATTATAATAGATACAGAAATACAATCAGCATATAGGCACATGTTCACTGTCAGAGCCTGGTCCAGCTCCAGCCGTAGTGTCACCTTTGAACTCTGTATGGATGTGTGAGCACCAAATGGATTACTAGCTTTTATTATCACTCTCTGCTCCACGGGTGATGTTATTATGGATGTGTGTGTGTGCGGGTGTGTATTGCTTGTCCACTTAATAATAATAATGCCGCGTTCATGGTGCCTTGTTTTTTGATCTTTGAGATAATTAAATATTGATGAATCCCTGCAACCACGGTCTACTGTCCTTGCATCTGGGTCCTTCAGCCACGTCTTCTACCACCCTACCTGACAGAATGAACCAACCTAAACAGGACCCAGCACGGACGGATCCACAGCCTCAGTTTTACCCCTTTTTTCACCCCAGTGGACTCGGATGGTGAGATACCCCTGGATTTTTTAAATTCCATTTATGTGGATGACTCGGAGGTAGAGGATATGGACGTTCTGTTTGGCGTGGGGAACCACGCGGCCAAGCCCCTGCCTCAGCCCAGCTCCCCAGATTCTACGCCACACAGCAGCTTTGCTGCCAGGCCAAGCCCCAGCCTCGGCCCCAGGTTCCCAGCTATCCGCCCAGCGTCGTGGAGGTCGAGCTGCCCAGCGCCCCCGAGCCGGGGCTGCCCGGTCTTTCATCGGTCCCTGGGTTAGCGGTCTGGCCTATTCTTGCTCCTCGGTCGGCGGCCCGACCGACACCGGTGCCTGTTCCTCGGTCCCCGCCAGCATCTCTCCGTCGACTCCCAGGCCAACCGCTGTCAGCGACTCTCCGTCGGCTCCCAGGCCGACCGCCGCCAGCGACCTTTCCCTCAGCCACAGCCTTCGCTGCCAGCCTCCAGACACCCACAGTCTACGCCTTCGCCGCCAGTCCCCAGAGGCTCACAGCCTTCGCCTTCGCCGCCGGCCACCGGAGGGTCTCAGCCTTCGCCTCTGCCGTCGGCCTCCTGCTCCAGCCTCCCGAGGGGTTCCGCCCTCCATAGACTTGTGACTTTCTTTGTTTTCGTTCCACCTCCAGGCCCCCTTCTCCCTTTTCGTTTTGGACTTTTCATGGACCTTTTATAAGGGACGTCTGGGATCCGTCCCTTAAAGGGGGCACTATGTCACGTTTCTGTTTCATGTTTTGGTTTTGTTAGGTCACTTCCTGTTTTATTTTGTAGTCCTTGTGTTCCATGTCTTGCCCACTTCCTGTCACTGTTCTGTTTCCCTCTTGTTTGATTGCCTGCACCTGTCCTCTTGTGTCTCACCTGTGTCTTGTTCCCTTGTTTGTCCTGGGTTTTTGTTCAGTCTTTGTTGGTTCATCGTATGTATGTATGTTTAGTCTTGCCTTGCCACGTTCATGTCACCTTGTTTTTTGATCTTTGAGATAATTAAATATTGATGAATCCCTGCAACCACGGTCTGCTGTCCTTGCATCTGGGTCCTTCAGCCACGTCTTCTACCACCCTACCTGACATGTATGAAATAATATTATACGTTACCTGTTATTTCTTGAAAAAAAAAATGCTTCCTGTATAGTCGCAATCTACCCCAACGCGGACCACGAAATACAAAATTATAACAGAGAGAAGATAACTTAATTCTACAAACAGGCTAAATGAAGTGTCTTTATATAGCCCGTGCTCTTGTTCATTCGCTCTTGCTCATTCACTTAATGATTGTGCGCTGCTTCCTTCTTTTTTCGGGGGAGTTTGTCTAATGCCAGTTACAAAGGACAGAATCTGAGCTGGTATTTCTTAATTAGTGACACCGCTGATTGTGTGGCTGGCAGAGAGGCGGAGGGAGAAAACCACTGAGGGGTCAATACAGGGCGGCTCTCTGTTTGCCAGGCTAATTAATTCACCATGTCTTTCCTCTCATTGCCTGCAGCCCATTATGACTTTAACACTCTGAAGCTCCATGGATTTGAAATAGAAATGATTGTCTCACCATTTTTTTTTCTCTCTCTACACTCCAAAAACACCTTGCTTTTTTTTTTTTTTCCCCCACCAAAAGAAAATAACCTGTGATAAGACAAGCACACGCATTCATACGGGCAATATTATTTGGAGCAGGATATGGTTCAAAATAAGGGGTGTCTTTGCATTTTGAATGCAGTCTAATCCGTTTATAATTACACAGCGAAGGAAGTGAAATAGTGGTCCGACTGTTTGAATGTGTAATCCCCTTCATGTGCATAAACATGAGCACATTTCATCAACGGGGCTGGACTAAGACTTCTGGATAATTACCTGGGGCAAGGAGTATTTCGATAGACCTGCCCTGCCCCCCTCCCCCCACTTTTCTCTGTAAATAATGCATATAAAGTTGAAATCAGAGAGGCCTAGGCAATGTAAAATTACCTTCAAAGGCTGGCGTAAAATTGGGCAGCTCATCCGTGTAGACAGGAAATGAACCAATGTTTCTATTGTGAAGGAACAAGAGCGCAGATTCCATATCTCTAAACGACAACCTCAATGAAAGCTGTCAGATAGGATTTATTTTATCTCTAATGATACTGCATGCCTACTTAACAAGTTCTATTAAATATAGAGGAGATTCAACCCTTGGTGTTTCTCATCAGCGTCGACTGAGGGACTTCCGTACAGCTCCGGGGATCAGAGTAGCGTTGCCTATTATGTGCCCTTGCCCACACACACACATTAACCCCCTCGCCTTGATTTTTAAAATTTTTTTTTTAACCCCATCCCACAGTCCGTCCGTAACATCGAGTATCATGGTCATACCGAGGAGGCTGTTTGTTCGAGAAGCCGGTACTCGTATTGAAGTGAAGCCTTCAATTCAACAACAGATGGGTAAGAAATACTTCTGTTTATTTAAGAGAAATAGTAAAAATGGAAAAATAAAACATGTCACTAAAAATGAAAACCTAATTGTTCACTGATTGCAGCGAGTAGGGCGACCCCTCGCATAGAAAATAAATGTACATTAGCCAGTCTTATGAACTAACAGTAACTGGAAATTGGTTAGGCTGGTTAAAGCTGCTGTTAGCGCTGTCGTTGTTTTAGCTAACTTCCTGTTCGTTTGGCAGTTAGCAACCCCCCCCCCACATCACCAAACTTGCACAAATCCCTTTTTTTTTCGAGTCAGCGTTCTTTGCCTTTTCATCTGGCCTGTTTGGTAGTATAAGACGTCATCAAGAGCGCTAGAAATTGGCAGCTTACCCTGTTCATTTACCATTGCCGTTGTCGGGACCGGAACAAGAGGATCCTTCTCTTTGCTTTCACCAAGCAGGCAGGACTGCCTCTTTATGGAGTTCTCTGTCCTGATTGGATAAAGTGGACAGGGATACCAGGAAATATCTTTCCTCTTTACTGACATGGGCTACTGACCAAACACTCCATAACAGTGATTCATGTTGGAATATTAAGCTATTTAACACTTATTGTAATGAGGAAATAACACGTACAGGAGTATGATTATTTTGTACAATCATCTGTACAATATCGCTCAGTGCTGGTATATAGTTAAACTTATTGTTGCCGAGAGACAAGATTCTGTGTTTTCTCAAACTTTTAGGCCAAAAGAGGCTCGTGCTGATTTTCAGTAATTCCTTTCTGCTGACTTTTTAAATTACACAATTGTCATTAAACTTTTCCCCAGTCCCATTTTCTTTTTGCAAGACAAGGGAAAAATAACATGTGTTTATACCTTTTTAACTGTGCCGGAGATACATTATTTTATCTTTTACAAAGTTGGGGCATTACAGTTAAACGTCTTTGCTGAATTGCATAATGAGGCCGACATAATTGTTTGAGATTTAAAAGCTTACTTTGCAGCACAGATACATTCTAAGATAACATTATTAGTGCCACCATTAGACTATCCTTGGAGAAGGTAGGTAGTCTGTAAAACTGCAAAAATATGCTTTATTTGCAAATCTAAAAGAAGCAGAGAGAGTTTAATAATTCCCTCCTTTTATTATGTGACAAAGCCTTCAATGAATCTGTTTGAAAATATTATTTTTTTTTCAGTTTTGTAGTTAGTGGTAAACAACTGAAAATGGAGAGGAAACTGTTGGTAGACGAGCTTCATTATGACTAATGGAGTGCAAGCTATTGTAGATTGATGACAGTCAAGATCAGATTTGATACTATAAGGAATATTTATGAAGCTTTCAATTCCTTTTCCTGTAATCAACACGTAAATGACCCTCTGTAGAGAGCCGAACACTCGCAGCCTTAGCCCATGCGTAATAAGCTCAATAAGGTCTCTCATAAATCACTCTAATTGAAAGGATTCCTCCCTGGCTGCTCCTTATAAGACACCTCACAGCCACCGACAGGGTGAACAATCCCTGACGCTCCATTTGAACTCCAGATGAACTGAAGACTAAAACCTCCGCTGGCTGAACAAAACAGAAATGACACAACAGGGCGATTAGTTTGGAGATGTCACAGGCGGAGGAATTCAAATTTGTAATCATTTGATCTCAGGGTACAGAGTGCTGATACGCAACTGTGCTTCTTCAACATGGAACTGGGAGAAATCAGCGCGCTGATCCCACTCTGTATGTTGTAGTGGGTAAAATGGAAGAAACAAAACTGGTCATTATTTTGCAGGTGTATTGTCTTTAGTTCACCAGATGGTTAGACATCTGACCTGAAGTCACAGGGCTAAATGGTTGTGCTTTTATAGTAATACTGGTAATTGTTAGAATAAAAACTGGTTGATTAGGTTGGCCTCGTAGTTTAAATGGCAGTTTTGCCACGCCTCCATAACAACACCACATGAAAGCGAAAAGGGAATGATGTCTTCTGAGACAGTAATTATAACACTTACTATTTACTGAATAAAAAATGGTTATTATAGAAGTAGCGTTATGTACATCCTAGGGTTGGGCGATGTCTGCCGAACTGGCATATGGCGTGGTCTAGAGTGAAATATCGTGATGGACGATGACATCATTGTTAATAAATTTGAGGCAGCTTGTCCCCTCAGTGTTGTCGTAAGGCAGCAGTTGCGTTAGCTCACCACTGTAGCCGCTGCTGTTTCCCACTGTTAATCTGACATTAATCTCCAATTGTCTCACCCTGCAGAGGAAACTATCTCCTATCCTATATATCCTATCCTATTCTATCCTCGTCTCCGCACCATATGTCCATAATTTAGCTTTGAACATCATATGCATGAAAAAACATTGGCCAACTAGCCAAGGATGCTAAGCTAAGAAAACTGTGTAAAAAAAACCCACTGCTGGGTGAACGCGTCACTAACTGTTAGCCGCTTGTAATATTTTCCTGGAAAGTCGCCAACAACACCCAGTGTACATCTTTGGTATTACATCAGCAGGCCACAGGCTCAATCATCGTTGCGTTACCTCATTTGGCGATAGATAATGACTTAACAGATATTTATTTATGAAAATCTTCGAGATAGAAAATATTTTTTTGACTACCAGTTAACTGTTTTAGTCAGTTATCAAAGATCCCCTTCAGACATGTTTTAAGATATATAATTTTAATGGTTGAATAATAATTTGTGTCTCATATGTTTATCCACCCAAACAAATATTAAAATTGCATTTACCCTCATTTTCCCTTATTAGAAAATGCAAATATTTTTCATTTTTCAAAAGTCCCACATCACTGAAAGTACATTTTCCGTGTGTGTGCACTGGAGCCTTCAAGTTTGAACATCACCCTTATGTAAGTTGCATATTGGTCCATGATGAGCTTCCAAACAAGCCAAAAAAATCCTGTTTGTATCTACCAACTTAATCACAGTTCATCCAAAATCAAAAATGCATATTTTCCTCTTACCTGTAGTGCTATTTATCCATCTAGACTGTTCTGGTGTAAGTTGCCAAGCTTTGGAGGTATCAGCTGTAAGGGTGTCTGCCTTCCCTCAAATATAATGGAACTAGATGGCACTCCGCTTGAGGTTCTCAGAGTGCCAGAAAACAATTTCTTTTGGCACTCTGAGCACTCAACAGCACTGTCTCTTTCCAAAAATCATAACTCGGGTACTCAGGATATTTCACAGACCTTGTTGTAAAACGGTTTCATATAAAAACGCCTTTTTTCTACTGAACTAAACCACAGCATCCAAAGAAGGAAGCATGCTCCTGCTCTACACTTCTACACTTGTGAATGTAAACCTTAATGGCATCTGACTCGGCTGAGCTGTAACGTTGGCTTGCTCAGTTAGCTTAGTCAGCTAGCCTCTTGCTCACTGCTCTTGCGGTGACTGTCCCTTTTCGGTCAGACATCTGTCAAGCAGCTCCAAATTAAGGTCAAACATCCAAATTAAGTACAAGTAAGAAAAACACAATTTTGACTGGATGTGAACTGAAAGTTAATCTTAAAAATAGCTTGTTTGGTCTGTTTCATGTCATTGTAAAAGCATGTACAGTATTTGCGTTTCTTGAGTTTGGACGAATACAAAATCTCTCATTTGAAAAGAAATCACTGTATACTCTGGTAACTTCTGATGGGAACGCGCTGTTGTTTTTGACACTTTGTAGGCTAAACAATATAAGAAATTGTTAGTTGCAGCCCTACGCTGCACCATCCAGAGGCCCATGCTGACCTTGATTATACAAGGTCTCCAGCTAGCCCATCAGGTGGCAGGGGTTTTTGATCACATAATGGTAGCTGTCCCTGGAGCCCTGGGGAGAGGTGAGAGACCTCAGCATTAAGTCACTACATTAAAACTCTCACACCAGTCCCATTAAAGTCCATTTTATCACCATTAAGCAGGTCATAGTGCCTCTCCTTGCTCATGAGTGGAAAAGAGTGGGTCTCAGCTTGGCCGCGCTTAATTTGATGGAGTTCTACGGTGAAGCTTGACGTGAGACGAGGTGTGCGTTTTGAATTTCTCCAGTCAGTCTCTTTGATAGTTGTACCTCTCTCTTTCCTCTCTTGAGTGGTTGAACTTTCCAGTGAATCTTCAGTGGTTTAACGTTGGTGTCACCACACACACACACACACACACCATGTTCCAAACTGACTTGCGGTCTGCACTGAGTCAGAGTGTTTCCATGACCTGTGTGAACTGCTGAAGCTGCTGTGTTGAGAGTGAGACACCTGTGAGTCCGTCCACATCCTGGGAATGCTCCTAGATTTATTACCTATTGATACACACCCTCGCCGAACCCACCCCCGAAGACACCGACAGTACATTGTTGACTCATGAGTTGCACAGTCTCGAGCCCATGCATCATTTTCTTAAAAAGAATCTTTCCCTCCTTTCTCCACTCTCCTTTTCTGTGATTCCACATCCTCTGTCAAATAGATAAAGTACTCTGTGTGCAGCCAAATAAAGAAAGTGTGTTTTTTTCCCCGGCCATCATGTGTTTCTCTCGTTGGGAGAGAAAAGGAATGAAGTGATGGTGGATGTTCTTTCGCCACTGCTTGTAGTCTTGTTTTGGTATTCTGTCAGTAGTTGGGCACACAGAAGATTTTGTTTGTCATTGTAATATATTGGATTAGTGCTTACCATCTATCTGTATGTCAACCTTACATTTTTTTCTTTTCATTGTTCTCTGCCTCCTTCCATCTCATCCCTTGATGTTGTCTTCGAGGAAACAAAAAGGGAAATTGGCTATATTTAATAATTCAACCACTTTGCTCAAAGACTTATTCTACGTCACACGCAACATTTTCAGACGCGAGGCATGTTGTGGAACACTTTGTGAAAGCAAAGGCTGTTGTAATGGCAACTCTATACGGCCCTCAGTGTGATTCAAGACTACTTCCTCCCCCTGCAATAGCGTAATGCGTATGTGTGTTTGCTGCGGAGACACTGCAAAGGTGCGATGACAGACGTAATAAAAATAAACCTGCCTGTCGGGGCTCGAGTCTACATTCATCAACCCATCTGAGTGAGCCTTCTGGGCTGGTTCAGCCTGGGAAACTCCATTTGTCACCTGCTAAATGCTGCCAATGTGCATGGAGTTCCCGCTGCCTGCGTTCCGTAGAGAGAGAGAGAGAGAGAGAGAGAGAGAGAGAGAGAGAGAGAGAGAGAGAGAGAGAGAGAGAGAGAGAGAGAGAGAGAGAGGATGTAGGTTGTATTTATGTCTTTGGGAAAATACACAAGGAAAGGTGTGGTGCAGTAGGGAAGAGTAACATTTAACATTTTTAAATGAATAATCGGTTCATTAAAGACGATTGGCGGAGTAAATGATAATGGAAATTAATTACAGCGTTCATTTCATCCGTACGTAGGGACTTCCTGATTGATTTATCATCACCTGTAAGAGACGAGTTGTTTTCTTACAATCTGTATTTTTTCACAAGATGAATTATAGATTTAGTCAGATACCCTTATGCTCTACAAAGTGCATGAAATATTAAATAAACTCTATCACGATATAAACATTTATCTATCCCCCATTTGAGCTTAATCCGAACACTGTTAGTCCGTCCGTCTCCTCGGTCCCCTGCCTTACATTTCATGTTCATGGGCTGCTTTCAAGACAAGGTTCTTAGGTACAGTAAAGTTAACGTTAGGACAGGCAAAACATTGTCTGGCTCTAAGTACAATAAAAAAGAAGTAGAGTTTTCCCAAATGAAAAAAAAGAGGAAAACAAAAACCTTACAAAGCATTATAATTGTCAGAGCAAGAAATAAGAGGCACTCTGACATTTTTTTTCAACGGCGCAGTCATGCATTATTTATCTGGAGAGTTTATATCAGATCGCAGATACTGAGGCTGAGCAGAGCAGCCATTTTACATCCCGGTCCCTTCCTGTGTTTTATGATAAATGTTCTCAAAGTGCTCTGCATTTTACCCAGAGTGCACATAAACTACAGGCTAGCTGAAGCCATAACTCTCCAGGACCCACTCTCACGATTGCAAGCACCACTCCACAGATTCTTATTCAGAGTCCCAAAACGTCTTCATAGTTAGACTCAGTCTTCCTCCTTTTAAAAAAAAAAAAAAAAAAAAAAAATTCAAACCATAACTGGATTATTAATCTCACCACCCATTCCATCATACTATATTCTTCACTTTCAAGTGCTACAAATTAATAGATTAATATGACAACCAATTACTTATTTGGCTTCATTTTCTAATCTAATCTTCATTCCTTTCCATACTGTCTGCCAAAAATAGTGCACAATTAAAATGATCCTGCGTTATGTTTTATAGAGTAGATGCTTCGGATTCTCACCCTCCTTCGCCATGGCAGCAGTGGGTGTGAAGCTCCATAGGAGAAGAACGCAATGTGCTGAGCTTGTTTAGGCAGATTGCTGCATTAGCTGCTTTTGTGCTCCTGTGTGACATAACGAGGACTTTCAGAACTGCCCCCTAAGATCTACAGAGCAGCTCCGATGCAGCTGGATATTGTTAAGGGAATCTGTCCAATTTCTACTGTCTTTAGTGAAGAAACAAATGTATTACTGTTTATTATAAGTGAGTGCTGGTTGATGGTTATGGTTTTAAGGTTGTATCTAAGCAGAGGGAGACAGAGTGTTCTTTATTTTCCTGGTTTAGGGGAAACAGGTACAAGTGCACTGCCAGTCCATGTTCTGAACAGAACATGTTGCTTACGTGTTGTTCATACATTCTTATTTTGGTTTTTAAAAGTACACCCCCCTCTTTCCCTCTCTTTCTCTCTCTCAGACACACACACATCCTCATTAAAATGATGCATTTCATGAAATAAGAGAGGCTTAAAATACACCATCAATTATTGGTCACGGTGGACATTGTACACGGCCATTGTGACCAATATGAGCGGTTTTTATATTGAGAGAGGCCAAGGGTCTGCTCTCGCTATTATCTTGTAGGGACATGAGGGTCAGAGTTCACCCGGCCTGCAGCTGCAGAATGATGACATCAAACTGGTATCTAGAGATTCATTGACTTTTCCATAAAGCCGCACTTAAGCCAATTAAGACCAAACCTTGATTAAGGTTTGTTGTCTCTCTCTTTTAATGAGAGAGAGAGAAAAAAATCCTTTATTAACTTCCCCAGCTTCTAAATCCATGCAGAGACCAGTACATAAATCATAGTAAGCCACAATTAGCTCCTATAACCATGGGCAGGAAACAAAAAACAAAGAAAATGCCCAAACCACAAAAAATAGATACGAAATATATAAACGATAACAAGAGAGTGATGAAGGACCATCCGAAAACAGTACAGAGTACATAACAACCCCTGTGCTCTACGTGAACATAACCTCAGCGTGTTTTCTACCAGGTTTCCACTCAGCTAACAGTCGGATACAGGACTTCCTGTGTGGCTTACAGGAGGATGTAAGCAACACAGATCTGAAGAAATGTTCTAGAACATTATCATGGCCTGAACAATAGCCACTTTTAGTTTTCTTTTTTGTTCAATTTATTCATGTGGGTGATATAAGCAATGTTGGAGTGGGTCGGAAGGATGTTGGCTAAGAGAGACTGAGAATTTGCATTAGTTGAGAGGTCTAGCTTGGTTATACGTGGGTTATTTTTTCTATAAAACAAATGTTGAGACCTGTAGCTCATCGCTCTAATTTTGATCCTCACTCCTAGATGTTTTTCTTTTGCACGACTTGAATCATTTGGTAAAAACTTACCTGCGTTTGTTTGGAAAGTATAACCGCAGTAGCATAAGGCTGGAGGCTGTAACATGGATCACAGTACAGTATATGAATAGTGTTTGACCAGTATGGAGTCAAGGAACTGGAGCCTTCTGTCATGTATCGCTTGTTCTGTCTGGGCATGTTTGCTCAGCTGGAAGTAATGTTTGCCCACAGGATGACTGGGTAAGAGTGTTTCTCATCTGCATACATGTTTGACAGGGGACTTTGAAGGGATTGTTTTGACAGGAATGTGTGGGAAATTTTAATGGAGGATGAAAGAGTAATTTCTGTCCAAACATTGGAGCCCTAAGAAGAAAGCGCCTCCTTTCTGTTCTACGTCACAGTACGGCCGTGCATGTTAACAGACATTTAGCTTTTTGACAAATGCATTTTTTTTTTCAAAGAATTGACTCTTTCAAAGGCTTGAGTGATGATAGTTTTAATCTGTTGGCCAGTAATTTAATGAAAATGTCATTTTTTATTCATTCACAGGCAGCAAAGTCTTTTTGAGGGCTGTGACCGACAAAAGTTTGTCAGGAAAAATTTCCAGTCGAAGACTTGGCCGTATGTTAGACCTTATTTTGTAAAAGGACGTCTGCAACTTGGGAGCAGAGGATTAAATCTTAACTTGGAAATATGTTTCTACATGAGTTCAGTGAAAATGCGTGTATTTCTAGGCTTTTTCATTGTGAGTGAACAGGATGGTCTGAGTGGCCACCGTGACTTTCCATGGATGCAGTTACACTGTAATTTTCAGGGATTAGTGGCAGAGCCAAATTCAGACAGGGATATCCTGGCAATGAGTGTTGCTGCGCGACTACTGAGCAGCTGTTAAAAAAGCAGTTGAAGTGAACTTCAAATTAGCTGTTGCGCAATAGCAAAAAAGACAGCCATCTGGTCACTTTGACAGCCCCGGTCGGCTCCATCACAGGGCTTTCTCCTGCACTGGAGAATGGACAGAAGGACATGCGGGCAGAGCTTGTGGACGTGCTAATGATAGATGTTGGTTGCGCTGACGTCACATGGTCACACGCCTGGAATTCTGTCTGGGTTAGCTCTTACCGCCATTTCCTGGCGGTTTGTGGATGGCTAGTCAACATCATAAGGGGATCCAGAGGCTGCTGGTCCTCCTGGACGAGCTCCCAGTGTACTCTGTTCTCTGCCTTGGTCCTCTGCTGAACTTCTGGGAGCGCCTCAACTGTACTGGCCCCAGGCTACCCCCAGGCACCCCCCCTCCTGGAGCCAAAGCCCTGGGTCTCATTTACAGTCAACAGCCGAATGCACTGTGCTGACATCTTCCTCCAAAAACAACCCCGCCCTCTTTGTTTCCCCCCTCGCCACTATGTCTGTCTGTCTTCCTGTTGGTCAGACTTTCATATTGAGTCTTCGTTTCAGAATTTCACACGCACCTCTGAGATTTGATTCTCGTGAAAAAGGACTCGTGAAAGCCCCCCCTCTGTGCCAAGAGTGGCGGAGCACTGGAAATCTAATGTACTGGTTTTTGTTTCAGGGAGACAGATTGAGGGGAAGGATGTGGGGGAAGAAAAGTGATGAGCAAATGAGAGATTTAGGGAGAGAAAGGGCCGAGGTTGAGGGATCGGAATCTATGTTTTTACCTCCTGCCCTGACTTTGCGGTCTATGGAGAGCTGGGCTGGACAAATATACCATTACGCTTTACCATCTGTCCCTTTAGAGATGCACAAGTCACCCTGAATTGAAAGGGAAGAAATTTAATTGGTACTTGGATGATACATCACTTGGGACCCGAATAGATTTTGCATAATGACCAGTACTCAAATCCCAAACACAGGTCCTTATAGATAGACCGTATGTGACCTTTCTTCTAGGACACAGATGACCCAAAGAGGTTGGTCCTCTAACCTCGCAGACCTTCTCTATACTGGTTCGCTGGGAGGTCAGAAAAAAAATGTAACCTGCAGGCAATTGGTTCATTCTCAAGAGTTGGAAAAAAAAGAGAAATATGATTGATTATTACGTTTTTAATGAGCAGGTGAGAAATCCCCAGCATATGTTGGTGACACTTTTTGCATGTTTAATTAACACAGCGAGGCAGATCGGCATAATGATGAACACGTGACGCTCAACAAATGTTTACCAGCGCAAGAATATTCTCCAGTCTTTCCGCCTTCACTCCCAAATATCCTTGTCCCACGTCTCCTCTGTCTGTCCATGCCCTCCCTATATGCCCTCTCCTGGGGCCTGGGGGAGCCTTTTGATATGCCCCCTCTCTCTTGGCAAGGTTGTATTTCTTCATTAGGCCCTCTGGGGGCTGCCAGAGTCCCAGAGGATGTCAGAGTACATTAATTCTCATCAGGACATGGGTCCTCTCAGGTGTGAATGGCAGCCAGCAGCTGTCGACAGGGTTCTCTCAATCCTGCCGCAACTCATATATCACCCACTGCATGCATACACACACAGATGCATGCGTGCACTCTCTCTAGCACACACACACACATAGATAACATAGTATGTGAAAATGAAAAAGCCAGACACACACATGCAAGTAAGCTGTTGAAAGAATCATCACACACAGAGGAAGATTTACACTGAAACCACTGGTATATGAACATATCTCAATTTAGGACCTGACCCATGATAATTACAAAAGCAGCCATATATCTTAAAGTCTTTAGGGGGACAGAGCGCCGTCCCTGCTTAATTTTCCATGTGAGTAAATTTGCCGGGTGCATTTTGAAGAGCCTTTGTGATTGCCTCATAGCCTCTCCAGCGAGAGCGCCCTAACCACCACAGGGATAGATCACATAATCTCTCCCTCGCCTTTTCTTTCTCTCGTCTCCTCCTCTGTTTTTTCCTCTTTCATAGCATGACATAGCCACGCATGTGTCTTACCCAGATATTTTCTCAAGTAATTACATAAAGTAATTCCTCCCAGTGCGGTTGTTATGGCTCCCAGCAGACGTGTATACAAATTACTCATATTTGCTCTGTGGTCAAAGCCGTGAGCCGTCCCACAAGACTACGGGTTTACATTATGAAGGTCTGCCTATTAAAGCCATTTGTTAAGGTCTTCACTCCTGGGAAGAGGCAGCTCCGTAGGACACTAAATGAAAGGGGTTAGCCTTAGAAGTAAGCTGTTAATTACTTCAGTTTGTTATAGAAGGCTTCTCTTTGGATACTGACTCGACAGCCAAACCTTAATCCTCATCTAAACCCAGACGGTGCTCCGTAGTAGTGGAAATTGCTCCTTCTGCTTGTGGCAGTTTGTACATGTTAGACGATATGATGGGCTAAATGTAGAGGGCTTTAAGGCCTGTTCAGGATGATTCCTCTTTCCTATTATTATTTTGTCATCCTGTCATTATTGTGTCGTCATGGGGCCATATTTTCCAATGTCTTTGGTTGTTTCATGAATTACTTATCTGTACTTTACTGGATCCAGTGTTACTGTGTCACTCTGAGCTGTGGCTCGTATGACTTTCAAGACTCTCTTCCTTTGGTCTTTTAGCACCCTCCATTCAGTAACTGTCTTTAATTTGGGACTGGTTGGAGTTGAATAAGGATTTGATCTAGTTGAGACTGAAGGCCTCTGAAGTAACATAGCTACAAGATCAAGGATTTTATATAAAAACACACACATTTCTGTGATAGATTATGAAAGTTCAGTGGTAGGGTTAGATACCAAACTTGGTACTTTTAAGAGTATCAACTGAATTATGTTGGTACTACAGAGAACCAATTCACAATTTGCCACATTTTTAGCCTATAGAAAGGAATAGAAAGAGCGAGGTGTCACCCCTGCAAAGAGTCTCAGTGACTCAGGACAACACTCGAGACAATATTTGTAATGTAAAATACAAAGCGAACCAATGAAACAGATCTAACTTGATGTCGCAGCTGGTCTAACACTAAATATAAAAGCCAAAAAGTGTTCGACGGCCTGAATCCCAAGTTTCCCACAGCGCCCGTAGCTGATGTTAGCACGCCTGCAGCCAGCGCTGCGCTCGTCAATGGAGAGTTAAACCCATTTACTGAACGGCGAAACCTTAAGTGTACTGCCTTGATGAAGGAGCTTAATGGCTGAAATGCTTAGGCAGGTTTTTACAGATGGATGACTGATACTGAAGATTTTTTAACTCAATACCCTCTTTTTCTAAGATTCTAGCTAGTTGTATAATTTATTACTGGTAGATAGTTAAGATAACGGTCCTGATTGATGTTATCTTAGCATTTTTACTAGCGTTTGCCAAAGCTCTGCTACTGGCTGTGTTCGAAATTCCTTACCAACATGCTGTTGAGTAGTCTAAAACAGTATAAGAGATTGTATACTATGTCCAGATATTACAAATTTGGTATTATAGAGAGAGCAAAGTACCGAAGAAAGTACCGCTGGCTACTGTTGGTATCCGTACCTTATCGGTTCAAAAGTTAACGGTACCCAAGCCTAGTGAGCGGAGATTAATCCTTGAAGAAAATCCACATGAAATGGCTCTCTGAAGGCTGAATATATCTTTTCCAGGGGGCTTGGGTGGAGCTGTAACCCTTTCCTCCTCACCTCACATTCGGTCTTGGTGACCATGTTTTGCCAGCGGTCTGGAGAAGGGTAAGAAGAGAATTTCTGGCTAGATGCGACCACTTCCTTACAGAGTCATGTGTCAAGGACCTCTAACATCAGGCTCTTTACTGTACGCCATTCATGTCAGGAAAAATCATCCTTGTCAGAATTTGTTAAATGATACTTATTGTACCAAAAGGAACTGAGTATCCCAGAGAGGCAGTGTTGTGCTGTTCTCTATGCTTACCTGCTCCTTGATGTTGAACACAGTGCTGGAGCAGGATGACAGAGGATTGAAGGGATAAAGACACAGTAGGAGTGAGGACACTAGCCTCATTCATCGAAACAGCCCTGGTTCAGGCAGCTTGTAATTCCTCTGAAGCTCTTGTGTTGACGGTGGCTTGGCAAAGCTTCCATTCCCTAGACAGAGAGAGGGGAAAAGATGGTTTAGGGAGGAGAGCAGGAACGAAAGAGGAGCGCTGTCTCACTCAAGGTCACTCTTCAAATCAAGCAAGCCATACATGGAAACCAAGTGAGGGTGTGCTGGCTCAGAGCACCCAATCACACTGGGGCCCAGCTAGCACACCCCATCACTCTCTCCACTGCACCCACCAGGGGAGCCAGGCTTTGGGTTACAAATGAGCAATTACCATGGTCTGAGTTACGCTCTTTTCACCCCTTTTCATTTAACTTTGTTTATCTCGCATCTCACAGTTTGCTTTAATAGTGAACCGTCTTTTTTCAGCCAAAAACAATCCTTTACTCAATACAGTTGTGATGCAAAGGAGAAGTCGAGAACCTACTACAACTGCAGCTCTTCTTATGAATTTCTGGTTTCCACAGTAAAATGTGTTATGTATTTCGCCTAACCTGTCTGGAACAGAAAAAAAAACACACTGTCTTTCTTGACTATTTGAATTTTGATACATGGTGTGTCAGTGCTGTGAGGCCACACCTCAGCCTTCATCATTCCCAGCTGTCAGTGAACCTGCACTGGGGCCGCCCAGGCACCTCATGCATTTCATCTGTTCACTGGAGCTCGGCACTCTGCATTTAGACTCAGGAAAGGGAAAATCAAAGCCGCCAAATTAGCCATTTACATGCCAACATTTTAAATAGTTGTGTAATTGTTTGAGCGTGTGGCACCATGGTTATATTTCAAGTGGTTGAAACTCCAGTTTGGACAGTGCGCCATTCCTTTTTGATTTTTCGTAGTCCACAGTCAGTCACTTTCTTCAGTGTAATGAATGAAAATATTGTTAAAAGAAGATGTTTTTTTTAACAAAATCTACTCTGTGGCACCGGCCTTCAAGCAGAGGCACAGCGCCTCTCTGGTTACATAGCCCATCTCACTGGTAACGGTTGTATTGTGCAGTAAAGTGCTGTCGCACCTGCAGTTTATTTTAAAGACTAATTACCTGAGTCTAATAGCATTATTCACACATAGTGTAAGTGAGGAATTGAGTTTTGGGAAGTCTCTTAGTGCAGCAGCTGTATGATCCTCACCTTCTCCTTGTTACTTTAGTGCAGTGTCAGTAATGCTTTGGACCATGGCCCAGACACCCATGCAATGTGACAGGGTAGTCCCATTAAGGTTTCCTAATCAAGTCTCCTCTCCTCCTCCCTTCCTATCCCCCTTTTTTCTGCCTTCACAGAGAACCAGTGTTTTGGCAGAGAGCTCTGTGCTAAGGATTCAAGGCTGTGTTTGTGTTGGATGGGGGCCAATAGCCTCTTCTATCTGCCCTCCTTTCCCATATGGGATGGTTGCTGCAAAGCAGCTAAATCAGGGGCAGTCATTACCTTGCCTCAAAGAGACTTCTCCGTCTTCCCATCACTTCATCATCAACTGTCGCAGGGAGTCATATTGTAGATATGCAAGAAAAGCAAGAACATTAAACGGATGAGAAAGGAGTTATGAATAATATTTAAGGCTCATACTCATCATACTGGTAGTTTTAAAAGGAGCATTTGGTTTGAATTGATTTTGAACAGGATTTTATGTCCCCACACATCCAAAAGTTGTCGTTCGCTGCTTAAAGACAACACAGTTTAGAGCTGGAAATGAAAATATGTACTTAAAATGATGGAGAAGTGCAAAGGAACTGCTGAATGTGCACTAAAGAATAAGATGAATAAACAAATATGTATGTATATAGAAGCTCCAGTTTATTTGTCTGATAATGTTTTTTTTTTATTGTGGTTGATTGTTTTCATCTAATTTTTACCAGGTTTTTTAAAATTCAAAATGAGCAAGGACTACGGCTTCAAGTTAACAAGTAAATTTGGACTGGAAAACTGACAAAGTATGAATCCACAAGATTAACTAACGTACAAACAAGGTTTTCAGTTGTCATTGCAGGCCTTCGTCTGTCGTTTCGGCGTTGGTCGAGGCTTAGAGCTTCAGTGTGTCGAGGCCCTGCTGCTGCACGGTTATCTCATAACCCGGGGCACTGGACCATGAACGTCAGCCACTTCCAACTCTCTTAAAGAACTCATTAAGAAGGCTTCGTATTTTTTCAGCTGCCAGGTGTGTGACGACGGCCGTGGACTGGGATGAAGAGGCCAGTGTGTCCACACCAGGCAGGGGTGGAAACTACAAGGTTACAACAAGGAAACCACGCAGTCGGGGGGAGGGCCTGGCTGGAACGAGCCGCATAACTATTGAAAGTACAGAGACTGTGCATCAAAGCATGTCAAGGCTTTCATTTCTAGTGCAAGTATTTGGTTTCTCCCAGTGTGGAAATCCAAAAGCACTAACAGGAATATCAACATAAGAGGAAATTAACAATATGGAGCATTCCACCAAACAAAATGACTTTAAATTACATTTTTTAAAAAAATTGAATTGACGTTTATGTAAGCTGCCCCTCAATAACAGACTCATTGGGGGAGGATAAGTGTCCACTTACTGTTGTTAGGGGCAGTCTAGTCTTTGTGACTTTCTGTGCATCTGACTCCTGAGCATTTTGTTTACAAAGGGTTCAAAATAGTGAATAAATAGACAATGATGTTGCGTCTGGTAACATATGTGGGCCAGGAGTTTAAAGCGGGTTGTCAATGGGCCCTTTCCAAACTCCCTAGTTCCGGCACCCTTGCTTGGATTACACCTATATTCAAACTCAGCTTTTATTCTCAACTACACAGCTGTAAAGATTCAGGAATAAAGGTGTCTTCAAAACCACATTTTTCTCATAATGACACACACACATACGGACTCACAAAGTGAAAACATTACCAACCGCGACTCTGTTGGCCGGTAAAAAAACAAATGGAAGAAACGTAAGTGATCACAGCACTTAAGTGTGATGATACAAAAATAATATAACGCGTGATTGTCTGATCATAGGCGTAGGACTGGTCCTACACATTACACTGTCTATTGAGTCAGGGAACCCTTTCAGGGTGTTGAGATATAGCAGTAGCATGGAGTGCCCTGCCTTACTGTGTGCCTCCCCACATTTTAACCAGGCATCCCAGGCAGAGTGCAATTGATTTTGGCAGAGGATGGAATAAAGATTGATTGAATCAGAATGGAAAGGACCTCGCCGGAGGATCGACCATGCAGTAACCCCTCAGCTGTGGACGCCTTTGCCAAGAAAGTACTCACAGTTATTCTAGCGTAAGGGGCAATGCGATTAAAGCCCATAGCTTCCACACACAGATCACTGGGGGTGGAGAATGTGTCCGATGGAGAAATTACACATGTGACCACTAGGCTGTGGTTTTACTGTTAATTAGAAGATTGTCTAATATCTACCTCACTGTGGTTTGAGATGATGAGGGAATGGAAACCGGCGCAGAGAGACGAGACGCATTAAACTGAACAAACAGAAATAACAGGCACTGAGGAAATACTCAATATTCTGCATGTGGTCTGGTCTGTTCTTTCTGCACGGCGTCTGTTTAGTGTAAAGTCTCATCAAATTGATATTAAACAGCTTTTGGCTCTTACTGTTGGTGTAGTGATGCAGAGAGGCTGGCCAAATGAGGGGAATGTTACAGCTGACCTTTTTTTGAATGCTACTGGGAAGTAGCTGGGGTTTGTTGTTAGTTTCATTCAAACATTTCGCGAGCTGAGGCTCAGGGGAGTTCACCAGTTAACAAGTGCGCTCGTTAAAAGCTCGCCACTGTTCTATTCCGACAATTATCTGATTAAAGTATAACTGGCATGTCAATTGTGTTGCCTTCACAAACTTTACCTCGACATAAACAATCATCTGGGAGCCCCCTGTCATCTCTCTATTTGCCAAGTGCATGATGCGCCATTACGAGTGTGTATTTACAGCATGCTCGCCTTTTCTACCCAGGGACCTCGTCTAACACCTGTCAGGAAGCGGCTTCACCAAAGACAATCAAAGAGCGGCGCGTGGCGTGTTTGATGTGTACTCAAACATAATGTGCTGTGAAAACATCCCGACGCTCTGCCAACGCTAAGTCTCGCTCTGTCTGGCACTGGTTCCCTCTCCGCTCGTGTGCCCGCGAGGCTCGCGTTCATCTCTGTTTTATACTTCTTCGTGCTCACACACTGAAGCGATACTGTGAACAGATGAAGAGGCCTAGAGCTACTAAACAGATCCATCTGTTGCATATACTGTACACTGTGAGTTCTCTGTTTCGTGTTTGGGAATTACACAAGTCTGTCATCTAGTTGTGTTTGTCTTAGTTCTATCAGTTATATGTCTTTTTGCTCAATATTCATAAAATAAACACTGACATTTTAAGAATTGAAACTGAAATGATGTTATGATAATGAAGGGCCTTTACTAAGCTGTAGTCATGAGCGGTACTGTAGTGCAGGATGAAACAAAGCTTTAAGAATAAAATAATGAAAACAAATAAACTATATACACATTCCTTTGGGAGCACACATTGTATATTTTAAATTCTGGGATTTAACATTGGAAAACCCTCTTTACATGCCTTGACGCCATCTAAAGCATTGACTGTTTCACTGTTAGAAAGATCAGAAATAAGAAAGTGACATTCAGACGCGATGGAAATCCTGCAGTTAGACTGCAACAAATAATATCTTCCATTAAGAACCATAAAGACGCGACTGTGGTAATCAGCTCTTATTAACCAAGTGTACTATAAAGGTTTTGCTCACCTTTTCATTTACCACCACAGCAGTGTTTTAAGAAGGTGTTTAAAAAGAGGTCATGTAGACTGCAAATGGAAAACAAAAGTGAACTCAAAGGTACAGTATAGCGGGGCACATCCGTCATTCAGGATAGAAATATTTTTCTTGGCAGCACTGACTGTGTGAGGAACAACTCTTGCCCAGTGCTGAGGTCCTAGAGCGAAAAGCTACGCTATTCCCAGTGCTACCTTTCATGATCCTGCAACTCCCCACCTGCTCTTTCTGTTCTTGGAATGATTATCCGCTCTGTCAAAGTAGCTTTGCAGAAATTCTTCTGTATTTTACACAGATCTTACCCTGCTCATGGTCGGATGTCTCTACCTGACCACCACTGCACCTGCACCCAAAAGCATGTGTTCTGCCAATCGCAGTCACTATTCGGTGTGTCCTTGCTTGAGGTGAGAGGCAAGACCCTTCTTTTACCTTAAATCGAGAATAGCAGTAGCAGATTCTTTGTATTGTTGTTTTTGTTGCTAATAACTTACTATTTATGAGGCCACCCAGTCTAGTGGTCCAGCAGGTTTTGCTCCCGATGACCCACTTGAAATGATCAGACATAGTCTTCAGTATGCACGGTGCTCTAGGAGACCAACTATTGGAGTAACAGTCAACACCATCTTCCCAACTAGAACAACAAAACTAGTGTTTAATCCATTTCTGACATGATATAAACTTTTGCTTAAGCACAGTCAATCCCAAAAGCTGGTTTTCACCCTTGTGCGAAGGGAGGACCAGACTGCCATGTCAGTAATTTTTTGCACTAGGTGCTTCGACCTGCCTAAATTAGAGTGACTGATATACACTGTCTAGCTAAAGCGAGCTGTAAAGCTCTGACCTCATTATTCATAAATCTGATGGTGCTTTCCTTCAGTTTTGTGGCCAGCTAGGCTGGCTGGCTAGCTGGCTAACCTCGCTAGTGGGTTAGTATATTAATAATCAAAAATGCTAAAAGCACGATATATGAAAACAACGCTACCACTTACTTTTAACAATACGTTCTGTGTAAAACTGAGAAAAGTCAGGGTACTGACTTAAGTATGAAAAAGCAGTGCGACCACTAAGGTTGGAGGTGAAAGTAACGTAACGGTAAAGTTGACAGGAAGTAAACAGAAAGTGGAGAATTCTCTAATTATCTGACTGACTCTTGATGTTGAAAGAAATTGGTGATGCTTTTTTAACACTGAAGATCTGTTTATATACCACAGTACTATGTGATTGCTGCAGCCATTCCACAACAGAGCACAATTCCTTAAATTACGAGCAAAAGTCCGACAACACCTGCAGTGTTTTGCAATGTGCCCCGTGTCCTTCATGATGCGACGTGAGAGCTGTAGCCTCCCTCCAAAGTGCTGAATTCCAGTTTGTGAAAGACAGAAACATGATTTCCATTTTATCTACCCTTCGTTGGTGTTTCTCACAATAGACAAGGCGGCAGCAAGTTCTCCCTTTGTCACAGGAAATCTCTCTTGCCTGCTCAGACAAAAGCCTGAGTACAGCAGGTCTCTTCTTGTGTTCTTGTCTAACCTCTCCTTGACCGAGGCAGAAGTTCCTGTTGCTGTTAACATTTCTCTTGTCTTTTCGTGGCTTCAGCAAGTTCCAAAGATGAGCCCAACAGCAACTGAAACTATTTGGCATCGCTCCTTCCTTTAAACCAAAATAATGAATTTACGATACTTAAATAAACTGTGTAACTGATGGTGACGTTAAGGCCTTCGCTAAGTCAGAGGAATCTCAACGCTGTGTTCTTTGTCCGTTCTTGTGATCGTACCAAATGCTGGAGTGTGTTGTGACAGATTTAATAGATGTAATGCTCTATCTCAGTCACCTCGAAAAGTCTTGGAGATTAAAACGGCCTGTAGTTTAGACGATTCATCTTGATTCTTTATATCCTCCATCCCACATGAAAAAGCAGAAAGGCCTGTCTCGGCATAGTATGTGGGCTGTAAAGCTGCATGATATTTAATCAGGGGCTCATTGTGTTATGTTGACAAGTTAATAGTAAAATTAAACACAAATTTCCTCAGTTAAAGGGACTTGAGGCAGGATTTGTGAAAAAATAAACATGCATTTTAAGTTTTTTAATGCTAATGGGTGATGAAGCGTTCATAAACAAAAAGAATGAGCCCACCCACGTATCTCCCCGTTGCCTTGAACAGGCTGTGTGCTGCATGATGTACTGCAATTCGGCCGAATTCCCCCGCCGTCCTGTGCACGTGACGTCAGATGACGCTGAATGCGCATCCTCGACGGTTTGGATACAGGAAGAAGACAAGCGCGGTGGACTCAAGCTAGTGTTTGGGTAGTAATGGATTCTGCTACGGCCAGAAAACGACCCACCACCACGCAAAGTCCACTAAAAAGTCATACTAAGAAGAAAACGAAGGTTTTATCAGCAGTAAGTCGAGAGTCGAAATGAAATTAAGACCAAAGCCGGGCAGCACCTGAATAAACATCGGATACGCGTTTGGCTCATGGAGGCAGCTTCAACTTGAATTGGGACTGAAAACAGATGCTGACATGTCTCATTTCCAAGTAACCAGGTAAGAAAACATTACAGGTCATGTTTAGAGCTTGATTTGAAAATCATATGAGATCACCGAGGACTCGGAGTGACCTAACGTGCAAAGTAGCGTTAGCTGCTAACATGTAACTTAGTCCACCGCTGTGTAACACTGACTAGTTACAGACTGCGCATTTTCCACGGTCCTTTAGTCTGAAACCGGATAGTTATGAAATATGTCCCTTTATATATGGGGCCGAAAGCCCAACCTGTTAAACGGGAGGTGATGTTAGCAGCTGGCTGTAGCCACAGGCTAACGGTTTGTTTGTGTCTGTGTAGTAGCATTAGCTGCTAACACACAGCAGTCCCGTATCAGAGACAAAGTTTTTGTCCCCTAATATGTCGTGTTTGCTTTCGCCTGTGCCTTTCAGACTCGCCGCTTGTGTGTGTGTTACAAAAAAATCATTACCTGTACAACAGAAAGAGAGCAACCTCTTCATCTCATTTCAGGCCCTTCACATGCCCCAGTTGTCTCCACCGCTCAAACACAGCACCGATGTTGACTCGGGTCCGACTTCTTACTTTATCCAGAGCCTTTTTCGTTGCACCCTTTTCTGCCTCAGACTTTCTTTTCCTTGCCTTTTTAGCGGGGTGAGTTGGTAGAAGTAACGGTGGCTGTATTTTCTCTGCCATTGTAACCAAATGAACTCCGTATTCCTGCAGAGGAGTGTGCTGAATATTTCCGGCATCAGTGAAACCGGACGTGTGCACGAGCGGGGGGAGGGCGGGACATGAAGGCATCAGACCAATCAGTGATATCCGGGCCAGATAGCACTGATTGGTCAGCCTTTTTCTCAGTCATGCAGCTGCCACAGAGGTCTGATTATTTTCGCTCCTTTTTCTGAATACAGAATGTATTGACTACTCTCAGGACAGAAGGACCATTTCACCCAGTATAACAAAATGTGTTTGTGAACAACATTGTAGACCCTAGCTTTAATTTTCTGTAAAATTTAGTTCTTGTGTTGCACCAGACTTTTTTTTTTTTTTTTTTAGCAGTGTAATGCTCATAACCACCCCTGTCACCACACTTGTTGGGTGCCTACAAGCACAAGTGGGTGGAGGAAGATACTCAGACTGATTCCATGTGTGATTGAGGTGATTCCAGGCCTGTGACAACCGTATTGTATTATACTTACTTAAATCCAGTTATGTAACTTAATTTGGGTATCTTTTACATCAAGGGCTAGTCTTCCAATACTGCATTTAGCTATTGAGCACATATAAAGACCCTGTATAAATGTACTGTAAACCTGTACATGCACAAAAGAAGAAAAGTTGCACAAGAAGGAGGCAAACTTGATGCAGTGATACATCAGCATGGGAAAAATAAATATTGGTTCAGTTTTGCAATGGATTACAGTTCAGACAGAATCTTCTAGTTTAGTTCACTCTTCAAGATTTGCTTGTCTGTCTGCCTTGACTGAATTTCGCCGTCACATTCCCCAAGGCTCCTTTGTGGAGCTCAGTTTGGCCAGCGCTTCCCATCACTTTAGCAGAAGATTGCATAACCTGGCCTTGGAGGCTGTGGAGCTTGTCTCCTTGCCCAGAGCAGAACCTGGAACACTGTGCGTGCGTGTGTGTGAGTGTGTGCGTGTGTGTGTAAATTTCACATTTACTGTACTATTTTCATTTTTCTAACTTTCCCTCTCTAAGTCTCTCTTTCATTCTCCTCTTACCCAATTTTATACTGACCCCGGTGCTAGGTTGGGGTTCTGTTTGCCCAGCTGCATGGCTTATTTACCTGGGGTAAAGGAAAGTCCCATCAGACCTTTCGTAAAACACAGAATAAAATGTAATCTGAAAAGGCAAAAAAAAAGAGAACGGGGTGAGGGCAATCCATGGTCTGCCAGAGTAAAAGGAAACTGAAGGTACTGGACCGCTCCCAGGACAGCACTGTTAAACCTTTGGGGCAGGGCCAATGAAAGCAGCATATTAGGAACCTGAGACGTGGTCCCACACACTTCATGTCTCTTTCCTCTCACCAACGCCAGTACACTCTCCGTTTCTCTCTCTCCTTCCATAATATACACCCTGTGCACATGTCCCCCAATGCCTTTCTCTTTCTTATTGTCAGGATTTAGCAGGAAAAATGCACTGACTCATGGAAAGGACTTCCTTGCCCTTGGGCTTGTGGTGCGGTCGAGCAGAGGGAAGTTCTCAGGTTCGGACCCAGATGGCACCTGTGGCTGTGTGGGATCCCGTTGCTCTCTTCTTCCCCCTCCAGAGGTTAGAGCTGGAGATTCCCTTGCCAATGCCCAGTCAGCACCACAAAAGTTCAACAACCATATCTGGTTTTATTCCAGGCCTCAAGCTAAAAAACTAATGGTAAATCTCAGCTCGTGGATGTTGTGCATATACGTTGAACGCTGGCTGTTGCACTATATCACCCTCTTTTTATACTGAAACAGCTGAATATCTAGTGAGCAGTAGACCGGAGTAAACTCAGGCACCTGCACTTATTTTAAAGTATGCCTTGGTTAATTGAGAGGTAGAAATAACCACATTTAAGATTCCTTCAAAAAGAAGTTGAAGAAAAACTGTCCCAAGACACAAACAATGCAGACTGAGTGTTGGTAAATAAACTTCAATTTAAATGGGATTCTCTCTGAATTTACACCCTAACTTCAGTATGTTGTCTTGGTTATGTATTTGATATTATTTCCTTGGAGTCTCTTTAATAAAGTGCATGCATTTCTTTAAACCTTCTTTATGGTGGGGTATTAAAAGCACAGAGCTGTGTTCTAATCCAGCTGGGGTATTGCCCCAGACGCCAAGTGTCTTTATAGAGCAGTGACATTAGCTTGTTTATTGGTTGCAGGGGCGTAAAGATGCTATTGTTTTAATTGCTTGTACATGCTCCTGGGATCCATGGAGATTACAGAGACTGCAGATGCCAGCATATTGGAAATGGGCTAACAAAACGAAACTACAGAAAGCCAAAATATACATTAGCTATATTTGATTTGTTCAGCACTCACTTGACAAAATTGCTTACAGTGATTGTATATCCTTAATGCATTCAAGAAAGCCGGGGCAGTCGGGCAAGCCAAGCGTAGTACTTATATAAGACATAACACACTGAATGAAGGCAGCATAATACTCAGTGTAGTCAGTTTCATACTGTTTATGTTGCACATGCACCTCTGGGGTGGACAGCAATTTGGTCAAAGATTGTGATCCTCTGGAAATAAGTGTAAAAGAAGCACTGATACTGTAGAAGTAACCACTGATTACATTTGTTTCTGAGTGGCTTTGGTTAAACTGGTTAATATGTAAATGGCATGAATGGCTGACAGTTAATCGAAACATTGTCAAAATTGCAATATGACCAAGTGTACCTCACAGAAGCTGCAATTTTTTGGCAAAGGTGTGATAAAAACAGATTCTTTTTTTCTTGATATATGATTATATTGTATATATACATTATAAATATATATTTCTTTTCATATCATGCAGCCCTACTTAAATGTTTCCTACCTGCATCAGGCTTGTCAGCCTCATACACACCTTCTCACTCAGCCATGTAGCCAACATGCATTTTTTTCACGAGCACGGACGGACACCTACACATTTTGCTCAATGGCATCTCGACCTATTCCTATTTCATTCCTCGTCTGCTGCCTTTGGCGCTCGCCCACCTTTTTACATATGCACGTGCTGAACTTTTGACCAAGGCCCACTGGTGTGACATTAGCGGAGAGAGCAGTGGGGAGGGAGGAGAGGGAGCCAGAGGCTTTAACAAGTTCCTGAGAGCTTTGGGCCTCATCTTGCGTGCCTGTGGGGTAATTTCACAATGTTGCTGAGGGGCTGTTTAGTGCTTTGAATGTGACTCAGTACCTGCTCTCTTTCTCATCAAACTCCTTCCCCCAGCTCCCCACCATCCCTCTACCTCTGGCTGTCCTGCGTTTCCCCCTTCTCAGGCAGCTGGCACTGGGGCTGTAAGCCATCTCCCGGCTCTTGAAGGATGTCTCCCTACTCTGTTAATAAGGCTCCCACTTCACCCGTTCACCATAGGGACGGACATTTAATGAAGTGCCTAACAAGTGGCTCCACAGATTTGCGTTGACTGTCCTTTAGTCGCTCCCCCCCTTCGCCTTTCTCTCGCATCTCCCGCTCCCCTCTGTCCTCGGAGGGAGCGCCTCTGTGCGCAGCCTGCCAGTGTGGAAGAGGATCGCCTCGGCAAAGCATTGTTAGGCAGGAAGTGGTGAGGGAGGAGGAGAGGGACTTTCACTTGTGGAACAGGGAGACATGGCGGCAGTGTTACCATGACAGCCGTGCCGTGCCGTGGTCGCTGGGGCGGAACGCAGTGGGCAGAGGTCCCACGCACCAGGCCCCCTCAGCCGCCTCCAGAGCAAATGAGCTGCCAGGCCAGACTAATGGAGTCCTAATTGGTGATTAGGAGAGAGGGAAAGGTGAGGGAGTGTCTACTGGCAGTCTGCTGTTTGCAGGATGAAGCAGCGGGCTGCTGTATTCACTGTTTCAGTGAAACAAAACAGCAATTACTGTTTTTATGCAGATGCGTCACTGTTTACTGCACTATCTGCATCCCATAAACAGATGATGAAAAAGACAACTATAAACTGTGGTAATATAAACACATGAATAAATGATTACAGTTTTTGTTTCAATGCAATTGTAGCAAATTGTCATCTCTATTTAGATATATCAATCCTCCTCAGCAGTGTTTATGTCACTTGTGTGATTTGACTTGAGTGTTGTCATGTATTTATTTATCTGGAACAAATGAGGTCGGAGCCAAACCAGGAACTGTAGAGGGGTATCCATCAATCAGACCTTATCGTAAGAGACAGAGACAGAGCTTTGGTGAGCCCTCTGTGATTGCATCTGAAGGAAAATAGGCACTTTAGCCCTGATCTCTTCCCATCAACCTCTATATAAATATGAAGAAAGGGCCCTTTGGTGTGGATAGTGTTACACACTTACTTAATATGGCGCAATGAAGAGGCAAGGGGAAGTAACATCCTGACAGAATATCAACTACTGAAACAGGACCCTTTCCCTTCTTTGTGAATGACACGACTCGGCTGAGAGTTGTATGGAGCGGCTTTTTTGTGAATGGACGCGGCCCCGGGCTGATAGTGATTTGGTAGATAGGGTGACGTCTGCAGGGATCCGGGACCTGGTGGGCTAAGGAGGACAAGGACTGTGATGACTGCCTGTCTGCTTCCTGCTACTAATCCACCACATTAGCTGTGTGTGTTACCCTATTTATAGCCGGGCCCAGGATGTGAATAGACTGTCTCGTTTCACTTTTCATACAGACGGTAATTTTAGTCTTCTTTTGCTCCACATCTCGTCCCTCTCCTTCACCGAGAGTGCTGATGGGATGTAGGATAGAGCCCTCAACATTGTCTCCTCGCGGTGTGTTGCCTGGATAAAGTTATTTTGATTGATTTTCATTGAAGGGATCCATAAAGTGTGAGCTGTGTGTAACTGATGCTTGAATTATATTTTTAGTAAAACACGGCTGTAAATGGTGCAAATATGTCTGTGGACACAAACTACACTTAATGACTAGCAAGAGAAAATATTTTGTTATATTGAAAAACGCTTCTTGTATATTTGCGAACAGGGCGGACAGAATGTTACAGACACCTTTCAATATAATGCAGCACTTTCAAATGTTGATACTGTATTCAAACCAACAAAAACAACACTTTTTAGAGATTCGGGCTGGTGTATTGCATTGCATCTTGGTGTTTCTGGTGTTTCTATTATTCTGGTGACTGCATGCGATTCAACAGTCCATGTTCTCTCTTTTTTGCACACGCATTTATGCCCCACCCTAAAAGTATATGAGCGACAGAAACCTTTTAAGTAATGTTACCGAACACTTAGTGCCTCCGAACTGAGCTTTGACCCGTAATGTGTAAGACTGCCACTGTGGCAGTTGTTGTGGGGGATGCCAAGTAGCCGGGTAGCTAATGTCTGTGCCCCTCTTCATTAACTGGCCAGATATTTATTGTACAGCTTTTATTTTATGCGCCTCTTTTCTGTCGACACAGCATCCCTTTTTTACACCTCTATCTTGGAACAACCCCTCTTGGCGCATCTGTGGCAGATTAATCAAAAACTTCTGAGGAACTTCGCGGGGGGGGGGGGCTTATATCCTCTAATCGTGTAGGTGTGGGAAAATGTTATGGGTCCCCACCCACAGCCTGGAGGTCCAGCCAGAACACTCTTATTTTTGTGTTCCACTTAGGTGGAGAAGCAACGAGAGAGCACTTCTACACAGATGGGCACACAGGTATGAGAGCATACGGACAGCGTGTGTGTGTGTGTGTGCGTGTGTGGGTGGGTGCACAAACCAGCAATCCCATTTGCTAATATTGACATGGGTGTCCCCGTTCAATCTTGTTACAAGGATTATTGTCTATTGAGATCCCATTTCATTAGGCTAAAACACACACCTCAGGGTGCACACAGGGGCTGCTGCAGGGGCCCCAGCCTTTTAGCCCTCTTCGCTGGGCCAATTGGGAGGGGGAGTCCTGTAAGTGGTTTTACTGAGGATCGCCGTACTTCAAAGTGTGTCCCAATCAATACATAACGTAAACTTTATGTGTGGCTATAGCATGAGGCATGTCATGCGGTCCAAGAGAACACCACAGGATGAGGAGACCCCTGTCCGTGCCCAGTGGGTGGAGTAATGTGGTCAGATATCCTGCTAACTGCTCTGTAGAAACGCCCGTTCTTGAATTATATCCAAAATGCATATGAGAAAGCAAACCCACCACCCTCCCCCATGGCCCCACTCCAGATTACGTATTGATTCTTGATATGAAAAGCTCATTACATAAACAGAAACAGCAACACAAAAAAGCCAGTGAACCTTTGCATAAATCCTTTAATTGAATTTCCAGTGCCGGTGGTTGGAGGTTCTCTTTTTAATTGAATCCATTGCTGGCGTTGTGATTTGCATGCACGGGAGTGGGTCCCGTCCCAGATAAAGTGCCATTGATCCTTATTAAAGCTCACCTCTGGCCGCGCTGTGGACTAACAGGGAAAATTAAATGTGTTCATGGTGCATATACTTACTGGCCGCAAGGCAGGACTGTGAACACCAGCACAGAGAGGAGAAGATTGAAAGAGATAGGAGGAAAGAAAACAGAATTATCATGACTGCTAAATTATCTTGGCTTTGGTCATTTTTATTAAGCTATTTTACAGAAGCCATTCTTTGGAGCGATCCCATGGCCATCTATGAATAGAAAACAGAGCTCTTGTTCAGGTTTGGCAGCTGATGAGATACTGTGCAAACAATACCGGCTCTACAAGTCACGACTGAATTACACACTGTATTTTGTCTCTCTTGGCGTCGTCAGGGGGGTTTTGGGTTAAAGTCTTAACAGTATCTTTATTTAATCATTAAGGACGTGAAAAACCACCTGTTGCAGCAGCACGTTGGGAAATGAAAGGGAAGTTATCTGTCTTGATTTGGCCAGTGATATCATGCGTGATCAATCTGCTCATTGCCGAGCATTGATCAGTGTTTTCTCTTGGTTGGGGTTGGGTGGGGGGCATTGGTGACACCTAGCGTTCCTATTGGGTCTCCTGTGGAGGAGGATACAACGTCAGGCAGGCGGTTCGCATCACACCTCATCAATGCGACTAGGACAGGTCGGCCCGCGAAGAATCATTCTTTTGTATTGGGACTGTTGTATCTCTCCTAAGTGGTTGTTTTTGCATATTGTCAGATAATTGGTCTAATGTCTTAGTGTGTGTGATTAGTGTTTCCCTCCCTGTCTGTAACTGCCTCCTCTCTCCACCTCAGCATTTGCGCGGACTGACTTTGAAATGAACAGATTTAATTAGATCAGTGGGGTTAGGTATCCTGTGGATTTTCTACTGCAATCAAACCTAGTTTTGCTTGCACTCATTGTTTTCCTACCACAACAACATGCATGTATCCCTACGGCATAATCTGTGTTGGACTGGATTTGAAAAGCCTTTCACGGATGCTTCAAAATGACGGATTACTTTTGTGGTCTTTGATACCACAAAAAAATTGGACTAACAGAGATCTTTCCTCGGATGCCTCTGGGATGAAATTTTATGTTTTGTATGTATGAGTTTGTACCAGCGTCATAGCAAAAGACAAACTGGAGCAAGCACTGCTACAGTCTCACATAGCCGCAATGCTATGTCATTGCTAGTTACTATCACTGGCTTGCTTCTCAATGGAGACCTATGAAGATATGATGTGTTGAAGTCAGAAAGGCGTGTGAGGTACGCATCCTATTTCTTCCCTGATAATGCTACACAAGAAATCCTCTTCATCAGCAGAAGCTGGTCAGCTGTTACCAGACGTTCTGCAGTGTCCTTGGCTATGGTAGCTAACAGCTACCGAGCTAGCTAGCATGACTTTGTCAGCTAAGCTGGGCAGGGCGGAATGGCCTCGAAATAACATCACAGTATTTTTAGGCTGCATCGGGTAACCGACAGATCTGGATAATTTTAAATGCTGGATTAAGCATCAGATCAGGATATTTTTGACGAAATACCTACTCGATATTAGTATTATGACAATATTGTAGGGATGAATATTGGTACTTAGACAGAACATTAGCCTAATGACATTCATGAGAAATAATTATTTGGTAATGTTGATCAGTAACTAAGTGGGTAAAGACAAGTATTAAACCAAGTACAACAGTCTGGTAGGCTCAAAAAATCACCTCACTTTACTGTAATGCAGCCTTTAAAGCCAGGAAAAGACAATTCCTACGCGATAAAGCAATATCAGGAATCTCAGACGGTAAGCGGTCTCATATCACAATCCTGATATGTATCGTATATATTTCCCATCCCTACATTACAGCATCCTCGATATGCACCGAGGCAAATTCATCTCTCCAACTGTTCACACATTTTCATTCTCTCTTTGATTCAAACGGTGAAGTTCTAACGTTAGTTCTCTTTCCAAGGTCCTCTTAAATTAATCTTTCTGTTTTGAATTATATACGCAAACAGATGTACAGACACACACACACACAAACACACACACACACATAGTCCTCTATCCCATGGGCAAAGTGCTAATCCCCATGCACAGTAATGTCCAATCAGCAGAAATGTTTAACTGTATTGACTTGAACGTTGTCCTTTCCTTTGGGCATCTGCTTCTTTTATGGGTATTGGTGGTGTGTGTGTGTGTGTGAGAGAGAGAGAGACTGTGTGTTTGTTTGTCTAAAGTGTATACATTTTGACTGAAAGCTTGTACGATAGATTGCTTGAGCATGTTAAAGAGTGATAGTAAGTCCATTTTGCCTATCAAGTGGTCACACTGACAAGCCGGCGGTAATACTTTTAGCGTGTAACACAAATAGGTTCACATAACACCCTTTTCAATTGCACTCAAACATGTATGGCAGGCTGACTTTTATGGTGCCAAACACACAGTGTGCCCGCCTGCAAATGACTCCATGTGGTGGCCCTGTGAGTCGGCGAACACTCAGGTAATAAGGTAAGAACAAATAAGCATACGGTAGATGGTGTACAAATATTATCAAAAGCTAACTGTACACATGACTAATAACCAAGTGGGTTTTATAAGAGTTGAATTGAATAGTGATGCTGCACAGGAAACATAATAAAGCCACCAGTCAACTTCCTGTCCACAAGAATTTATTCTTTTTAATGCTGATTTGGTAAATTATATGTAAAAAATTAAGGATACATGACAAAAGAAGCACAGGAAGTTTAATGTCTTGCAATCCAATTATTAAAAGTAAAGAAGCATAGGTGTAACTGATAAAAATTAATGAAGGCTTCCATTGCCGGGATTATTAGTGTTATCGATGAAAACCTTGGCTTTTCTGCTCAGCCACGCCCAAATATCTGTCCTTAAAAATGCCTTATGTACTACGATAGATGTCTCTAAAGTGTCACTCTCGTCATTCACTTAAATGGAGGAGCAAAGATATTAAAAAACACGGGACTGTGTAGTATATTTCGAATAAAAGACCAGAAACTACAGCCTCAACAATATCAACGGACATGAATCTTGACAGAGACGTAATATTTGCATCGATGGTTTCAGTGTTTGCGCTTCCCCTTTCTTGGTATTTGTAGACAACTTCTGTAGGTTTTCTCACTTTAACTGTTTTTGTGTCCTCCGCAATGTGTGTGTGTGTGTTTGTGTGAGAGATATAATATCAAATGGCCCGATGCCAAGGACGGAGGATGGTTAAGGATCCCTGCCAACCACAAAGTATCAAAGACACATCGAATGGTGGCGTGACTGGGAAGGGGGGAAGCCGCAAGATATATTGCAAGAGAAATGCATCACAACTCAGACAGCTGACACACATCAACAGCAGTTTGGTCTATAGATTCTGATGACTGACACAGCCGGGGAAATGGACACCGATGTCGAAGTAAATGACAGTGATGAGGATAAAGAAAAAGTCTGTAAAATATGCAAATTAGAATGATCTGATGTGAATGTGCTGTAAGAAAGAACGCTGCGTATTGTTTCTTCGTTGGTTTCGTAGTATTTTTCGTCACTATGTCTCAGTATTTCGAAGGTTACAGCTGTTTGAGTCGTAATCGAATGGAAATGTGATCGACTCTAAATGTGTTCAAGTTTGGAGAGGACTTTCTCACTCTTTCCTCATCTTTTCATCGTTCTCCCCGTGTCTCCTAATGCCCTCTTGATAAATCTCTCATTGAACCGTAAGAAGCTGTACCACCAAGCGCTACCATCGATTCAACCGCGTCAGGTTAGATGCTTAAGACAAAGTGGAAACAGGTGCTGTAAATCAAACTTAGGGGCCTTAAATGATCTTCAATGTTCTATTGTCTCGGCCATCAATGTTTTGTTAATACCATTGATTTCTCATTTTTTTAATCGCCAGCTCTCTCGGTTCTGCTTCGGCGCTTCAGGCAGTTTGATTTGTGGGAGCTGAAACCTCCTCGTTTCCTGCTCTGATGATGACGTAACTTTTGTTGTGTCGCTGGATCCAGAGGAAGTTCTTTTGGTTAGTCCGTGTTGTCATATCGATGTTAGGATTGTGTTGCGCTGCCTTTCTTTAATAATTTAAGTCTTGATCAACGCATTTTTATGTGCGTTTTGAAGTGTTGTATTACATATAATGTTGATGGAACGTTCTCAATTTCTCAAAGAAATATATGCATGTAACGGGAGATGGAAAAAACCTTTTACAAATACGTTTTGATGTAGTGAACATGGACTCACATGACTAATCAGCTGTTTCCACTGTGAGAGGAGAAGAAGAAGAAGCTGTATTTGTATTTTTTTTGTTTGTAGCCTATACGGCCAACATTTGACAAAGCTATGTTCGTGTAGCCTGGTTATTCTTGCTCCAAACCAGTTGATGGAAACACATAATTCATGTATCTTTCAAAAGTTCACTTCAAATTTGCGCGACAGTTAGATTAAACACAGGTAAACACACGGTGAGCGCTTCTGTTTTATATTTTGAACAAGGGTTTTTTTTTTTTTTAAGTGAAAAAAATGCACCCCTGAGACACATTAATTATCGCGGTCGCCCCACCTGGCACAGAGTGGCAGCACTTGACTGATAGAGTAAGAGAAATAAGGCATCCCTAATGGAGGCAAATACTGGAAACATGTTCCATCAGAAGTGATTACTACTAATTAAGCTGTTTTCACAGCTGGCTGCCTCGCTTTAATATGCATGCTTGCATCATATAAAGCGCTGCGAGGAGAAAAAGGCAAGAAAATGCTTCGAGATCCAGTCACAGAACGCTGATTAAATGGATTAATATTACTCACAACAGACAAACACAGAATTATCAAAATGACGTGTTAATTATTTCCTTACGCTGAGAACAAAAGGGAGGAGAGGTAGACACTTGAATGAACTGCTCTTAGTGCTGTCTCCCCCTCCTGCCGGTGGTGAGTGACCCCTCTCTGGCACCGAGGCCTACTCGTCCTTCTCTAACAGATGACCGATTGTGCTCCTCTACTCTGTGTGGCCCCGCAACGCTCAGCGGCGCATCAAAGAACACCCAGGCTTCCGGGGAGCCACTGTTGTTCGCCGGGGCTCGAACACGTCGCACACTGATGTTTTTCTTTTCGTACAAAAGCAGTTAGCGGCCCATAATCCTTCAATCTGAGCGGAGGGAATACCCACAATCCCTCACACAGTGGCCGCCGTGTAGCCGGTCCCTCACGCCTCGGTGGGCGACGGAGAGGATCAAAGTGGAAAATGGAGCCAGCCGACGGATTGAGCAATGAGATTTGAGTATATTATATGAAGTACAGACCTTTTAAACGAGATGAAAGTTAAACATGGATTAGTTGAGAGAAGCTTTCTGTACATGAAACGTTTTTTTGTTGTCTTTGCTTGGATCACATTTGATTGTATTTCAGAGGACATGATTGATGTGTCACAGTGTTGTTGAGTTCAGCTTTCTTTCTTGCAGTGGAGTCGCACACCGAAATAAATCAGCTGCAGCCTCTTGATTTGAAGGTGCTTTGATAAATCAGGAGAGAACTGCTAGAGGAACCGTAAAGGTGTTTCTCTCACCTGATGGTGACGTGTCAGTGTTCATGGCGCTTATTAATATCCGTCCGAGGCCGTGGTTTACTTCCTCTCTGTGTAGATGTTAAGACACTCGATTAATCGCTTTTTGAGAAGTGAGATTCAGAATGAGAGAAAAGCCTCTCAGCCCCTGACAGACTGTGCAGGTTTTTCTTTTTTTCCCCCTTTCTCATAGTGGATTGTTTTGTTCGCCACTGCCAAACCAGGCGTGAGGTCTTTTAAGTACCCCTGTGCCAGTTAAAACCACAGCGGGGAAAGAAGGTGTCCCCTGTTCTGGAATTACAACTTTCTTCTCCACCCGTTTTAAAGAGACTCTTATTTTCCTGCCTGTCTTATGGTTAGGAGATCAAAGACACTTGAGATTTGGATGCCTCTGAATCAAAGAGAGAGCTTTAATTGAAATAAAACGGGGGATGGGACTCGGGCTAATGGCTCCGCTCAGGTTTTGTAACGTAACGTCTTTTGGCTGCGTTTCCCTCTCAAGGCTTTTTTTTGAACTGGCAGTGAAAGATACCTCCTGTAATTTTCCTCATGGTATTTGAAAACGAAGTGTAACCAAATTATTCATGAACGCTGTCAACAGAGTGGGCTTCCTTCTCGTTTATAGGCGAATTATTCTCCAAGAGATTTGTTAAACTTTGCCAAAACCATTTGTAAAAAGGCAGCGGCCACAAATCTTTGCTATAATCCCATTTAACATTGTGCGGCTATTACCATTTCTCTCCATCTATTCTTGCTTTGCCTTGTTTGCCCCCACCCCTGCCCCCTGTCTGCAAGTGTTTTATGGTCTTCCGGGAGGTGGGAGAAAGGCTGTTTGCCAGGATGGTGTAAGCATACCAAAAGATTTCAATTTCTCATCCACACAAGCAGCGTACAATGGGGAAAAAGCAAAAAAAACAGCAGGGAACAGAGTTTAAGTGGAGTAAAGTTTCATATAGAGTTTTGTTCTTTGTATCAATTGTTAGTTCAATTGTCAATTGTTTAGTAAGCCACTTGTTTGTAAATGGTGTAAATTTGATCATTTTATGTAGATATAACCTATAAGTCGGCATCTAAAGGAAAATGAATCCTTGATTTCCCATGTTGGCTGAAGACAGTGTTTCAACCTAAATACTTTGCAAAGCATATATCAGTAGGAAAGAAAGAATGAAGTGAGAGTCAAAGGGATGAGGCGGGCTGTCTGAAAGATCACATAATGCCGATATCCTTAATACCGCCTGCCTCCGTGTAGTACTGGAATTTCTAACTTCAATACAGTACCTTGAAAAATATCGCTATTCAATACCATGTTGGATACCACGGGGGGAAACAATAGATTTTCACCGAAAGATAAATATAACGAGGCTTTTGTTCTGTGTGTTAAACACAACTGCATTTAAGATGAATTACTTCTGACCACATTCAGAAGAGTGGGAGGAGGTGGGCCTGTGTGAACACTGCAGTGGTGTGTGTGTGTGTGTGTGTGTGTGTGTGTGTGTGTCGACTTGCTGTCAGCAACAAGAGCGGAGGAAGAAGCCCAGCTGGTATCAGCGTCTATACTTTGGATTGTTTTGAACAAGTGATGGTGATCATTTTTGTTTTTTTCCACCAGCAAGAGCACATTTCTGGCAAGACTAAATGTCTTGAATACATCCTAAAATATTTCATGAATTGAAATATTCATTAATGAACAAAAATATCTGTGATAAGATCCAAAATTATTTCAAAAACCTTGAACATTTACAAGTTACAGTCGTGTTAGATCCCATTATGGAAAGATGCCAGCCATTTTTTTTTACTCCCAATAGAAAAGGGTCTCATACCCTGTATTTTAAATTTTGTTGATTTGCCTTTTAAGTGTTTAAAAACCGCAATTTAAGAATGTTTATGGCTACTAACTGCTGTAAGCAACATCACGCTAATCACAATTCCGAGCTGCCTCACCTGTCTAGAATCCGGTTCAGTATTTTCTCCCCGGCATGTGTTTGATCTGTCATGATGCTACCACAAGACAAACAGTGTAGGACATTTTCTTCACCCTGAACCAGCAGTGGGGAAAGTGTAGCTGTCATATTAAACCTCTGTGCTCACTCACTTAGCTCGCCACACTCTCCGGGGCGCCCCTGTTTGTCTACACCACTGTTCCGGTTCAGTAGAGAGAGCAACAGGGAGACGAGAGGCTCAATGTGCATTCCTGTCAAGAACTCCTTCACTGATCCTGTAAACCATCCTCATTCACGCACACACACACACACACACACACACACACACACACACACACAGACGCACGCACACACAGGGCTCTTACCTCTCTGAGAAGCCGTCTGTGAGTCTGCAGACTTTCTAATGCTGCAGGCACGCCGGCTACACTCGCACTTACCTACTGTGGTTTCATTCATTATTGTTCTAATTAATACGTTTCAAGTCCTAATAAGGCCCCCTGATTATGGCGGCGGTGGCTGTTATAGTTGAATAACGTTTGTAAATTAATAATAAAGCATTCTGTGGTAGTTAGCAGGTTAATAAGGACAGTCTTTGAGGTTCGAGGTGATTGCACTTCAATGTGATATTTCTGCTGAGTGTGCTGGAAAACACATCAGTCCGCCTTTAGTGCGATGGCCTTTGTTGGGGGGAATCAGGTGCGGTGTCGCGCCAATAGAGGGCATTGTTGTTTAACTGCAGGCTTAAAGAGCACACACTCTTTGTTTATGTAGGTGTCCATGGGTGCTGTTGTTTTTTCTTTCAGTCTTTTCCCCTCTCTCCACTTAGGCTGGCTGAATTTGATGGTTTTGTTTGAATACTAATTTGTGCGTCAATGTATCAATGTCGTGTTTTGTTTTTTTTCTTCTTCTTTTTTTTTTTTTTAGAATTCTGTCAGCAAATGCAGCGGCTAAACACACTCAATCTTTAGATTTTTCCCCCACCAGTTTAAATTACTTCATATTATGTTTTATATGAGATGCAAATTAAAAGGATTCATTTCATCAAGCTGCAGCCAATTCTCCTCCAATGGGAATAACTGAAATACAGTTTCTCTTTCACATATTCCCAGGGAGATATTTTGCTAAAATGAACCCACTCCTTTTTGGCACAGATTTTATTGTAGATATATAGTTTTTTTTTTTTTATTGTAGTTTGATTGAAAGACTCAAATGGGAAATATAACTGCCACTGCGGATACAGAGCTAAAGCTCGGATAAGTTCTTTTCTTTAAGTGGGCCTGCTTGTGACAGGTGAGGGACCACGAAGTGATGCACATATGTCACTGAAAGATTTGATCTCAGGTCAGCTAAAGTCATCCCAGTCTGTGGTCAAATAATCCTAAAAACTCACCGAAAACAGTGAATTGAGGCAGGTCATCCGTGAAGTACTCTGGGAGTGTCTTCTGCAAAAAATAAATGGTGTGTGTCTCTTTATGTGCACACGATTGAGCTGTGTACACACAGTTGAGACAACTGAAACTCACATGAAAACTACTTGCAGGACCGATAAGCATACAGTGTAGCAGTGCAGTTTATTATCTGCCTTTGAGGCCTCAGAGATTTTTTCAATCACACATTTATAAAAATGCATGCATGCACACACACACACACACACGTGCGTTTATTAGAAAAACCCAACCAACCTGACAGTTGACCTTGGCCAAACAAGCAATACAGCTGTCATGGCATCTAAATGATTAAATTAGTCAAATGCAGAACAGATCAGTTCAGAACACGGCACTGCTGTTTATTTTCTGGAAACGTTCAGTTTTCCCTTTTTTTTTTTTTCATCTGATAAAGACATTGTTTTTCATAATTAGTTTATATGACTCTTCTATTTGCCCTTTTAAGAGGACAGTCTGTCTTCACTATATCATTGCAGTTTGGATATACAATCATTCATTTTGCTTAAAGTGTATTGATCATTTAAGATCAGAGGGAAAGTTGGGAAAAGGGCATACATATTATGATTAAATTGAATTGAGTCGGGCTACAGGTTGATTTTAAGTTTGTTCTTAACATTTCTGTTCAGATTTAACATTCGCTGACAAAACCATGTTTTTTTTTTTCATTTTTATAAATGGACGCCTCACTTTACTTTTCGTGAATGTTAAAACCCGTTTTACCATTCTACTGAAAACAAACTCATTGGTCAAAAGGACAAAACTCATTCGGCCTCATTTTAACACAATGGATAAGCATTCAATCAAACGGATGCCAATTTATTGATTTAGGGGAATGCACAAAAGAAAGGATTTAAATCTCAGCCGATAGCCATTAACAGCGAATCTGAAGATGGACAGGCGATTGGTCATAGATCACAAATGGCAGGAAATCCATCTCTCCTTTGCTCATTTCTCCTTTTCATTTGTGCATGCTCCCACTCTGAGGTTTTTCGCACCAGCTTATCATACATCCCGGTCATATACTTCAATTCAGACCCTCCTGCCCCGCGTGTCTTTCTCTGAACTGCATGAGGAGATCAGCTCCACCTGCTCTCTACCCTGTAGCTCGCTGTAGACCCAGGCAAAAGAGCTGTCAATAAAGTTTATTGTGCAGGACTAAGTGGCAGTACGTCGGGCCGTCCTGTCTTTGGGGGGAGGGGTGCGGGAAGATGGGGTAGAGGGGTTATTAATATGCTGCTGTCATGACAAACATGAATATTTGAATCTAAATTGATTTTAGATTCATCATGAAAATCTATCTCGCTCTATCTGCTTCCAAAACAGTTCAGACAAAGAGTGTAAAAACGGGCGATGGTGGAGTCCGAGTTGCAAATATAAACCACCTTTCAGAAAAAGGCTGGACTTCACTTTGGAAGGATCACTAAAAATAAATACAAAACTATTTGAATACGATAAATAAACAGTTACCATCACTCTGAGCATTAAATCTATTCAGGCCCATACCTGCCTCTTTATCTTCAGATGTTCATATTTCTCATCAAATTAGAGGATGGAACGACCAACTGTAACTTAAACCGCATGTTGATGTGCGTTGATGTATACAGCAGCAGCAGCAGCAGCAGCAGCACAGAGGTCGTTCATTCTTTAGGTACACATTTTTTTATTCTACCCCCGAGTTCAGCAAGCAATTGATATGTGATCTGGGACAGGGCAGGTTATTGATTACTGTGGGGACTTAAGCGGTAGTACAGTGGTGTGTGGACAGATTGTTCCAGGGGTCCTGTACACTTAAGCCCCTGTCTTACTCATACGGAGCCGCATAAGGTGTCCACTTTTGACATGTTGATAGCACACGCTCATTGAAAAAAAAAGGAGCCAACATCAAACATGCACATAAGTAGTAAGACGGCATAGATAGACTATTATGTTACACCGCAAACAATCAGCCTTCTTCCCCCGACTTTTAAAAGGCATATATTAAGACTGGACGCTGTTCACATCTTAACACTTTATTTTTTCATCAGTGGACAGACACATAAATCAATCTCTCATTTGTTTTATTTCATCAGCCCTCATCTACAAATTCTACTCATTTTTTTTTTTTAACAGGAATTTGAGGTGATGATATCTGGAAAGTATATTGACACACACAATAAACAATAAACACCATAAAAAAAGACAGTCCTTCCAAATTGGTGTGAGGATGTCCAGAGGGGTTGGAATGTGAGCTTAGCTGCGGTCTGTGTTCTCAGGTGATGGATAGGGTAGGGGAGCCGGCGGTGGAGTGGGCAGGCTTTGACCTTGGCCATGGAACAGTAAGCGCTAGCTCAGATATCTCACATGATACCCATACATAGCGGCTCATTACGGAAGAGCCCCCTTATGCAAAGTGCAGAGCTCAACACTGGCTGGCTGACAACGGCTAGCCTAGCACTGCTGACCAAACAATAAGACAACAGGGCCGTCCCCACCTCCCAAAAACACAGCCCCAGCAGTGTCTTGGTTCCTTCATCAGCAAAGGCCAGCAGCAGCTGCTTTTACAAGTTCAGATGACCCGAGAGTTTTTCTGTTCCCCCCGAAACACGCTTAACTCATCCTTAACTTATTCCCCAAGTTTAAAGGACCAGTGTGTAAGATTTAGTGGCAGCCAGCAGTGAGGCTGCAGATTGCACGGTGGGTGATTGGGAGAGAACCATGATTTTTGATCCCATTTGAACTGATACAATTACATTTATTTTTTTGAAGTAAGGTCCCATGGTGATCCCAGGGAGTGACTCCACCTCCCCAGAGGGGAAAATGTGTATGTCACTAAAAACCAGAAATTGCGAAAATCCCTCTCAGTGTTTGAAACATCTGTTCTGGGCTACTGTAGAAACATGGCAGACTCCGTGGAAGAGGACCTGTTCCCTCTGTAGATTTAATGGACTCATTCTTACATGCACAACTTTTATTTTCAGTGGATAAAACAATAATATAATGTAATATTTTGTATTCAAGTATAATGTTGAATACAAAATACATAATTTTGAACATCACATTCTAAATCTACCACTGGATCCCTCTTAGTCCTACACACTGGACCCTGAAATGAAAAGTCCTACATTTTGGGAAATATCCTTTTTCACTTTCCCATCAAGATTTAAATTAGAAGATCGATACTACTCACATGTTTGTATGGTAGTATGACGCTACCACCACCAGCAGGCTAACGTAGCTCAGCTTACATCCTGGAAACAGAGATGCAGGCTAGTCTGGTTCTGTCTATTAACATGTTGTCTTGTTTTTTAAATGTTTATTTAAACGTACTATTTTATTTATTTCATTTCAAATTTGTGTAAAAATGACGTTTACCATTTTACACGGGGGTAATGTAGCCTACCTGACTATAAACTACTAACTTCCTTGATTCTTCACTGGTTTTCTTGGCTAGGAATAGTTTGGCGCATACACTCCTGTAAAAAAAACTGAATCGTCATTTTAACACTGTATAATTATTTAATTTGTTTAATGTGTTTAAATCTTTCCACTGCGACTATAAAAATGAAATGGAATACTCCGGTGTGTGAGTGGTGGCTGTGGTAATTGTAAGTCATGGATACTGTGTTATTGACACTTTTGATTGACTCACTCTCTCTTTAATAACAGCCCTGCTGTAAACGTTTTTATCATCAGGCTTTACAGCGCTGACCCCACAGGCTGGGAGTGTTTGCTGGGGATGGAAAATATCCTGAAACTGTTTGTTTTTTCTCTTTTTTCTTATCCCAACATGTTCCACTTACACCATTCAATTAAACAATATAATACATACCCTTGAGGAATTTTGTTTTTATGTCCCATGTTATCTGTGAGTGGTAGACTGTTAATATCACACTGTGTATTTTCATTTCAGCTTTCAGGTGCTAAGATTGCCAAATGCCTTCTATCAGTTACCGTGAGTGATGGGGATCTCTTCAGTCCAGTCCAGTATTTAACCTCTGTAAGTTGACTGGATTGTTGCGGAGGTCACATGTCCGTGATGTGAATATCGGGGTGAATTGGTGTGACGTGACGTTGAAACCCTCATGACACCCAGCCTCCTGCTGTAAATCAAAGGAGCAACACTGTCCATGCTGTCAGGTAGTGTAACATGAACGGTTAGAGGAGCTTAGAGGATGACCTTTATGTAAACACTTAACACAGAGGAGGCAAGTGAGAATGAGAGGATAAGATTTGTCAATCTGCAGCAAATCTTATTTCAGTGTTGCAACCTCTTTACTGCATCTTTCCCAACCTGGAGGAGCAGGGTCGCCATAAGTACAGTCCTAGGACCTGTCACTTGCTACTTGACCTCTGAGCTCTCGAAGTAACTTGGTGTGCATGAACCACATGATGGAAATCTACTGAATTGCCACAAACTTTGCTGTAGAATTGAGAAAATGTGTTTTATTTTGTGGTTACATGTGTATTGTGACTTTTACCCAGTAGGACAGAAGTGAGGGGTTTCCCCGTTCAACTGTCTCCAGCTAGAATCAAATCAAGTTTAGAAAAAGCTATACGTAGCTATACAATATATGTTCACGGTGATGACATTTCAAAATGGCCACTGGGCACACTGTGGGAACAGACGGTGTGTTAATTTCAATGTTTGGGTCTCAGATGAGCAGACATTACCCCGTGTCAACAGGGAGTAGTGCTGTCTTCAGTTTCAGTGTGGTAATGAGTGAATACATGAGGGTGCCCATGATGTGTGTGTGTGTGTGTGTGTGTTTGAGGGAGAAAGAGAAAGACGTTGGACTCCCCCGAGTCCATTGTCGGGGCATTGCCCTTATTGTTTGTGTGTGTCCAGTGGCCTGGTGGACAGGCCTATCTGCTCCAGGGTAACCTCTTATCAGAGCCATTGGCATATCTTGAGTGGGATGACATAATCAATAATCAGAACTGTTAATCAATGGTATTCTAAATAAGCATTGATTGGGCCCACAAGGTTAGCCAGCTTTATCGGTTTACATTAAGCAAAGCAACACAATAGACAAAGGCCCGTGACTGGGACAGACCAGTTTAACCCCTACCCATCCATCTTTTAGAGACACAAATAGCTCGGGCGGCCATAAGAGTGTGAATCACCTCTTTTTGTTTCTCTTTTTTCAGCCGTGGTGCTCCTCATCGCCTTTTTTCACACTTCTTTATGTGTTATTCTCAGAGAAGCTAATGTTGGTCCTTCTCCGCCGGTGTCTCTTCAACATTATTGTCACGCGCAGCCTCATTTGAATACAATGAAGCCCCAGTTGCATCTCATTATCGACATTGGTCAGGTAGACTCAGAGGTCACTGATTTGTGTCACCTTTCACAAAACGGCCATCTCTCCCGGGAGCCTGTTGGATGAAGAGGGAGGAGTGTGGCAGCATGCTATGAGTGTGTAACCCATGGGGGCTCCACATCTCCCTAATTACCGGGTAGTGGAACACAGTCACAGCTGTCTGCGGGTTAGTTGAAGATGACCTGTGAGGATATACAGGTTTTGCATCCCCCATAAAAATCAGCTTATTGTTCTTTACAGACTATGTATTCTGAACAGTTGTCAGCTTTAGGCTGCCAGAGTGCTTCTTCAGTGGCGACGTGTGTGTGTGTGGATTAATTTCACAGTTTTCAGCGAGCTAACATGCTTCCCACATTCTCCCATGAGACATGACAACTGCCAATGCGCTTGAATCACCTACTAACAGAAAGACTAGTAGGCAAGCGTGCGAAATTAGCCGAAATAACCCTTTTAGTCTCCCCTCACCGCAACAAAGCTGAGTTACATGATTTCCGTGTCGCCAACACGGATACTCCAATCATTTTTCCCCCACTGGCAGTGGCTCAGTGCCAGAGACGGGCTTAGATTCGGCCCGCGAGAGAGACGCCTTTCACTGCTTGTGGAGACCACCTGCCGTCGTACGTTCTGTCTTTAGAAAAGTAAAAAAAAAAAAAAAAAAAAGCGCTTGTTAAACCAAACATCTCTCTCTTATACACACTCACGCAGTCGCTTCCACACTCAACCCCAGACAAATATTTGGCACTGCCGATAAGCAAAGAGAAAATATTAAGCTAAATTGGCTATTTGTATGGTTTGTTATCTATTATTCATACTGGAAAGTTTCACATGAGGCTATCTTCATCCCCTCGTAAGCGCACGAAATGGGTAGTGAGAGGCGATGATGCTGCTTTGATCTTCCCTGTGCCGGATCTCTCCGGAGCGCTCTGTATCGGTGCAGCCTCCTCTCTTCGTCGATTCTCTGCACACCTCGTGCCTTCGCTCCCACCTCTCTTCCTGCCCATCTATCCCTCTCTCTCATTCTCTTTGTCCCTTGTGAAAGCCCCTGTCACCTCTGGCCCTCCTCCTCTCCTCCCCCTCTGTGAGGCTATTACAGGCAGCACTCCTCCCTCTCTGCCTTCCCCATGTATTACCATTAGAAGACATGCATCTTGGGAGCCGCTGCACACTCCTCTGTGTTTTGATTAATATTTTAGCAGCCTCGGGGAGGAAATGGGTCTTCCTCTGAGCTAATCTGTTATGGGGTGGATGCTCGGAGCAGAGGAAAGGGAAGATGATAGAAGAGGAAGGTCAAGCTCGACTGTTTCTATTTTCCATGTCAGAAGTTGTAAAGACATCCAATACAAACCGAGTGCCTCGCAAATGTGAGTGATGCGCCAGCGCCGAGTTCAGGGTGGATTCCAAGCTTAACTGAGTTTCGGGTAGAGTAAGCTTCAGAATCAAAGAGATAATTCTTGTCACCAAATTAACCAAAATGAGGCACCGTCTGTGTCTGTTTCCCCAGTCCGGCCCTTTAAACCTCAGTTCATTAGACTTCTTCTACGTCGTACTGAGTGTAGAGGTGTTCTTCTTTGCTTCGTCTCCTCTTGAATGGAGAAACATTCTCTTGCACTCTCTAGGTAAATATCAATAGAGAGAAATTAATTGTGTGCAGGTGCTTCTTGTCCAGCTGGTCCACTGCTGTCTGTCTGTGTCCACCTGCTGACAGGCGCTCAATTCCCACCCTCCATGTCACACACCACAACTGTCAGCCGTGGAGCCGCCTGCCATCTGGTCAACTAAATGTCTTAGCTCCTGAATTGTTTCGCCAGTGACAACCCGGCTGATTAATTAATGCCCGAGCTTACCGAATCTTGCAGTCTCTAAATCTTTAGGTATCATCTTTCTTTATGCCTAGCTAGCCACCAAGCTATAGCCGTGAAAACCAGACAGAAAGATGTCCACAAAAATGGCGTTACGCGAGAGGACAACTCTTTAACCTGCATGTTTCTTCCATTTTTCATCCAAAAAGATTGCCACGCCTAGCAACAGCTACATAACACAGTTTGTGTTGACTGAAAACGATTTCCTCACTTACTACTGATTTGGATATTTTACTAATGATCGGATGTCTGCCTCTCTTTTTCTCACATCGGTGTTCCAGTGTGTGACTACTGTGGTTGCACATGTGCCAAAAATGTGTTAAGTGTGTGTGTTTTTGAGTGTTTGGACTGCATGTGAACAAGAGACATAAAGAGACATCACAGCCTTCGGTGAAAATTAAGAATGTATCCGTCAAAATAATTGTAAAAAATATACATATATATTTTTTGCCATATCGTACAGCCCTAGTTAAAATGCATTGATAGGTGCACCTCATTTAGGTACTGGTTTGTCTAAAAAGTCAGTCTGGAGCCCTGCACACACACCTCTGCTCGGTCATTGACCTATCCAGCATGCAGAATTACTTACTAGTAAACCAACTGCAAATACAGGATACAGTACTGCAGTGACAACCCAGTGTTACTAACAGACAAAATCATTATCCCTCTCTGCACTGAGATAGCCTTCTGATAAACAATCACATCTTGCTTGTTGGTCATACAGTGTTTCAGACTTTCGGACCATACAACCACACAAAATCTGTACGATGCAAAAAGGTCTGGTCATATTCTCTGTTTTTGAAATTAGGACAACGGGAAAAACATTTTTGCAACATGAATTAAAGAATGTGTAGAAACAAGGTCCAGTGATGCGACGTAAGGATGTTACTTTGTTCTTAGGTAACAAGCTGACCAGTATTTTATAATTCTAATATTTAGACTAATAGGTTTCTTTATAATTTCTCTGTCTGAATTTAAATGTTTCAGTAAAAAAGTCTCCAGTACAATGATTTAAACATTTGTCTCAGAAATAGTGAGTGATGTGAAGAATAAACAAATAAGACTAGTGAAGAATCAAACATATCTTTATTTATTCCAGATGTGTTAAGTTTGCCACATTGTTTAAGAGAACACAGATGCCTTTACGCGATAAAAGTGTTGTGTCATAGTATGAAGTCCCAGATAAGGGTGGACAGTATGTCACAAACTGATTGCTGCATTCGATGATACTATACAGTCATACAAAAAAATATGCATATACATTGCTCTTTTTATTTTTTTTTTCTGCAAAGCAGTGTGTATTTCTTTGTTGTACTGGTGGTAACGGCTGAGTGTTAGTGTATCGGCTTCTCGTTCTGTGTGCTGCTTTTCTATGCTCCCTCTTTCATTGATTCCCACTCTCTTTTATTTATGTTTGTTTACTGTGCTGCTTGACTCAAGAACTGCCTATTGCTTTTATTGTCGAATGCAATGAAGGGTGCTTTTATCACCATTTGCCTGCGGGTCAAAGGTGAGAATGGAGACAAATGGGGCAACTGTACAATGATGAAGAGGGTGTTCCGAACCTGGAAACATACATCCGGTTCATGGATCCCAGCAGTCCATTCTATTGTGACTGGAGACAATCGTGAAAGGATTTTTTTAAAGAAGATAAATAGGCAGGACGTATATTTAAAAGGTCAAATAGATTATGCCAATGAATTGATTAAAAATCCAACTCAAATCCTCTCTTTATATAGAATTAAAGGCTAGTTTTACGTTGTAAATAATGTGTCTATATAACAAATTGAAAGAATTACAGAAATCTTTTGGCTCCATCATTAGACAGAGAGATTTTTTTTTTATTTTTTTTGCTTTAGACTTCACAGGCGTGTTATTTCTCTTCTTCCTTGGCTCCATTGGTATTTTTCTCAGATAACATACAGTGACCTTGGCTGTGAATCATGTGACACCTTGACGCTACGCACCACTTTGCACATTAGTTCTGTTGACCAATATATGAATTATTCTGGCTGTATTGTTCCTGAATTTATCCCCACGGTGTTACCGTGTTGATTAAGTGCAGTATGGAGGTCGAGTGTTGGCAATTACTCACCATGTGTTCGGAGCAGCGGGCCATGTACGGTGAGTGAGGCTGGCACATTAGGAACATACAAATGAAGCTGGTCTTTGTGGTGTGTGGACTTATTTTAAGCTCTGCCAGCCCATTTAGCGGTGTGTCCTTGGGGCTGGGGGTATTTTGTATGCCTCCGATAGTTGTTGCCTAGGCTTGCTAATGAAGGTGGTATTTAATTTGGTTAAATGCTGCAGGGATCAGGCGTTTGATATCTGTATGGATGGGATAGCAATACAATGGCTGATGGGATCCTCTGGCTTGGATAGGCCTTGTCTTTTAGTCTCTATTTATAGAGGGCATTATGTGCGGAAGGACGGGGCAGCTAGCAGGGAGCTAATGTGAGCGCAAGGAGGATATACCTGCCCCCAGGTGTTTTTCTTAGCAGGTATAAAAGCAATATATTTCCACACATGACATTCCCTAATGTTTGTTGAGGGAATATCTGCAAGAGCAAGTCGGGTTTGAGCTTCGAACCCTGTGGCAAACCATCGCACAGTAAGACATCGGGGCTATTAATGGGATGACATGCTGTAAGTAAGTCCAACAGTAGGAAACAGATTCAATTAATTTTTAGCTGCTGAGAATATATTTTACTCTCCAGATTCCAGTCTCTGGATTTAGGGACAGTTGAAGTCCCCTGCAGCTCCCGGTGACCTTGAATTGTAGGTTTTTTATTTTATTTTTTAACAAAGTACAGATTCACATTCAGTGCAACAAATTTGAGGAATCAGTGAACAAAACCTCCCCACTCTCCGTCTCTCTCCCTCTGTGTAGTGTGGAGAGGTTTCTTCATTAAAACTGACAGAGAAGCCAGAGGCAGGGGAAGTGTTATAGCTCTGCAGACCTGTCACCACTTTCTCCACAAACTATAATTTAATGCTGTACAATAATTGAAATAATTCTTTCATTTACTGACGAGGCTGCCAAATGTTGAACCAGAAAACTGCCGACAGCAAAGATAATGCGTTCCCTCATGGCGTTTTCTTTTTAAATTCATTTTCTATTCTAATGTATTAAATGCATAAATTCTCTCGCTAATGGTTTGCGCGAGGCAGAGCAACAGCCTATTCAATGATGCAGTTTAGAGGGGGTTTTACACTTAAAACAAGAACAACCATAATAAATGCCAATAAATCTCAGGACATGTCCATTTTTCCGTAGCCCTAAATGTATGCTTAGTTAATCCCTTTCTCTGCACTGGCCATTTGCAGAAGCTAATGGGGGTGTTGTGCTGTAAGATACCGCAGGACACTGTTGGGAAAATGAGGAGAAACATTTTGTTGGAAAGACCCTAAGAAATATATAGAAAAACTGCTTTTGACTATTCTCACCCTCTGCCAGTAAAATGTCTTGGAGTTGATTCGCAAAAATAGACCTAAAATAGGCCAAATATGCTTTAAATCATCATACGCAAAAATATCAGTTATAACGTCATTGTGTGTGCATGAAGTCGCGGCATATTGTTTACACAGACGAGCTAATTAGCATAGTGAGTATGGACGTGACATTCAGTCCTAGCTTATGGAGGGAGGCGACTGATGGAGTGGTGTCCAATTCATCAGAAAGTGACATCAGATTGAAACTCACACCAGGTTTTTTGGGGGGAAAATGCTGGGAGTGAATGCTTTGTATCTTCAGTTTTTATCATAATAAAATATTTCCAGGATGCTCCGTGACACCTCAAAGTCAGTGACACAGCCCCGACTTCAAAACAAGCAGCAGTCACCCTCTGTGCCGTGGGTCATGTGCCTTGAGAAAATAAGCAATTTAGTCAATTATAAGTTTTCCTGACACTCATAGTGAATTAGCATTTCACTTTGCTTCATTATTCACAGAGCTGCCACCTGTAAGGCTGTTTTCCACATGTCAAAATTGAGGCACGTTTTGCAAACTGAATGCATCAGGCATCAGAATGTCCCCAAGACGAGAAATAATATTCGAGCTCTCAACCCAAATTCTTCCCCGACCCATGGTGGTAACTGGTAAAAGTCCAATTTGTTTTGATGTGGGACATTAATAATTAACTGCAACACATTCACTCAGCTATTTCAGTCTTTGATAAAATAAAAGTTTCAGAAGGATTTCTGAATATTTTTGTTCAAAACATTGTGTTTTCCAGCAGGTCGCATTAATCAAGTATTTTCTAAACATTTTGCTCATGAAATCTATCAATGTCCAACATGAACACTCAGGTTGTTTTATTTTAAACTGGGGCTGTCAATATAAAATGTTAATTTTGATTAATTGATTATAGAAAAAATAACTAATTAAAAAAATAACACATATTAATCACGCTCTATGATGCTCCTTGACCAGCAGCTTTGTAAACATGAAGGAGGTAGATGACTAAACGCTGCTGAGCATTGGCATACTGAATGGAAAAGTCCCACTCCAATAATTGTTAACATTCTTTCTCACACCAAGATGGGATGTGGTTCATTCTTGAACCGATGCTGGCGTAGCCCCTGCAAAGGTGTATGTCCTACGCCGTAGCCTACACCATACCATAGCTTGACGTGCAGCTCCCCAGAAATGTAACTGCACGTTGCAGCAGCGCCAATCGCAAGGAATCTGATTGGTTCGCTTGGAAGCATCGCATTTCACAGCTTGTCCTCCGGTGTTTAGCGGCGGTTCTAATAATGAGGATTTTGACCTGTGCATGGAGTCGTGGCCTGTCCACTCTCTGGAACCCGGAGACACAGCTGTGAGCCGAAGGAGTCGGTGTGTTTAAAGGGGAAAGTACAGCTCACCCTTGCCAGCAACACAGACACGCCAGTACACATGTATTAATGCTCACTATGGCGTAGGTCACTTGTGTAGGTTACGACGTCAGCTCTGCGTAGAGCCTACCTGCAACCATAAATCAGCCTTTATTGTAACACTAGAAGCCAAGCTTTGTGAATGACTCATGAATTCCACATTCTACCGTAGTCCATTCAATTTTAGCGACAGCTTATTTTTTTTCTAAGTTTAAGCGCAAATTTAACTTATTTGTCAAAATTATAAAACATTGTCAGGAAAGATCATAGAAATAGTCCACCAAAACGCTGGGGGCTGTTGACAAGAGCCCTGCTTGATGGAACTTATGCAGCAAATCATTTTTGCCAGAGTACTTTAAGCTTGAAATGTCACCTCCTTTTTAGAATTTTAGTGTAGAATGTCCATTTATTAACTGATTCATTCATCTCCCAAAATACATTTGCATTGAAATACTTTTGCTTACGGCAGATATATTGTGATTAATTAATCATAAGGCTTGTAATTAATTAGCTACATTTTGTAATCTCTTGACAGCCCTATTTTGAATTAATTTTTTACACTTCTGCGTTTGGTCATTCTTTCTAAATCTGCAGTGGCTCAGATCGAAATGACTCATGCTCAAAAATGTACAGGTGCCATCTCAAAGGTGCACTATGTAGTTTTGAGTAAGAAACTTCAATCAGAGGAGAAAGATCTCCATTGACTTAGTTTTATTTATTTTTTTGTTTTTCAAACTGACCATATGAACACAGTTTCATACTGTTTTACTTCATATTTGCCGGACCCTGCCGCCTTTCTAGCTTCAAACAGTTTAAACAGGGACCATATTTTCCTCCGAAATTAGCTTGTTTATTCAGTTATGGAAAAAATCACTACCTCTGAGTTTGTATTATTACCTCATTAATATTGTAAATATTAAAATTCTACATTTGAATTTATTCTCCAAAACCTCATAGTGCCTCTTTCATGCTCAACGCTTGCAGAATCCATTCTCGCCATTACATAAGAGCCAAGCAGGAAGCTTGAGATGCTGAGAAACTTTAAAGGACCATTCAAAAGTAATTCAGGAGGCTGGAAGCAGTAATACTACAGGGAGATTATGCTTTGTTGCTCATCTGTAGTGTGTATTTGTAAAAGTGAGCAGTCAGAAGGAATTACCTCGACAGCCTAAAGCAGCTATTCAGTTACAACTATGTTGAGAAATAAACCCATCTTGTTCTTGCCTTTCTCTCTCTCGTCCCCATTTTATAATATTTAATAAATGTGATGATTCAGTGTTTGGCAACTCCAACTCCCCCTCTTTCAGTCATTTTCCCGAGGCGATGTCCAGGGAGGGTCAGTGTGGCCACCGTGAAAACTCCATTGTGTTGATTACAGCAATGATAGATAGGTTGCGCTTGTGAGATGAGTGGAGAGAGAGAGAGAGAGAGAGAGAGAGAGAGAGAGAGAGAGAGAGAGACAGAGAGAGAGAGAGAAAAGCTGAGCAAAGAAGTAGAGAGCAGAGAAGAAGATGTGCACATAGGAGAATGGGAGTTTGGCGTATCAATGCAGAGCAGAGGAGAGTAGAGAGAAGAGTGAGCAGAAAATTGGAGAGTAATAAATTACCAAATGTAAAAATGTAAAATTCTGTTACTGTAAACATTTGAGAAAAATGTAATAATTGACATTATCCTACCATCTCAAAAGGCTCACGTGAATCTATGAACATGTGTTGAAATGTGACTGCTGTGTCGGATGTTGGATTCCTGATCGGCGCAGGAAAAGAGATACGTGTGAACCACTGGAAGATAATTGCCTTATTTACTGTGAGTGCTCTCGACTTACATCGAGCTCCATGGAGCCTCTTGGTTTGTAACCCAAACACACACACACCTGCATTCTGCTTAACTGCCTGCTCAATTAAACATCATCTCAATACATCCCTGTGTACAACTTCCAGAAACCCATGTGTCTGTATCTGGCAGAGACATGCAGACATTCAGTTGTGGTAGAGATTGTCAAGAATTGTCCTAAGAACTATGAATGGATGGATTTTCTAACATATTTACAACATACGTACATAAGGTGCATCCTCATTCACTTAATTGCATCCACTGTTGCCTCACGTACGTCTTTTCCTCGTATCTTCGTCCCTCCCACTGAAGCTGCGAGGAGAGACAGCAGAAAAAAGATGCTTTGAGAGAGAAATCGATCCTCTGATGGCACAGCTGTCAGTCAGCTTTGTTCCGAAGCAACTTCTGATGGTTTGGAGTTGGTGTTTGCCCGTATATACACTAAAAAAAACTGTACACACTTACTAGTTTCAGTGCGGCAGTGATTTTTTTAAGTCTTGTTTGAATGTGTTTGACAAACATTTCCAAATCTATTGAATACCTGCCACAGTGTGTAAATGTAAACTTCACTGCTCAGACGTGAAATGCACATGAACCCTCTCTATTGGCAGCAATAGAAAGCAATTTGCAGAAGAGGCTCTAAGAGGAAACTGAAGAAGGTTAGATTCCTGTGCCAGGTTTTTGTCAATTTTTACATCTGAACGATCAAAAGCATTCTGACTGGAAACATCACAAACTGGCATTGTTCGTGCACGGACAGGAAGGCTCTGCAGCGGGTGGTTAAAACCATCCGGAACATCATTGGTGTTCTCTACTGAGTGTTGGCCAGATCCATAAAGTGAGATATCTGCACTGAGCCCAAAGACAACACCCACCCCAGCCATAGTCTGCTGTCTGACAAAAGATTGAGAGGGGAAATAACAGATTCAAACATTGGTATGAAACTGTTGTCTTGGAGTTTCAGATCATTTCCAATAAAGGGTCATGTCGGTGCGATACGACTTCCACAAAAGCTGGTCTCATGTGTCCTCACTCATGTGTCCTCAGAGGTCCTCCCTTGATTCTCATTCCACAGAGCAGGAATAAGAGCAGCGGAACGGCCGTCATAATGGCGGACCATCAACGATTTCCGGGTTAATTGAGGAACAGAATTGGCATGTACCCATAATTCCCCTGGCGATGAATCCTACTGACTTTAGCGATCCTCCTGATCGACTGCCACGAGCAGGTTGACGTTTGTGGTTTTGGCTAAAATGTCTCGACTGTTGGATTGATTCCAGTTATATTTGGAAACATTCGTGCCTCTCTAAGGATAAACTGTAATAGCTTTTGTGATTCTCACATTAGCATTTAGCTCAAAGCACCACTCTGCTCGAGTAGAGCTTCTAGCTTGACCGTTGTTTCTTAGGGGCTCCATCTTATGCTCGGCACAAAGCGGTGCACAGCACAGCGTAAGCTTCATTGCTAGTCGCAGGCCGACGAAGTTGTCATTATCATGCCCAGCGCCCACGTTGTGTAAACACCTGTGCGCCCCTGGGGGTGTTGGTCTAAAAGATGAGGTGTAGACAGGCACATTGATGCAGAATTTCTATCTTGAGGCATCAAAATGTGACTGCCCCGTAGGCCAGCCAAAAGATGGTCCGACGTCAAGGTCGCAATATTTTTCCCGCTATTTAAGGAGTGTATCAGATAGTAAGATGTGCCTACACAGACGGGTTCACAACATGAATGCATGCTGCTTCGATGATTAGAATAATGACCCCGTAACAAATATTGTGGCACAATTAAGCAGCAAAACTAAAAGCTGTAGTTCTTAACCCGACACGACAAAGAAACTCTCCAGAGGAAACAGAATTGAACTTGTGAATGTGAATTTCATCAGTATACTCATTGCTTTTTGTGAGCGCCGTGATATCGGTGTGCATTGCAGGTAACACTGATCAGACGTTATGCTGACATATGCAACGTCTAACTCCCACCGCCGTGTTTGGAATTTACTGTTACCTGCTCATTTCCTGATTTGTTAAGCCGAAGTTTGCTCACACGCACGCACGGAAACATGCTCACACAAAATCACACGGCTGCATTTCATCATGACCATCAATGGGAAGAGATGTTTGATTGATTCACGAAGCTTTTATCAATACCAGGATGGGAAAACGACCCCCGAAATCCACTTACATATCAGCGAGGCACTTTTATCCCTCCTCCCATGAACATGATTTACGAAGGCAGTCAATGCGCAGCGCCGCTTACACGTGACTACATAATGAAATGGTGAGCTAACTTGGGAGAGCACAAACCCCTTACTGAGGAGCATTTAGTTAAGTGTACAGATTAGCATGAGAAAAGCAATCTCATAACATAAACAGACATCTCTAATTGAGCTATTGTTCGTGTAAGCAGTGTGATTTTCTACCGGCGCCAGATCTCTCCGGCTCACACTACCTCTTTCTGCTTCCGGAGTGATGGACTACGATCTTATGTGTGTCTACTTGAGTGTCTGCGCTTGAAGGGGGAACGCATCCCTCCAAATTGATCACCACTCTCCAACAGGAAAGGACAGAGGGGGCGTTAGCGAGCAGACGCTAACTCACCCAATAATGAGCAGGGAGGTTATAATGCGAAATCCATCGCCTCTCAATCGAGGCCATTGATCAAATGCGCCTCCTCTACGTTTGATTCTTCCGCCTGGCCTGTATTGTCTGAAGCAGTGTCTCTGTAATTCATTCCACCAATCTTCATGTTACTTCGCTCGCTCATCTGTCCGTCTTGCAGCCTTTAAGTCGAAGAAGCTGGTGGTGAAGGAAAGTGACTAACACTGTAGTTTAGCTGTTCATGTAGGTTGTGCAGAGACGAGGGAAGTGCCCCCATACTTCCATCAGGAACAGTTTCAACCTGGATAGAGGAGGATGAGATTAGTCACCTTGGTACAAGCTCCCTCTAAGCTCTGACTTTGACTGGACGTCTCCCTCAAAGCTTTTAACAGGCAGATGTAATAGCCCTGTGGTTTTGAAGAGGCCATGGTTAAAGCGCCTCTGGAAGAGCAAGCTGGCGTCTCTTGTGGCTTCAGATGCGGTCTAAGTTGTACTTAATGCACTGACAGGTAATCCATCTGAAGGCAAGATGCTTTATGCCAATTTAGACAGGAAATCAGAAACCTAGTGTGGTATTAGCCTCAGTGTCTCCTCCTGTTATCCCAGCCCATCCATGTTCCTCCAAATTAGAGCGCCAGATACCTGGCTTCATTAGCAAAGTGGTGTTCAAGGAAGAAAATGGAGGGATGGAACAATTAAGAAATTAGCTCAAGCAGTTCTGGATTAGTTATTTGAGTCATACTTCTTTGTCTGATGACTTTAAACTATAATGACTATGACACTGAAGCAGGTGTTGTTTGCCTTTTTGTTGCTGTAATTGCGGCATATTTTAACTGTCTATATCGTTGATAAACTATATGTTTGTGAGCTACAACCATTTGCTATATGCTCTGAAGTATCTGGCCCTGTGGATCTGGTTTCTAAAGCCTCATCAGTGGCCTTAAAGGCACTCCACCGCCATCATCAAGGCTAGGAGAAGGAGCTTCCTTGTCTGTCAAGTTACTCTTTAAATTGTGTGAAAAATTGTTGAAGAAAAAAAGGAAAGCAACAGGCTTCTAGTCATGTTAACACATTACAAATCTATTAGATTGTCATGATGTAATAGATACATTTGACTCCATATTCGTAAAAACAAATAGCCTTTTTTCCCCGTTTTGCTGGAATACATACATTCTGATAGTAAAACGAGTCATTTCGCAGATTTTTGACAGTCAGAAAAAAAAAGGAAAAGTCGTCTTGGGCCAGTGTTCATCACATGACGTTGTAATTACATGCCTTCGCCACAATGTCACTGTTAATGACTATGTTGGCTTCAAAGCCTGGCGCTGTTCATGTGGGCTTGGTTTCGCAGCTGATAAGATCATGTATCTTCTTAGTCCAAGAAATGACTGCTCTTAAGTAAGTGGTGGGAAATACGTCATCCTCAACAAATGTGCCCATTAAAAACAAATGAAATCACTGGATGGAGATGACCAGTGCTTCATAGGATTAAGTCTATTGATTCCATGTGTGAAATTAAAATAATATACCTGCTGCTCAGAGCCACAAAGACCCGTCTGCATGTAAGCAATGTACTCCACCTGGTAGGACATCTTGACTGCAAAATTGAGCTAAAATTAACAGTAGGAAAAAAAAACCTCCAAACAGGCCGTCCATAATTAATGGCATGTGTTTTCTTAAATTTAGCTGCTCTGTTTGTGTTCCACCTCGTAATGGCGAGATGAAACCAAAGCTGGAAAATTAATTAATCTGCCGTATCTAATAAACACAGATTACAGAAACACACAGTCCCAATCAGTCCTCTCCAGTGATATTTTAAAGCCCACAGACTCGCTCTCCCGAGACCACCGTGCTCTCGCATCCCGGGAAAGAGAGCTGCTTCCGGAGGCGGCAGCAACAGCACATCTCTCCCTGAAACAGAGGAACCCCATTACATCTTTCCCTTCCTCACTCCCTTTCTCTCTTTCCCTCCTTTCTTTTCTTTTTTGTTTTTTTCCGTTCCCAACAGTACATCACTGTGGCTTTATCCATTTCATGTTTAGTGAAACTCCCCAGGCGAGCCAACACAAGGCAACGAGATGCCGCAAATCTTTGATATCTTAAACAGAGGGCATAGTGCCAGCGCTCTTGCCAGATAGGAAAAACGGTAATCCAAGGGAGGAACATCATCCTGAATCAAACAAAATGAATAAATAATCGGGGCTGCAGACACACTTTCATACTTGCGGTGCATGTCCGTGGAGGATTGGTTTACCAGCCCAAGTGATTAGTCTGCTGGCAGAATTGTTTGGTTTCTGTGGCTCAACCATTTACAGTATGATATAACAGCAGATCAGATCCAGTTCTTAACGCAGCCCTCTGTCAGGGCTGCTGGGGTTTAGCCAAAAGAAAAAAAAAAGAACTACTCAGCTCGCTTTTACTCAACTGTCACTTCTGATTTGTGTCACAGTGTGTGATGCGTTAAATCACGATCCATGCTGCTCCTAATGGGTCGAATATCAATAGTGTTATTATACTGCTATGATAGCTTTTTTGCTATATCACATAACTATATGTCATACACATGCCGGTAGTCAAGCAGATAAACTTAACAATATACAGTATTTGATAATAATAAAGATACGTTTTTTCTTTGCATCATTATTTCTGTTTGGTCAACAACAAGACTTTTCATCCACGTGCGTTGATCACAATCTCGTTCGAAACAATACTGCAGTGTTAAATTGTTATCTGAAGTAACTTCATCGTACATCCTGCCGCCGCCGCCTCTTCTTATAGATTCTCTCCCGCGCGACATAAAAATAAAATAGGGGGGGATGTTCTCATTGATAGTGGCTACATGCCTGAAGTTGCATTAATAAACAACCAGGCAGAGATAATATTTTTTCAATGCCAAATCGATTTTCATAAGGTTACATTCCTAATGTTTATATTTCAGCAACCTCTCTCCTGTTTATACAATAGAGGGTATTAAAAGGGAGATTAAATTTTACCCGCCTGAATATAATACAAACACAAAATGATGCTTCTATTTCCAGGGCAAGCTGTGCATTGTCATTTATTTATGAGTTTTTGTTGCTCTCCCCTCCTTTTCCCTTTTCTCACCCAACAGTAAATATGGAAATTGTGTTTGTCGGTTTGTGTGTATACACGCACGCACGCATGCATATCTATACGTGCGCCTTTGTGTGGAGCCCTTTTAATGTCTGTCTTTTATACCGCGCTGAATGCAAACTTGCGCCGTGCTCCTGGCTGGATGCGGTGGGTGTAGGAGGGTCAGGTGGCCCCTGCAGAGAAAACTTCACCATCCTCCGTCAATAAACACACTCCTCCCCCCCATCCTGTTGCGGTATCGACAGTCAATCATCTGTCTTCACACACTTGTTCGCTCCCCCGATTGCTCGCTCTCATCCTTCTGAAGACACAGCCAGACTTTTATTACCACTATTACAGTGAGCTGCCATTATCCTTTTGAATGGGAGGGGGGGCGCCGACATCGTCTAAGTTGCTCCCATAATAATAGCACTTTTAGGTTAAAGAGAGCACGACGAGCGGAGGGAAAATATTTCATTCTCAACTGTTCAAATTAAAAACGTACAGAAATAGTTCTTTCATAATTATTGGTTTCCAGTGGTCATAATCACTTTAACTCGGATATGTCTCCATTTCCACTCCGAGTGGATGATAGTGCTGAAACAGCATCTGATATTCCACTCTTACAAATGGTCATCTATCGAATGGATTCTAAGAAATCTTATCAGACCGTAATAATGATAGCTCATCACAAATCAAAAACGAAGCAGTATCAAAGTTCTGTCTTACAGTAAAACTGTAATAAAGCCACGGCTGTCTGGCACCGATGCACAGGAGTTTTACTGAAATCTTTTGTATTGATTTTTTTAAATGCTTAGTTTTGGCCCCATTTCTGGAATATTTTTTATTGGATGGTTCTTTTTTATTCCCTCTCTCCTCTGAGTTGTTGAATGTTTTTATCTTAATAACCCAACTAAGATCTAATGGATTGATAGCTCCTGACTGAACGCTCTATCTGAAGACACACAGTATGAGGAGTGTCGTGTTAAACTTTGTGCGTGCTGTAGATTTTTTTACAGTGTGTTTCAAATTATCCATCTGATCTGAGTGTGGTCCAAAATGACTTTTGGAAATAAGTGTAAAATACTTAAAATGATAAAGCAAATTCATACTTATTAGGCTCAAGTAATTGTGGCTAATATGTAAAAAATGTTACTCTACAAAAAAAACCACAGTCTGCTCATGTTTGTCCAGTGGTGTTACGGAGAGAGCGCAGAGAGTGAATGAAGAGAGGGAGGAGTGTTAGCGAGAGGAAAGCAGTGAGTCAGAGAAGTAAAAACAATTGTTTCCCAGCAGTTACGTTCTAAAGCACAAAATAAACACGCCCACGCCTCCGCACAGCCCTCAGGATATTGTGTTAAAGCAGCCAACGTGCCGGTTTCATCCTGTCCACTTGATATTGCACGTCCTGCGATTTGTCACTATTGAGCATATCGCAATGTCAGTGCTGAGACGATACATTGTGCAACCTCGTTTTGTCGCTATATTTTTAAATTTAAATTTTGATTTTTTAAGTCCAGACCTCACGCTGATATTAGCTTGGAACCACAGCCCCAAACAAAATACCAAGAAAATAAGAATATTCAGGCAGAGGGTAAGGTATCACACTTCTAGTGGGGCCTAAATCACGACAGCACGTCACCTGTGAGCAGAATCCAACGTTCATCACTAATTAAAATTCAAGATGATTCAAAGACTTTGGCATTTTAAAAGACTCGAGATTTTACCCTGTTTTCCTCAATGCCTACTTGCTTGGACCAGGCGAACGCAGCTTACTGGCTGTTGCAACCAAACTCATGAAAACAAAGTCTGACTTACAGTATACACAGAGACATTACTGGATGCTTATGAATCATAGATGAGCTCAACAAGGAAACTGTATTTTGACTGTTGATTCTTCAGTACTTCCAATAGTGCAAAGATGTCTGTTATTCTCTCCAGAAGCCAAAATTGTGAGAAAGCCCCAGATCTACATCGATTAGACAGAACTTCTATTATTTTAAACAGTACTGTTGTTACCTGTCACTATAATTCTGTGACCACCGTCACCCACTTGTCTCTGCTGCAGCTGAAAACTATTTGCCCTGCGTTGTTGTTCCCTGTTAACATGGGTCAGTTTTGGAGCGATCGCATCCTTTGCAGGGTGGTTGATTAGAATATGAAAGGGAATCTCAGCCCGGTCGGGAGCTGCGTCCGCTTCTCGTAGACGCCACAGCATGAATTAGGCATGAGGGCTGCAGTCCACTACGCGCCACGAGTAAACCTCCCCCATTTACAGCCACTCTGGGGCTTTGGCTGGCGCGCAAAGAAACACATATCTAATTTGAGAAGTTTTAAGATCTTCTACAGAATGGCTGCCCGATCTGAGGAGATGTTAATGTTTGTTTATTTTTTTTCTTCCACTTCAGGTTGCAGTGGGTCCACGAAGTTTAAAAAGAGTGAAGTGAGCGGCCTGAATTCTTGTTTTCTTTTTTAAAGTGCCAAATGTGATGGAGAGTATTAAAGGGTCATACAGTGTTACAGGTGGAACGTAAAGCACGTAGGCTGTAATCGGAGTTGAGGGCAGCTACTCTACGGGGCCGCTGTACTGTAACCAGGCAGAGGAGTTCATATATTTTGTATAGTTAAGGGGTATTAAAGGTACATTACGTAGTTTTGGGGAAAAATCGATTGACGTTTTTTAAGCCTAAACAAAGTAAATAAACAAACTGTCTTAGTTTTCATGACTGAATAATTAGTTTATTCAGTCATGAAAAAAAAAGCACATGTGGAATAAAAGTTTATATATGTATATATATATATATATATATATATATATATATGTATATATATATATATATATATATATATATATATATATATATATATATATATATGTACTTATATATGTACACATATATCTATTTCTTTTATCATTAGCTCCTGCATAAGCCACGAAACGTTCTCCCCTCTCCTCCTTTATGCACTCCTCTCTCTCTGCTCTCACTCCAGCTGTGAGGTACAATTACTGCCATGAGTAAAATTCTACATTTCCGCAGGGCCAGATCATTTAAACCACAATGCCAGTCCTCAGTAACTTCAGAGCCCCTGTGGGCCCACTTCAATAGACCCCCGGCCTCAGGTGTGAACCTGGTAACTTGTTCAGCAACACACACAAAGTGTGGCGGCTGTGAAAGCATCAGGATAATGCACCACTAATGGTGCCGATGTGTCAGACCAATAATGTCCCTGTCAAAGGAACGTTATACGTAAAGCCCCTCGGTTCACTCTCAGCCTTGAAATAAGAGCGGACACCAAAGCAACAACTAAAAGGGTGAGGTGCTGGAGGTCAACACAATGTGAGATCTGCCTAATTCTACATTACATGTTTCATTCTACAATGCATTTTCATGCAAAATGAAATGAAATCTATTGTTTCTTGCTTTCACCCTCTTGCCTTTCAATCATTTAGAAGATATCAGGGAATAGCATGCATTCTCTTTATTCTCCCAACTTTGTGATAATATTGTGTTCATCACATCCAGTTGCAGAGTCCTTGCAAGCGTTTGCCCTGCAGAGGCCTCATTGTGCCATTGCTGTTTCAAGCCTCAATCAGAGTTTAAATGTGTCATATCCAGATAAAACTCAGATCAAAGCTGTCCGATTTGCCAAAGATGCACTGAGTGACTAAGGTCTTTGTTCTTAAGGGCTGCGAGTGCCTGGCTGTGAGACAAAGTGTACATCTCGGAGAGAGAGTGACTTTTTAATGCTGCTTGGATGGAGCGTAACTATATTTTAATCTGCCTTTTTTTTTGGTATAATTCACACCCTGGTTATGCTTTTAAATATGACAGTCTGCTGTTCATGACTTATACTCAGATACTGTGGTTTCCTACACAGCATCTTTTAGTCTGACCAGTACACTGCCTACCTGGATCCACGTTCTCTCCTCCCTGTCCTCCTACAGTGCTGCTTCTGCTCATAAAATTCACAGAACTTAGTACACTCCACTTTCAATTTACGTTTAGAATAAGTACAATCCATTTTCCCCTCCCATGCAAGTGTTGGAGTGATGTAAAAATGACCTTTATTTGGGAGGTAATTGTGCAGGCCCTGTGCAAATACCTGATTGTGATCTCTCTGCAGAGTGCTGGTTCAGCAAGGTTCCATCCTGTTCCTCGGCGTGGTCCTCTCTTTCCTCCCAAGGTGTCCTCTGGCTGCGCTGGCCTCTTTGAAGGCTCCCTCTCTATAATGGAATCACTACATACACTTCCTGGATGAAGCACGGTGAAGCACTAATTCCTCGCTGATAAAGATCCCCCCTTTCTCTCATTTCATAAGTCTCCACCAGATACGAAGCTGTGCTAGATTAGATGTGTCACTCCAACCCCCCCTCCTCATCCCCTGTAACACAAAAGTCCTCACAAGGCCGCACGAAAAAAAAAAGGAGAGAATTAATTTAATTGCTATTCAAGTGTGGGTGAACAAGGGGGAGAGCTGCACACTGGGGTGGAGACTTTTTTCCCTTTTTTTTCTTCTTGACTACAAAAGAATGAATCTTCCTTTTAAAATCAGGAAATGTGCATCGCGTCGGGGAAGACGGGCCGGAGGTCATCTCTAATATCTGTTAAATTCAGGGTGTAGCTGTCAGATGTGTCAGAGATTCGCCTCTTCCTGTCTAAACTAACACAGGAGGGGGTTAGTTATGATAATGAAACCCTGTGTGAGTGCACGCCTGTGTGCATGCAGGTGTGAGCCCACTTTCTCCTGCTTCCAGTCTAATGAAGAGGTTATAAAAGACATGGGGGGTTCGGCTGCATGCCCTCCACCACGAGGGCTCTGGTATCAGGTTCCTGTGCACCAGTGTCACATAACGCTTTATTGGATTAATGAATACTAAGTATAGTAATAACTGTCTTCAAGGAGACAGGCGATTATCTCTAATTGATATATTGTCCTGACGTCACGTGTCCATGTTAAACACAGTCACAAGTTTATTTTTTTCAACACTAAAAATTAATTTAGTGTGATATCCTGTCACAGTGGGGACATTTCATGTAGTTAGTTTTTACGTGAGGTGTCACTTTCAGCTCCACTGTCTTTACACTTTTTAAAGGAGACATGTTCATTATCAGGTTCATCATTTTATTTTGGATTACTACGAGAATACGTTTACATGCTTTAGATTTTGAGATTTAAAAACACAACAGTTTTCTCATGATGTCCAGTGTTGCAGCTCTGTCTGAAATGTTCTGTTTGAGCTCCTGTCTCTTACAGACCCCACCTTCCGTATACCCAGAAACAGAGCAGCTGTACCAAATCAGTTCTCATTCTCTCAGGAGCACAGTTTTCTGTGGGAAAGAGCAGCTTCTGTTGGTGCGGACTTTTACCTTTTTAACTTTTACATGCACAAGAACATAAATAAAACGGTGTAAGGGAAGGAAAACAATGAAAAAGCATAATAGGTCTCCTTTAAATAGTTTCTTCTTAAATCTATCCAACCTTTGTGACAAAAACGGCCTGACACAGGATGGCATTGTATTCACATTTGTTGTCGTTTTTTTCCTGTCAAAAGTGACAATAAATTAACAAAATAATGAAAAAAATAAATCTCCTACTCATTTAGGTTTGTATGAATCTGCAGCCTGCTGTTTTTTTTGTGTCTTTTTTGCTTGAGAACAATATATGAGGAAACCTTAACAATCCTATCAAAGATCACTGTCCTAATATATCCACTTTGTTGTAAATTATCAACAATCACTCAAACAGAAGAAAAGAGGCACATGTGGGCTCTATCTGCCCCGGTTTATTTTTAAGCAAGGATGTGGCACATTTACCCGAGTTTGATTGAAATGTTGTGTCATTCTCGTCTCGACTCCTCTGCTTTCTTTTCCTTCTTCCTGTCTCTCTGTGCCAGCTAAAAGGGACTTCCCCCCAGATGTGGAGGCTGCTCTTTCTGAACCTTTTCATCTCCTCTAGTAGCAGTTTGATCAAAGCTTGAGAACGGACGCGGCGAACCTGCGTGTCCGTGGCCCTGTCACAGCTGTGGTAAAAATACCCTCCGTCACATGTCCGTGTTTTGGAACAGCGTGTGTGATTCAAATGTGACCGTCGCTATGAAAAAAAATACAGACTGTTCACTTGAAGCATCCAGCTGCATTTTCTACAGTCTTTTCTCTTTATTCCAACTCTATTGGCTTTTGAAGTGCATTACTTTTTTTTGTAGCACCATGCCATTAAAAACTATTTCAGTAAATTGGAAATTACAGATGATAAAGAGTAGCAAAATAAAGAAAAGCAGGTACGACATTGTCACACGTTTAAACATAACGGCGTTGAAAATATGTGAAAAACTTTTCTCATGTCTTCAGTAGGTGAAATTCCCATGAAGGAGGTCATCGAGCGTCTGCATTGACTCCCCATGTTAGAGTATATGATAAATCGCTGAATATTTTCATTGTGATGGTCAGACCCTCCCACATTTCGAGCTACCTTGTTGACCGCAACCGCAGGGCGATCCATAACGTCTCGCGGGTGTAGAATTACGTGTTGGTACGTGGAGGAGATTTTTTTTTTTTTATTTATTTATTTAAGTTTTTGCCTGGTCACCAATAATTGTGAAAACTTCAGCTAGTTTTTTCTTCTGGCTGGACACAGGAGCTGTCAGGCATCGTATTTCCCCCAGGTTCAAATGTGCTGTGTGCTTTGATAATAAATGGAGAGAGCTCGGGTGACCAGACTTGATGGGCTCGTAGGTAATAGTCGGGGCCTTACAGTTGCTCTGATATGAAAAACAGCAGCTGCTGTATTTGAATATGGCTGTAATTTTGTTCGTCTCTGCTGCGTTTTTTTCTTCTGCATATTGACCCGAAGTACTGCAGCTCAGTGATAACTGTTTTTTAATGAGACGAATAATTCAGTTACACTTTTCTTAGAGTCTCTCAAGGACTGCTGACCAGGACAGAGACTTAAATGTTTGATCAGTTGTTGGGCATCGGCTTCACTTGACCTAAAATCTCAACATGACAGAATAAAATAAATAAAAAATAATAAAAAAAAACTTTCCTCACTCTGTTAATTTTTACAGATATGTTCATAACCTAGATATTTTTAATACATTCTTTTATTGTATGTAACCTAGATCATTAAGCCAGAAATATCTTCTGTAGCGCTGATGGAGGGAGGCAAAACCAGGACATTGTTGTGCGAGACCAATTTTTCTGCAGATAAGAACTCACTGCTAAATGTTGCGCCGCACAAACAAACAAAACAACAGGAAAATCCTGGTCTGCCTTTTGTTTGTTTGTTGTATTTTCAGTTTGCACACAGATTAAACATTGTAAATGAATGTGGTAATTAACGCAGGGTGTGCGAGCGTAGGCGCCGGTTTATCTACTTGTTTGTCTCAGATGAAAGGAGCATATTTCCTATAAAACAAAAAGTGGGATTGTGCTCGGTGCATCATACCCACTTGTTTACAATGATCTCCCGAGGGGGCTCCCCTCTCTGTTTGTTAGTGTATTTTGCGAGAGGAGACTTAAAAATAACCCGCCGTCTCAAGCAGAGCACCATCTATAGGCAGACTGCGCTGTGGATGTGTTCACAGCAGCCAGCTTTACTTTACTGATCTGTAAACAGCCTAAGCTTTATTCAGACCGTCTCATCCTTCTGTGTTTGATCTTTGCTGCGTCGGCTTGGAAAGGGAGAAAAAGAAAAAAAAAAATATTTAATGTACTCCATATAGAGGCATGCACATTTGCAATTGTTAGAACATGGATAGCCACTGACAGCAAGAGAGTCGTTTTCATTTCAGCTGCAGCTCAATCCACTGTGATCTGTTCCTTATACACTGTATACATGACATCCTGACCCATGCATTATTTGTTAAGGCACAGGGGCAAGCTAGTTGTAAATGTACTTGGACACAAAATGTTGTCAGTGATTATTAAATTGAGTAAATGCACAACTATGGGGTTAACATTGTCTCTCAAATCACTCTATTGTTAATAGAGCTGCAAAAAATAGATAAGTTGACAGTTATTAAATCAAATTTTTAAATCAAACAGCTTCTTAAATGTGGATATTTCCTGGTTTCTTTACGCCGTTATAACAGGAAACTTAATATCTTATCTGTGAGGATGCCATCTCGTGCTTTAGGAAATGCTGATTGAGATGATTTTTTAACCATTTTCCTACATTTTATAGACCAAACAACTAATCAGTTAATTGAGGATGTAATCGACAGAAGTTAGTTGCAGGTCTGCTTTTTACCTATTCACTAATCCCTATATAATAAGCAGTAAATAGTTAACTCAATAGTTTCCTAATAGTTTGTAATAGTGTTTGGCAATTTAAGACTTCAGACGCCTGTCATTTTTTACATTACCACTGACAGCTGTAGACTGAAGGCTGAAATGTTGCCGCCCCACGTACACGAAATCGACATTCACCTCCATTCTATGCAACTGCAGGACGAAGAAAAAAAAAAAAACGCATCTTGGCTTCACATGAAGTTCAACTTTGGTGGCAAAGTCGCAGTCAAAACCAACAGCAAAAACATGTATGTGATTTACCTCTCAAACGGACTACAAACCAGCAGACTGAGTCCCTTCTGCCTCACATCCTGCACTGCCCGCATGCAGAGGTGGCAAATTTAAAAAAAAGCCTGGCCAAAGAAGAAACACAAACTCTAAAACGACAAAAAACGGAAACAAAAAACGTAGGCATCCTTGAAAGGAAAAAAAGAGAAAACAAAAAGTGCCCTAAGTACTTAAAGTGAAAGTTACTTCTTGAATAGGGAACATATTTGATGTGGAGAAAGCAGACATTTCTGAAACATTATCTCTGCATAAAATCAGATCGTAAGAATTCTGCACATGTGAATCAAACCATAAAACACTTCAGAGAAGTTTTATTTGGCTTCCTGGCAGCTTCTCCAAAAAAAAAAGAAAACATAAAAACAAAAAAGAAAACATACCCCCACCACCATACCTGAAAACCAGCCAGTCGTTAAAATATAAAAAGCTGCATCACTTGGCAAAGCATGCGCCAAAATAAAAGATCAAGAATGAATGTGCCTTTTTAGCCCCAGAGTTTCCTAGATACGTCTCTTTTTATGCAGTTAAAGTTGTGAAGAGTCTTGTAGAGCAACATCTCCCCTGGGTTGGCGCCGTGTCTTACAGTACATTCACTGACTCGACATAAGGAAATATGGCGTGTTAAATAGTTGAATGCAGATTAAAAGGGATGGAAATAGACTGTTAAACAAGCCTCCCCTGGTACACTTCATATGATGTTCCGTTAGGCCGAGTTAGTGACCTTTATAATCAAAGCATATGCTAATTACAGAGATATTGTTAGACGGCTGGGAGTCTGTGCTCAAAGCTACGCTATCTCTGCCTGCGCAGAATTCACAAATCAGCCGATTGTCACCGAGAAGGCTGACCGATAAATGTCACGTTGTCGCCATTATATCTCCTCCACACTTTATATAATTGAAGAGAGAGAAAAAGCAGCTCTGAAATGATTAGGCTGTTGTCTCTGTTTTTAAAGGCTCCCTACCCTCTCTCCTCTCCTGACCTGTGATTTTTAAAAAGCACAGTCACTTCGACGGGCAAAAAAATACATGAATATTTATCACTGCGCCACCTCTGCGAGGCGCGCCGCCCGAGCCAACGCGTGAAGAATCGATTTTTTTCAAAATGTATTTTAGATTTCATTTGCAGGTTGCATTTTTTGCCTTCTTCCTCCAAGTACACTTCATCCCCCCTTTCCCTGTAACACCCGGCCGCATCCCTCTGTTCCCCATCAGTACATTTGCATAGAAATAATTCCTGGGTGAGAGATGTTCACAGGGCGTTCAGGAGTTACCTGAGTGGGACGACATTACTTTAGCGACACAACACGGGGAATGAGACGCCAACACATGCACGTACTTTCATATGGACTGTTGACATTTTAGATCGTTTTTTTTTTTTTTCCCTTTCACTTGATGTTTGTTGTCTGCATTTTGACTCCTCCCAGCCAGAGGGTATTATAGAGCCGAGACCAAACTGAAGATGGCTGGGATACAGAGAAAGAAAATCAAAATTCAAAGACGACCCTGTGCATCAATTGACCGCCTCCAAAATGACACTGCAAGATATAAACAATCAAAATAATGTAACCTTTCTTCATGGCTTTATTCAATAGCTCAGCTGAAGAGTGGCGGGATATTGGCTACCAACTATGTTACTAGGGCGCTCCAGACATACTGGCTTGAACTGCCCTTTGAAAGAATGAACAGGTATAGATTCTGTAAATTCTTGATTTGAAGCTCTGCACTCTCAGATCAGTGTCTCTCATCAGCGTTGTTCGTCTGCGTATGCATCCGACCGGCTGGAGTCGCAATGCTTATTGAAATACAGGGATCCTATTGGCTGAGGAGCGTCACGTGAGGTGATTTGCAACGCACGCAGTTGGTTTGTGAGTTTCCAGGGCGCTCTTCGAGAGGGTTCTGTAAAAGGCTGGAAAAGCTGCACAGGTTAAAATAGAAACGCTCTGTCAAAATTGATTGATTCTAAATAATTTATCAGTCATAGGTACAGGTCCAGACAGGACGGCATCAGGCTGATTATAGTGACCTTGGAGGGGGGGTGGAGAGGAGCGGCAGGTTAACATTTTGGTCATTTTGCTAATAAGGGGGATGGCGCCCCCATCCCTCATTAAATTGGCTACTGGTTATATGTTATCTTGTTTCGGTCATGGTCCTTGTGATGCGTTTTTGTCGCGTTGACCTTTATAAGACAGAGTAGAGACAAACCTCACTACAGGAGAGATCTACTCAGGACTGTAGAAGAAAAATGAACCCCAAGCCTGTTTCAGTCTGACCAATCTGAACGTCTGAGCCAGGAGTAGAATATTTTAATGTACTGTTCATCTTGAAAGATGGAGACTGGTTCTGTGGACCAATGGGTTTGTTTCTCCTGCGATGTTAAAACAGGCTTTTCTTATTTATTTCATTAGTGTATATAATGCGTACTTAGTCTATCTCTGTGTCTTGTTTTCTAAGCCATCCAACACTTTGTATCCCTGCACATACACAGGAAAGACACACACCCACACACACACACACACACACGCCAGGATCTAAATTGAACAGGCCAGCATGGAGTAGGCCAATTACATCACTGCCCCAATTAAAATAAAACAACAGGACTCTTTCAAGCTGTCCTGCAGGGGAGAGAAAATGAGACGGAGGGAGAGAAAAGAAATAGCAATAACAAACCCCAATCCAGTCAGATCGTCATGATGTTCATTTTAATTAAAAAATTGGATTCACTGCAATTAACTCCAAACTAGCCCCCCGTGGCTCAATGGAGAAGAAAATGATTGGCTCTCGGTTTTTCGAGGCAAACTCTGAGACTTCCACAACATCCTGTGATAATCTCTCTTTAAATAGCATCGACTGTGTCTTGTGAACATTTGGGTGTTTGTCAAAAGAAACCTTCTGCCTGATTATGTTGATTTTGAAGTGTCTCGAAATTCACTATCGCACATCCGTTAAACGTATGCCCTCAGCTCTGACATGGAGTTAACCTGGGGGTTGAGTCTTAAAGATAAAGAGGTGACAGTTGAGGGGACAAAGGACCTGTGACCTGTCTCCACACGCTCAGACTTAAGATTGATATCTTCACTGATCAACTCAAACATTCACTTATATTCTTACCTGTCAGCCTCGATTGACCTTGTTGTAAGTCAAGTGTTGCGTCATGCGGAGTGATATCTTCCGCTGAGAATGATGTGCATATCTGTTAATGTGTCTGTGTATAGTGTGCGCACTGAAATGTGTAGAGTAGCCATCTGAGGGTATGGATTACTATAGTGATAAGGGTTGAGTGGCCAAAGCCTTATGACTAATAGCCTGTCAGAGCGGCACTCAACTCTACTTGGTCACACAGATCAACGCCTCTCTGGAAGCACGCACACACAGATTTTCATAATATGCAGAAGACAGTTTATATACAGGGAAAATAAAAGACATACAAAAATGTAAATTATTATTCTTTTGTATTTCTAGAAATATCTGTTTTGATAATTCTCAAGCGACATTAACTGTATGAACAATAAAACCAATTTATCATAAACATGACTCCAGTTTTCACATCCACCTACAGAAACAGGAAGGTCTGTGATTCAGTTATAGCCCAACCAGTGCTGATATATATGGTGGTCTCTATAACTAACCATAATCTTTTCTTTTTTTATATTATTATTTTTTTAAATATTGCAACACATCAACTTGTCTCTGGTCAACAAATGTTGTAATGGTAACACTGTTAATTAATTACCTCAGGTTTTCAGTTCTGTACTGCAATTTTTTTGTTACTTACCGACATATCCACCAATATGATGCATCTGCAATTACCTATTTATGGCCAATTTATCCATTGAGTACTGCAGTTCCATTGAGTTTCCACTAGGCGTGGGACAATATGAAAATGTCCTGTTATGATTATCCCACCCAATATAATTGCAATTCACAATATTATCCCCATGATCATCAAAATGTGCAAAAAAACTTACTTGACCTTAAATTTTGTTAAGAAATAATATTGTGTTAACAGAAGATGTTAAATACATTTCCCCACATCCGATTTAGCTTTTGATGGGGGATACCATGGCCAAGCCATTTGGCCAGCCATGGTGACCGGCTCAGGGTTTTGGATTCGGATTTCTAGTTTCGGATTCCACCTTTATGGCAATTGAAAATAATTTGGAAATCTATAAATCCCTGTACATTATTGAGCTGGACAGCATTTTCAGCTCAGTCATGTGAGGATATTCACAATTATTCCAATTCACAATGATTCGGATCATGAAAATTCATTTTAATGAACCTTTACCTGAGTATTTTATCTTTTACTGTCCCATCCCTAGTTGTTAGACTCAGCTTAGACCCATAAAAAAAAAAGAATGATCACAATCGAAACAAGAGAGGCAGAGATTTCTTGAATTTTAGTCCCCAATATGGCTTAATCCCTTAAATCAATGGATCTTCACTTTCCCATGATGCAACCATACTATCATTTTGTTTAACCCGTCCTACCTGGTAAATGTCCAACTCCTCTTAAACTCTGTACCTGCAGTTCGTAACACAGGCGTTCCGTTGAACTTTAGAGTCTCCAAGCCCGAGTAAAGATGACATACAGTAAGCAGGGTTAGACTCTTTCCAGAGCCAGAGAATAATAAAACTATTATAATGTTCTGAGTACTACTCCTTATGATGAGTAACTGAACTTTATGTGTAAGATTACTGTAGTGACCCTCTAAATCACTGTACGCTGATACTACAGCAGACCCTTTCACAAGCACACACCAGCTTGTTTTGCCGGTGATGAATAAACCGAACTTCAACCTGAAGGCACTTGGAGGCGAAGATGAAAAGGAGCAAGTAAACTACACCAAAAACAAAGGTGCGCACACATATATGCACACATGAAGAGAGATAAGCACCAGTCTTGTACAGTACTCCTCTCCTCATTTTTTCTTGCCTGTTCCTTTTCTTCTTCGCGAGCAGGATAAGATAAATATTCACTTATTAAAGCGTAACTGGAATTGACTGTGTCATGCATCAGGCTAATAGCTGAAAGCCATGGTTCAATACGGCGGAGTTGGGACAGGCTTCGCTAATGGAAGAAGTGACGTGGTTGCAGCCCAAATGTCATTCATCAGACCGCACACTGTTCGTTAGGGGCTACAAAGCCCTGCCATCTCACACACTCAGGCTCATCTATTAACCCTAGGCAATGGCACCCGCCGGATTATGGAAATAACAGATTCAGGAAAATAGGACACCGATAGACCATCCATGTGGAAAAGATTGGTGTCAGGAGAGTGTCGCGAACACATCTGACTGCGAGGGATGTGGCCGTTTTTCTTTTCTCCGAAAGATCTATCTAGGTGCTGTTGCGCCTGGAGAGCTGAGGGTTGCATCAGGGGAGACCTGTGCCAGACGTTATGGTCCCACTTATTACATTCCTGCCCACCACTAATAGGGCACGCTGACTGTGGTCTCCATGTTCTGCGTCATTGAATGAACTCAATGTTATTCGCAAAGATCTAATATGAGGGTTAATGTCTTTTCATTTTTTGGAATGGAAAGTGCAGTAATACTTGAGATCAGACAAAAAGGATATGTCAGGAGGAGGACTGACAGAGTGGAAGAAGATGGCAAGGAGGGAGCCTCTGGGCAGTAAATTGGTCCCCAGAGATTAGGACACATAATACGCTACGGTTAATTCTAAGGTAACCATAAAATCAGACTGTATGGCCTCATTCCCTCAGTTTTCAGATTAACCCGGCTCTAGAAACCTCAGAAGACGGGGTTTAGTGTATTCATGCAGGGCAGTGAGTATTTGTTGAAAGGATTTGTGTAAGGCAAAAAAAATCCCCAAAATAGTTCTGTGGCTTTTAAAGACATTACAGAAGTCATCTCGACACTGGGCGGTATGTCCATACGGTACGTTTAAAGGTTTTAGTAGACAGTCCTGATTTGTTCTACTGTAGTTTCCTCCTGGATCTCATGCTTCTCAGGCCTTCTCTTTTCAGTAAACCTCCGGACCATGACGAGCAGAGAATGTTTCTCCCACACTACCTCATAGTGGGAGAATGCCAGGGTAGTGCGTCCAGACCTGCGGACAATAGAGGTGACATGGCAGGATGATCCAGGACGCGTGTGCAGGGTGCTCTGGCTCTGGACACACAAAGAGCTTGAGCCTGCCCTAGATCCCACACAGCCCCGGCGGGATGACGTGATGTCACGAGCACCCACCCGGCAACAAAGATTGTGTTTAGTCAGCAGTTTGTAATGTCCAGGGCTTGGCCTGCTCCTCCGTCCACAAAGGGCCCGAATGCCCAGAGGGCTACTGGGGATCTATCACCCAGACCTCTGTTAGGGCAACAGGTGTGCTGTGACAAGATGGAGGGGTGTGGGGGAGGAAAGTGATTGGAAAAAATACATTCAGAGATAAATCAGTGGCTTCAGAAGAAATTCACTTGAACCGTAAAGGTCACAATTTTTCATTTTTACAAGCTATGACTGTGGTTGTCTTGAGTCAGATGCCAAAACGTGCACCACATCTCAGTAACGCCTCGTAGTTTAAAATAGAATGGGTGTAATGAATTCAGTGCGGAGATAAGAAAGAAAGTGAGCACCCTCTTTCCCCACACCTATGATGGATGTTTATTACCTCCTCTTGCTGCCATAATGGTTTTTGGTTCTGAAAGTATTCACGCTTGCCAACAAGAAGGTCCAATTTTTTTTTTTTTTTCTGGTGCAACTCAACACTGACCAGAAAATGTAATTGCTCCATGATGTTTGGATAGAAGACACAGGCACCATTCAGCACTCGTGTAGAAGATTATGACAGGGGCTCTTATAAAACTGTTACTTAATGATTGACTGGCAGCCACAGCGACTAAAATAATATGTTTATGAGGTTGGTTTGGGGAAGCAAATGATTGGTGTGTAGCTGGAGATCCAGTATAGATGAGACATTATAAACACCAGGGGACACTGTCTCCCAGGCTGCTGGGGCTGTCCTGAGAGCTGCCAAAACATTAAGTAGGCCTCATTCAACAGTCACTCTGACAACTGCTGTGACGACTTCTCCCTTCAGAAGGATGCTGAAATCTTCTCTTTTTGAAACTTTTGAGATGAGTGATTTGAGATAAGAAAAAGGACAATTGGAAAAACTAAAAATGACACCTTTATCTTTCTTCTTTGGAAATCAACTATATTTGTGGTTTCCTGTATTCTAATAACATTCTGAATCATATTAACTCTTTCTCAACCTCCATTTTCCAATCCGTCATCTTCATACGTCACCTGCACGTCACCTGAATTTCGCAAGGTCACCGTGAGCTCTGATGGGGGGAGGCTGGAGCCAGAAGCCCCACTCCAGCCGGGGTTTCTTTATGCCAAACGGTTAACTTTTATCAAACAGAGAATGGGGGTGTGGTTATTAGTCTGATGTAATCCATTACCATTGCAACCAGACTGCCGTTCTGCCAAGATCAACATCAAACGCTTGGGTAGCAATAGCAGGGTAGAATGTATCCACGGTCACACTGTAACCTGTACAGTTCATTTATTGGTCTTAGACAACTTCACTGCCAAACTTTCCCTCTGCTCCGATCGGCCAGCGCCTGTCCGCTCTGAACGCAGCCACCTCTCTCTCTCTCGATCAACCAGGCTTCTCTGTGCATCCGTGCGAGCTTGGGGGATGCATTTCACTTCCACTATAGTCATATGTCACTATAATATTAATATTTGTTGAACAGTGTGAGCCCTCAGCATGGTCAGGAAATGCCAAAATACACTGGAGTGGGGTTTAAAGGTGATCTGTTTGGGTGAACATCTGGAATATTCACTTTACTTTTTTATCCCTCCCTCATCAGGCAATGCTTCTGAAAGCAGCCAGGATTGGTTTGGTTCATTTTTATGTATCTGACTGGTGATAAGTTGTCCGGCCATGCATCCATCCGTGTGTCCCATTTATGTGAACGCAATATCTCAGAATGACCTGAGGAACTTTCTTCAGACTTGGCACAAACTTCCATTGGGACTAAAGGATAAACTGATTAGAGTTTGGTGGTCACAGGTCAAAAGTCAAGGTCCCGTTGACCTCACAAAACACATTTTTGATAATTATGCTAAAATTTTACACAAAAGTCTAGAAGGAATGAATGAAACGATGAAGTTATGACATTTTGTATCTAAAAGGTCAGAGGTCAACTTCAGGAATAGCAACTTGACTGTTGCTATGACATTCTGTACAGACATTCCCAAAAGGATGAATCCTACTCACTTTGGTGATCTTCTTTTTTTTTTTTCTGTAGTCATAGCCATAGTGTCGACTACCATTACCGATTGTCACTATGGTGGTCTCTTGACTTTCCTTGCACCTCCAACAGGTCAAAATTCATAGCACAACATGTACTTGAAGGACGTACATAAGATTTTGTATGGAATTCATGGCTCCCAGACAATCAGTCGGACTGTTCCTTATGCTCCACCATGAGGTTAGCATTTGTGGTTTTGAGTGAAATGTCTCAACAACCATTGCACACATCATCATAATTTATTTTGATGCTCAAGGTCCTGTTACCCTTCAGATTAAATTATAACAATTTCAGTGAACCCTGATTTTTCCACTTGTGCCATCATCATAAGGTTTATTCATCCAAAGCACTTGTATGTGCTCAAACACTTCCATCAGTCTCAGCCCTGCTTTGTGTTTTCACTGCTAATTACTAAATGTTAGCATGCTAATATGCTGAAATTAGACATTGTTAATGGTTGAGATTACACCTGTTTAGCATCAGCGTATTGGCATTGTCATCATCTAGCATCTAATGCTGCTGAACGGGATTGCTGCGTACAAGGTTTTGTTGCGTTCTTTTATACAATGACAACAAGGAGTCCGTTAATAGATGTGGGTGGCCTGCTGAAGTTAGCATTTAGTTCAGAGCATCCCTGTGCAGTCTTGTTAGCTTAGTCCTGTCAGCCTTTCAGTCAGTAAAAAAATGTTTTATATCATTGCGCTTTGTAAATTCAAAATATCGTAAAGTACAAGATGTGTGTACAGTCTGCTGTGAAAAATACCTTCTCTACAGCAAATAGGCAACCAGGAAAAATGTTCACCAGCCTCCATTTTCCATTTCTCCTTCAGCTGAACATCCTTTTAGATTTGATGTGGGGCTGGAATAAGTCCCTGGGGAGAGATTTTAATGTGCGTAAATGAATCAGATTTCATGGCTTGTACTTTCTGTGTATCAGAGCACAGCACTGTGATTTAAACTACGCTTAGCAATTGAATATCAAAAGACACTCAAACGCTTGCCAGATGCTGCCAGATGCATCAGATCTGCTTCCTCTGAGGAAGTGGAGGGAGACTTGTAGCTACCAGCATCAGTCTTCCAGTAGCAGTGTGGATTTCACTGACGGAGCCAAGCCTGGATTCTAAATGGCTCTGTGACTCCCTCCCTGCTCATTGCCAGGATTCTCCTGTGTTGGCAAGCTTGTGGCAGGGTTATTAGATAAGGAGACAGACTCTCTGGCCCCTCTTAACATCCCTCTCAGCAGGAGAAAATAAAATGATTTTACTCCCTCCTTGTTTACCCATAAGTGGAAATAGAACAAGACAAAGAGAATGACTACACACAGAGCAGCAGCCCCGACAGCACAACTGCAGTCCACTCTCATCCGATTCAAGATTTAGGCTAAATGAGGTTTCGTTTTTTTTCATCTCGCGAGCAGTTCACACGGTCACATAATCATTTAGCATGCATGTTCTACAAGCCTTTGTAGTCGCGAAGAGTCATCAGAAGAACGGCCTATGATCTCCTCTATTGTGGAGTGCTGTTTTAAATATACTGATCACATTTTCCACTTGGCTGACTGAAAACCACCTATGATGAAAGTGTGTTAACCTACTTAAACTGAGAACCGTGTTCCTTTGGTGTACCAGCCGCCCGTTCAGCTTTAACACATCACTTAAATTAAAAAACAACTTTTATGTTTTTCAATTTCTGCACAGAAGGAATGGCGCTAAAATGAAGTGGAAACCTGATTTTCAATCAGTATTGCAGCTGTACTATTCCAGCCTCCTGTAATTACCTGGAATGCCAGCTGCAGGCCTCCTGCTAATACAAAGCCTCAACAAACAGGCTTTTTCCTGACCCAGCTAGCCCTGGGACTAATTATCATCTTATGGAAATGTGGCTATTTCTGCAACTTCCATATCCCTAATTATTTCTGTTATTCCAATATCAGCCTGGCTTTGATGTCCCAAATCCTGTATTTAAATAGTGTAAGATTCCTATTCTTTGTGCCCTCTGAGGATTGTTCATGTAAAATACATGGACTAAGAGTGGGTATTACCAGGGCCTCCAGGGGCTGGACGTACCAGGTCCACAGCCTCCTTGTGTTTCCTTCTCATTTCCCTTGTTCTCGCCTCCTTATGGGGGCGTCTGCTGGGAGAAAGGGGACCAAGGTAATATACATGTGAGTTATATGAGCATTGGGCTCGTGCAAATGCATCTTTGTCTGATATCTATGGTCTTGTTACCAAGGGAGGAGAACAATGCTCACCAGAGCAGTCTCCACATTTTTATGAATCATTCCTCATCCAAAATAATATAACTTCTAAAATGACAAGGTGACCCGTTGGAAGCAACCGTTCTTACACTGTTGTGACCGTTCCGGATAAATTGAAGGTATCCAATTTGTAGTTTTCTCACATTCTTCTAGGCACCATATAATTTTAATTGATCGGTAGAGCTGTAAAAACTTTTGGCCTATTGAGAGTGAAAAGTGTCGAACAAAGACATCAATCATTGGCGCATAAAGACAATGGTTTCGTTAATTAGTGGGGTTAAATGGCGTCGTACCATATGGTCCGGCGCCATCTTGGCAGTCAGTTTGTTGAGCGTGAGACTGATGTACACTCTTCTGAGGGAATTTCACCTCCCACACGCCTCTGTCATGCACGAGCCGCGTTGTGATTTGATTTCATTCATCTGCACTGCAGGTGAGACAGAATCCCAGAATTGAACCGCAGACGTGTGTGGAGTTATGACGGCGCGCGCCTCTCAGGATCAGCCCCTGCTCTGGCACATGGGCTCCATTCTAAAAGATGACTCTGTGTAAAACCATCATCATGTATTTTCATATAGATGAGCTATGGCTACCTGCGCTCCCAGCCATGCTTTTATTAATGGGGAGCTGTCAGGAGTGGGATGCTCTGCATATTCGCATATTAAACAGGCAGGGGGGGAGATGCCCAGTTTATTACCGTTTGATATAAATCAGCTTAAAGCATCTCTCCACCTCCTGCTCCACCTCTTTTCTTCGGCTCTAAGGACGGTCTCCTCTGCATGTCCCTCTCTTTCATTCCTCTGCAATACAAGTCTCTCCGTCTCCATTTGCCTCATCCAAGATATCCCTGCGACCGTTTCTTCTTGTAACTATGATACATGAGAACCACAGTGCATTTTTATAATAAGATACAGGACAATGACTCCTTCTCCACTAAATGGTGCTTAGTCCTCCATCCGCTCGCCTAAACGGAGTTGAACAGCATCCCAGCTGTCCTGATATGGCTGAGTTATGTATGCCGTGGCTACAGCGATTAAGCAGATGAAATTTAATCATAAAATTTCTTGAGACTGCCGATGTTTATGACTGTGTGCTTATTAAAATGCAACATGTTCCACTACGTTCGGATTCATTTTCCCCGTCACAGCACCACGCCGTCGCTATTTTGTTTTTCTCCCGCCGGTTAAAGATGTGAGATGCTGTATAATCAAGAGATAAACGAAAGTTTAAAAATATAAATTTGAGCATATTGTATGTCAGCGGTAGCACGAAACGCATTATCACAATTGGATGAAAAAGTGGGGTTCTGTATGAAAACATTGATTTTCTGTACCCGTTGGTGATTTGTGGAACACAGTCTTCAATACATTTGCAATTTGGCTCCATTTCTCTTTTTTGTCCAGATCATGATTTAGGATGACCGCTCAACACATTAGATGATTGATTAGATTATCCTTATCATTATTTTCTGTATATGTTTTCCTTGAAATAAAAAACAATATGACGATAGCGAGCAGTAGGAAAATATATATTAGGATGCACGGTTTATTCTCTTTTTAAGACGCACTGCACACACACACGACCCCGCACTGAAACAAAATAATATTAATCTGGTGAAGCTGCTACTTTCATTTACTGTAACCTGCTCAGGGGATCCGAAGACTCCGGGGCTTCATTCATCTCAAATATCCTCGTGTCTCAACACTCCTCCATCAGCTCTCTTAGCCGCATGTTTGCTTTTAATAAAGTGCAAAGTCTCAAACCCTACAGAGGCCTTGTGGAGATACGAGCCTACAGAGTGAATGTAAGTTTAGCTCGTACTCCCCCCTCCTCCGTTTCTCCTCATTCACAGTTTCTTCATGCGGATCATACGTGGCTTATGCACCTTTTCCCTAATCGGGCAATTAATAGGTAAGTGGATCTAAGTGGGAACAATACATTTAATTACCCGTGTTGTGACGACGCTAGTTTACAAAATACTCACCCTTCAAAAACGTCTCAGACCGACATCCCCACTATGGCAGTTTCCAGTAAAGGACACGGAGCTTGCATGGCTGTGGTGTTAAATTGAGCATTGTGCTGGCACCTGTCCCCAGACAGGGACTGGGCCATGGCGTGCTTGCTCAGGCATGGCCATGACACTAAACAGTCTAATTCCTGGCACCTCTCCAGACAACCAAATTACAATCGCCATTCAAAGGAAAGAGAAAACAAGGCGAGCGGAGAGGAATATATTCCTCATGAGAGAAGAGTGCAGGGCAGGCGTGACGACGCTCTGATCATATCTTCAGCCTGATGATGATCCGCACATGCCGCCTTCACTCGCTTTAGGGCATACTCGTGTTTTTTGTCTCTTACTTACGTACATTAAGTACATTTAGAGTCCTAAACAAAAGAAGCAGTTTGAAGATGTCACTTTGGGCTCAAGGAAACTGTGATGAGCCTTTGTCTGACGTTTCAGGGAACGACTGAATCATTTTATTTGATCATGCTACATGAAACCACTGAATCAAGCACAATTTCAGTAAAATAAAAGGACTTTTTAGGAGGGTTTATAACTAATCGAAATGCGACTGTTTTAGCCTCTTCTGGGCCTCCGCGGTGAAAGTTAAAAGATTTAGCACTCAAAGGGTCAGTAAGCCCCGGTGAAGACTGAGGCCTACATGCTCGATAAGAACAGCAACTCTTGCCAAAGTACCCTCCAAACAACAATGGTCCATAAATCATTTGCTGTGTCCTCTCCATCCCCCTTCCCCTTTTGCTCCTCTTTCTGAGGGCTATTCTACTGTACTCCAGGAACAAGTACAACTCCCATTTTTTGGGGGGGAATTTCCCAGAGGTATTATTAATTACCCGACATGCTGTTGGGTATGTGTGGGATTGACGCTCCAGTGCCGTAGGTCCAACTACCTTGCCTCCTCTGACCTTGTCTGCCTACTGTAGGCCGATAGGGAAGATTAATCGGATATACAGTAGCATCGGTGCGCCAAACAGCCCTATAAAATTAGACTCCATGATGGCTTAGATTTGTAGTTTTTACATCCATTATTTTAATCCCACGAGCTCCCGTCCAACCATGTGTCATTCTGTATTTCAATTCCTGCTTGTTTTTATAGCTCCCATCGAGTCCATGTCCCACGTGCTCGCTGTTCCGGGCTCCTGGAGAGAGCATTCTGCTCTGTGCGGTGGGCCACGGTGTCTAGCTTATGCATGTTTAATGTTGTTGAACATGAACGCACAGTCAGCCCGTCATAAACACGGCAGCTGGGACACATAAAAGGTCATAAACCTGTCAATGAAATTAGAGTGGCATGTCCACCAGTGCCAGTATACCCACACAACACCTGCTCGGAGAAGAGGACGGGGACGAATATTCGCCATCGCTATCACCTCCGTCCCACAATGCAGTGCCGCGCTGCCCGCCAATAAATGTACAGCTGAAGGATCGGCGATGGCTCGTGACAGTTATAAACGCTCCCAAGAAGCTCCTATTGCATCACTGAAATGAATATGAATGCGCTCCTTAAGTGCGTACACATTATAACTTTAAAGCTTTTTTTTTTTTTTTTTTTAGCTCTGTCGCCGAGGTCCTTTGAAACTCACCGAATTTGGTGAAATTTCAGTGCAAAATTATGCATATTAAAATCCATGGCACACCAGATTAATTGTACCAAAGGGTCCTTTTTATCTCTCAACATGTGTGGGAGGACTTGAGAAAGTGCCCTCAAGTGTGATCTTCACTTTTTAGGTTAACTGTGTGTGCTACCAGCTGCCACGGGGTAAAAATAACACTCTTCTTCTACGCCATTATTCATTCAACTCCATTAATCATTAGAGCATTATCTGGCATGTGAAAATTCACTCGCTGATAAGGAATGCGTGACCCCAATATGATATTTCCGGCTATTGTACAGCTAGACTAATTGATCGTGGTGCGTTTCTGGGACCAGCTCTCAGTCTGTCTCTCTCGCTGATAGTCTCGCTCGCCTTCTCCGGCTTCCTCACTCTCCCACTCCACTCGCCTTTTCCTCCTCAAAAAGACATGTTTGGATAGCTGAAAATCCACCAGTACTACGCCTATTTTGTACTGTCCAACAGTATTTACACCTCATCTCATTTATCAGTATGAAAGCTTTACAGAAGCCTACATTTGTTGAGCCTCATTTCTCCACTTTCGCTTTTGAGCTGAGAACCGTACAGTCGTTTTGAACAGAATGGGACACTTAAGGGAGTGGGACAGCTTATTTTTAAGCACAACACATTTGCTTTCAGTTTATCTGTGGCTGAAAATGGCTTTCCTCACAAGAAAAATCATTTGTTTGAGAGGTTTTAAAACATTCTTTGTTCTGAGTAAGTACAAAAGTGTCTGATTCTAGTGGTGGAGGTGAGGGTTTGTGCTCCATTTCAACTGTTTCTTTTGGAGCCTGATCAATGAAGTGCTTATATGGGTCATTTTGAAATGCACTGACAAATGATCTGTCTTACATTACCGCGTGTTTGCGTCATTTCAGGGTGCAGGTTGACCTTACTATTCGCTCTCGGTGACGTTATTATTAATGATAAGTAAAAGCTGACATTTACCCCGCACACGGATGTACAGGAGACATTTTTTTTGCAAGAATGAAGAAAACACCTGTGACCTTGGTTGTGTCTCTGATTCACATGTTCTGGGCTAGTTATGAAAGCTGTCAAAGGAAACTGACAGGAAAAGTGTGGTTACTTTCTGTCTTTGAACTTTCTATTATGTCAAAGGAAAATTACTGTTAATGTCACGGCGCCCTGTAATGCGTTACCGCTGAAAGACAATTTCTTTTTCCCTCACATGACCTCATTTAAACATAAAAAGTAGGTTGAGCGAAAGTATATTCATTCTGTTGATATACGTGGGTGGTCGAGTGCAAGTGTAACATGATTACATAGCAGCTCAGAGCCTCGCGCTGACCACCCTGTGGTCTTCACCCGGCTCATGGCTACGGAGCAACCAATTTTATGTGGTTTGTGGTCAACAAACAGCCTTTGACCTCAGAGAAGTGGCAGGCGTATCCATTGTGTGAGTTTGTGGGGGCAAGGGTGGGAACGTCAGCCAGCCAGCTCTGATTGAGTTACTTTAGGCCTCAGCTCTATTACCTACTCCTCTCTTGTTTTGTTGAATTATTTAATAGGTGTCCACAGCATCCCAAGGACAGAGAAGTAAGAGCTTTAAATCACTGGACAACTCTTCGTGAAGAAAAAATGCGATGAGGAGAAAACGCACATAAAAAAAAAGATTTATTTTTTTTTCTAAATATGAATTTTGCAAGCTCATTATTTAAAACAAACAAACAAGAAAAACTAAATTATGAACAATTTATACTGTATTATTGTGCACCATGTGCTGTGCTATGCTGCCTAAAACTGTCCCATTCTCAACACCAAACTAACATTAAAATAAATCTATTTAACTTTTAACATTTAAATTGAACTGTTTTTTATCCTGTATCGGCTGACAGGCGCCCCCATCACAACATTTCTCATACATTTTTAAATGCTGTTGCAGTCGTCTTTGCACTAACATAAACTTTTGTGGGGAAAAGCTTCAACAAGACGCTGCTGCGGGGAGTAACGGAGGGAGTCGGCTGATTTATGACAGGGAGGCACTTTTCCAAGCAGGCTTATGAGTATCCAAGAAAACTTTTCAACACATGGCTCAATTGCTTGCAGGTTAAATGACAGCGGAATAGCCAGGCTGTTAATTTTCTTAACAGATCCAGATGTTGGGAGTGTGACAGCGTAGGACTCCGGTTTCACAGACGCATGCGAGGGATTGTGTGTCGGGGCTGGCTGAGGAGCTGTGTGTGTGTGTGTATGTGTGTAGTCAGTGAACGCAGTGTGTCTCCACGTGGTTGTTTTTTCTTGCTTTTATCAAAATAATTCTCCCCCGTCTTTTCTCAATAAAAGCATCCGTCTGTACACATATTTTAGCTGCCATGCTTTATTTTCTTCGACACATTGGCGGGACATTACACGGCCATTCTTCTTCACGCAGCCATCCGAGTTGAACTGAAGCAATGCATGTCTCAGTCTGCAAAGGCCTCCAATATCATGCCCATTTGCTGGTAATGGCAATGGATTACTTTATTGTATTCTGTTTATGATCTGCATTGATCGCTTTCCCTCTTGCTCTGTGCACTGTGCAGTGTCATTTGCCCACTCGCATTCAGACATCCATTTTCCCGAGCAGTCCTTTTCAATATATACGAAGCATTTTTCCCAGATGCAAAACAGATCCTTGAAATCCTTTTTTCGAAACGTCAACATGGGGGCACTTCTGTACCGAGGCGCGTGTGTAGACAGGCATGAAATAACATGGTTTAGATATTTCATGTCCCACTAAAATTACATCATCAGACATGACTGTCCTTTGCTCCTGAGCTAAGTGACTAAAGCGTTGCTTTTCCCTTCATGTCTGCCTCGTAGGCTTCACCATCTGTTCTCACTAAGTCTCTAAAAAAGGCAGAAACTCCACTCTTGTAATCAGTCCAGGTAACTCAGGGTTGTGATGAAATCCCTGTGTGAGTGTGCATGTTCTTGTTGTGTGTGTGTGTGTGTGTGTGTGTGTGTGTGTTTGTCTGAGGCTATAACAGATTTTGCTTTCAGTTGAATGTCTGCCATAAAATTGAGATATAAAAGTTGCAGAAAAATCAAGTTTGCTTTTGTGGAAGGCTTCTTTTAAGGTTTAAAGTCATATGAGAAACACAAAAAAGTATGCATATTCAGCATCTATAAGTAGAATGTTTTTTAAAATGTTTGGCTTTGTCACAGTTATCTGTTGAAAAATGAATTGAAACAAAATTTAAAAAGAAACCACAGTATTCATGACAATATTGGGATGCAAATCAGATCTACTATCATACAAAAAAAACAATTAAAAACAAAAAAACTGTTGTAGTTCTGGTGAAGTGTAAATTATATTTAAAATAAAAAAATGTCCATAAATGCCTCCTGAAACAGTGCAAGCTCTTTATTCTGACACACGCGCTCTTTATTTCTCAGAGTGACAGATATGTGTGTGTGTGTGTGTGTGTTTGTATTCGTCTGTGTGTTGTCTGTTTGCGTCTGCCCCCCCCACGGCTGTGTGTCTGCATGTGTGGATGTATTTGTATGTCGGCTTTTGGGTCGTTGGCTCCTGTTCATTATATTTTCATGAGTCATGCAGTATAAAGCGCACCATTCCCCCTCCATGCTCCCTATTGCCCTCCAGTCCAATCCACTCTCCATGGCAGTGAGCTGCAGTACTCCCTACTGGCTGTATATCATCCCAACCTTCCTCTCGCTGGGTTTTCTGTTTGTTTTTCCAGATGCTCTCCCCCGTCCCTCCCTCGGAGACTATAAGGAAGCGATTCTTAGAGGCAGAGCAACGCTGGACACACGACTTGGCTTCTTTAAAAGAGGGGGGGGGGTGGCTGGGTTCCTCTGAATCAATACAGTGGCTCTTCAATCTGAAGCGAAGAAGCTGAGTGGTCAGGAGATTGTTGCACATATGGTTGTTATGTACCGAGGTTAAGTGGATGCATGCACTGTACATATTGACAGTACAGAGTGCATATAACTCTAGTGTAGTATATTCACCCAAGTCCTATAGTGGACCTTTGTGGAAGGCTGTAAACACGGTAACAGAGTATGTCATGTAGAGATGGAAATAACAGATAGGGTCCAGTTTGTTAAGTTACTGAATCTGCTTTTGTAATTTATTTTGTCTTGAATCATCAGCTCCCGTTGTTTAAGTAGCTCATTCCCCGTATCACTCAAGATATTCGGCTGTTGGCCGTGAACCACCGCAGCCATCAGCTGAGTACTTTGTCGGATCAGGCTACAAATGTTTGCATGAAGGCGGTCAAACTTTCCCTGTCGTCTGCACCAACCATCACTGAAATTCTTGGCTGTCCGTACGTCCATCCCTTTCTTGCCTCCCAAGAAGCCTTTGAGGGAATTTCTTCAGATTTGGCACAGGTTAGATTTTGTTGGTGGAGGTTCAAGGTCAGTGTGACCTCATGGGCATCTCGTCCTTGTGTAAAGACCGAGAAAATTTCTTCAAATTTGGGACAAATGTTCACTTGTTCTTCTTCCAACTGTCCGGACTTCACCACTCATGCAGACTCACAGACTTTCTGGGCGCGTTTGCGGGAGGTCCCTGAGTGCAGAGGGCTTTCCAAACCCACAGTTCATGTCGTCCATTAGGGCCCTCAAGCAGACCGTCTGCAGACATCCAGGGAGTACATTTGTGGGTTTGGACTTCACTGTTTTAATTACCCACAATTCATTGCAATACAGACATGACGTTGTAGAATTTATGCTTTTGAAAAACAGTTACTGAATGAGTTGGCTAGAAGAAATATCCAATCACATCATGGTACAGAAACATGTATTATTAGTCTGTCCATCAGTGGCTTATACTGGCCTTGCAGTCTCCTGCTCTTTCAGACTTGATGACAGTGAACACATCACAATACGTACGACCGCAGGGGGCTCAGTGCGCATGACCACAGAGTGGACATTTGGATTCAGCCTTGGACTCAAGGAGGAATTGATCAAAAGGCCAAAGGTCAAAGGTCACTGTGACCTCGCAAAAAAAATAAAAAATTGGGGCATTTCTCAACAATTTGTTTGATAATTCCAACAAAATTTTACACAAATGTTTAATGGGATAAAAGATCAAGTGATGATGTTTTATGTGCAAATGGTCAAAGGTCAACCTAACTGTGACATCATAATACTCTGGCTGTTTTTCACCACCATGGCTCTGCAATAGCTGCTTGACTGCTGCGTTGAGTCCTGATGAGCTCCTGATTCTGTATAAGTGGTTTATCTTCAAGGAGGGATTTGTCTACGGCTGTGATTCCCTGGACACTTTGGGAAAGTATATAAATATCATGAATGAGAACGGCCCTTTTATAGTCCGTTTTAAACTCTGAGCTGGTAGCAGATGACTGGCAGTGGTCCTTCACAGCAATGGGACACAGTAAAAACACAAAGCAGCAGCTTTGATGACACTGCAGATGATTTTCAGCCATGATCATTGTGATTTTTTTGTGTTGTTTTTTTTTTCCATCACCACCTTATTTTTATGTCTCAGTGAGGATTGGCTAAGACTGCTTTCTCCACACAGCCAGCCCCACCTGGCCTATCTAAAGGCCACTAATAAAGCAGAGTTTAAGAGGCTCAGAAGTATCCTGCTGTAATACCATTAATTATTATTGGCATTTAAGAGGATGAGCGGGGCTGGTAGGTACACAGGGACATGCTTTCTACTGTACTGTGCACTCACAGGTTTACAATGAGGCTCTCTCCTGCCCCTGCTAGTGGCTCACAATGGTGGGTGTGGTAGAAAAACAATTAGAGAAGAGATAACCCGTACACGTCCTTTCGCGATCCCGCACACGTATCAATGTACAGAAGGTTTTGCAGTCAATAAATTGGCCGTGTAAAAGGACTACCGAATTTTTCAGCTGTATTTACAGCACGGAAGCATGAAGAAGTTGGATGTTAATAAAAGCACAGTCATTAGGTTCGATTTAATTAAAAAAGGCAGTAGTGTTGCTTCATATTCCCCCTTCTCTCCGTGTTTCCCAGGAAATGATAAAGATTTAATCCAATTAGCTCGGCACTGTTTCACCAGACTGCAGAGGGGGAATAGACTCTAATTGGGCTGAAGACAATTAGCTGAATTAATTCCAACAGAAGTCAGAGAATATTGTCAGATTTAAACAATATTCCCTCCGCCAGCCCCTGCCAGACGCTCCCTCATTTTATTTTATTCAAATAAGACGAGGCAAGCTATGTTGAGCAGCGATGTAACTGTGGCTCATCACTTGTAAAGCAACTGCTTAGAACATATTTATTCATGTTGGTGTGCTTTTCATTTTCTACTGTAAATAATTATCTATGTAAATGTGTTAGGATTCATAAAAACCGATTCTTTGTATGGGTAGTGATACAGCTCACTTTTTTTTTATTTTTACCTCTTTTTTAATTTACGCGGCACCATTTGATTTTTTCCTCTTCATTTTTCTAATTAATGCCACTTTTTCTTAATTGATTCTGAGCACAGTGTCACGCTCTCACTAAAAAAGAGAGAGGGAAGTGAAAGTGAGTTAAAACACCCCAGCATATTAACGCTTAAAGGCAGAATGACAGGGAACGGTCGTAGATGCCGGTGCTTAGCCCTGCTCGGCTCAACCGGTGAGGAATAGCTCTCAGCTGACCTCGTGCAGCAGAGGAATGGAAAGTAGATGGCGGACGAGAACGCAGGACGAGGAGAGGAAGGGGGCACGGCAGGCCCTCGCTTGGATCAAAGATCAATAGAGATGGAGAAGCTCCGAGGCTTCCTGAGCGGTCAGGTTTACCCCCCCCCCCTTTTTTTTTTCCTCTTCTAAACAAATGCATTTCAAACAGGCTCAGGGAGCACCCCCGCTAACAATGACAAACGACAGCACATGGAGTTTTCTCTCTCTATTAACATAAAGTAATATAAACCGAAGGACACTAGTCTATAGAGAGAGTTAGGGGCTAATGTTCCATATCAGATGTGGACAATGTCAGGACTGAATACAGATTAGGCTGTGTCCTTCTCTCCCGGGGGGAATTAAGGGGTTGACACCGTTCTAGCTGCCAAGTGTATTATTATAACATGCTGGTGCCAGGCCTGTCTTCCCTGGACGATTAACCCCACTGTCCCCAAAGCACTTTGCCACTGTCCCTCAAAACCGTAACACCAGATAGCCTTTTGCCAGCTCCAGCTCCTTCTACTTCACCTCTCTCACCCCCCACTCTGGCCTGCTGTAAACTTCACGATAAGACTCTCCACAGTTATTATATTATACTGGCCCATTGTAACCTCAGTTTATTTAATGTCTCTCGCTCTGATTAAACAGCACAATATCATCAGTGTATGAAGGGGTCAGAGTTTGATGGGTGCTGTGCAGAGTGACTGAACCCATGCACTCCTACTTCTCAGAGAGAAGTAGGAGTGCAATGCTGTCAGCGTGATCTGTTTGCAGATGATAGATTGCTGTCCGTTTCAGTAGTGGTTTAGGCTCATTGCTCATGAGGTATCAGGTGGGTGGAAGGATTATCGGAATAGCGACGCTTTAAAGAAAGCGGAAGCTGAATGTGTCCTCTTGCGGTTCCGTGGGTGTTTCGCTTATGCAATCTCGGTAGAAGTTGCTGGAAAACCTTGTGTGTGTGTGTGTGTGTGCGTGTGTGTGTGCGTGTGTGTGTGCGTGTGTTTGTGCTTTCACCAAGGTAAACCAGTTGACATCAGGCATTAAAAAGATACACATCTGTTTTTATGGATGTACACAAAGTATGACCTCTCTGAGAGGATTAATGAAACTGTTTTGAAAAAGTCCTAATAATCAATAAAAAGTACAGTTACTAGCAACACTTCATCAATAAATGGCCAATTTAATCAATTAAACATAATTTACATTTATTGTGGTTATTTCACTGCTAACAATTTATCATGAAGTTATGTATTATAAAATTGCAACTGACATCTGCAGACATCCAGGGAGTACATTTGTGGGTTTGGACTCACTGTTTTAATTACCCAGTAAACCATTACAACTTTAAAGCATTTCATTGTTTTTTTTAAGAGTGAATCAACTATTAACTAAAGTTTAATTCATATAAATTAACCATTTACTAGTGATGGTTATAATAAAGTATTGCTCAAGCACTGTACATGAGTGCAATTTTGAGGTACTAGTACCTAACTTGAGTACCGTATATCTATTTTCTGCTGTTTTTCCTACTACTTCACTGCAATTCAGAGGGAAATGTTGAAATTTGTATTCCACTTTTTGGAAACTTTACTAACTAGTAACTTTGCATATTTTGTTTAATAACATAAAATCTAACACGTAAATTATGATGTAATATCATTAAGGTAAAACTGTATTGATCCCATATGTGAAATGCACAAGCCACTGTGCAGACAGACTATATAAAGTGGTTTAACCTGGTTTTATCACAACGCTGGACTTTCTAACTGTTTCTAATATTGGTGTTGAATACTGTATTTGATACCAAGTGGAGAAAAAAAATTCCACAACGCTGAAGGTATAAAATTTACATTTTTATTGAAAGATAATTATAGCAAGGCTTGTGTACTGTGTATTAAGGAAAACAGCGTCTGAGTTAATTTACTTCTGGAGGAGGTGAGACTATGTGGGCACTACAGCGGTGGATGTGTCGAGCTACTGTGCGAGAGGAGAGTGAAAAAGCACAGCCAGTACTGGAGTATCGATACTGCAGAAAAAAGTAGTTTTGAAACCATTTCAAATATTCAGTATCAATATGTATCGGTGCTTCTGACAACAATAGTTTCACTACCTTTACCGACATTCAACATTAAAGTGATAAACACAATAATGCATCAATTATTATAATCCAGTTATGTGATATAAATTATTATTATTATTTGTCTTCACTTTATGTATATTTGTATGCAAATACTGTGCTTTAGTTTCAAAGTTAAAAGTTTAGATGCATGACTTTTACTTGTAACAGAGTATTCCTACAGTGTGGTATTAGTACGTTCAGTTAAGTACGAGATCTGAGTACTTCTTCCACCACTGCCGATGATCAGAAGGCATAGAGAAGAAATTTAGAAGAGGAGGATGAATGGAAACACACTGGCTCCTTCCAGGTACTTATGTCCCAAAACTACACTTACAAAGCAATGGAAGGAGAGGCCGGATGGAGCAGACAGGCAAATACAGTGACTGCTATGGCTTTTCGAGCAGTGGATGACCTTAATCGCCCAGTTTCAGTCTAGCGGAAGTGAATCATTTCTGGCATAAAATATCATTTTCATTGTGTTCGATTTGTTTTTCCTTGTTACGGTTGCCTCGTTAAGAGAGACGGAGCGAAAGCGAAAGAAAGAGAGACGTTATGAAGAGAAAGATGAAAAACAAATCATTTTGATGAATCAAGAAAATCTCATGCACTTGCTGGATGGACATTTTTTGTGATCGTAGACAGCGATATGATCGACTTCTTCCGACCTATCTTATCGACAGTGGCATCTGTGTACCGCGTCTATCAGCGTGTGTTCCGCGCCGCTATATGTAGGTAGTGTCGCTTCTCATGGAAGATGTCTGCCGTGCGCTGTTGTTTTTCGCCGAACTGGAGAGACACGGTGGCCTCTGTACACAGGAGCCAGTGTGGCTTCTGTTACCACTCCTGTGTTTGGGCACTTTAATTGCCACCACACATGGAAACATATTACGCCGGGTGATGAGATGCTCGTGCTGGAAAATTCCACGCAATAATGCCTGTGGGTGTCGGTGCCATGTGAGCGATAATGTGTGGGCAGAGGCTTATTTTCTCTTTAATACGGGCATGCCCACACTGGCACCCACAGAGCCCCCGTTTGAGCTCGGTAATGAAAGAAACAAGCCGTCATGGAGGCTGGGGTTTGAGGTGTTGTTAAAGTCTTTGAGGTTTTCTCCCTGTGGGCCTCTGTCTGCTGCCCCGAATAAGAGGGGCTTTGTTAGATCCGCGACAGAGGCTTTGGTGAGGCTTGTTGGACAGGCCTTTCTCTGCTGGATTCTAGGCGGGCTCAATCCTGTCTGTAACGAGCCCGTTTCACCTTCCCCTCTCACACTGTCAGACACGGAGACAGAGAGATCGCACACGATTTTTGAGATATTACCTGATATAGTTCACTACTTTGATCCGCAGCAGTGATGTCACGGCTCAAGAGGGAACCCCGCAAAACTTCTGTCCGGTCTCCTGTGATAAAGCTGGACAAAACTCTATTCTGAGTGGAGATTTTTTCAAACGTGCGAACCGAAAGAGAAGAGACAGCATTTTCTTTCAACCGTATCACTGTGCAGATGTAAACTTGCATTTACTCATCAACAAGAGTCTCATGTGAGATGCTTGTGATCGGGCGGGATGTGAATGTTAATGGCATCGTCCTCGGCTCGAATGTGACGCTGGCTAGCTTGATTACTCTTTTTAGTTAGCTTCTCATAGATGCACACTTCCCTCTGAGCGGTGATACGATTGGCGGGTGTAGTTTGGTAGAAAGAAAATAGGTCCTACATGATTCTCCTCACAACAAGGTCAAAATCTATGGAAAGAGATGCTGTTGCTGTTGAGTTTTACAAAAGTATTTTACTAGTTAGTGCCACCTAGCTAGCCAGAAGGTAGCGGCTCCACGGCCAATATATCCAACATTTTGCAACTCACACCAACACAATATAGATGGATAAATACCACTGCAGGTAAGAGAAAAACATATATGTATTTTTGATTTGGGGTGAACTGTCCCTTTAAGTTTTCTCTCCTTAGCCCCCCTTCTTCCATCCCTGACTACAACGAAGGGTCTTTCTCTCTTATTTAAACCTTCACCCGAGACCTGACATTGACTGGACTCCACGCTGACCTCACCACATTCCCTCCGTCCAATGAAAGCATGGCTTACTGACCCAGCTGTATCCCCTCTTGACCAATCAAAAGTGCCGGTGAGCAGCCAACAGGAAGATGTCAGCATTCCTCGGCTCTCCTGGCAGGAAGTCAGTCTCCTTAAAGGCCTGCTGGGAAACGTTTTTCCTTCTTCCCATCTTTTCCTCTTTCCCTCCCCTGACAAACAGTGATGAACTGGTCATTAATATGGCTGCCACTCTGCCAAACAGAGCCTTCTTTGTCAACTCAGAGTCCCACGTGAGCAAGAGATCTTCCAGGGCATGTCATTCTTCATGTCCCCTCTGTCTGAATCTCCCCACCCTTGACCGCTCAGCGGTGCAACCCCGCACAGCGGGAGCATGTCAGCCATATGTCTCATTCTTAACTTTCTCTCATTTTTCTCCGGGCTGTCCGCGGTGCCCCGCACAGCTCCTGGGATACTCTGGATTTACCTGGCTGTGTTAAAATAATCTGTGCTGCCGAAAAAGGCAGAGGACAGGCATGTTTCCATGTAGTCTACATGAACAGTTTGAAGAGCAGCACGACTTGGCAGATTTTCCTGAAACATGAACCACAGAGTGGTCCCTTCACACTCAGCACAGGATCTGCTCATTCAATTTTCTTTCCCCTTTTTTTTACACGAGACGTTTACTTTCTGCGGGGAAGAGATTGGTTTGGGTTGGATGGCAGTTATCGCCGCGTGGAATCAAAATAATATCAGTGTCTCCACTGTCAAAATGGCTTGCCAATGGATGTCATCATTTTTTGAATGGTGGGTATAATAGTGAGCGGAGAAAATGGAGTGCAGTGCTGCTTCTAACCCCGGCCTATCACGGTAAAGTTACAGTGTTACTCAGCTTTTTATAAACATTGAATAGTGCTGTGTCAAACACAATGCTTTATGAGGAGCGGTGGGGATCTCTCAGTGTTGCATCTGATGGTCAGCTATAAATGTGGAGTGGGTGTCTCTAGCCAGCGGTGGTTTGTGTGTGTGTGAGTGCTTAGTGGGTAGAAGAGGGGCTTGGGGCAGTGCCATGCCCCCTACAGTAGTTTATCTTGGGCTTGTACATGCCCCCCTTGGCGGGGTCGATCCTCAGGGCGCCCTGCCCCAGCACAGCTCCATTAGCGGGTGTGCTAACCTTGCAACAATCCTGTGACACCCTCGTTTTTCATCCAGCCCTGCCTTTAGCCTCCTTTCTTCCCTCAGCCCAACCCCGGGGCTTCCCAGATGAGACAGAGGTGAGAAGGGCTCTCTTGTCCGGCTGTGAGAGACAGTCCACCGCCTGCCATACCACTCAAAGGAAGTCGGGAAGGAAGCCTGGTATAGATTGTTTTAAAATACACCCCACACACATATATTGTAGAATGTGTAACGCCGGACCTGTGAACACGTTCAGGCTCTGAGCCGCGATGATAAATCCAGCCCATTATGCTTATCTTTTAACAGGTCAAGTACAAACTCCATATTTTCAAGTGAGAGATTCAGGTACAACAACAAAAACATGACGGCATGGGCTTTTTGATTTGCGTGTTTCTTATCTGTATTCATGAGCGGTGAGTGTCATTGAATCTGGATGAAAGAGCAGTTCAACCTTTCTATGTATATTGGAAAAACTCCCTGCTCCCTATGTCTTCATCCTCTCATAAAAGAAACATAAAAGGAGCTGTGCTCCCCTTTATCGCAAGTGTCTTTTCAAGTGTTCTAAAAATTGCTCCCTTCTCGCTTCTCTTCTTGTTGCCTTGTTTTCCCCTCTTTCTGCCGCCTCTGTCTTCATCTCTAGTTAGGCGCGAGTCCTTCAAAATCCCAACCTAAGACAAGCAGAATTTAAGTTGAAACTAGAGGGCTTTCCGTTGTGTGTGTGTGTGTTCTGTGGTGTTAAACATTCGACATGTGGTGCAGCACTACAGGCGAGAGACATGTTTACATTTTAGCACAGAGGGCTGCTGTAAATGAAATGCAGATGACACGTCCTGTAAAATCGATTTAAGACAAGATCTCTAATCATCATCAATCACGTCATCACTGCGGCGACGGCTGCAGCAGCGCTGTCTCGCAGCTCTTTTTTTTTTTTCCATTCATGCAGATCGCACTTCATGAATACATTTATCCAGGATGACCTTAATGGCCCAGTTTCATGTGGGTGTAAAAAGGTGTGAGTATTTTAACTCGGAGGTTAAATGAGGCCTAGGGCATCAAGAGAGAAACGTGCTCCGAAATGATGATGAGATTTTTTTTTCTAAACTCAGCGAGCACCTTATCGGTTTTCCATGTTTTGGTATTCCTTTCTTAATGACCTGCTTCCTTTTACAGGATAGTAATTCAGGATCCTCCAACTCACAGCTGTGAAAACTCCGACATCCTCTGACACTTCACCTCGGTTGTCTGATGAACTCTTCGCCTTTCGAGGGATTAACAAACTGTCACCCCCGTCGAGGTTTTTTTTTCTGCTCGACATTCCACAAGTGGAGAGCGAATCCGAGACGGCCCATTCGGACTCGGGAGTGCTGCATTTCCGTGTCGCCGGTGCTCGGGAGCTAGATTTCCATCAGCACTCTGCATACTCAGAGCTATTTATCTGGGTAGCTAAGCAGTCATCCATTCTTTCCGTTCCCGCTGTCTTCTCGCATGCTTTTTGTGTATCAGTGAAAAAGCTTACTGCCTCCTCTTCTTGGCAGGTGTTTTGCAGCTATGCTCGCTGCTCCTCCGTACATAATCAATCTACGCAAAGCTTTTGAAGGCGGCAGGAATAGAGAAAGCAAGGCCCGCCTGCCTCCCTAACACGCGCGGATGATTAAATGGATGTAATGTATATTCCTGCCCGTTTTGGCCTCACTGTATTTTTTGTTGCATGTCTATTCATCCCAGACACCACCGTGATCCATCATATACGCTGCTGATGGATATCCATGCCCTTCCTAAGCTGCCCTGGACATATACTTATTGTATCCTTTTACTGAGGCGGAGTGATGAACTCATGTGGCCCTGGTACTACAGTGGCAGATACTCAATAGGTGAATGAGCGAGGGGGTTATAAAAAGCTGAATTACAGCACACGATACCCACCGCGCCGCCGAGCCGAGCGCAGGAAGAAAGAAGGATGAAAAGACATGAATAACATGACAAATCAAAGTGCTCCGAAACGGCGAAATCTCAGAGGAATTACATGGTTGTTATAGTTCTTTACTTGAGCAGGATGAATGAATTAGTTTCTTTTTTTCCGCCACTCAGGATTGTCTGTGATAAAACATTCAATCAGAAGTAGCCCTGGGTGATACTATTTTAGTGCTGGGTGCAGTGTCCTCCTGCATTCTTCTTTCTAGGGAATTTAGCCTGATTTATGGTGAAGCCCGGGCTACATAGATGAGGGTTCTCCTGCTGGTACGATATATCCATGTATGGCTGTGATGAAAGTCTCCAGCGCACAATTCAAAATTTGTCACTGCAATGATAAAAGAACTAATTAGAGCCCCGACACATATGGAGTTTTGTGATTTGTAAAAATGCACCTCCATCCATTAGTCTTCATTTTTTAATACATTAAGCATTTTTCCGTTGCCGCTGAAGATACATAAAGAAATCTATGACCTGTGCTGAGAGGAAGGATTTGTACAAGGGAAATGAGTCGGGGCTAAGCCTTTTATCTGAGGACCTGCCACCCACTAGCTGTTATCAATAAAATAATCTGATCTAGATGAAACACTCTGATCTCTGTGCCTTTCGCACAAAAGACCCTTTCAATCCTTTAGGCGCTGGATTTAGCACATATATCAGACTCTATATCATCCACAACTATTACGAATAGTGGAGAAGTGACGGCCAAATCTAATATTAGTGCGCCGTCTCCGTCTGGCGTGCGGTGTTTAAATTTCAGAGAGGAGGAGCACCCTCATCAGCTGCTGATGTAGATGTAAGCCCCCTAATAAGGAGGCTTAGGTAGCGATGAGAGAGGGCCACACAATGAATTAGCTCCTGATTATTTGCTATCATGGCAGAATAATCTTTCATAAGCCGCCTTTTTGCCCAACCCTGCGCCGAACCTCGCTTTTATCCATACTGATGGGGCGACCTGACTCTCCGTCTGCTGCCCGAGGGTGTTAGCTGAACTGATGAGCGGGGATGGTATGGAAAGAATGAGAGGGACTTCTGTGTATGCAGAGGAATTAGAAAGAGTAGAGAATCCTTCTCGTCTCGGCCTGACTTTGGCTGAAGAACGGTCTTTACATCGACTGCCCTTCGAGCGTGCATCCTGTACAGTATGGTGCTCCATCTGGGGGGGGTTCCACAAGGACTTACATGAGGGTGAGGAGAAGGACAGGTGTGGCTGGTTGAGTACCCAGGTGACCTCGGCGTGCCCTGGAGAGTGTGGCGCCTATGTGGGCACAGGTGTGGTTGGCACCGAGCTGCTGTGTAACAGCGTGTCCCATGCAGTCTCACCAGCCGGTGTGCCCTGGCAAGGAGCCGCGTCCTTCCCCTATTCTGCCTTCGTGGCCGCACATGTATTAAGTGTGATGACTTAATTCTCGCAAGCTGTGTGTAATTAAATATGCTCCGATAGTGGTATTGATCACGAATTCATCTTGTGATGTTCCCAAAGTGAAGCACATATTACTGAGGGTTGGCAGTGCAAAGTCTGCGGCAAAGTCCATAAATGAAAGTTTAGTTTTTATGATATATGACAAAAAAGCAGTGAATGCTTGTGTTGGAGAAGCTGGAACCAGGAGGACAGGTCTGGCAAATGTTCGCAACGTTTCAGGGATCGACTGATTATCCAATGTTATTCAGTTCCAACGTGGCTGCCAAACGGGCGACCAGAGTTCGAGTCAAAACACTGGATATATTTAGGGACACCTGGAGACATTTCCAGCTGTTTTAGTGTTGATAAAACTGGGTGTTTTTTAAGGAGCCACTGAGACATTTTCATCTGTTTTTGTGGTGACAATACTGGATGTTTTTTAAGGAGAGTTGCGGACATTTCAGGCGGTTTTGGTGGCGGTTAACACCGACTATTTTTTACAGGAAGTCTGACCATCTCCATCGGCGAGCGTGGCGACCAAAACAGGTATTTTAAGCCAAACCATGATGCTTTCAGTGTCCTTACCAAGTCGTTTTGTGCCTAAACCTAACCAGAACTCATCTGTGGTTTTGCAGAAACGTACTTGGTGTACACTCATTCTGCTGATTGGGTCGGTGGCTCTGATGCAGCAGCGTGTCTCTCTTAGTCTTCACCACTCTGTGGTCTTAATCAGTGTCCCGCCCACAACACTAGCTGATTGGTTACATGTCACGAGTAATCGCCTTTCAATCTGCAAAGTAACTAGTAGCTGAAGATGTGAAATAAATGTAGTGGAGTAAAAATTATGATATTAGCCTCCAAAATTTAGCGGACTGGAAGCATGATGTAGCAGAAAATGGAAACAGAGCGGCTCAAGATTTTAAAGTAAGACTGTCTCCTGATACTGGTCTCTTCAGCTCAGTTTACTTCACACTGGCTCTGTTGTTTCACGGACATTACTGGACATTTTTGGAACAATGCAAGTCCCCTAGCCAAACACATTATGCCCCTTTTTCTCACCCATTTTCTGCCCCACAGCTTTCCAGCAGTGTTTTCCATTTCCTAGACACGGGGATGACATTAATTATGGCGCCGGCAATTAATGACTTTTACGGGGGGACATTTGTTTCTGTGCTTGTGTGTTTTCGTCTGTGTGAAAGACAATATCAAAGTGGGGTAGTCATTATACGACAGCAGTCCAGGGGTTGTACATCAGAGATTTTAAAATGTCCACGGGGGATTGCCTCTTTGCTAAAGACACTCCTCACATCTAAAACTTCAAGGACACCCTTTAATTTAAAGATCTGCTATAAATGATTAATTTAATATTGATGAATATTTAACATTTCTTAATAAATTATTATGTATGCTATCAAGCACTACATGTATCTGCATAAGCAGGACTGTGAGCTCTTTGGATGGCTGACTCCTCTGAGTGTGTGTATCTGCCGTGTGTGTGTGTGTGTGTGAGTGTGCTCCTGTGTGTGTGTGTGTGTGTGTGTGTGTGTGTGTGTGTGTCCATGTGTGCACCGCGGGAATTGTCTTGCTCCGGTTGTATTTTGACATTTGATTTATGTTAGTGTGAAACCATTTTCATGCAAGCCATTATGCAATCTATAAAAGCGAGCGTGTGGTTTTCACTGAGCATGGGGACCTGCTGCCGCATCGCTGGCATACCAAGTGGGCTCTTCTTCGTAAATTTCATTACACTATAGACACCGCCGCAGCTCGGACCATAAGCTAAAGGTGCCATTGGCTAATGAAGGAGGAGGCTGCGGCTAAGTGTAGATGGATGCTGGCATCACCGTCTCGGGGTGTTATAAATACGTGTGCATATTTCTGAGAGATATGAGAGTAGACTGTCACTGCTGCTTAGTCCGGGATGTGACTGCACTTTACTGACTTGTAAATAAAACAATATCCATCTGCATAAATAAAAAAGGGGGTTGGGAGGAAAACCAATGAGTGAAAGAAGGCATAATTGTATGCACGGAGTGTCCAGCGAGGAAAAAAGAAAAAAAAAAAATCAAGACTCATCATGATTGTAAATTTCAAAAAGTGGCTCACCGTTTCCAGTGAGCCACTTTTGGAGAGTGACTTGGCTGTAGAGTTTTGACCCATCAATATTATCAAGGGAATTAAAATATCATGAAATATTTAATTAATCGAGATGGTCTAACGAGTGGTCGTGTTGAAATTAGCCGAAGGAATGTTCTTCTTTTCATATTTAATCACGGGGAGGGTTTAATATGTACCGTGCTGAATAAGATTAAACTGCTCGGAAGGAGATAAAGAGAGTGGCCAATCACCCCCTGCTTTCAGAAACAAAGAGAACCTCGGCGGTGGAACGGCCCAGGGATAGGTAGAAGAGAACAGAGGCATTTCTTTCCCTGGATGACCTTGAATCATGACCTGAGATTAATTTAGATACTTTAGTTGTTCTCTTTGTCTCTCACCCTTCTCTGTCTTTCCTCCTTTGTCTGTTTCTTTGTCCTCTTCTGTAGTTTTTTCCCCCCCGTGTTTTCCACGCACGTTATTCTTTAAACAAAATTCAGCTTTGCCGTAACATACTTTTTTTTCTGTTTCTCTAATTGGCACTAAATCAGAACTCTGCTGTTAAGCATATTCTTGGCATTGTGTTAGTTTGTGTAAACATGCCGTCGAACCGGGATTAGATGGAGATGTTAGGCTTTGATTGCTCCGGTGCGTCATTCCAACAGAGCTCCATTGTGAGGCCTGAATAACACCACTACTCCAAAGTGCATCTTAATGCTACACCAGACCCCTTTAAATCAGTTTAAAGTCGCATACACGAGCCTCGGACCTATTCATCTACACTCCAATCCCTCCATGATACTGAAAAGAGATGCCTTTTACATTGGAAGGCAATACAATGACAATTAGATTATGGTGGCTGCACTTTGGTCATCCATGCGGCTGCTCTGACCCCAGTGATTGGTTAAGCTCTGGCTGCGCGGCTCAGCTGGGAGACAGAGGTGGTGCTCATGGCAGCTCCATTGTTCAGCGGAGAACTTCTTTATGTGCAGCTGGTGTTGCCTCTGATGTGATTTGGCCTTTCTCTCCTCCTCAATTTGGATGATAAAAAGCTTTCCTTTTGGGGCTGACTGGAGGGGCTCACGGGCCTGTTGAGAGACGAATATTAGAGGGAAGAGCGCGGTCGGAAGACTTGAGGTGTCGGTTGCCCGCTGACACACTTGACCTAAAGATGGAGGTGAAGATAGAATATGAAGGAACTCTGCATTAAACTACTGAGTTGTTGGGTTGTATACTTACATTATACCAAATGTTTCCAACAGTGTTCAAACCCAGAGGAATCCCACAAGTTTACTGATGGCGATGGTGCGTTTCATAACGTTGCGCCGCTGCTACTTCCAGGACAGGAAAGTTGGCAAACGGGACTAAACTTGATATGAATGAAAACTATGAAGCGTTACCTTCTCTGTGAACATTTGTGTTAGATTTTCATCAGCAGCACTGATGTAGTCGCCGCAAGCGAAGCGATCATTTGAGTGGTCGGGTCAGTGTTTATCCTTCCCAAACAGCCACCTCACTGTGCGTTAGCCATAAGCTAACATTAGCGAGCAAGGGTAGACACCAATTCAGCACTCACCGGGGACTCTGGTTCTCTCTCTTCTTCCCCCCGCTCCTCTGTAATGTAACGCTAATGAAGCAATATAGATTTGGCCTCCAGCTCCAGTCGGCAGTCAACATTACAGCGTGTGAACACCCGACACTGGACGTCACATCGGCCACAGGGATCTGAACATCCCTTTCCAAGAACATCACATGTGAAATTTGCCTTTTCACTAAATGCCTGATCACTGTTTCATTGCGAATTAAATGTTTTCACGCGTGAGCTGGACATTTTCACACATTGTCACAACACTGCACTTGAAAACAGCCAGTGTTGTCGCGCTTACAAATGCCAAAAAACGCAAACTTGAAATGCACTTTCCATTTGGCAGCCTCCTCGTCTGTGACTTCACCATCTCCTCCACTTCTGACGTGGAAGTCGGTTAATTAACATGTAGTGTGAATGCGATATGGTACACTTTTGTTCAGTTGACAATATGACATGTGAAACTTGGATTTGGACTTGGTTTGCAGACACGTTACCTGCTGACATTATAATATATTCTGCCTACTATGAAAGAAAATTTCCACATGAGTGAGATGTAATTCTTGTGAATACACATGATTCTTCACAAGAAAATGTCCTAATTTAACTTTTGTGTGTTCATGTGAAAACCTTTTTTTCCACATGTGAATAGAATTTCTACTACTATTTCACAGATTTATACATATATTCATAGAAATGGCACTTTGTCTTGTTTCCAAAGGGTCTGGATTAGTGTGTTTTTTTGAATGTTTTATCTCTTCAGTGAGTCAGTCGATATCAACAGTTGCCCATGTCGCCTCCTCTCCAGCAAAATATATCTGATGAAGAGAAATAAGGCCTCCTCTCTGATGCTCTACATCTACACGCACCTTCTTACACATACCTCCACCCTAGCAATACCACAAGATGCAGATAAGAGAGCGTTCTTCTAACCACCCCCTTCAGTTAGGTCACCATTTCCCCATTACTTACTCAGTATCGTATCGCTGTGGTTGGGAAGCAGAAAAAGCCCCGTTAACAGTCTCGAATAAACCACACATAGCTGACTGTCCCTCTTCAGTTGTAGAATATTGTTTCTTACTCAGCCCGTGAGGCTTTCACAGATTGGCTAAGCATCAGCCTGTGGTGCTATTTTGTATCTGGCTGTTCTTCCTCTCCTGTCAAACATACAGCAGAACACATAGGCCCGCTGTCAGAGAGTATTTTCCAGCAGCCAAAAGGTTTTAAGAAAGAGAGACAGGAGCCTCGCAGCATTCAGCCTGTTTGCTCCACACCTCTCAGAGCTCCGTGGTACGTGGGAGAGGAGCTGTCTGACAAGACCACCTCTCCTGCCAGACTCAGAGAGAAGGTGGGGGAGGATGAAAGGAGAGGGGCGAGAGACAGAATGAGGGAGAGAGAAAGGGAGAGGGAGAGAGAGAGAGGAGTGTGGAGACTGTTTCCCTAATCTTTATGTATTAACAAAAACAACATATTCACTCAAGCTTGCCAAAGCTTTCACAATCTCCTGAAGGAGGAGAGTCTTGGACAGGATTTGTTTACCTATCCGATAGAGATTGTGTGTGTGTGTGTGTGTGTGTGTGTGTGTGTGTGTGTGTGTGTGTGCATGAGAGAGACAGAAAGAGAAATAGAGAAAGAGAGTGTAGCATGACTCTTCATTGGTTTGTCTGAGTTCGCGTCTATCAAAATGCACGTGTTGTGTCCGGACAGTTGAGTTTTTTAGACCGTAATTGGTTCATGTTTTTGAACTCGGCGCTCCCCGGATGGCGTCTAGGTAACAACGGCGTATGAATTTTTCATCGCGGGGGAGCAGTCGCGCCTCCCGCTCCTCTCCGGGCAGATCTGTGTTCGTCTAAAACTAAACTTAGGGTGACATGGCATCTGCATCTGGGTGTCAACAGGCGTGTGGGAATTCATTACCACCCCGATCCCTCAGCCCCCGCGCGTCGGCTCGGGAGACTTGATGCAGCTCTTTCTCGTGTGCAGAGTCGCGAGCGCTCGGTGCTGTTGCTCCAAATCACTGTCAATCCACCACTAACCACTGTAGTCACAATAGAAAAAAGTAAAATGTATTTTATTTCTACTGAAAATATGCATCTTCTCTACATTTCCACCTCTCTTGCTTTGATTTTTATCTCCCTCTCCTTCTGCCCAATCGCATTTCTTTTTTCCTCTCCAGCCTCTTCCACCGGCGGCGGTGATTCTCTGGGGCTCCTCATGTTATCCAGTCAGTTGATAGTGCATGCCTCCATGCATCACAGCTCCTAAGCTGTGATTGAAACATCAGACAAGGAGGACGGGGCCCCAGAGATGCTCCCGGCCTGACACCAACTCTCAGCGCCGAGTTCTATCATACCCAGTGCCGGGCTCCCACACGCATCAGGTATGCTCCGCAGCACCAATGTATATTAATCAATGACAATATGATTACCTCTGAATGGGCCGTATACATTATTTAAAGCAGTGTCCCCTGGCTTACAGTGCGTCTGACTTTCAAATTAAACTCAGAGTCAATAATTAATGTTGAGATTAACTGAGCGCTCCTTCAGAGGGCAGGTGTTGAGAGCACATATATGTTGACTGACTGTGTGTGTGTGTGTGTGTGTGTGTGTGTGCTTGAGAAACAGAGAGAGAGAGATATTCTGTGTGTGTGTGTGTGCCCATGCGTATGTATACTATTGACATGGAACCAGTCATGTGGAAGTGTGATCATGATCTTGGCTCCGTTCCCTGAGGGATCATCTCTAACAGCCCCAGGCAGAGGCCGTAAACTTCCTCACTTCTGTTTGGAGAGACAGTCTTCCCCTCAGACATGTGGATGACACCGACAGAAGCTGGGGAGAAGGTGAGGCTTTGTTTTTTTTTTTTTTCTCTCGGTGACGTGGGCAGAAGAGTTATCTCCATCTCTCTCTAAAGGCAGGGGGGGCTGATGTTTGTCTGAGCGAGAGCCTGGGCTTTCTCACACGTGGATGGACTCTCTCTGCACGGTTCGAGGCCCCTGAAATCTGTCTGGGTGATAAGCTGCCAGCGCGGAGGGGGAACAACAGCAGATAGGGCTTTTAAAGCAGTGCAGCTGGACTGGAGGGCTTCTGTCTGCCTGCCAACAGCCTGATTACTCAATCCAGCTTTTCTGTTGCTCACAATCTGCCCAAAGAGCTCCCGCGGCTGGGCCTCACGGCTACCTGTCAATACCTGATACTGGCATAAATACTGCTGCTCCACAAAGACGGTGCACAGAAGGTTACAGGAAGTGTAATCTCATGTAGCAACACCCTCAGCTCTTAACAACCTCAAACACAGCGAGCGGAATAGAAAAGGCCACGAGGTCGGCCGTTGTCTTCAAGTCAAACCAGAAAACTTTCAGCGCCGACGCTTGCAGCTCACCACTGCAGGAATAACAAGCAACGGTTAGCCAGCTCAACAAAGAGGGAAAGAAAATGAAAATACTTTTTTACATTAAGAAGCAAACAAAGAGCTTTAGTGGACCACACACAGTCTACCTCCCCGGGAAGAAAAAGCAAACTGTGAGATGCCAGTTTGATGAGCGTGGCCAAGAAGAAAGAAGAAACTCCAAACTAAACTTCTGCTGAGGAAAGTCTCATTCTGCTATATGTCACTGATGAAATGATTCATGATGATGAATTACTTCAGTCATTCCAGGAAGTACATCCTCAGCCTCGCATCAGCTGTATAGAAAAATGTGCCAGATTGCCTCAGTGATAACTCCTATTAGGTGCTGCTTTTAAAGGGTAAGTTCACCCAAAAATGGAAAATCAGTCATAATCTACTCACACCATCACGCCGATGGAAATCGCGGTGACGTTTCATGGTCCTCAAAAGATTCCGGGGGGTTCACAGCAAAACTGTGTTGTAGCATTCTCCTAAACATGAAGTGAAGTAGACTGGGGACTTAATATATATTCCTTAAATTTACCCAAATTACCTTTTAGAGAAGCTTATTCAAAGGAATTGGTTACGTGTTTTTGTTTAAAAAGTCTCAAATTCATCTGCATTTCAGGTTCCTGCTCATTTGCATGTGCACCTAAGTGAACTTTGCAGGATTTCGATGAAACTGATCAACCTTAAAATGTGTGGTCTGCCAATAAAAAGCAAAAAAAAAAACAGACATTAGAAAACAATATCAAAAGTACAAAATAATGACCATTGGTGATTTAAATAATACCAAAGAGCTGAATTACAATTCACCCTCAGAAGCCACTGACAGAAGGCATGCTCTGTTCCAACAGGCCAGCCTGCAATAAAACACTGATCATCTCAGTTTTACGGCGGTCTGTTAGGTAGCAGCAGTCAGTCAAACATGAAACACATAAATCTTTTAAGAAAACATCCGTTATGATTCACAGTTGTTTCATTACCTGCACAAATTACACAACTCAGTGCAGTCATTTAAGTAAATTGCTTTTTGGCCTCTTCGTAATATAGACTTGGATTTACCAAACAAATACCCACGACATGCAAATGACCTAATTTTCCACAGAACCGTTTAAGACCGAAGGCCAAACCATGGTTCAAGGGTTTTGGTGGTTTAGATGCTTAGAAAAACCTTCTGTGTTTAGCTTTTCCACAATGTGGAAAAGCTAAATACCTTCACAAACACACCCCTCCCTGCCCCCTACTTCCCAACCCTTCACACACACATATATCCCACACACATACCTAACCAAACCACACCACACACACACACACACTTACTTGTGATCATCTCTCTGATGACCTCTGCTTTCAGTGTATGATGGATCATCCAGAGTTCCAGGGCATCTATTTTCCTGCCCAGGAAAAGAGACATCAACTTTGAGCCAGGACAGTTAGGGCCAGACGTACGACTTTGGGGTTCACACCACATAACTAAGATGACCAATAAAGGACTGGTTTGCATATAGATGGCAATTCAACCCATTCATAACATAAAAAAAAACACAATTTAGGATCAAAAGGCAGGTGAAATTCATCATCAGGCCCTCAAAGGATGACGTGAAAGGAGATCGCTGTCACTTCAAAAAATGTCAAAACAGTCATTGTGCACCATTACGCATCACTACAAACCGAACATAATGATTCATAATGAAATAGATTTTTTACTATTTCCCCACATGCGTTGCTTTCCCTGATAAACCGATTTATAGTTTGGTATTTAAAACTAACACCTGAAAAGTAGGTCAACCCACGACATGTGAAAACATCATACGACACTCGTTTAATGTGGTTCAGTTGAAGGGGTGAATCGTCAGACAGCCCACGGTTCTAAAAACGTGATGAGGGCAAAAGTCATAAAATTAACACACTAAGAGGAGAAATCTTCCTTTTTACCCAAACAAGTGACGAAGAACATATTGTAGGGAAAACACCGGTCTATTCTAAACACACCGAAGGGCGACATCCTCCCATTTAGAAATTTGAAATGTAAAGGTGAATAATTACTGTACCACCACAGAGCGAATCATGCACTACAAAATCCCACACATGATCAAAATCAGAGTCTGCACGCACGCGACCTGTGATGTGCGTCACATGTTTTGGAAGATTCGTGTCAAATCTCAGGTACGATAGACGGTTCGTGGATCAATTTCGACTGGGTGTTAAACTCTAGACTGACACACAGTACTACGTGATAATATTTTACAGGACAAAAGTAAATAAGGTAACTCTTAAAATGTGTGCCTGATAAAGACATGAACTACATTTCTGTGTTTTTTTTTATAAGTTTGCAGTTAAATAAACATTCCTGATTAAAGTTTTTCTGTAAGGCTGATGCCACATCATAAAATCATGCTGACTTTTTTCACGTGTTTTAATGTCAAGTGTGTCTGAACACGCTTCCGCATGACCTCTATTGCCGATGAGAGGAAACATGCCCTCTGCTTGGTGTCTTTGCAGATTGTGTTGACGAGGCCTGCCGGAAGTCTGTAGTGGTTTACAACCAGTGCATCGAGCCACTGTACACAACATGCACAATTTTCCAGGTTTCATCCCCGCCCTGCTAACCTATTTTTTCGATCGCAAAGGTATGCTTGTGGTAGCACAACAGACAAACGGCACATCTATTTTTGACTAATAGGACAACAATTGTCCCATTTATTTTTGGTAGCAGAATGTTTTCTGTGAAGGCCAGCGTTTCTCAGCTGAGGTCTTTGGCAATGTGGGGCCCTTATAATTGCATGACAGCAAACACAGACAGTTGGAAGTGATGCCTTGTTGTTGTTTTATCATATTTGATTTTAATCCTCTTCCATCTTTTATTTGACTTGATTTGGGATCTGTAAAACAAAGAGGTTTCGTCCTTTTGCCGCGTTAATCTTCCGAGACGCGGGCGACTGAAGGCCCGGTTATGAAGCCGTCTACGTGCCACAGACAGCACATGCTGTTATTTTATTGCTGTGTATCAACATTGGGACTGGGCTGATCCCTGAGCACTTCAGACCCTTTGCCTGTAATTACCTGCCTCTCACGTTGTTCTGGAAGAGTTGAGGTGAGCTTCCTCCTGCTCCTCCTGCACACTTTGGGGCATTATCATAAATACGGCACATTAACACTTGTTCCTGGCTTGTCAGGATATAAATTAAGTCTGCAGGTGTCCCACCGAGGTTTACCCCTGATACTAATTAAGGCATGATAATTAGGTTTGTTAAATTCGGTCCTTTCAGCCCCGATACCCCCCTTGGAATACAACAATCGCAGATTGCAGACAAGAGAAAGGCTTAGAGGATCCTCCCATAGCTAACACACAAGAACAGACCAATGGGTGCCTGATAAAGTCATTCCTCGGTGCTGGAGGGAATATGTGGGCTTGTAATTATGATTTTGCGCGTGACAATTCTCATTCATCTGACTTGAATGTGGTCTCATTCTGTGAAGGGAAGAGACAACATTTTGATGAGGTTCTTCCTCTTCATCTAGAGAGAGATAGAACTATTCATTTACACCAGAGAAATACCTCCCAGCCCCCCTTCCCCTCCTCACTCCTGTCTTCATGACCTTGGCGGCTGGCATGCCTTATCAAGCAAGAGACAAGAACAAAGAACTAGAAGAATAACAGAAGGTTATGGCAGCTCTTTAAAGCATTTCAGAGGCTTAAGCATAAGTTCCGTCTCTTATAAGAGTGAAAACAAAGTCAGCGTAGCCAGTGATGCCGAGCTCATTAGGTGAAGGAAGCCAAGATGTAGGCTGAGGACTGTGCACCTTTACAAAGAGGTCAATAAAGGACAAAGATCTGAATATCATTAATCACTTCTTTGCCTCCACAAAGGGCGTCCGTGCTGTGATGTAGCTCTTAACTTCTGCTGGAAGGCGCTCTTATTTTGATAGGATAAGAGAGAGTTGATACATTTGCGTCCCAGAAACACAAAGCTCCATATTCCTGCGTGGTACGGAGGGTGTTTTTTCATTCATGAAATTAACACACTGTGACACCCATAGCTGATTAATGACCTGAAGGTTGTTGTGATGTGTCACCGTTCATCGCGACTCACCTCTGAGGCTGAGCGTGCGAGAGCGTCCCTCGGCTCCCCTCACTCAATAGTCCTGCCAGACTTCGAGTGAGGGGAGAGGTGAAGTGAGGAGAAAGAATAATAAAAGTGAGGAAGAGGAGAGGATGAGGGGAACGAGGCGACAGTCGTGCTTGCTAAAGAGTCAGCTGGCTCGGTTTGCCGAGCTGTTCATCATCCCTTTCCCTTGCGACCGCGACCCGCGGACCCCTCCGTGGAAGGAGAGAGAGAGAAGGGAGGATTAGAGAGCGGGAGTTAAAAAACAGAGACAGAGATAGATGGAGTGATACAGAAAGAGAGGCAGTAAAACGGAAAAAAAAACAAAACAGAATGGGAATGATCCGACCCTCCTGCGTAGTCCAGATGTCAGGCTGTGTGCAGGCCTCCCAGTTACAGGCCTTTGGGACGGGCCCCAGCCTGGTGAAGCCCACTGACAGCACGGGGAGAACAGCTGTGCGCAGGTGCTGGGCTCCGCCGCTCGGCGCTCAGATGTGGGACAAACAGATACCGCTCTTTGTTTACACGTGGTCACTGTGTACGTATCGGGCTTGTTTACTTGCTTTCTGCGTGCGTGTTGTTTTTTCACGATCTCCCATGACGGGCATTGTTCTGCGTGGTCATCGTATTTTTTGGAAGTTTTGAAGCGTCTGGCAGCTGATGGCCCTCCCGAGGTGTCACGGGGGGCACGCCACAATGATTTTTTTAAGATACGGTTATGTGTTAGGCCTCTTAGTGAGGAAGACTGCACCTGATGTCCGGGGCTAGAGTTCTTGTACCTGAGACCTATTGTCATTTAATACAAACACGTCTCTTTTGTGTTTGATTCTATTTCCTTCTGTGAGTGGTATTCAGTGTAACAACCGTACATGTAAACTGTGGTTAAAGTCATTTGGGTTCCATGACCTTGTTACACAAAAAACCTAACTTGGAGTTTTTAACTTCCTCTGTTTCTCATAATGAACACAAAGGGAGTGGATTTGCTGTCTGTAAGTGACTGCTGCTGTCTCCGAGATCCATAGCTGGATTTTTCAGTCCTTGATAGACTCTTGGTGACAGCAGCCCAAAGAGCTATCCATTATGAATGAAGCAGCGAGAAAGCAGACTGAATTGAGTGAAACTGAAGAAGGCCAGGCAGAGTGCCTCACATCACTGCACACTTGACTGAGACCAGAGACACGATTGCTTCAGTAATGTTGTACAAAGAACAATGAATGTCTACACTTACCCCTTATGTAGTGGATGGCGATGGGGTCAGGCGGAACCGGTTCCTGTTGCACTGTTAACTCCTGGGTTTCCCTTTTTCATGTTTAAATGTAAACAGTGTTTAAACCAAAATGCCGTTTACGTCACATTTGTTTTATTGGGTAGATTTAGGAAGAAAATGAACTGGGTAGCGAAATGGGAAGCGATGGTAGGGCAACCCAATCACCAGGATAAATGTTAGCCAAGTACGTTTACGCCAAACCACAGATAAGTTAAAACTGAACGTTTCTTTATGTTGTAACTTTGCCTTTGTTTACTTTGCCTTTTCTGTTTCTCTCTTGTCACAACACTGCACTTATGCTCTGGTTAGTTTCACGCACAACAACAGAAAAACACGTGGTTAGGGTTAGGAAAAAATCACGGTTTGGCCAAAAACACCTATTTTGGTCGTCACGATCACAGATGGAGATATCCTCGGTGTCCTTTGAAATATCCAGCGGTGTGACTAGAACCGGGTCGGCCATTTGGCAGCCTTGTTGGCTGTGATAACACCACCACTGTCCGCTTCCAGCTCCTGATGTGAACCATGGCTAATATAAGCATTTAATGTGAATGTGATTACGCCATGTTTGGTACAAATGTATCTCTGTTTTTCTTTTCTTTTTGTCAGATCTGATTTGTGCACATAACCATTTATGTGTGCAAAGCATTGTTGTACATTGCACTTACTTATTAGCATCTGTATGTGTGTGTTTTAGCACATAACAGTGTGTAACCACGTAGTAACCTGGAGGGGAGAGAGAGCGAAGAGAGAGAGAGAGAGAGAGAGAGAGAGAGAGAGAGAGAGAGACCAAGAAGTGTATTGTTGCAGCTAAATACCTTCACCCGCCATATTATCAGTGTGTGTGCAGGACCCGAGCGGTTCCTGGCTTTCTCCTCTTCAAATGTGATAACCTGTCCCAACCCCCTCCCTCCCTCGATAACTCCAAGGTCCAAGGGGGCTCTGCCAGCGACTGCATCCCCGCAAAAACGGAGGGGGGGGGGCAGCCACAGGCATCCTGAAGACTGTCTTTATGGAGGGGAAACACAAGCGAACAAACAAAGGGGTCTGCAGCCAGGAAGCCTTAATCACTGCCACTACCATTAGAGTAATGAGGCCTGATGGACGCACAGTCTAGTGAGAGACGAGGGAAAGGGGGGCTGGGGGAGCTTTCCTCACAGATGAGGGCTGATAACCCCCCTCTCATTCTTCTGCTACTGCCACCGTACTCTCAGGGGCATATTAATGAAACAACAGTGCCCCTCTCTCTTTCTTTCAAGGGTTTCCTTTTCTTCCTGAGATTAGCGGGGTATTGTTTGAAGGAGCGCTGTTTTTCTTTTAAGGCAGGCTCTGGTGAGACGTGTCGGCGTGGTGCTGAAGGGAGATGCATATGAGAGAAAAGGCAGCACCTGTAACTTTTATCAAAATCGAGACGATCAGATGATCTTAGCCGATAAAGATGTTAAAGTCACTATTAAAGACTGAGACTTGGGGGGGGGGAGGAAACAGGACCCTTTTATAAAATTAGATTAAATAGAAGGCCATCCTGTAACTGTCAGAAGTGTACAGATATGATAAAGACGCTATTGATTTTTACAGTAAAGCTTCAGAAGTGATGCTTCGCTGTGGTTATATGTGACCGTAGTGCTTTGTGAGCTGTGTTGTGGCCATCACTATCCAGGGACTGCCTGTTGTGTACTCTCCTGTTTATGGATCTCATCGCTCTTTACAACACACTTCAAAAATTAATCACCCCGGAGTCCCATACAAGTCTCATGGCATGCATCTGCTGAACTGCTCAGGCCAAGCCCGCTCGCACTGGAGGCGGCCCACCGGTGAACACAAAACTGCCGCATCACCGCAGAGCATTTCGCCAGATAATTAGGGAAATATATAGTTGTGGCTTTTTGTTATTTGAAATACATTTGCAATTAATTCACCCTGGAGGAGAATGAATAACTCACTCGCGTGTGTGTGTGTGTGTCTGGTGTAATGCCACAGAGCAGGGCTGACAGTGATGTGCTCGTCACAACGCCGCTTGCTAATGCTGCGTGCTGCCGGACCGCCTGTCTGCCTGCGCTGGCTAATATTTCCAGCAGGTCTCAGTTTTAAAGCTCTCAGGTGGGCCCTTTAAACGGTTGCTCAGACGACGGCGAAGGCCTCCCTCCGATTTTCCATCTCTCTCTCCTCCTGTCCGCTGTCCTTTTCAACGGCTGATTTATGGCCCCACATAAGTGTGCGAGAGACGCCGAGATTTCAGAGGAAGTCATAAATAGAACAGAACCAAGGAAGAGCGGAGGGAAGAGGAAACAGACTGAAGAGGTGACGGGGACGTGCAGAGTGAAAGCGAGAGCGTGAGAGGGAGACAGCAAACTTTTGACTGATTATTTCAGGCCGTTCGACTGTATAGAGAAGGCTCTCTCAACTGCCGTATTTACTGTACTTGCCGTCTGTCTGGCTGCCGTTTTTTTACTTTCCTTCCTGTCAGCTGACCTTTGAACTCCTGAGCTCGGTAGGCCTCCCTGTGGTTTGTTCTCCTAATTGGAGTCAGGATGCAGATGCTCTGGCAGCTTGAGCGCAGTACAGTATATCTACACACATCATCTATTTGAGATTCAACCAACACAGAGGAGGGAAGATGAACCGAGGGAGTCAGTGTAGGAGGGAAGGTAAAAGAAGATGTTGAGATAAAATCGTGGGATCTGGTGGTTTGTTTATAGTAGCAGGGACTCCCCCTGTGCAGGAAATGCAACTTTTTTAATCCATTTTTGGAAGCAGTTGGCTTTCCAAGAAATGGTGCTAGAGATGCCTTACCATAAAATGAAATATATATCGGCAAGTGGCACAAAGAAATCTCTCACAAATGGGTTAAATAAATGGGAGTTAAGATTTTTGTGTTCAGGAGGAAACCAGTTCACCTTGAACAATTCTTCATAAATCAGATAAACCTGGTAATAATCCCATGTCTGTTGATTCCAACGTATGATCCTGCTTCATCGTAATGATGAGGGAGATACTGCTCCTACATGTCCTATAAAGCCATAACTAGGCTGCCTTTCATCTGTCCCACTCAGGCCCTAATCTAGGTTGGTGTTTAACAGAGCAGCTAGTAATCACGCACTCTCAATTTATTTGTCCCCGTATGGTTTTTGCTGATTTTTGAAGTAAACACATGGTTCCATTTCATGACATACCAACGCTTCGGGTTGATTTCTGCCAACCCGAAGCGTTGGGATTTGATGACCTGGGAATAACACTCAACCATCAGCTAACTTTCTCCAGAACTGATTACAGCAACTGACAAATCCTGTGCAGTACGCCTTTAAGAAACAGGCTTATACCGAGGCTAACACAGTAGCGTAGCTTAAAACATAGACACGATGCGCATGATTTATGTCTGTTACGTAGGTACGTCTGTTGCCGACAACACAGCACCTTACAGCACAATGAGAAAGGAGCTTGTGTGACGCTAAGTACGCTACATAGTTAATGTGAAACTGTCGTATTTTGGTTAAGTTATGGTCAAGTTTAGGCACCAAATCTATCACGGGTTAGGGTTAGGGTAAATCAATTTCACTTAGACTTATACTCAACAACATTCCCTCAAACACAGGCAGAAACCTCGGAGCAGACCTGTTTAGGCACAAAAATATTACTTGGTTAGGTTAAGGCAAAGATCATGGTTTGGGTTGAAATATGATGAATTAATTAAATAATTAATCATATTTTATAATTAGTTAATAATTGATTAATGAGTGGCTCACTCCTGTGAGCCTAAAATGACAGACTGTGTTAACTGATCTATTTGTATTTCCTGTCAGAGGAAATGGAAAAAAATACGAAGCTGCTGTGTGTTGGAACGATCACACTTTTGCACACTAATTAGGCAGCGTTAACGTGCTGTGGCGACAACCACAGCTTGTCTCATTCTTAAACTTGTTGAACACTGACGCCTTGAGACCCAACCTATAATCCCAGAGCATCAGTGGTTGACGAGTTGGGAATGACAAAGTGGACCTTGAAATATCCAATAAAGATTTTTTGCATTGGCACATAATCTTTCTAAAAGAAAACGCAATGCAGTTAAGAATCGATCCCCCCCACCCCCTAATTAATACTCTTTTTAATCTTGCCATGAAATGCTTTATGTGCAGTATTGATGAGTTTAGCATGGAAAACAAGAACATGGACGTCTCAATTAACGACGCTGTAACTTTGAAGCAAAAACAAAAGCGTGATCGCGAATTTCCGGCAGTAAAATTCTCACCACTTTTTTAAAGCAGATTTTTATTCATGGTCTGAAAGCAAAACCACCCGTGCAAATCAAGACAGAGAGGTACAGTGCTTCTGGTACGCCGACACCTTGCTTATGAATGTAGGAACAAAAGGGTCACAGTGACCTTTTAATAACCTTTCTGTAATAAACAACTCAATTCTGCACGAGAGGAAACCGCCTCTTCCTTATCTCGTCTTGTTTATTTGCAGCTTTGTTGTCAGAAGTGATGCAGAGATCTGCTTTCTGTTTCTCTTGTGTACAGGTTCCTTCGAGAACTTTCAAGTGTCGTGTTTTATAGTTTTTATAAAGTGAGCATATATGGATTTGTGTGTGTGTGTATTGTGCGAATGTCTCTTCGGGATCTTGATTTATCGTTTTACACTCCAATCAGCTGCATTCCCCGCAGAGATCATTTCGAAAGGGAAATATAAGTTTAGTAAGGGATAATATTGTCGCTGTAGGTATTGTAAGATTAAGCAAAATTCATAGACAGCACCAGTCTGTTCTCCCTTCCAGTGCCAAATATGGGGCAATGTATTTCATTTATATTCGTAATTATAAGGGAAGGAAGACAAAAAGAGGAGACTGCAGTCTGTAGGTTGTTCGGTGAGGAGCTGTTTGTGTGTTCCGGTTTTGTGTGTCTGCGTGTGTGTGTTTGTGGTGCACAGACGGCCCATACATCACATCCTCTTTACAGTGTTTCTCTGTGAGTCATTTGCATGTCATTACAGCTTTGTTTTATAAGTGAGTGGCTATTAAGGAAGCTGCTCCATAAAACGCCTGTTAAAATGGAGGAAGGCAGCAATACGGATCTTAAAAAGCCAAGAGCATTCTCCCATTTTCTCACCTTACGTAGTTGATGAAAAGTGTGTGTGTGTGTGTGTGTGTGTGTGTGTGTGTGTGTGTGTGTGTGTGTGTGTGTGTGTGTGTGTGTGTGAGAGACAGACGAGAGAGAGAGAGAGAGAGAGAGAGAGAGAGAGAGAGAGCCCAGATGTCTTTCCTCTGGGACTCACACATCTGTTGGGTTTTTTTTTTTTAATGACAGTAAAATTCATGCAATCCCATTTCTCTTCCCAATTCCTCTTCCCTCCCTCCTGCTGCAGTCCCTCTGTTCTTCCTCTTTTCACACATCTGGACTTAGCTGTGTGAGCCTCGGTGTGGTCTCCATCTGTGAAGGACGACACAACTGTTGGCAGGATTCTCACTGGCTGCGATTGGACGGGGCATCCGGGGAGTGTGTGCATACCTCCTCGACAATTTAGCCTTTGTCTACATTGATTTTATCAGTGGTCCCTGAATGAAGTAGTCCTTTAAGAAAATGTATCCTTGTTCTGCTTTTTTTTATGAATGTTTATCTTTTTTGGAGGAAAAGTTTCTCAACAAAACTGCATTCTTTATGGAAACACTTGCACAATCTGGTCTAGAAGAATTTAATCATACAATAATTACAATGTTGTTGTGCAGGAATTGGATCTTGGTCACTGTGTACAGGGCTGGTTATCAGATGTGATATTTAGCTTTTTTCCAATTATCAGGATCAGTATTTTTTGTTGTTTTGTTGTTTTGTCTTTTTTTTTTTTCAGAAATTTATTTTAAAATGTGCTACTTGATGCAGGTCACCTCTCTTTGGCCTAACTCAATATCCTGCCCACAAAAAATCAGATTTGTTACATGTCACGGATAACAACCCATCAACACTGTATAATCTGACTCTCTATAGTAACTAGTAACACAAGTTATCAAATAAAACAGTGCAGTGAGATGCACAATATTTCCCTTTAAAGTGTAGGCCTAGTAGAATGTATAACGTGGCCCAAAACTGTAGTACTCAGGTAAAGTTGAAAATTATACAAAATGAAACTTTGCCAATTTTCAACCAGCTTTGATAACTACAACCTTGGTAGAAAGGCAAATTAATTAACTTTAATTTCCCTCCATTTTGCCTGCATCCACAGGCCCCCATTTTTTTTGCAGGCAGGAATCAGCCAAAACATGTCATCTGGTAGATTTTTAGATTTCACTACAGATTGTGTGAATCCACATACACAAAGATTGTAGTCGGATCTCGCTGGAGAGAGCAGCCCTTTCGCTCTCTCTCTCTCAGAGCGAGTGAGGGGCATCCCTCCAAACTTGTGCCTATAAACTATAAACGAACATTATGTTACTACATTAGCATTTTTGGGCATTGAGCAGACACTTTTTTCCAAGATTCATACATACATTCATGCACTGATGGCGGTGGCTGCCATGCAAGGTGCCGACCAGCACATCAGGAGCAGTTTTGGGTTCAATAACTTGCCCAAAGACCCAGCGACCTTCTAATAACAAGACGCTGGCTCTACCCCTGAGCCACAGCCGCCGCTACACTACACTAGCTCGCCTAAAATGCTTTCATATATTTAAGTATACTGTTTAGCTGCCGTAGAGAACGATTCTGAACTTGAATTGGGCGCCATATTGTGTCTGTACTATAAAAACTGTGATCGAACTGTGAAAGATGGCAGTGATGTACGTGATATATTAACAAATTCCATTCATTAACTATTTCTCGCCTAAATAAACATATTTTAGTGCACCGTTCAGATGTAATACGATATTGCTGGATAGTATCACCATCAGTGGAAGTGTTTATTAGTCCGGTACGGCCCAGTGCATTCAGGTTGTTTTGAGCCAAAGGGAATAGCACTGCCCTTTTTCTCTGTTTTCTATATTACTCATTTCTGTTGGTTATATTTTGTTTTTTAATGTTTCTACTGCATAGACAGCCCAGTTTCACCCAAGGGCCATCATTCCACCGATTAAATACTTCTTTAATTACAGCACTTTCATAAACCGCACTTATTTACTGTCTTTGGTTATTCTACATTTTGACACTAAGATTTTAATTTATACTGCAAGTGTATGCCTGTTCCGAATATCAGTTATTGGTCTCCATGCCGCTGTATCGGGATCAGCCCTGAAAAAAAATCTGTTGGTCCCTCGTGTGCAGTGGCAAGAATAACTTTAATGATTTAAAAATCAAATGCAATTTCAGTCGCAAAATAAGTCCAGCGACAGATTTATGCAGCAACAATACTCAGGGCAGAATGACCCCGTATCTGCACGTTTGTGTTCCTGTGAAAGGTGAAACCCTCCTGCTAATGAAACACCGCAGACTGGAGTGTGAGACCTGATTCCAATTAAGGGTTAGGTGGTTTGGGGTGTAGTAGGCAGACCTCAACTCGGGATTGGAAGCATGTGGCTCACATCTGGATCTGCTTAAAGTGTCAAGGAGGGCGCTTTCGTGACAGCCAGGCACGTGGCAGCAAAGTAAAAAAGAAATACTTTTGCGGAGAAAATGTCCCTGCAACTCAGTCGTGAAAGAAATGTGTAGTGCGGCGAGCAGTTTTGACAAGCTTAGCATTGTTGCTTGTAGCAGACGGAGGAGGAGAGGTTGTGCAAAGTTTAACAACTGCTGGCTTTGAGGAGGTGAGCTCTCCACTGCCAATACAGAGATACGAGGTGTCACTTTTGATTTCCACAACTGATTCCATACAGCACGCTGATTAAAGTGGCCCAAGACTTCATATAAACCTTTGGATACATCTATTAAAATTAATCGCAACTGTGTGACAGAAATACATTGTCAATCTATGATGAATTATGTGCTGGCTTTTTTACATGTTGTAAAACATGCAGCTTCTGATCTAGTGCACCTAAAACTGTACTCTCCACATTAGTTACCAAGTGTAAATTGGTGTCACCTCAATGTTACACAGTTGTTTTTACTTTAATGGACCAGGAGACTTTCCTGTCTTGTCAAACTGTTAGTTGTTGGGAGAGCTGTGGTCAGAACAACTGGTTCTCATTTGTAGCACAAAGGCTGGTCTGTTTGCGAGGCGTGTATTTGTGAGATTACATTCCTTTCCGCCGTTACATGAATGCGGCGTATTAAAAGAGGCATTTTAAAAGGTTAATACGCCCACACTGCTTTTTCTCACTCTATCGGTGTGAAAACTCCGATACAAAACTGTTCACGCGTCTGGTTTACACTCTGTCCTTTCATGACCGTTCTTCAGCGGCACTTTCTCCTTCTCCTTCCCCTCCTTCGAACTCCTCTGTCCTTCTCTCAGTCCACTCTCTCCGAACACTGTTTCTCACAGCTATTTCTCTTCCTCCCCCTCTGCCCCACTCGCTCTCATGGACATGACAGTGCGGGGGGATAAGGGAAGAGTAATTATGGTTCAGTGAGGCTGCCAGGTGTGATAAATGACTAATAAGGGGAGCGGAGCCCTGGGTCCTCTAAGGAGGACTATTACAGTCTTATCAGCACAGGGCTGCAGCTCACAGCCTGGCCTGGGACAGAGGCCGCTGTAGCTGTGCTCGCTCCTCTCCTAACCCTTTCACCTCAGTCATCCTCCGCAGCCAGCATCAGTCCAGCCCACCCCAGAGACAAGCTCCCGGCTTTAACGCCTTAGCTGCCGGTTGTGAAAGTGCACATTCATTCTTCGTCAATGAGTTTTCGTTCCATAAACATTTTAAGGCTAGGAAATTTAAAAAGGTGCTGTTGATCATAACCCTAAAAAAAATATATATAGTGAGATCCAGATGAGGTCTGGATATAGTCGGCAATGAAATATAAGGCCAACTGTTTGCTTCTAAATTCGTCAGTACAGCACTAAAATTCAACTTTCAAAAAAAAGATGAGGGCTTCAAGCTGTGTGTGTGTGCGTGTGCGCTTGTATGTGTGTGGGTGTGAAGTTTTCCAGAAAACCGCAGATAGTGCTTCTGATAAATAATGAGACCGCCCTCTGTGGCATAAACACCTCCCTTGCTAACATTTTCTATTCGACTCTTAAAGGGCTCAGTTCTCTCGCAAATACATAAAGTGTAATCTACAGCACCAGTGAGTGTTGCTCATAAGTGACCTATTTTTTCCACTGGGTTGTTATCTCGCATCTCCGGCAAATTACTGCATGGAATAGCATTTTCCCCCTCACTTTGGTCAGTTTAATTATATCTCTATTTATAACTGTTGAGAGCTGTGCAGCGTTTCATAATTGTCCTTCTTCTCGTTGAATAACTATTGAGCGGACAACACAAACCACCTGAGGGAATGGATAATTTCCTTACCGCGACCCACCCACCTTCACGTTTGGCCGAATTGCATCACTCGTTTATACCCGTCAAATTGTTATCTCATCTTATGGTAAACAGTGGGAAGGAATTTAGTTTTCTCTCGTACCTCTGATACAACTAAGCCATGCAAGTTCCCCCATGCAAAATGTCCATGAAGGCACCACAGCTCAGGGCTCACAATGTGTACATTCTTAGGCAGCTGAATGATATCACGTCTGGTTTAAATTGCCTCGCAGCCAGTTTTATCTGATGGTAGTGTGGCATTTTTTTATGTATTACCACAGAGCGATGGTTTTACAACACGATAAGACGTCACTAGGGAAAGAAAAAAAAACTTCAATGTGACCAATTCCGTTGTATGCTCATCCGCGTCTCCTCCGTCCAATCTGCACAATAGAGAAATACATATTCCAACCAGCCTGCGCTTAAGCCAACTAAAAACAGCTGAAGCATTCCTTATTGATGTAATTTCCCTTGTCATTAGCCTTTCATGACCCTCGAAAACCACGCGCTATTATGACTTAAAGGTCCAATTTGTAAGAAAGTTGATTTTTGAGTCGCATTCCAAACTCGTAAAGTAGTGACGCTTTGGGACTGCAGATAGGATCGGCCGTCATCCCAAAGCGTTGAGTTGGGAATAAGACTGAAAAATCAACCATCTTACAAATTGAAGCTGAGGTTCTGCCATTAAAAAAAACTGTAAAAAAACAGTAAACCTAAGTTTCCCAGCTTCAAGAAGGTCTTTCATTAAACTGGTCGCCAAATGACCGCGATTGTTTCGTGCTTGTGAAATTAAGTGACAGGGAGTTATCATGATCCTCAGTTTGAAGAGCGCCTCTAAAAAACTCCCATTTGGAGGGCCTCGTAGCCCTAACACTTCATCTATACCCAACAACAATTGGGACAACTTACCCCTAGATGTGCAGTGGTAGGGGCAAGAAGTGTGTTGGGATTGGGCCAAAATTAGACGTAGAGAGACAGATAAAGCAAAAAGTTCCACTCATCCATTGATTTTTCCGCAACTAATGCCGATCAATGCTAAGATGGCAGAAAACTAAGCAAAGTAGTCCAGACATTTGTTCCTCTACCACATCTTCCAGCTCCTGGGTGATTCCAGGACGAGCTGGAATAATCCCTATCTCTTCTCGGTATGTCCTTGGGCGTACACCTGCACTCCACAGGGAGTCTTGCAGTCATCCTGATCATATGTCTTAATCAACTCAACTGTGTTATTTTTGAGTGAAGGAGCAGCAGTGTGAATCTAAGCTTCTTTGAGTCCCTCCAGCTGAACGTCTGTAGTAGAGAGCCCAAATGTAGGAAAAGCCGTTTTGGCCACTCGGAATTGCAGATCACGCTCCTGAGCAAGGCCCCGAGATCTTTCCTCCTCTCCATTTGTGGCAGCAGCTCACTCCTAACCCAGTGAGAGAAATACTCTCATCGAAGTGTTTATAGCCTAAACTACATCTCATGTTTCATTGCAACCCAAAATACTACAACTTTCATAAGTGACTTCATTATCCTCAGCTGTTGACATGTTCTGCATGTGGCCTTGGCCTTGTTTATGTGAGAGCCTGACATCAAACCGCTGACGGCTTCGCCTTTCGATTTTGAAGATAAAAACAGAAGTGAAGCAAATGCGCACGATAATATCATTATTTACTTCTGCTGCAGTGTTTAAGGTTGTAGAAAGAGTTGGTGCACAGGTTACATACAAGGAAGGTTAACGTGGTAAGTAAAGGGCTAGAGGAACTTGATGGCCTGACCCTGCCAGGATGAGAGTGTGATGAATATAAATTGCATGCATAAACATGTCTATCAATGAAAGAGATCTAACGCAGGTTGAGAAAGGTTTAGCTGCACGTGTTTAAAATACCGTTGTGTGTCAGTGCTGACTTTAGAGCTTAAGGAGGTTGGTTTGTTTTACCCCAGCCTTGAATTGCTTTATGGTCACTTCATTATCCAGTGGAGGCCACAGGAAAACCAACCAAATAACACCCCAACATTCACCGAAGGAGGGAGCTTGATAATCTGTGTAAACTGCACATAAACACGCAGGGGGAATGCATAAACAATTTAAAATGAGAGTAAACAGCTTTTCTGTGCATTTACCCTCCATTATTTCCCCGGTTCAAGTGCCATCAAGTGCCAAAGCCCCCTTCCTTTAACCATAGGTTGGAGAGCGTTAACTTGCTCACAGCATCCTCTCTGGACTGATGTTTTCAGAAGGAATGAACGACAAATGAGTTAAACATGCACCGGATCCTTTAACCCCCCCCCCCATCTAAAACTCACGGCTAATTCATAGCCCCGTTGATTACCCAGGGGAATTCTTTTATCTCCCCCATTTCATTCCTGAAGCGCTCGGCGGACATTTTAATGGCTGCACTTTCATCGTCTGTCAGATATTTAAATGGAGGAGTGCGTGCGTGTGGCGGGGAGCGAGGCAGCGCGGGGGCCTCCTCAGATTCTGCATGTCAATCTTTAATGCCTAGAGATATGGACGAGCTCTGACCTCTCACTCCGTCACTCCGCCTCTCTCTTGCATAAATTGACCTCCTGATAATCATTTCCTGCTCCTATCTGCTGTAACGAGTGTTGCGGAGTACTTGGCAGTCACGTGACCCGGAGAGGGCCATTAGGGTTGAGAGATTGACCCCTCTGCAATGGGGTAGGCCATAGAGCGTCCCACTGACATATGGACTCCAGTAAGACTGTTATGGCAAGTGAATTTCACTCCACCTGTTATGGCCATGAACATCGCAGAACGACATGCAATAGAGGGGGGAGCCATTGGTTTTAATGGAACTGCAAGAGCGAGTCGTTCGCCATTACTGCTATCAGTTGGTAGTTAGAGTGGAAGGAATGAGTGGCTGAAGAGACAGAGTGAGAGGGAGAGCGAAGGGTGAGTGTGTCGCTGCGATGAAGCTCGGTTTACGCTCCACCCGGCAAGGCTAAGCTTGTGCCAAAAATTCCATCGTCGCATCTCTTGTGCCGGGCGCGAAGGATCCCCAAGTCCTAGCAACACTCGGTCGTGCACCTCTATGTTGTTGTTCTTTTAACAAGGCACGCTGCTTTTTTTCATTTTAAGAGAGACGATTTCAAAGTAGCTGCAGATTCAACTCTTTAAGAAGCAAAAATTTGGTGTGACCCTTCACTCAGAGACCTCAGGGACAGCTGCTCTGCTGAATATAGTTTGGTTTTCATTTGAGATTTACAACACACATTGTCAAACACTATACTGTTCAATTAACAGATCAGGGCACCCTCAGCATGGAGGAGCTGTCTGGGCAGTTTAGGAGCCATGTTCTTCTAGTAAACACTCACAGACTTCTGACCTCCTCACAGATTGTTTTGCTTGTTCGCCGCTCACTCATATTTGTCGTTGGTGTTATGATGATTTGTACTGGTTGGCAGTCCGTTACTGTCAGGTTGCTGGCTTCTGTTTAATAAGGGTCATGCTCACCAATGACCTGAAGAAGGCCTAGGGCTGAGGGCCACGTCGTTTTGTTTGATTCGCTTGTTCACTCTCTGGTGTTTAGGAGAGTTGCTGCAGCGATAAGCTGGAGGCCTGCACCACAGTTGTCTTGCGCAAGTACAAGCATAAACAAAGCTTCAGTGTTAAGTTCTTTGCCAAAATTGTGGACATGTTCGAATGGTTTTGGACTGCGTTGCTGAAGTATTACTCAACATTTTGGCTTGAGTGCCACATGCACTGTAAAGAAATCGTCCTCTGATGGTTCTGCTGTTCGAGCACTGCTGCTCACCTGGTTTAGCACCGGTTTAATAAGACCCCAGTTTCCTGTCTTTCTGCTTCCCAGGCCACACTTCCGCAGCCAAGTGCATATGGCTCCACAGCTGCTCCACAGCAGTGGCTGTTCACAGATGACCAGACACTTCCAACAGGGGCTCAGGCCAATACAGCCAGTTTTTGCACTGTATGTTTTTTTCATACAAACTAATCAGATTTTTTTTTTCCATAATGATGCCTACTACTTCTCGACAAGGGTTTCCACTATCTGTATGACATTTGAGTGTTTAAGTCCTTCAATATCTTCTAAATTGTCACATAATGGTTTAATCTCTCTGGCTGTGTAGGACCACAATTTAAAAAGCAGACAATTTAACTCCATCTGAATGGGCGAGCAAAGAAGGATAAAACAAAACCCTGCTGTTCTGGATCCGTCCAATTCTCTAAATGTATACACCCAATTAGCTCCGGATGCAAATTTTGCCTAATTAGTTTACTTAATCCTTTCAAGAGTAATGGCCACACGCCGGTGGTCCTCAAATGAACATTTAATCCTTTAAGGGGCACCTCTAATCTTTTCATATTAAAAGCTAAATAGTCAAATGTGAGTATCGATCTAATTACACATGGATTGCTCTGGAGAGCACTGAAAATTAAATGTGTTCCACATGTAGCACCCGGCCCATGTTGATATGTCAGGCTGTCAGCCGGCGTGTAGTAATGTGTTGCACTGAGGCAGACCCCATGATTACTATTAATTAGAAATTGGTGCAATTGTTTGCCTGTTAAAAATATCTACAGTTATTTAAGAGGGTAAGGCCTTTATTTCCTAGCTTTACATCTTGATTCATCGTACTTATGCACTGCACTGTGACACTAAATACAACAAATAAACAGTTTGTTTTTTCCCCACATACTGCCAACTAAGCAGCCTGTTTGCATGTATTCCAGCTGTGGCTAGTTAGTTGCCATATCAAAAACACGTTACGCGTTGGCAGTGTTTTATAGTTGATCCTGTTTTCTTATTCATTCGTGTGGAAACCTTTCGGTCTCTACTTGCGTTGTTTATTCATTCAATACGTTAGGTCTAGCGTCATATTCTGAGGTGGTGTTGGATTTTCCATTTTCTGTTTTCTCCATTTTCGTCGGAGCAGTGGGCGAAACCACTGCCAAATGCTTCTATCTTTTTGTGAACTTTGTCCACATTCTGGAATTCAAACCTGGAATCAAATGTCTACGGACGGATGCTATTCCTGTAAAACATTCCGTGCATTGCTCAAGGACGCATGTTTTGTGCCCTTGGTGGTAGGCGATGCACTGGACTGGAAATGTAATTAGGTTTTGTTTATTTTGTTAGGAAATGCAGTTTTGTGCTTATGTAAGTGAATAATGTTTAGACAAATATGTAACCCAACCTGGCTGGCTCATAGGAATACCACAGCTGTGGCGCTGAAAAAATAGATGGGCTGATATAATCGCTGAGCAAGAATAACGCGCGGATGCAAAGCTCAAGATCTTTTTAAACAACCCTGTTTGTTCTGAGCACGAGGGCCAAACGCATCTACAGAGTAGTAAGTGATAGTAGTGCTTTGAGAAAACATTTGGTTTTCTAGTTCAGTTTCAGATCATGCGATAAGTGTTTCCTTTTATGTGATCATGTATAGATTTGTTTCCTACTATGATTATCTTCGAGGTGAAATTGCGTGCTACCACCCCTTGCTGTGTATCATACAAGAGGAACACAACGCAGAGGCAGATGAGGAGGGTTTCTGTACAGTATTTTGATCTATTCGAAAACTCTTAAGCGCAAGATGCTGTGAAAAATCCATTCTTTATATCCTCCAATAAAACTTTGACACAAATAAAAGCAGGCCTGATGTTTCCTGTGTTATCAAAAAACAACTTGGCAAATTATGTTTCATACATCAAAGAAATAAAAGGACAACCAATAAATATCTGGGTTGCTAGAAAAGAAAATACTTTTACTTTTGTAAAAGGCAGCAGAGTGGTTTGCAAAGTGATTTTCTGACTAAGTCATGCAAAACCACTGTTTCTCTGAGACCAGCGGTGGGACGCTGATGAGGTCTGATGGGACCTCTGAGAAGTCTGCAGCACTAAACTGTTGATTCCTGAGAGCTCCCGGCCTGTCAGTGTTATCTCCCTCTCCCTGGTGGGAGGAGACATGCTCCCTGGGAAGGGCTATCACCATGGGCTGGTGTGGAATCAGATTCTCCTATCGCAGCCCCTGACCTCACTGTTATATGATAGAATGTGAAAGTTAACCTGGATCAGTGCCTGGGGACAGTGTCTGCCTTTGTCGGGGGAATATGATGTTTCACTGCGTTCTCAGACTTCTCTCTACCCACACCATCAGGCCTGCATACTGTATGTGTGGATGTACACACACAGACACACACACACACACACACATGCACGCCTTTTTTTTCCAACCTGAATTGAAGGTTTCTGAGTTACACTTTTCTCTGCACTTTTATTTGTCAACTCACATTTCTTCTTACATCACTCCCCTGTTTACTTGCCAAAAGACATACTCCTTTTCACAAAATGCTTGCCGGTGAAAAACAGTGATATAATGAGAAAGAAATAGAGTACAGTGTTTACAGGCACAGTTATTTACCTATAATAGTTTTTCAGTTTAAAAAAATGTCCATATTCGGTGCTCTGAATACCTGCACTACTTTTTGAGGAACAAATTTTCTCAACAAAAGGACGCGAGATAGAAGTTGAGAATGATTGGGTACATTTTATTTTCGTATTCTTGGGTTAGGATATTGTTTAGCAGTCGCAGTCTTCGCTGAGTACCGCTATTTATGCTGGGCAAGTGCCAAAACTGTAAAGATTATCACCTGAGCGGCACCCGAAATCTCGAAACCAACAATGTTGCGTTTCATCGCCTTTAACTTTTTACACAGTGCACCTGTAACTTTCAGTAAGTGTGTGGGAGGACTCACTGCCTGTAATCCGCTGGGAGGATCTGTACATGCACTGCTCTGTATAAAGGTTAATGAAATTACGCAGGGGGCTGATATCACAGCTGCAGGTGTGCTCTCTCGCACACAGCCACACTTAGCAGAGACGGTGGAAAACAGGACAAGCTGAGCGCCTTTGGGTTTTTACATTACTTCCATGCACATGCATTTTGCAGATTTTTTAAAATCTGCACATCTAATTGTTTATATTCTCTGACCACAATGAGGGGGTTAAAGGATCCGGTGCATGTTTAACTCATTTGTCGTTCATTCCTTCTAAAAACATCAGTCCAGACAGGATGCTGTGAAAAACTTAAAGGGATATTCAGGGGATATAACACACCATGACACCGAGTAAGACCCCCCTCGAGAGAGATCAAGTTTGCCGACCACTAGCTTAGCTAGTTGTAGCAACTTCAGAGAAGACCGCACGATAACAATACACTGCAGCTTATGCCTCCACCAAGAAACCACCAGAAAAAAGCCACTCATAGCCACAAATAATGCTCAGAACTGCAGAAAACTTCAGCAACAGTACATGTACAGTCCCAGCACACAGTGCGAAGCATCAAACATCTGCTAGCTTTGCCAGATTTGTATTAAAAACACAGCACAACTCACCCTCTCCTCCAGCAGCCTGCTCGTTGTGGGGAAGCCTTGACGAGTCAATTACCGAGTGCAGTAGATTTCCACAGCTCAAGGATGAAAATGTATGATTATTACTCCATTACTTCCATTCTTTTCCCTGTCAGCTCTCAATAATAAGAACTGAGCATTCCATGGAGTAATAATCATACATTTTCATCCTTGAGCTGTGGAAATCTACTGCACTCGGTAATCGACTCGTGAGGGCTTCCCCACAACGAGCAAGCTGCTGGAGGAGAGTTGTGAGTTGTGCTGTGTTTTTAATACAAATCCGGCAAAGCTAGCAGATGTTTGATGCTTTGTCCTGTGTGCTGGGACTGTACATGTACTGTTGCTGAAGTTTGCTGCTGTTCTGAGCATTATTTGTGGCTATGAGTGGCTTTTTGATGGCAGTTTCTTGGTGGAGGAATAAGCTGCTGTGTATTGTTATCGTGCGGTCTTTCCTGAGGTTGCCACAACTAGCTAAGCTAGTGGTCGGCAAACTTGATCTCTCGAGGGGGAGTCTTACTTGGTGTCACGGTGTGTTAGACCATGGATTAAACTTACACCGGAATATCCCTTTAATGCTCTCCAACCTATAGTTAAAGGAGGATGCTTTGGCACTTGATGGCACTTGAACCAGGGAAGTAATGGAGGGTAAATGCAACAATGGTTTTTATTGGGCTTGTGGACGTGATGATAACCTTGGATATTCTCCCCTATGACAGCATTGGCCATTGTGTCCTTTCAGTTTCAGCTTTCCCATCCTATCTACCTTGAGTGTTCAACTTTCAGACCGATTTAAGGAGAGTGTGTTCCCACGTGTGTGTACATGGCTCATCAGTGACATGTTGCTGAACACAGTTGTGCTGTATGGCTATTGGAACTTCGTGCTCAATGCTTGCAGTGTTTTTGCGTCACGCCGCAAAGTTCCACTCACAGAAGTTAACTTAATCAAAACTATATTTGAACTGGCCTCATGTCTGGTGACGTTTTTCCCCTAATGTCTAGGTTTGCTGTCGGCAGGTCGAAGGGCACATAGTGATGACTGCGTGTGAGCCCTAGTGGGCAAGAGTGAACCGAGGATTAGAAGGAGCCAAATGGGAAAATGACAGCAGGACAAAGATATTTAGTTTCACTGTCTTCAGTCTGTTCTCTATTCTTAAAGCTGTTTACAACCATGTCTGATCCCAGAGAACAGATGGCGGCCTCCCCCTCTCTGCGTTTTCTTCTTCATGTGTATCGCCATTTGCTCATGCATGTTCATATGCGTCTGTGTTTATGTGTGGGTTGTATTTGTATTCTACCATTTATTCACTGTGTATTTTTTTTGTTTTTTTTATAGCTTTGCACCACGAAAGCTAAAAAAAAAACCTGCAGCTGTCTAACGCTATTCCGATAGTCGATCACTTTATAACAAACTGTCGCAAACTTCTTAAACTTTTTGTTGTCGTCTGGTTTATAAGCAGAATCCAAAAAGAAATATAGATTCAGCTTCCGTGTTTAATATGTCTTGTGTAAACTCTCTGCTGGGAGGCGGTGGTGGAAAACAATGGTTAGGTAACATGCGAGTGAGTTGGCAAACAAAGACGGGAATTCGACAGCAGGCAATGAGTCAGCAGTGATGAAATGATTGACAAAACTGATTATCGTGGCGCGGCACGAAAAAAAAAGACGAAAAAGAGATTGCACCGACCGGAGGAAATGTGAATGGATGGAAGGGGGAGCGCGGTGATACTGAAAACAAATGAAATAGAGTTGCATAGAGGGGATGGAGTTAGAGACGGGGAGGGCTGGAGGGATACAGGCAGCGTTCTAATGACTTCACACCCCATTAGCCACTTAGTCTGATGCGTCACACCTCATTATGCTGCTGGAGCAGCAGTGCATGAACGCGTGAAACCGTCCACTCAGCCAGACCTGTCCACCCGCTCCAAACGCTCACTCACTTACAGCAATTAGAATGTGTGTGTGTGTTTGTGTTTTCTCTGTTGCTTGCAATGCGTGCATGTGTGCGTAAAGGTAAAAATCCAGCCGGGCCCTCGCCTGTTTCTGACCACGGACGGTTAAAAAAATCGAACGTCTGAAGCCCGATGAAGACCTCCTCAGCGGAGATGTAGCGGCTCCCGCTCTGTGGCATTTCAACGCGGGTTCACCATGGCTACCCCGCGGCTCGAGCTGGAAATGCTGCGAACGGGCCAGAGCAGCGCCCTTCTTTGTCAGCCTACATAACGGAGGAGGGCCGAGTAGCGTGCTCCAGAGGACTCTCCTTAATCACTCTCCCTTAAACACGCGAGTGCACATGCATACACTCTCGCGGCACAATGAAACACGCATGCGCGCACACACACACACACACACACACACACACACTAGGATAAAGGCGATGGGAGAAAAGAGAGGTCTCCCCATGCCATTCCCTGCACGGGCAGCCCCAGTTGGCAGAGTGTGAAGTGTTCCTCTCCAGGACAAGGCCTGCTAACTCAAATCCCTGGCTGGCAGCCACACTCCTCTCCATTACAAACACTGGGCCCATTTATCCCAGCGTCCCCCCTCTCCAGTCACACTGCCACCCCAGGGGGAATGCCACATAATGGCTCTGTAGCTACTGTAACTGACATCTCTATGCGGCTAATGTTTATTGTTTTGTCTCCGCTCGGTTTGTTGATATTCAACAGAAATTGAACCGCACACAAGAAAAAAACCCAAAATGAGTGGATAATTGTATCATTGTGCCAGGCTTTGTATAATTCATGGATCCCAGACAAATATTTCATATTTAATCTGAGCAGTCTCCTGTTTGCAGCCAAGTTAGACTGTGTTAATACCCAGGAGATGAAGGAGCTACTCTTTTATGCAATTTACATCCGACTGGCATTTCACTGTGAGGCTGTGCACTTGGATCATCTTTGTATCCGTCCTGCTGACCTCGAATGATCTGTCTCTTCGACTGTACTTTGTCCATTTTTTTTTGCCCCATGCCAAATCTGAACTGCACTCTCACGTGGTTTACTCTTTGGATTTTATTCATGTGCTAATTTGATAATATTTAGGCATTGTTTGCCTGATCCCTGCAGCCTCTGCTTGCTTAGACACCGTGCTGGGAACGGGATCCTTCTCTGTGAGGCTCCTCCCAAGGTGACTTTAGTTTTTTTTGCAAATCGGGTTTTTGCGTGAGCTTTTCCTCATTCATTCCTTTATTCTTATTGAGGCTATTTTAGGTCAACCTGCCCCTTTTTTTGTTCCCTAATGTGCAAATATACATTTCACTTGATGTAAGCTGTCATCAATTGCCATAAAAAAACAGGTTGTGCAGGAATGCATCAGGGCAAAGACTGTACACTAGACACTCCAACACACATGTGTTCATTGTGACTGCAGGTTATCACAGTGAAATGCATGTTAATCATGGAAAAGATAAAAGCCAGCTGATTTTGATAAATGTTCCAACAGATTCAAGGTGTTTCCAAACAGGTCTTGTCACAAAAACACCACATTCTGTCATTTTCTTCATAGTGTGAGTTAAAGTAAATGTTTAAGAGCAGTAGGACACACCATCCACAGTGCAGACCATCAACATCAACAGTATCTGTTATCAGACCAAATGATTTTTAGCTAAATGTCAATTATCGATCATCACTCATCATCAAAGTTCCTGTTTCCAAAAACCACCAAAAGTTCTATTTCTTAGCATGACAGTCGTGCAGTGTGAGCTTAATCCTAACTCAAAACTCTTTTTGATGACTTTACTTCAGTATTTTTTGCTACAATTGACTCACAACTGTTTGGTTTTCCTGGTTATCCGGGGTTCTCCCCTGACCTTCAGCAGCACACCGAGAGATAATGTAATCATGGTCAGGGAGTCGCTGCTGTCAAACACGTCTCCTCCCTGTGATGAACGCATGCTGTGTGAGCATGTCAAACATCACGCACCTGAACACCTGTCTGTTTCCTTCTCCGACACCACCTCAACCCCCCACCCCCCACCCCATCATACAGGGCGAGCGAGGAAAAGGACAAAACCGGGGGGAGGGGGTTGTTGTTCACAAAATGCAATAAAAGAGGAAATCCTCGCGCGCCGAAAGGATCTCGGCACACGCTAGATTGCAGCTCGCATTAATTGCGCTGTTAATTTGCCGAAATGGAGGTTTAATTAAAGAGCCTTTATCAGTGTGTGGTTCACGTGGCGGGGTGCGTTCGGAGCATCGTTTGTCAGATATCAAACCCGGCTGAGTGGCAGCTGTGACAGTGGGCACAGCTTGCGGTGTGTTGGCCCCTGCAGTGTCCTGTTACCGGGTCACCGGGGCCTCGCCGCGACGCTGTGCGCCGCAGACGGGGGGTGGCCTTTTAGTGTCGGAGTCTTCTGTGACCTCCCTCCTGCATCCTCCCCTCTCCTCGCCCTCTTCAAGCTCTGCCCCCTGTCCTCCGGGATAAAAACGGGGCGAACTTGCATCAGCCGGTGGAAACTGGCATGCGAAACATGTCTCGCAACGTCACGCTGGGATAAGAGATTGGATTGATTGCATAGCACGCACACGGTTGCATATGTATTGTCGTGCATGTGTCTGTGTGTGTGTGTGTGTGTGTGGAAGGATTACAGGGTGAATTGTCATCTTCAGAAATCCTGTACACGGGCAGGCTGTGACCTCTCGACCTCTGAACTCGACCCTCGCTGCTGGGAGGGAACCGGCGTCAACAGACATGTGGCGAGCGTGCCCTTGCCCCGTCCAGATGTACACAGAATAAATATTACGCCTTATTTTGAAGACACAGGCGCGTCGGGGGGGAGGGGGCGATAACGCACTATGGTCAAATATTCTCATTATCCCTCTCAGTTCATTATCCCCTCCACTGCATCCATTCGCCGACCCCGAGCCCGCTCTCTCTCTCGTTCACTCTCTCTTACTCTTTCTCCCTCGCACTCCCCCCCTTCTCTTTTTGGACAGAGGTACGGGTGAGATCATAATTATGTTTTGACACATGGCGTTAGCCCCCAGAGCGCTCGGATTTTAACTCAAAGTGGGAGTTGTCAGTGAGACAGCCCTTACTGCTCTTAATTGGAGGGGAGGACCGGGAGGCCCGCCCACAGACCAGGGTGGCAGTTTTAATGAGGTTATGTTTGTACAGGAAGTCAGAGTTGTGACAGGAGGAAACTGTCACTGGCCCGTTAAAGAGAGCGGCTGGCATCTCAAAGCCCAACTGTGTTCGTCAGTGAGAAGGGGGAAAACCTCTCCACTCCTCTCTCTCTACAGGTGGAAGGAGGCAATTAAAGCAGAAGCGAGTTACTTAAAAACACCCGGGGCAGCCGCGGGCGGCTCGACTACATCGCCAATAAACACCAATCAGAAGAGGAAAAGCTGCTGATAGAATAATAATTGCTAAATGAAATACTTATTAACCCCCTTGGCCTCACTTCAGCAGGAGTCGGTTGAAAAGGAGCAATAATTACCGCAGCTAAATGGCAAATTAACACAAATCGGCGAGAGTATTTCTCTGTCTGTACCTGTATGTCCATCTCCGTGCGTTGATAAATGTCCGTAGGCGTATGCGCGCTTGTGTGCGAGAGTGCAGTTTAGTGACTTGGCTTCATCTAAGAGAAAAAAAAAAAAAAGGGGGGGGTGGGAGTGAAGGTGTTGAAAGCAAAGCTGCAGACCTCTCTAGCCAAAACACTGGCCTCAGTGTTCTCCAGGTGCACCCTGTTGAGCGAGGGTGCCGCTGCCAGAGTTATGTGGCTGTTGGTAGTCTGCCCTAACAAACAGGCAGCGTGTAACCTTTGATCCGCACCACCCTCAAAGCGAGAATCCCCCCGAGCTCCCACTTCTGCGAAAAGTCCATTAACAAAATGTATTCCGCTCTCTCCGCAGGTCACAAGCCGAGAGCCAAAATATTGGCCCAACATTTTATTTCAAACAGACATTTATTTGCAGTGGGGAGCTGTGTTTATTTTCCCAAGTAGTTTTTGAACAGGTTTGAGTTTCGCCGGTGCTTTTAAGCACACACACGATGCTCGCCGGCGTCCAACCAAAATCATCACAGAGATCATAGCCGTTTCCTCCCCGGCGTGTCCCTCCGCGGACCTCTGGATGCGTGAGACACACCGGTTTGTTTTGAAGACAAGACTTATTTTGCGCGCCAGGAATTTTGTGGGATGAAGAAAAGGGCTGTTGCAAAGAAAAAAAAGAAACAGCAGAAAGAGATGGCATTGGGCGTAGTTCAGTTTGTGAGCGCTTTAAGAGAGAGGCAGTTCCCTTTGTTGCTTCCGCCTGAGCCGCACAAGAAAACAATTGTGGTATCGGTGGAGAAATTTGAAGACACTGTTCGTGGTACGCTGATTTACGTGCGTACGGTACGCACACACACTCACAGAAGCCGGTTTTGACAAACAGTCCTGGTCTTTGGTTTGCTTCACCTGGACCTTATATCATGAACTTAATAGACCCCCTTTGTCCGCCTTGACAATATGTGGCTTCACACAATTAGAGAGGACTCCCTCCTGCCGTACCGCAGATAAGCATCACCTGCTGGCTGTATAGATTGGAACAGGCCCTCCAAGGTTGTCTGGAGGTCTCTCTGTGTTCGGCTCGGCATTCAACACAAACACCACGAAAGCTCGCTTCTCCGAGGAGATGGAAGGGAACGTGGGAGTGTGAGTCGTGACCTTGTGTGGCACGGGGTCACGGGGAGTAAGAAGGCGACGAGGTGGATGGCGCGGCCCCTGAGCAGAAAGTGACAAGGTCGCCGCGTTGTTTTTTTTCGATGGGCGGGAGGAGGCCGTTTAGTTAGCTGACAAGGGGCCACGGCAAATGGGCTTATCGCAGGACGCGGACCCCAAGGTGAGAAGGGGCAGAGTCCCATTCAAATCCAATCTGAATTTAATGCTATGGTGAACATGATTGTTTTCCATGTTGCACATCAAAGCCTTCTGTGAGTGTTTTCTTGTGATCCGATCTGAAGAAACAAGAGAGCAAGGTGCCTTTTAATAGCTACTCCACCAGGACGCAGGATTACTAAGATCCAACAAGTTTATCGAGTGGCTGCTTCCCTCGGGCTCGCAGGCTCCGGCGGTATCGTTCGGTTTCAGCTCGCGCCACCGGTGTTCTGCTGTGAGAGCTGAGAGACGTGGAGATTCTGAGGTGAAACTGCAGCAGGATCGCCTCAGATCGCTCAAACGAGCTCATCCCACCTACGGGGTACATGTCAGTGAGCTGTGATCAGGTCTGACTGTGTTCTCTCACCACAACTCTGGCTGACATTCACCCCCAGAATATTTTCACGAGTTTCAGTGGAGAGCGCCGCCACCAACTCTCTGCAAGATCGTGAGAACTGACATGCTAATGCTGTGACACGGTGCTTCCTCTGTGTGTTAACGGTGGGAACTGAGTATTTCACCAATGACATGCAAAGTTCTGACCACATCCTGTACTTTAAAAATATGTGAAAGTAACGACTCTCAGCTTCTGTCTGATGTATTTTGATGCTGTGCGACACAGGGAAGGATCTGGCAGGGCGGTCACAGTTCAGCAGTCGCAGAAGCCACGATAAGACAGCGTCAAATTTGACTAAATGTCAAGGTTTGGGTTTCCTTTCTCAACAAGTGGTGAGGCTGAATCATTGCAGCTCCATTCCAGTAAATCCTTCTGTCACACTGTTGTAGAATCATGTTGCACCGTGCAGAGTCTCTGCAGTGATCACCTCTGGTTAAACCAAGAATCCGTAATGCTCTGAGGTCCACTTAGCCCGGCTTCACTAACATTAATAATGCAGAACATTTTCCTAATGAAGGAACATATTTTTTCTTTTCCATTTTTCTTTCAACATGTTGGATAACTGTGTTAATCAAGGGGCTTTACTTTCAGATTTCCTCTCTAATGGCATATCCAGTGGAAGGAAAAGGTCATGGTGGTAATAGACTGATGTGTAGTCCTCGGGGAGATTCTCTCACTCTCACTCTCTCTCTCTCTCTCTCCGTCTCCTCTCGGCCCCAGACAGACCGTCTCAGTCCTCAGACATCCTCATCTGCCTCCCACTGCGCGCAGCCCAGCTCGCCAGGATTTCAATCACAGGGCCAAATGGAATTATTAAGAGGTGTTAAACTTATTAATCATTAAATTAGCTAAATGATCCTCCAAGTACAGCCCAGATGAATGACATGTCATTTCCTAATGCAATTCGCCTCTCCGGCAGGTGAAGGTCAGGAGACGGCCCACAGCGTGGCAGCTGATGGCCGCTTTTTCTTTCTTTTTTATAAAAAGCCCCCCCTCATTTCATCTTCCTTCCTTCTTTCTTTCTTTCTCTCTTTCGTTCTGGGCATCTCTACACTGCACAGCATGCTTTCAAAATACAAAATGCAACACGTAAAGTGGCTGCACATGCAGTGACCGAAATAAAAAATGGCTAAAACCAACTAAGTCGATAAAGAAAGAAAGAAAGAAAGAAAGACACATCCTGTCATCATTTCCCTTTTGCTATAAGACACGTACCAAAGTTTCAGTTTCCTTCTTATCTTGATTTGATTGGTGGGAAAGAAGTCGAGCGTATGTGAAACACACCTCCTACATAACACCTATGCTCTCTGTGTTTTGTATAAGGTGACATTCTCTTGATATCACATCCGTAGTCATCCCATGGGAACTAGAATACACAGACTTTTGAGTTAATGTCAGCCGTCTCCTGGCACCTGATTGACCTTTCGTTGTCGCCGTGCACTCATGTAGGTTCGAACAAACACTCGCAATATTTATCGTCGCGGCGCACGTTTTTTCACACTGGCGGTCTGATAAGATCTCCGGATTCAGCGTTCAGTCGGCATAATTTCATTTAGTCATTTACGCAGTCATATTATGAGCCTTTTCTCCTCTTTCCTTTCTGATTTATCTTCGGCGTAACATAGCAGAACCGCTCAAAATACGACGGTGCCAGGCAATCAGCGAGGTTATTACAGAATTTACAGAAGGCTAACAAAGCGTACCTCTGGTCCGCCAATTACAGCTGCAGTTAAGGTCAGCGCCGTGGATGAGCAGGCTGAGCGGATTTGGGGGGGCGGACGCCACAAGGTCACGGCAGCTAAATGTAAAAGGCTTTCTGCTGAAAAGCTCTTTGGAATGAAACATTTTAATATACATTTTACTTGAACGTACACATTTTTCTTGCTTTGGCTGGAATTGAAGACCACGGTGCTGAGATGTGGTCAGGTTGCTCCGAAGATGTCCTTGCTTTCTGCTTACCTGGAAATTACACGCCTTGCCACCGCCATCAATTCAGTGTTTGCTGCCATACCTGTGTGTGTATGCGTATGTGTGCGTGTGTGTGTGTGCGACATACACACCGGCAGTGCAGCTTACAGTCCTGAGGGATTTAAATATCATTTTAATTAATCTGCTCACCTGAATTTAATGAGACATGTCCAAGGGGCTGTATCCATGTGTGAATGTGTGCATGCGTGTGTCCGTATACGAGTGTGAGTGGAGCCGTGTGTGTGTGTGTGTGTGTGTGCTGTATGTGCACGTGCATCTATATGTTCAAGTGTGCGTGCCTGTGACTAATGAAGTTCATTGCCGGACTTCAAATTGCCTCCTTCATTTGGTCTTTGTAAATTTGCATATATTACCTGTACGCCGGCCAGAGAGACGACGGCGACAAGATGAAAGTGGGATCAATGACAAGGGAGTCTTTGTTTACACGAGAACGAGGCCTCCTCCACAAGGAAAACGGCGCTACATTTATATCACAGATGAGTCTCTGGAAATCAATTCCATCTGATATTAATACCGGTATGATTGTATAATTAGTCCGTGATCAATACGACATTGATTCCAATGCAAACAAGGGATTAGAGCCTCCTGTGTTCTCTGGACAGTTCAGCAGACATGATCTGGACATGTTCGACAGGCTGACCAGCTGGCCTGCGCAACCTTGACCAAGTTTACGTCAATACGCGATTGAGCAGAACACAGAGGTTATGGGAAAATGTAGAATTGGAAGTTACCAAAAGAAAAGGTCTTTTAACATCCCGTCAATACACATTCAAAGTTTGATTTTTACCGGCCTGATACTCCATGATAGCACAAACTCTGCTGAAATAAGTCATGAAGTTATATATATATATTTGCAGATCAACAAATGGACTGTATTCTAGTAAAAACTGTAACTGATATGAGCACAATAGAGTTCATTTTACTTAACATTACTTAACAGAGGAGGAAGTGAAGCAGCTGCGGCGTCCAAACCACGCTTCCTCCACAACACACCCACTTGTACAGGGTGCTGTGGTGCTGCAGGAAGACAATAGACCATAGCAGATCAAAAGTAAATGAAAATGTTCATAATAAAGGTCGCAATTTCAGCAACTACGAGGGAAAGAAAAAAATATAACCTAGTCTTTGCGTTTGAAGCATATCAATAAATGACTTTCACAGCAAATAATGTGATCTAATGAAAAGACAAATTTCTTCTTCCTCTTCTTCTTCTTCTTCTTCTTCTTCTTCTCTCAATCTATGAATTGATGCAAACAAAATGTGGAGAAAAAAAAGATGGATGATGATAAGCAGTTACACCGTCAAGGGCTTTTATTGAAGATACAGAAAGGGTCATTCTGTATGTGCTGCAGTTGTGAGCAGAGTCAAAGTTTGCTGTCTTGGTTCAGTCGGAGGAGCCTCTTATTATTATTTTATTATCGTCATAAGTACAGGTGCAATGTTCAACCCTCAGCTGCATTATATATGAACGTGATAATGCATTTTTTGGTCTCTTCTGTGACCAAATAAGCCCCGAAAATGACCTGCACGACCCGTATTTTGAAGTTCGACCGCCTTCATCTTTCTTCACGTTAGTGCTGCTACTGCAAATACGTACATGTCAAATTCTTTAGCTTTAATGCAAAAACAAGGAAGAAAGGAAGGAAAGAGAGAGACGGAAGAAAACAATGAGGATATGGATAAGTTGGTTAGAAGGTAAGATCATTTAGAACATATATGTATCTAGTTTAAAATATAATAAGGGTTATGTTCAAATGTAACTTCTACCTTTGTGCAGTTTTCCACCGTACAACTTTCCACACACACGCGTTCATGTTTACATTGTGATTAATTCTCTGTCTCGTCTCCGGGCCCGCAGCATCACTTTGTGTTTGTGCATGTGTGTGTTTCTGTTTGTGTTGAGCGCGACCGCTGTCAGGACGTGGTTGTCAGTGTGAAAGACGACAACAAACATGCGAGCGCGCTGCCAGAAATTACACAATAGGCGTACACCCGGCACCCCCCCCACCCCCCACCTCCAGTCACAATTGCCTGTTTCTCTCTGTTGTGCCTTTGTTTTGCCCGGCCTCATTTGTGATGGTATTTATCTCGGTAAAGGATACAAAAACCTCGCTCTTGTCTGAAAGAAGAGTCATTTACAATCATTTACATTAACAAAAAAAAACTGTATTTTACCATTACAATAACCTCAGACAATGGCGTGTATCCGCCTCGTTCATTTTCGAGCGACGAATGAACAGAGGTAGCACGCGCTCTCATTGTTCTGGGCAGAAATGTGCCACAGACGCAGCCGTCTCCTCTGTGCACTTTGTGTATTAGATAATGAGAAGATGCTGATAAGTGCCTCAATACAATCTGCTCCCCCATTGGCTAATCCACATCATTCAGCATTGTGGGGATCACAATGATGGTTTATTATTGCTCATTCTGAGCTCAACAATGATTTAAACATTTACAATATGGGAACAAACACGCCGCCTTAGATCACTCATCCATTTAAGAGGATGCCAGTTCTGCTTAGTGGCAGCCGCGCTGCTCGGAGGCTGTAGATCATTGTTAGTCTCAGAGCTCTTCAGAAGATGCCTACCTTTGAAAAAAGCTGCGCCGAGAGAGGGGAAAATATAGCGAGGATGCCCGATGTACAGTACGCGAAATGAGGTACAAGTGAGCTTAATTACACACCCGGATACATGTAGGTTTACAGTGAAACACAGAGAATGAATCAAGGGTGGAACTCCGTCGTGATGTGGCCGCAGTAAATGTTCCCATTTCCCGAGGATCTTATAAAGACGGAACATCTTGTGTTTAGCTCATCTATCTGTCCCTCCTCCGCCGGGCACCTGGGGTATTGGATTCCACCGACGCTCAGGCCCCTTAATGAGAAGCAGAACGACACCTTCATATTATAGCTTGTGCCCTACCTCTCTCCATTTCTATGACTTGCTTTAATAAATTACTGTCCAATAAGAACTTTTATGATCTTGGCATATGTTGCCTTTTATAGGTGAAAATAATTGCGTTCCCGGATCGCCCTGCCCGTTCTGAACATGAGAATGAGACCAGCGGAGCCTACAAAATGAGATAGTTTCACAGTGTCTGCACAAGTCCTTCTCATTTGGGTCGTTACGCCCCCCCCCCCCTCCGTCTCTCTCAGTTTCCTGGTATACCTTCACAAGCACCACCCCCCCCTCCTCCCTCTTTGCCACTCTCAGCTCCACTCATGCCTGGAGAGGCCCGCGCTTGCATGCCAACAGGCACTCTTAAACCCACAACACCATCCCCCAATCGTCAGCACACACACACACACACACACACACACAGTCTCGTTTTTGAGTTCCCACTGAAGTGTGACAGAAGCCACTTGACAGGTGACACACACACTTGATGTTATCGGGTCAGGGCCAGAGATTCAGCCTCTTGAGTGATGAGAGACTGTCACTCGCATTGTTTATCTGCGCTACAGGAGGGGAGAGAGCCGAATGACGGAGAGAAAGCGAGTGCTTCTTTCTTTCTTTGCCATATATCACTCAAGGGGAAAGTGAGGGAGGGGGGAGGCAAAGAAAAAGACAGAACCCCTGCTCCCCGCAGCCGAGAGAGAGCACCACATGTGGACTGATCCGGCCACGACCCATGACTCAAGCAACTTTTGAACATCGAAACTGCAAGGATACTCACGGTACAGGCGATGATATGATTCATTACGCGTTTTTTCCACTGAAAGGCCAGAGCAGACGAGAGAGTCACACGGGCCTACAATAGAAACCCTCCTCAATCATTTAGAGAAATGTGCTGGAGTCGGCTCGCAAATTGATGCGGCTTTGTTATCGGCATTGTCAATTGATTACACCTAGGGCGATAATGAAATAACTAATTGAATGTGTCCTCTTGTAAACAGTTTGTTGAAACGTGCAAAACACGAGCGGCCGCGTCCCGCCGTCCCCTCAGCGCGAGTGTGAGCGGCTTTTAATTAATTTAAGACTGAGCCTGATAACCTTCACAAAACTATCAGCCACGCCTGTGGTTGCAGGCAACGAGTGTAATGTCATTGATAAAACCACAAAATGGGCAAATATCCCAAAAATGATTGGTAATCCAGCAGATGATCTTACGTTTTCGGTGAGATATGATAACCAACAGCTGTTCAGCCAAGGCCAAGGTAAAGTGAAACTTAACCTCCCAGCTCTGTCTTACAGCCGGGGAGCCAGGGGTCAAAGGTCATCGTTTCAGAGACTGTGGTTTTCTTTGTATTTCATCATGGATATAATGAGTGAAAAGACCCAGCACTTGCAGAAGAGACACAAATGCCCCTGAAGGCCCTTTATAATTAAACTCTCTCATTCTCCTCACTTTCTCTTTGTCTTCATTAAGTGTCCCCTTCACGTCTGTCTCATATCATCGCCGGGAAAATATGCACAAGTGAGGAGGACAGTTCAGAACACGACACGACACGTTTCTTTTTTTTCTTGTTACAATAATTATTTATTAAATTTAAAATATCTTTAGCACAGATTAAAAATTAGACACTTCCATCTACCATGAGCGCCTTGGGGGGTTTAACATGGTTCTAACATGGTTGAAAATAAACACTCTTAGAAACCAAAAAAGATTTCTCCCGACTTCCTCCATCGCTATCTTCATAAAATGTCACATTAGAGTTGCTAGGGCAGAGGCAAATTTGGCATGTAGACAATCATCGTTTTCCCACTGGACATATAGTATTAGAAAAAAAAAACAGTTTTCAAAGTTTTTCAAAATCTCTTTCCCCTTTGCAAATCATGATTTGGAGAATTTGGAATGAGTCAAAATTGCTTGTTGTACCAGCTTTATAGGTTTTTTTTTTAATGGTTTTGCATTCATCTATCAGACACAAATGCACGCCGCTTTAAAATAGCAGCAACACTTTTTAAAGCTGGTGATTCGTCTTTTTGGTGTGATAACTCAAATGGCAGCCCACTTTCTACTGCTTTTAAGCAACGTGTTTTTGTTTTTTTTTCGTTTTTTTTTTGCCATGGCATTTTATTGGCTGTGTTAGACACTAAGGATATGTAATTAATTATTAAGTGTATGCGCGTGAACGTGCAGAGGCAATGAGAGAAAACTACAAAGTGTATGGTCAGACTGCCACCGTTCTCCTCGTCCTCTCGTTCCCCCCTGACCCCCGGCTGTTTCCACAAACCAGTGATTTATGGTCCTTTTTGCCTCAGCCCTACCTTATGAAACATAAAAAAGATAACAAGTAACATGAGCAGAGCACTGTAGTAAATGGCAGGCCGATGCATTAGTTATCAGTAAGAAAACATTAACAGCAAAGACATATATTTTTCCAGTTTTGAAGTTGTTTACAAACCATATCCTTGTTCACAATTTATTACGTTTTTCCATGTTTGATTTTTTTTTCTTTTTTTTTTTTTTTTTCTTCTTTGTCGTCATTACATGCCATATGAGAAGTCTGGATTACAAAAAGTACCTGAACAAATTGCTTGTATATTAGCATGCATAGCTGTTTTTGTATTTACATCCTATTTACAGAACCTCGAAACCAAGAAGAGAAGGGATCTACGATACATTTTCCTTTCATGTGTGTCATTTACATTTCTAGGATGGAGAACAAAAAAAAAAGCAGCCTCATACCGATTTGCAGAGTACACAGGACATGCACATAAAATAGAACGTTTGCTTGACTGAACAAAGGGTGTTGTTTTTTATTCCCTATCGCCGAGAAAAAGGAATAGCTCAATTCTCTAACAGGCTCTACGTCTCTGACTGGTGCTACTGCATTGCATAACACAGATCTATTTTTTTTTTCCTCCCTTTTGTCTGTATTGCGCACCAGTGTCTGAGCACAGGGGGCTCGGAAAGGTTAATTTACGATGTTAACCGTGCCGTGAAGGGAAAAGCAAATAGGAAAGAGCATGCACAGCACCAGAGAAGGACATTAAGCTGCGGCTACATCTTTCTCTTTCTCCCTCTCTCTGTCTGTCCGGTGACAACAGTAGGGGCCCCCCTCGATGTGTACAGAGACACGGGGCTATCACCATCCATCACTGCAGACACACTGAAAGGATCTTTCACCAGTGATCGGGCTGCAAGCAGGAGCCCCACTGCTGACACCTCAGCATTTATTTATTATCATTATTATTATTTTTTTTATCAAAGTGTCGCCCGCAGCCGCAGGAGAATGCCCCTATCAACGTAACACATGTGTGCAAGAAAATAAAAAAAGACATCTGTTGGACAGTTTAGTTAACAGGATACAAAGGTGATGACAACAAATGCAAACTCTGTCATCTACAGTCAAAAACAAGAGAACAAACAACTCCAAAATATAGTGTAAGACCACATCTGTGCACATTTGACTTCTCTTATGTGTCCGTTTTTGTTAAAAGAGTGGAAGACTTGGATATATTTAGACTGCAGACAGTATTTGTGGTCCGGGGGCCGGTAACCTACTCAGGGGGGCGTTGCAGTCATTAAAGATATTGCTCATTTAGAGAGAATAACATCGGTACCGCGTCCTTAATTCTCCCCCTCTACTACCGGTCCTGTGTCCACCTCCAGCTCATTTACACTCAACCTCTAATATAGGCAATCAACAGCACTATCCCCTCACTGGGGGTCCATAAACACTTGATTTCACAGAAACTGCCTTTGATAAAAGGAGGGAGGCGACCGCAGGAGCATGTTAATGTGCTTTCCCATAAAGCTTATCTCTGACTGGGGTCACGGAGGCCAAGTGGCGAGGGGCTGATCGCCATAGCAATAAGACCCTAGAAGCCGTTACGGCAGCTTACGACCCCTCTGACAATAACAGAGCCGACCAAGGCCTACCTTTGGATAATCAAACCCCTCATCCAGGCCCATGTGGGAAATAATGTGGACATTTACTACAGTACAATTGAAATGAGGGCCGAGCACAAATTAACCTCTGGTAACAGAGCAGGGGCTCGTTGTGATAGGAATCATAAATTTTTAATTGTCCACCAGCAGCAGTATTTTTCAAACGTCTGTAAATACAAAATCATGAGCCACTGGGACACGACTACCGTTTAAACAAAAGTTCAAACAAAGTCGTGCCAGAAAAAAAATAAATATCAAATGTCCCTTTAGCTTCAAAGGCAACAGATTTCCTCGAAAACATATTTTTTTAAAAGGTATGTATTGTTTTCGACGTCGAGCTGCATAATTACGTTTCCTCTATTTTTGTCAGGTGAATGTGATGATACTGTATAATTTAGCGGACTAAAGACGGGAGCTTTTGAAGAACACTTTGATAGCATATGGTTATCTCCCGCTGTGTCACACTCTCTGCTCCGTAGGGGGCCCAGAAGGGACGTATGCGCAACTTTCTGGACTCCGCTAAACTTTTCACTTCTCTGAAACTGAAGGATTACACCCTGTTCACAGCAGGGGGAACAGCATGCGTCCTAGCATCTCCTCCCTTGAGCCACTTTAATCTCCACTCTACACCCCGAAGACAAACCCTGATGTCCCCTCAAAGCGGAGCCGGGCTCAGAAGGCAGAGTTTAATTTGACGATTCCCTGTGTGTCCGTCCCAGGTCTTTGCGTGATCGCAATCAGCTCGGCGACCAGAGAGTCCGCTCTGTGTGTTCCATATACATTAGCTTCATCAATTGTGTTTCAAAGCAGGCAAATTGGAGTCTAGTTAAGCTGTTTTTGCCTGCCGTTAATTTTCTCTCTTTCCTGGCTCAGGTGCAGGAGACTAAATCAAGCTGTCAGAAACCAGACTGCACAGCTAAACGGTGCAGGCTGAAATGCCACCTGTCCACAGCTTCTGGCGATTTATTATCCCCCCCCATTTATTTATTTCTATAGTGGCAACTTGGGGTATTTGTAAAAGTCCCCGCTGCTCCTGACAAACACAGCCTGCTTGTGTTTTTGATACATTCACGTACAACCCCTTTACGTGAACGCTCGGGCTATTTCGCCGCGGCTAATGGCTGCCAAATGGATGTGTTTTTCCTCCATTACCTAATCAGATGCTAAAGATTTGGTTTACAGCATTTATCAATGGTATTACACCGAGGTCAGCCCCAGAGCATTTACTCCAATTGAGGCATTTTGGTTAATCTGATTCTCTCTCGTCCCCCCCCCTTTCGCCAAATCTTCTTGTGAGCCCATCTCGTCTCAGCGAGGGGCTCGATGGCTAACTGCTCACCCAGGGCACAAGCTTATGCGCAGGCCAGAGTGCGGTGGGAGTGAGGGGCTTTAAAGGCTGTATTATTCATCCCTGTCATTAGCTGTGTGACATAAGGAGGTCTGCTCCGTCTTTGCGACTGTCTGGCTATTAGAACGACCCTCATCCACCGTATCTCTCCATCCAAATCCGCGCTGCTTCTCATGCTACATGTTTAAGCCTTTTTTTACAAGTTCTCTTTCAGTCAAAACGCACAAACCAGTGTTTGTGTGAGCGACGCGGCGAACACAATACTTCGAGCTCTCTCACGCGAGTCATTTTTCAAGAGCCTCGGGTCGGCCTGGATGTCAGGATTACGGCCGAGCAGTTGACATGGGGTTGCCTCACTGTAATCCTTTCACCTCTGACCCCCCTCCGACTCCCACTACCCCGATGTCTGGCTGGAGGTCACTGTTAATCATGACACCCCACCAGACGCAGAGTGTGTGTGTGTGTGTGTGAGGGAGAGAGAGAGAGGGAGAGAAAGGAAAAGAGCATGGATGTGTGTGCCCCTGCATATTTCTACATTATAGAGTCCATGAGTTGAAGGAGCTGCTGGTTCCATTGGTGTTTTTTTTTTTTTTTTCTCCTATTTCATATTCAAGTTTTGAAGATTCAACAGTATCGTCGACGTTACTTAACACAGGAACACAGGATGATGTTACAACCATATGGGTTTTTGCGATACTGCCACCGTTTTTAAGTATTTTGATTCTGAGAAACTTTAGCTTGTGCTCTCTTAGCGGCACAGGTATCTAAATTTTAAGCTCCCTGATTGGATGTCTCTTGCTGACATGTACATTAGGAGTCGTAGTTAACTTCCACCCCTCCATCGTTGTTCTGACGCGCTCTTTGCCTGCCTGAGCTGTGTTACATCGCTTAAGTGAACTTGTTGAGAATACGAGAGAAACACTAGGGTTACTGGTTTGTGCCACCTTCCTATTTGTTTTGAAAGTTATGTTGTAGATAAGTAAGTCATGTCTATCTTTTTTTTGTGGTCTTCTTGTAAAGATAGAGATTAATCAGGCATCCTGTTGTTGTATTAATGTGAATGTATTTGGTTCAACCACCTTGTTCATCCTCCCCTAAATTATGAGAACCTTTGTTTTGAAGTATCGTGCTGAGCAATTGTCTCCGTTTGGCTGTATTTTCACAAAAAATAGGTAACAAAGTAGTCCTTCCTTCATAGTTAACCTCATAGTTTTTATGTGCGGAAGCTTCTGCCTTCGACTTTTTATCAAACTTGTGAATCTTTTTGTTTTCATGATCAACGACTGAGAATCTCTATTTGACCTACAAAAGTGGTCTAACGGTTGAGTCAAGTAACATTGTTTGTGGGAAACAATGAATAGGCTTTTTCCCTCAACAGCTCCTTCCACTTCATCACTCCGTTATGTAATGTGAAGTTCATCTATTGTGGCGTTTTCATTTGCCGGAGTTGTTACATATACCATCATGCCAGCATGCTGACTGCTCTAAATGAAACTGTTAGCAGTAAGCCTGGTTGAAATTTAAGACTACGGGTTGTATGGGCCTTCCTGTCGACACCCGACCGCCCACCTTTGTACCTATTGTCTGTCTCGCAGGTTGTTTTTCTCCCCGCTGTTCTGCCTCTGTGTTTACTCTGTTGCTCGGCCCTGGTGTGTATCTGCTTCAGCGGTCCACAGATGTATGTGGCACACGCACAAGCCCGCCAGCGATGACACTAATGTAGTGTTTAGTCAGGAACACACAGACTTATTAACCAGTTGAGAGAATGAGCTGGATGGTAATCAAATAAAGCAGCCGTAAGTTAATAAGCTGCATGCGCAGTGGAGTAAGCCGCGGCGAGGATCTGTCGGGACTGGCGTGGCGCTTGCATGCTGCTACTGGTGCTTTCGGCGTGGTTAAGTGGAGATATTACATTTGTGTTTTTCACAGAAATATAAACATATGAATATCTCTTAACTTGATGCTACAAATTGCCGTCTCTTTCCCCGCCCTTTCCCTTGTCTTGTTTATGGATCAGACATGGGTGAGGCGCCTCAGTGGCCCGGTATGACTCAGAACCCTCTCTGCCTAATCCAAAAACAAGATTGTGTGGCTGCTTTGTCCTGCTCTCACACTGACCACAGAGATGCATGGGCCGCCTCGCTGACAGAGATCGTATCTATCCAGAACAAAAGGGAAATGGGACGAGGACGAGGCGAACGAAGATAGAAAAAGTCAGGGGATGGTCTGTCGTGGTAAAGAAAGGTAGGAACCTAGTGTCTAAGAAAGAGGTGGGTGAATGGGGGAGGAAGGCTGATTAAGTGGGGCCCGTACGAGGGAGGTGGAGGAGAGAAAGGCAGCGGACGGGGCCCAATAGGGGGTAAATCTGAATCAGTAGCGCTCTATATCCTTCATATGCCTGCCCCCCTCCTCCCTCCCACATATCCATCATGTTAATATACCTACAGCGTGGCCCTCTGGGTAATATATCTTTGACCTGTGATTACGCTAACAGCTTATTGTTTGCACACTGAACAATCCCATTATGTCGACGATCTGTTTACATACAGCCTTGCTGTTTAGATTAGCATGGTGCGTGTGTGTGTGTGTGTGTGTGTTTGAGAGAGAAAGAGAAAAAGAGCGAGGATGTGCCTCCATGGGTGCACGTCCACGCGTTCTGTATATGAACATGTGCATCTATGCATGTTTGCGTACATGCGCCGACCCCGGTCAGGGTCACTGCCGGATACGAGCGCACGTGCTCGCCTGACTGTCGGGGCTGGAACAACACAGAAGCTGCGCTCAAACGCGCAGAAACGGCAAGTCGACCTGTCACACGTCACCTGCAGCTGCGTAGAAAAAAAAAAACGGGGCTTTGTTTGACTTCTGAGAAAGTGGAAAGCCTCGAGGCTCAGAGAAGATCAGCGCTTGCTCAATGTCTTGTTTCCTACCACACGCAACGTCTCATGTCTGAGTGACATCTTCATCCTTCCTGTATTTTTTAAAATCTGCTTTAACTAATCACTGCTAAGTCACGAGGCCTAATTTCGAGTTTGTTTACATGTTGACTGTAAATATGCTCATGTGATACACGGCGCTCTGACAGCGTTTGAAATAAGATGATTTCTTTATATAAATTGTTTGGACACGGGGACATACAAATTAAGTCGTCTACAAGTACCTGCATTCTGCTGAAATGACAAATTCTGACAAAGAGGGTGCACTGAAAAAAGTTTAATTGATCTGATTAGTTTCATTGAAAAAATGATTTAATTTCTCTCCACTTTTACAGTTTCACTCATTAAAGTTTTGTCCACGGAGAGTGCGGATGTAGTGTAGTGGGCAGGCACTGAAGAATCACTGGGATAGAAGGGTAACAAGTATTTAAGCACAAGCCCGAACATCTGGTCGAGCTGAGGGCCGTTCTCATTAACACAAAGTTGACCTCAGACGGGACACGAGGTCACGACAGCCCAGAGAGCCGCATGACGCTCTAACAGTTTGAGGTCAGGGGGTTATTAAAATCTCCAAGGTGGCTGCCAGTCAGAAAAACAGAAAATCCAAAAGGTGGAAAAGAAGCGGGAGAAGACCTTAAATTTTTAGTCAAATAAGTCTCTCCCCCGGCCCTCGCTTTCCTTTCTCTGCTCTCCGCCGCTCTGCTCTCGGACTTCTCTGGCAGCGCGCACACTCATTGAGATGTGCAAATCCCTTTGACATAGGATGAATAGACAGTTGCTGGCAGGATGCCCCGTGCCACTTTGTGCGCTGCCACTTAATTGGAGCGCCCCAGTTTGCCTTCCCTCCTCTCTCCTCCTACCCACGCTCGCTGTGGCCAGGTTCCGCCTGACATCAAAGGCGAGGTTACGCGTTAAAAACCTTTGAGCCGAGCGGAACCCTCGCGACGGAAAGAGGAGCGGAAAAGACTTTTTTTCTGTCGCGTTACTGTGAATTCGCTCAAATCAAAGTTGGGTAGATGCGAAGCTGACAAAAGGGAGTTTAGAGAGTCGGTCCGCTGACCACCTGCGCGACCTCCTCTATGAATAATGGTCACGTTCCATCTACAAGTCGGCATGCAAAGTACAGCAGCACTGCACATAATGGATACACTGTACATATATACAGCAACGTGTTCGAGAGGCGCTGTGTGTGACTGTGCATCTGTATGCGTGCGCTCGTATGTGTGAGTGCGGTTGTGTTTGTCTTGTTTTTTCTCCATCGGTAGCGTTCTGAGCGACTCTCTCCTCACGAGGCTCTAAGGGACATGCAGCAGAGAAGTGGGCCGAGGGGTACAGAAGTGTGTGTGTGTGTGGGGGGGAGGGGGGTGTCACTGATATATATATATATATATATATATATATATATATATATATATATATATATATATATATATATATATATATATATATATATATATATATATATATAAGTCATGATTTTCTGGATGCACAGCACACACTGAGAGGTAGAGGATGCACGATGGTGGAGATGAGGCGTTCAACGACTTGCATTTTCCCTGTTGTCCATGCAAAAGGTCTGTCCCGTTCTTCACCGGCGACGGGGTAACCTTTTTAGGTCGTCCGTTCATTGGCTCGGCGTATTATCTGTCGCTCCATTTGGTTATCTTCGCAGAGGGCAGAGGCCTCATGTCTAGGTGTTCTTTTCCCACATGTGTGGGCTCAGGATGGGCGCGCACCGGGTCGGGACCATGCAACGAGGGAAGCTGCCCCTCTCTTGCTACAGCAGTTACAACCCGCTCACGGAGAGGGAGAGGGCGATTATTGCCATGGGAAAGAATAAATAGGAGAACAATATAAATAAAATATAAATAAAAATATATATATGTGCCAGTGTGGTCTCACGGCTCAGGTGACCCGCCCGCTATTCTCCTTCAGTTTGACCGTTCGTTTCCCGGTGGAACTGATGAGAAAACAAACTGCTGCCTTCTGATCCTTGCATGGTAGTCAAATAATAACATTACCTATAGCTAATGCCTTTACACACCTATTCAAATACATAGGAAAAGTGTCCAGGTACCTGGGACTATGTCCTTAACTACCAGAAAACAAGTATTTTAAACTTCTCAAAAAGGTTTGTCTGAAATATTCCACATATTGAGATTTGTGATCTACTAGGGGAGTGGTAAATATACACTATAGTCTGTTCCATGCTGTTGTCTTCATTCATCTCTATTTACATGTACTAATGTGGATATTGAGGAGGAAGACTAGGCCGTTATGTAAAGAGAATAAGAAGAGTAGGAAGTACAATTTTTTTTTTCTTTTTTTTTTTTACAGTCCAAATAACTCCAAAGAGTCGCGAAAACGATATCGGGAAATGATAATTACATGACCTCTGAGGAGGTAAGAAGACTTCATATGGAAAATATTTACCCATGAGTACTCTATCCACAGACATGAAGTTGGTGAGAGCGACTTGGTATGTTTCCTATATTAGGAATAAGAATAGGATTTTATTATGATCTATTTACAGGAGCATGCATCAACGATCTTCCCACCAAAGTGAAAATAGTCCATCCGATTGGATTCATCTGCCGCCGTCAACCGTCTCATGAGTATGAGTCTGTCTTGTTTTTGTCTTTCTTTCTTTTCTTTTTTTTATTCTTTTCTTCGTGTTTCGTAGAAAAAAGCTGGAGGTAAAACATCAGGGAGGGAAACAGGAGTAGTAAGAGGCTTTCAAGAATTTCACTGTCGGGGATTTGGAGGGATTTCAGCGGGCCTTGTCTTTTTGTTGTTCTTCAGTGAAGTCATTTTTGAATGTTGTGCTTTGTAGGTGTCTCCGTGTGATTGGTCATCCGCTCTGACGTCATCACTGCTCGGTCGTTGGGTTACCTGTCGACACAAAGAGAGGGATGTGGGGGGGAGAATAGGGAGGAGGGGTCGGACAAGAAAAAGGAAAAAAAAAGAAGGGATTAAAGTTTGACTCAGAACACAAGTCCTCTCACATACTTTTCTTTATGTTGTGCGTCCATGAACACACACACACACACACACGGGACCATGAGGCAGCGAGTGACCTGTACTGGACCTTTGTCTGAGCTCGTCCAGGCTTTATGGTGACACACAGTGAGTCACAGTCACTGTATTTGGGGGGTTGGGTGGGCTCTGCTGTCACTGGTGCCAGTGTAAAAACAAAGGCGGCGTGACCACCCTGTGAGTGTACATGGCGAGCCCACTTGGCTGAGATTCAGACTGACAGTGGCGTCAGCATGGGGGGGTGACTCTTTGATCAGCTTCAATTAAGGCCAAGGAGAGACGAGCAAATTCAGTGTGGATGAGTCCACTCCGTGTCTGCTCCCCTCTACGTTACTTAATCCCTTCGCGTTGGAAAAAAAACTTCAGACATACAAAATACTGTTCTTTCTCGTGTTGTTTTGTGTCTTGAAGCACGCAAAGTTTTGTGAGCAGCTCGCGCACTGTGTTAGGATGATTCATGTAGCCAGAAGGAGCGCTTTGTGGGTGGGCCATTAGACACAGAGACCATAGTGGAATTCAGCCGCTATCTACTGGAGATCCAATTACATGACCCTACTGTAAAGGTGCCTCGCCTGCACCCAATATAAATCACCATAAACAAAGCAAGTATTGACATTGCTTTGCATACTGTTGCAGCTCCGCTCATGCCCGTAAAATCTGAAGTTATTATCATAGCTGTAAACACCCAATTCAATCAAAGACGGTGCATTTTATTAGCTATAAGATTTTGAATTGTTATATTCACCGAATGTGATCTCAGTTTTCCCAATAAGTCTGCAACTAACGATCGTTTTCATTATCGATTCCTTTGCTGTTTTTCATCAGTTTCTTAGAACCCAATGTTCCATCTTCATATTGCTTCTTTCACCAAACCAACAGTCCCAAACCTCCAAAGACTCTTTAGTTAACGTCAGAAATGACAAAGCAAAGCAAATCCTCCCATTTAAGAGGCTGGAACCAGTGAATGTTTGACATTTCACCCGAAAACGGCTTAAAGAATTTACTGATTATCAGAATAGTCGGCATTTGATTTTTCTTTCAAGCGACCACTCGATTCTAATATTTCAGCTCCATTTTCCAGAGACATGGAACGCCACAGACAACATGTTGCAGTTCAGTCGCCGGGATATAATGTTAGCCGTTAACGTTTTTGTAAACCACAGATATATCCTAGATTGACATTTGTAGCAAATGTGGCATATCACGTTCACATTAAATACTTGTTACCTGACTTTTACATCAGAGGGTGATAGGGACGGTGGTGGCATTATTACAGCCAACAAGCGTGCTAAATGGCCGATTGAAGTTCACACCAGTGGATATTTTTAGGGACACCTGGGGATATCTCCAGCTGCTTTTGTGGTGACAACTGGGTATTTTATTCAGGAGACCTGGGAATATTTTCATCCGTGGTTGTGGCATCCAAAAACAGGTATTTTAAGCCAAACCGTGGTGTTTTTTTCTGCACGAGCAAAGGTCTGTGCCAAGCGAAGTGCCTAATCGAACGTAAAGTGGAATCATAAAGAAATGTTGGTTTTGCAGAAACATACTTAATGAACATTTACTCTGGTGATTAGGTTGGTTGTGCCATGTTTTTTTTCTGAAAAATGCAGCAAAACTACAATTGTATCTCTTCAGTTTCTACCTTGTCATAAGCAGACATTTCCAATATCAATGTCCCCACACACATACAGTAGATCTACAACGGCCCCGCTCTCAGTTTGCCTTCCACCACTTGCGGTGCGGATCACTGCGAGCTACATGTCTCTGTTATGTCCACCTTTTTTTACGCGGCAGTGAGCCATGTTCTATGAGCTGATATCCTCACAACTGAGATCACAGCCGTTGCCCCGGGGGCATGCTACATCCACTCTCGCGGAACAGCAGCAGTCAAGACTCCAGCCCCTTCAAGACTGAATGTGGTCCCAGGGTGTGTGATAACAGAGTGTGTGATGGGAATGCAGGGCCATTTGGACCTCCAAAGCCAGGTGTTAGCACTTCAGCTCACTGCCTCATCAATAATTGACAGAGGCAAACCAATCAGAACAATTTGCTCCCCACAGCGAAGTGCTAGAGCAGCCTAACACCGGTGAATCATTAATGAGGCAATTAGCTGAAATGGTTAGACGGTTAGCCCTCACTGGCAGCGCTCCTGTGACGCTCCTGCGACGGGTCTCCTCATACAGGAGCGGCGCGTGATGGAGTGATGTACAGGCCAACGCCAGCCGAGGGGGAGATACAGTTGGAGACGGAGCAGAGCCTCCTTAAGGTTGGAGTGTAACTTGTGTCAGCGTTGCCAGCTCTCCATCTGTTGACCACTGCTCAGAGGGCCAATAATGGGAACAAACCCAATTGGCCATTACCATGGGAGATTGACCTTTATTGGTTGCTGTTACCAGTGCACAGACCAACAGAAGCCGTCTCCCGGGTGATTTAAGTGTGGGAGAGCCTTTATGGACATGGATAAAATCGACCCCGGTGACATCACTCAAACATGGGGGAAGCAACAACAACAATAACAGCAGAGACGGAGTTTGCCTTTGAAGAGCAGAGATCCTGGATTGTTGTTTGAGAGGAAAATCAAAGGCCCAAGGGACCCGCTCACAAAGCCCCATCGATCGGCCATATTGGAACCATTTCATAGTTTATCGATGCTCCTCTGCCTGCTCTCTCAGCCCTGGGTCCAGGGCAGGCTCAATTAAACCAGCAACCTTGATGTCAGGAACAAGCCGCGCAAACGTGCTGGACGGATTATTCACACACACACACACACACACACACACTGCTATTTTAAGTAAATAATCTACATGCTGTCTGAGATTTGAATTGAGTTGTTTACCCTTACTCATTGCAAAAAAAAAAAAAAGACAGTATTTCCCATTTCATTTAGCTTCCCAATCATCCTAATGCATTCTCAGTTTCAATATATCTTTGCGCCAGAAAGATCTGGAATGAGAAAAAGCAAGAGAGGGAGCAAGACTGAAAGAGAGGAGGAGGAGGAGCAATACACACTACACTCCGAGGCTTAACGCTATACAGTAGCCTGCCGTGACAGCCCAGGAGTCTGCAGGGTGTCATTCTACATAAAAACGATAGAATTTGATTTGAATTAAAAAAAAAAAGTGTACTGCATATTTTGCTTTCACTGATACTTTACAAGAAATAATAGATTGCAATGCTGGAAAAAAAAAGTTCACATTGGTCAAAAACCTAGGATGTAATGCGAGGAGTTAAGGTTTCTGCAAACCACAGATACGTCCATGGTTGACATTTGCAGCGAACTTGGCGCGTCACGTTCACATTCTATGGGTTTTAGCTACCTTTCACATCGGATCGTATTTTTTGTGGTTTTTCTGTTTTTGTGGCGACAAAACCAACTATGGTTTACAGGAAGTCAGACCAACCTCCAGCCATGATTACCAAGACCGAGGTATTTCAAGCCAAACAATGATTTTTTCCCTGACACTAACCGAGTGGTTTTGGTGTGTAAACCTCACCAACCCAGGAGCACAGCATTGTTACGAGAGAGAAAGAAAAAATAAACCTAAACAAAGAAATGTCTAGTTTGAACTGAATCTGTGGTTTTGCAGCAAGCTACTTAGGTAACATTTACTCCAGCAGTCGGGTTGCCCAAAATTGACCGATTTTTCTTCGTACTAAACGCTGCCTGAGTTTGTATAGATTAAAGTAAGCGATTTTGGGAAAAGGGTGATGATGACAACTTCAAACAAAGTACAGGAGATAACCAGTGCAATCACTGCCTGTCTTTCAGTGGAGCAAGAATCTGCAAAATTGCCATGAAGAAATCACTTAGACCTCTTTGTGTTTGCTTATCAACGCTTCTACAGGTTCCATGTAAACCCAAAAAGAAAAAAAAAAAAAAAACCTTCTCCAGTCACCTACTGTAGCTTATAATCAGATTCAACAGTAAGCGAGTGTATGATCCTTCATTAATACACCGCTGTCAAATTAGTTATGATGACATATTTTAATACCAGTGGGAGATAAAGCAATTTGCAGAAAGAAGAAAATAGCTCCAGCGATCTGCTCCATTATTTGCCCCCGTTTTAACACCGTTGGGCTCGATTTCCCGCGAAGTCTGAAACATTCCCTCCAGTGTATTGGTAAGTCACGCTCCACAAAGCAATCAGTTTCGGAAATAATTCAGTACGGCGACGGCGAGCGGCTCACAAGAGCTACGGGACACAGATAGCGGTTATCTAAATGAATTTGATCATCATGCAGAGTTCAGTTTAGAGTCCAAGCGCTCCCCTAAACCCGATCGCCGCTCATGAAAGGCGATCGCAACATTTTAACATATTCACCTTTGGCCCGAACAGTTTAGGCGACATTGAGACTCTTGTTCTTAAACCACCACAGTTAGAGCAAAAGGGGATTTGTGGGAGTAAGGTGGTCCTAGCTTCATAAAGCCACTGTAACAGTCCTTAATCCTGGTTAATTAATATTAATTATATATATAATAATATTAATTGAATATTTTGTAATTGAAATGGACATAAAAGATGTACTGAATCCCTTTTTTTCAAGACAAAACCTTTCTAAAAACTTGAAATTGTATCTATTTCCTGTTTTGTGTAAAGAAAAAATGAGTACGGATGATTGATTAGTCGCCGGCTCATCCTGTGCTGCTGATATTGACACTTGTGCAGATATTGTGGACAGATAGTCTCCGTTTAATGATTGCCATTCACTTTTATGGCCCTCTCAGGACGTCGCCCTCAATAAATATTTGCAAACGGGAAATTTGCGATACGACTTGAGAGAGTCATAACGCCGGGACCTATGTGTTTTGAGATTAACATATAATTAAGATAGTAAATCATTATTTATTAAGCAGCGGTGCAAAACACACGAGCGGTGTAATCAGGTCGTATAACGAGCCGACGGATGGAGGGGTAGCACATCTCGGATATTTGCAAAAAATTGTTTCAATAAAAATCAAGAGGACCTACTGTAAATCACTTTGCACACACACACACACACACACACACACACACAAACACCCAACAAACACAAAACACATTCAAGACGGCAGGTGCCGAAACCTCACCTCACCCCGAGACCCCCTTCCTTTCCAAACCACACTGTTTGAATGTGGATTCTACACTTCATCATTCACTCACCACAGCGTTCCCACAGTTATCATGTACGCACTTTGATGCTTACAGTAGCTCCAACTGCAGAGAGAAAACACCTGAAAACATCCCCACCCCCCACCACCACCACCACCTCTCACATTACTAAGCACAAAACAGGCCCCACTCTCCATAGTTTCCGGCATCTAAAGACAAAAAAAGAGCAAGATGTTAAAGGCTTAATGGACGGCTCCTCGTATTGTTTAAAAATTGCTCGACGTATAAATGGCCGAGGCAAAAACATTGGTCGGCCTCAATTATGCATTGAAAATAAAGTTATGAGCTGGTGGCTGAATTATTGATGCTGGCACCGGGAACGAGAGCATGTTGGCAATGTGTCACCGCGTTTTTTCGCTGATGCTTCATCTCGTATTGATAATTTTTCATCTAAAAAGCCCATGAAGTCTTGATCTGTGAAAGATGGAAAAACACACCACGGGTATTGGAAATCTAATGCAATATTACTGGAAGAGGAAACAGATAACACAACATCGAGCAAACATAATGGGGGGTGGAAAAAAATAATAATAAAAAGGAATATGTAGCTACGAGACAGGCCTCAAACGCCGCCTGATGTTTTTTTTGCGCAACGTCAGCTCCCCGCCGAAATGTTTGCCAGTTACAGAATTTAAACAATACATTTCATAACCACCTCATGACCTACGTCCATATATAGTGTGTGTTTAAAAAAAATAGAGCGGAAAAAGGTCAAAGGCTCTTGGTGTGGGGCTGTCCCGTACGGCTGACACACTTCTGAAGATGCAAATGCTGGTTCACCCGCCGATAGCCTCTCGCCATCCTATTTGTCTCTAGACTAGATGTGTCTCAGTTGACTATGCTGCACACACACACACACACAGAGAATACACACAAGCATGTGAAGAGCAAGAGGAAATTCAAATAAAGTGTTTGTAGTCATATGAATATTCTTTTTCCTGTTATCATTTGAGAACTTTTGGAAATGTTTGCATGCAGAAACTCTGCTGCTTTTTTCTATTTTAAAGAGGCTGGGACCAATACTGGCACTCATGACAAGGTAAATACAAAAAATACAAAAAACAGAGAGAGAGAAAGAAAACAGAAACAAAGTCAAATAAAAAAAAAGCTTCTGTATGAACTCCCTTTATATTTCTACAAAGTGAACCAAACGCTGATCTCCAGCAGGATTAGTGGAACAGATGATTCCAAACGACCCTTCGGTGTCGCTCTCACTGAATAAAAGGCTGTCGGTGTTGAAGTTTAGTATCTGATTCCTAATAGATTGTCCATATTAGGCCACAGGGCTGAGTTTAACTTTTTTTTCCACCCAAGTTTGCCAATTTGTGTGCAAAACAGTGCTTTACTGGCAAACATTTCACCATCACACACTACCTGTTTTTCTTCTTTTTTCCACAGCTTGTGTGGTATTATTCAAATACTGAATTCATATACCGTATATTTATCGTGCTGCCATTGGCCTCGCTGGCTGAGAGGTGAAGTGTCCTCATTTCTTGAACTGCTCGCTGACTCTCTGTAAGTCACCGCTCTTTAAGGTCACCGTCCCTCCTTAGCTCAAAGTGAAACGCTTTGTGACAGGAACCCTTCACCAGAGACGCCCATCCCCTCCGACGCACCCGCGACCCCCGAGTTATCGAGATGATTATTACTATCCATTCATGCAAATGCATCGGAAACTCCCTGTTAATATCAGTCGTGGGTCGAGGAGCACTCAGCTTCTTTTCTCTGTGGACACTTATAACGGGGGTTATTTTCGAGAGCTCTCTCCAGTTCATCGGGGTGAATTTACTGGTAAAGAGACCATCGTGGAGACACCGATTACCCAATCAGATCCTGTGTTTATAGATCAAGCCACAATGAGAGCGGCACCGCACTCACTTTAGTGTTTCACAATCTGCCATTTAGCAGCCCCTGCAGCTATTCTCTCAGCTATTGTTGAAGAGATCTAATGAAACTAATGTCTTCCTGTCTTTGTTTTTTTTTTTTTTTTTTTGGTTCGGTTTGAAAAAAAAAATATATATTCGAGTGCAAACTGAGCTGCCGCTTCATCATTCTTTACTGACAATTTTTTTATGCAGTATCGTAAAAGCTTGTTTAATTGAATTTCACACATATGCATACTTCAAACAAGTTATGCAAAAAAAGGAAAAAGGAAACAGTCGGATATAAATGCTTTCATTACTTCTTCTCTTCTGTTATAGAGATGAATATGCCGTTAAAACACTCAAGTTGTATCTAAAGGACGTAAAATTGAATTTCTTTACAAATTAGACTGCGTCTATATTCTCACATTGTTCTGCCGTACATCGGTCTGAATGGTGGCAGAACGGAGATTCAGTTTTTTATTCTTCTCCGGTTTAATTGAATAGAAATGTATCGCTATGTCTTCCGTCATAGTTTTTAATTAGTTTTATAAATGGTTTCATATTTGATGGCAAAAATTCTAAATGTAAATGCTTTTTCTAAAAAAAAAAAAAGAGATTCAACAAAACTCTAATAAGTCTTCTTATTGATCGTGGGCATCAAACAATCGACAGATGGATTCTCTCATTGCTGATTTCTGTTTGAACCTCACATGTTTATTGTCTCATGTGCTGTTTGTTACAATGCTGATGATCGCTTCTAGCTGAAAAGGGTAAATAATAGATACTATATATTGTATTTTATATATATATATTAAAATGTGAACAGAAGTTTCCATTGAAAAAACAACAGCTTTATACTGATAAAGTAGTCAAGCTCTTAAAAGTGAAATAAACAGATGCAACCGTCTGTGTACCTCAGCAGGTGACATTTTCAGCAGGCGTCAGAAAAAGCTCAATGAATCATCTGTCAACGTTTGAGCCCAGAAAGGTTCAAGACGGGGAGATCAAAAGAAAAGAAACTGAAACTGAGCTGAGAAACCGAGCGCCTGTGATACTTCTCACGAAGCGCTATGACTGGCCTCAGCCCGCGGCCGAGTTTGGGCCATCACAGTCAAACACTGAGAATATCTCCTCGCATGATTCACCGAGCCGCGCTCAGCCACGGTTGATGCGGTGCTACAGGGAAGGAGGATGCTGCCGTGGATGTTTGAGTCAAAGCGACCACAGGTCACGTCTACGCCTCACTTCTGCATGCCCATACCTCTCCAGCTTACTCATGTGTGCCCTTGGATGTGCAGCGCAGCCTCTGAGAGAAAACGTGTGGATATATTTTCTGCTCTGTGTCAGTTTCACGCTGCCGTGACTCAACGCCTGTCACGCTTCGGTCTTTCATCTCCGCAACGGTGACTGCTGAGACACTCTTACTTTTATTTCCGATAAATGACTGATTTTATGTTTAACTGGCAGTCGGAGGCCACCGTTAACCTTTCCACACCTCCGCAACGGTGTCTTTCTTCACCTCATTTGGGAGGTGTGAGATGATGTTAGAGAGCCGCCCACTCTCTTCCCTTCTAGGGTCTCAGAACGTTGGCCCGTGGAGGGAGCCGCTCAGGAGATCAATACCCATCAGACCGCTAAAATAAATACATTTATCACACCCTGATGCTCGCTACGGCGTGCCGCTACAGCACGCTACATCTGATTGGAAGCAGAGATACGCGGGGACACCACCAGAAGCCACCGTCAAACTCTCCTCTGACAGAAAAAAAAAGAGAAAAAAAAGGTCACACAGCACACGGATTGTCGTTTTTCAATAATTGAGCGAGAAGATGACAGCCTAAAAAATCTCTCTCCCGCTCAAAGTGAACAATACTTTCGCACTCCCCGGGTGTTCAGATCTCATCTGAGGAGAATGTTCCTTCTGTCGCCCCTCTGCTGCAGATAAAGAACAGGCGTTTGAGTAATTACGGTGCATTATCGCCAAGGAACGTTTCATTGCTACATTTTAAGCTGTGTAGTGAGCGGTGACAAACGAACGACCGTTTTAATTTCTATCAGGAGGAAAAACACATGGCTGGAGCCAATGGAGTCAGCTCTCTCATTCTGCCACTGACTGAGACCATCTGGACCGAATAAAGTTTTTCCCTTTGAATCAACAGCTGTTGGAAATTACACGGGAACACTCCTTCTCTGTATATCAGTATTTTGTTCCTCCGCTTTTTTTTTTAAAACCAACCATGTTTGTTTTATGGCTCCAGTTTAGTGCCAGATTTGATCAGTGCTCAAAAACAAAGCGCGACTTTTTTTCTGAATGCACCTGTTTCCCCCTCCTTTCCTTTCTCTCTCTCTTTCTCTCTCTGTTCACGTCTTTTCCGCTCCGTATCTTCCTCCCTCTCACCCTGCCCCTTCTCCTCTCGGTGGTGATCGAAGGGTTGACCATGTCAGTCAATCTGTCAGCGGCTGACAGTTTTACAACACATGCACTACACTGATGGGTACCATCACTCACGTAACGATTGCCCCCGCAACACACACACACACTGAAATCAAAAGACAAGAAGAGAGAGCGAGAGGGTCGGAGAGGATTGAAGAAACAGACGTCAAGGCAGATGAGTTGTTGTGTCGCGCGGCGAGAGGAAGACGGAGATAATGTATCTCAGCATCATCTGTGAAACTGTCTAGTCTTTATTTTTTTGGTCTACATTTTCACAGGGTTTTGAACTCAGAGGTAGATTTTCCCCTCCGTGCTGCAGAGAGGTGGTGGTTTGCTTTTTTTCCGCTGGCCAGAGAAGTATTTGTTCCACTCTGCAGGCAGAAACAATTTTTGACACTTTTTGTCGTTTACGTCTTGTGTCACGTGTTTTAAGCAGCGTTGCCTGCGTGCAAAGTCGGCCACAGGGAGCGTTTTGATCGGTTTTTGGGTCGATGAATTCCTGATTCACTGTGTCACAGAAGAACCACCTCCACCTACCTGCAGCTGCTCTATTTATACTCGCACGTAGCACCTATTAGCACATTTTTTAAGCTCTAGTTTTAGTTTTAATAGTTTGTTACGGCATTGGTCTTTCCTCCACCTGCCAGTTTAACGACAGACAGTGACGGGAAATGTGAAGAAGAGATTCCTGTCAGAGCTGACGGCACACGTCCTAGACGGCTGGGTCAGCAGGAAGCCACAAGTATGCACGTTTTAAGCCTGGAGTTTTACTTACACTTCAGCCAGTTTGACGGCAGAAAATGACCCGATGGGTAACTGGATGTGGAGGAGACGTTTTAAGGAAAAGAGTGCATGCACAGAAAAGAGATAGAAGTTTTCCTATTGCCAAAAATACGACCACTTGCTGACTTACACTTTACACAGCAAAACAGGATAATGCCGTGTCAGATATGTAATACAGTTCACTTTCACTTTATAACATCCGTGTGTGTGTGTTCTTACGGGCTACATAAAGAGCTCTTGTGAAGGAAATGAGTGAAAAGAGAGCGGCTGAGGAGCCACAAACGCGCACACGCCACTTTGACTAAAACGTTTCTTGATTTATTCCACATTTTGATCAGCTAATGCCTTAATTAAATCAATTACATTTTGAATCACAGCTACTTATAAACGTAATGGCTTGAGATCTGCTCTCAACATTAGTTTGACACTTGACAGTCGTGTAGATTAATTAAAAGAAGCCGCGAAGCCGTAAATTGAAACGCGGCACGAGCGGTGGTCTCTCCGGAGACTCCCGGGGAGGAGAGTCCTAAGCGTTTCCCCCGGAAAGCAGGAGGCGCGAGCTGCCCAGAGGAGAGAGGCAAACGAGCCAATCTGTTTGTCTGTTTACAGGGGAAACGGCAGCAGAAGCGTCCCGCCACCCCGCGCTGTCGTATGGGAGGCCGCAAACACATGCTTAATGACTCGATTTATTCACCCCGTCACCACATCTTCATCTTTGCCGCTCTGTTTTTTTTTCTCTAATGGTCTCGTCCATATGCACTCCCCAGTTTTTCTTGGCGGACGCGGCCTGTGAAAAGTGCGCCGCGTCCCGCCGCAGACTCGGAGCGGGGGTCCCCGGTAGTTCAGGCTCTCACGGAGGGGTCGCTTGTGTTCTGAGCGTGTCGGTGACATCTGGGCCAACGTTTTTTCCGGAGCATCGATCAGACTGTAGCTCTGGATGGTCTCTCAAAAGCTTTATTCTTAAATCTATGCTGACAGGCGATGACATGATGGAGACGGGGCCGCTGAATTGATTGTGTCCTCTCTCTCCCCTCTCTCTCTCTCTCCTCCCTCGCCTCTTTGTCCCATCACTCTCCCTGCCTTCCTTCTATCTCTTCTCCCTCCATCCCCCACGCCTCCTTTTTTTTTTTCTTTTCCTTTCCCCCCCTCTCCCTCCTTCTCTACTCATCGCCTGGATGTGTCGAGCACAAGATGTCAGATTATTTCCCAGCAGACACTGCGCTGTGTGACAGAGGACTGGAGCTGTATATCACTGGATGACACTTCCTCTGCCCCCCCCCTCTTCCTCCTCTCCTCTCCTTCCCTCTCTCTCGCAGACAACATCAAATATCGCCGGGCCTTTTTGATCACTTAAAAGGCTTGTATTAGGAGAGAAGCCGGTGCTTAAACAAAAGCAAACAAAGTGTTTCATCTGTCATGTCTGTCAGCGGGCCATATGTGCCGCGCAACAGCTTTTTTTCTATCAGAGAGGTGGTAAACCACACGATATCACACATTATGGCACTCTGAAAAGAGCTCGGCTCGGCGACGCGGAGATGTCAGCGGAGGCGACGCGGCCATTCTTCAGAAACTTTTTTATGCTCGTGCCTCAGTCTCTGCGTGTTTCTGTCTTTTTTTTTTTTTTTTTCCTAAGCGGACAAATGTTTTTTAAAAAACTACATTTAAACTTAACTCGCGGCGATAAAACATATAAAATCCCTTTCAGCCCTTTCAGATTTTTTATGTTCACTGAAACTGGGCTCCGGTCCATACCTTGTAATTCTAATTGAATGCACTGAGGGGCTTTGGCACGGGTGGGGTCGGTCCCAGTATCCAGGCCAACCGCTCAGCATATTGTTTCTATGGCACCTGTCCCCCCAGATTAATAACTCCCGGGGTCCGCGCTGGCAAAGCATGCATGGATACCAGAAATTACAATACTAATTCAGGGCGAGGGATTTATACGGCAGCCTCTCGGAGGATTTACGGCGAGGCGAGCAAGGGGGCAGGAGAGAGAGAGGGGGAGAGACTAATAATGCTAGGAAAAGTGATTAGCTCAATGGGAGAAATTGTGCGTTTGTAGTCGTGCGATTATTATTGTGTTTCTCATCACATAATGAGTTTGAACAATGCAGTTAATGGTATTATTGGCGGGCCACCAGAAAACGGGGTGTATATAAGCTTGATAGCACTTTTTCCGTCAATAAATCACTCCACTGCACATGGCAATATTTAAATCTATGTTATTAAAATTGTTGGAACAACACTATCAGATTTATGTTTTGTTATTTTATTATGGATTGATTATCATCATCACAGGCATATCTGATTTGCGTGGAGGCAGCTGGAGCGTGCTCGGTTTAATCCATTTTGATTGCTGTGCAGAGGAATGCCACCGCTCTGCTCGAATGGACAGCGACTCGCCGTGCACCTCTGATGATCGGCCGGGAGAGGAAATAAAACCAACTTCTTTCTCTTTCTTTCTTTTGTTCCTCCATGTTCGTAAGTGCCGTTTTCTCCCACAAACAGATATGTCGAGCTTTTGTGAAAATCCTTTAAAGGGGCTGTGTGTAGTTTTGGAGAAGAATTCAAACTCTGAATTGAATGTTTGCAATATTAAATAGGTAAATCATACGATCCCAAAACTGAATAAACAAGCTGTTCTCAGAGGAAAATAAGGTCCCCAGAACACTGTTTGAAGCTAGAAAAGGTGGCAGGGTCCGCCACATATAAACAAAGTAAAACAGTATGAAACTGTGATGTTCCTTAAGGTCAGTTTGTTTATTCAGTTTCAGCATAAAAAAACAAAATAAAGATCTTTCTTTTCTGATCAAACTACACAGTGCACCTTTAGATATCTCCTTCCTCTTTGCGGATATCAAAAGACAATAAAATACAGTGAAAAAACACATTACTGAAAACAGTACATCTGCTGTCATCACCACCGTCTTCGGCGCCACTGTAGGTCATTTATCTCGGTAAGACTTGAGACATAGGGAGTCTTCATAATCATTGTTAGTTTGGTGAAAGCATTGTGAATCATTTAAAAAAGGAAAAATCCAAAAGCCAATTGTATTCGGTGGAAGAAGACAAATGGAAAAGAGCTGCTGCGTAACAAAAAAAAAAAAAAAAGGCCACACCGGATCGTCCGAGTCATTTCGGTTGCATTAAAGCAGCGACGGCGGGAAGAAAATGTGTTAAACCAGACAAAACACAACAGTGAAACAGAAGGAGCGGGAGTGTGACCGCCACGCAGACACATAATCTGCTCTCTGTTTACAAAGTAGCCTGATGTGAATCTAATTATAATCAGTTTGTTTATTCTGTTTGCCTGTGATGAATGTGTAAATTTAGGTGGTCCGGACAATAAGGGAGAGAGAGATCAGTCTCAGCACGGAGGGGCATTCGAGTACGTCGGCTCGCCGATACGACAGCAGAATTACCGGCTCTCAGAACTGTGACAGCCTTGAAATTACAATTGAGTTTCACTCTTTCCCCGCTTTCACACCTACCTCCCTACTTCTCCCTTTCCCCCTTGTTCTCCCTCCCTCTCTCCGACGCTCTCTTTCCCATTCTCTCCCTCTCCCTCTCTCTCTCTGACGGCTCAATAACAGGTGCCATGCTAAGAGAGCTGTTACAGCCGTCCCTGAGTGGTTGTGTCAGCAGCAATGTTAGGGTTGAGCCTCGCAACCTGCTCACCATGCAGGAAAAAGGAAAAGAGAGAAGGAGGGGGGGGTAAAAAAAAAGTCTCTCCGGTCCCCAAATGATGCCCGCTGGGAGCCATCGTGCGCTAAATTTCGCCGGGTGGTTCTCCCCCGTTTTCTGTCTCGTGGCCCCCGGACTCCGATTTACAGACAGAGCCATATTGGGCCTTTCTGCATGGTGGGGTCCAAGCAGCTGTGTTCAGCAGAAAAAAAAAATGACAACAACAAAATAAAGAAAGAAATAAACAAATCAACGAACACATAAGGAAAAGCGCGTTTCTTAGCGAATGCCTGAACAAGGACTTTTTTTGTGTGCCATCTGCAGAAAACTGAAACCGTACGGTCGGACCTTGATTGCAGTTCGGCCTGACTATTCAAAAGAGCCTTAAAACGCTAAAAAAAAAAAAAAAAAAAGTGTCGGAAAGCTTCTCACCCGCATCAAAACAAACTCGCGGAAGTTCACGTGCGCCTCCTTTCCACCTGAAGAGCCAATTTGCGGCGTGCGTGCGGCTCGGCTGTTACTGATACGGGCCCCGCCTTCGACACAAACAAGAGCGATCCGTCGCCGTGATTGCTCGTCTTCAACTCGTCTTTTAAGCGCACTCCTTAAGATTCGAGAGGGGCTCTTGGCAAAATCTATGCAAATGAAGCTGCTTTGTGAAAAGACGCATCACCGTGCGCGAAAGCCTGGAGCGGGCAATAATCACAGACGGATTGTGTGCAAACAAGAGATGCTAAGCACCTCAAACCTCAGCGAGCGACAGACACCCGCGGAGGGAAACGCACCGCGGGGTGAGAGGGAGATAAGTCAGACAGTCAGGTGATTGCTCTATTCTTTTTTCGCTGATGAGCAACAAAGCGACATTATTTTTTTTTACCTTTTAAAACTTCCAGATTCTGTTGGCTTAACAATTTAGACGCACCGCCGCAAAAAACACCGTGACCGGGGGATAAAAGAAGGAGACAAAGTCAAACGATCGGGCCTTTGATATTACCTGTCACCAGCAGCCGAGCATATGGACTCTCAGCATAATTCATAAACCTTTTTCTTTTTTTTTTTCCCCCACTCTTTTTGAAGGGGAGGAGGGGGTAGAGATATGTTAGCATATAGGTAATCTAAATTTAGCTTCCATACCATCACGGGGCGTTTCATTTTACGCAGACAAAAAAAAATGATAAATTTCAAAGGTGACCTGATGGGTTTCATTACAGCTGATTGATCGGCTCGTGTGAGGGTGTCACGAAATGGACAGAGGAGACATAGTACACCTTCAGGATCCTACACAGGACATATAGGCCATCTAACCTACAGTCCCTGTATACAGGAAGCTCGCGATGTATAGCACATGTGAATACGTCTGCAGGTTCCTTGATGCTTTTTTCAGAAATATTTGATATTGAACATTTCACAGTTGGAGTTACTTTAAAATGCTCTCGTTTTGTCTTTGACAATGTACAAAAAGGTTCCTACGAAGCCTATTAAAACAGCACAAAACGACTCAGGTGCTGATATGCTTTACTTCCAAGCCAACAATTATCATTCTTTGAGTCTTTCCAGAGACGGACAAGAGACAACATCTAAGTTATTGTACCAAAACGATGACAGTCAGGAGGAGATGGTGAAGGAACTCGCTATGTTGGAGAGGCGCCGACCACGAGGACAGTACAGGTTTGAAGGAAAATAGTAGCACACATCGTAGACATGATGCAGAAAAAGAAATACTGATGGTGTTACATTTTTAGAAATAGTTATCACGTATATAGTGTCTACCTTAACGGTGCACTATGTAGTTTTGGGAGAAGAATTTTTAATCGCAGGAGAATGAGCTTTGACATCGGCTCATTAAACAAACTAAACAACCCAACTTCAGACTGTTTTACTCTGTGTAATATGTGGCGGACCCCGCCACCTTTCTAGCTTCAAACAGTGTTCTGGTGGCCTTATTTTCCTCTGAGAACATCTTGTTTATTCAGTTATGGAGAAAAAAAAGATCTGGGTTTGTATTACCACCTCATTAATATTGTAAATATTAAAATAAATACAAATGTGAAATACTTAAACTGTTATTTAACTTCTCAGCCCAGGCATCAAACTCACAGACATTTATTTTGAATTGCTGTCCAGATCTCAAGGATACCAAAGTACAATGCAGTACACTAAATGTTGTGAAGCCATTAACATGGAACATATTTAACTTAAATATATGAGGAACTATAGCGTGATATGTCACACTATAGTATATGCAACATTTCAAACTGACCTGCGGATAAAAAAGTAAAAAAATGCAGCAGGATGCAGTCTGAGTCCAGCACGGGGTGGCGTACCCCGCCACTAACAATGAAAACTACCTCTAGAAAGGTAATGAAATATTGTAAATACATTACAATGGCTATTATGAAACCATTCAGACCGTGAACAGCTTCTTAAACAAGGTCTCGTTTCATGAAAACGTAAGGAAATATTCGAACCTCTGGGGTTTAAAGCATTTGAGCTTATGGAGAGCATATTTAGCATTTCCCAACAGCACCCCAGTTGATGGAACAAATGAGCTCAGAGAGAGAGAGAGAAAAAAAAGAAACATTTCTCCTTTTACAATTATGACGGTGAAAGTTCCAGAGCAGTTATTTTTATGGATGTCTCTGCACTCTTTTGCGATTGTTTGGGAACAAAGCGGGGATCTGTGAATCTCTCCCATGAACAAGTAAATAACCCCTGCAATTCATCATGAGAACGAGAAGGAAATGTCAAGGGCACAGGAGTCGCTTTTTTTTTTTTTTTTTGTCGAGGTCACACACAAAACATAAACAGCAAACACGCATGCAAAATCATGCACGACACACACACACACACACAGGCAGGCACGCTCACATTTCCACGCTGCATTGTGACCACACTGCGCCTACATAGAAGTTGAGGCATTGACAAATCACTGAGACCTGAAAGTGGGGCCGAGGTGGGACTAATTGAAATGAACTTTAGAAAAGGGGGGACACCTAATTAAACATGAACTTTCTATCCTGTGTTTGTGTTGACATCATGGGGCCTAAATTTAAGCTCATCTTTGTTTGGCCAAACCTGGCGACGCAGCCAAAAGAACACCGCGTATGAACACGGAGAAGGAATAAGGTCATCGCTTTTCCTCGGTGAAAACATATTTTTCCTTGTCTCGAGTCACTCGCGACACTCTTTCCGGAGTGTGCGTGAGGGGCCCATTCATTATCTGCTGCTTTTTTCCTCGGAGAGACCGGAGCGCATATGGCGTCTTGTGTGTGTGTTTTCTTGTTTATGCTTACGGTTTCGAGACGGCGACCGCGAGCGGCCGCGCTCGCACGCAGCACATCCTCCTGCACCTGTGTGGAGGTGGGGAGTGATGGCGGGCGAGGTGGGTGCGTGCATACATGCATTTGTTTGTTGCTGTTTATTGCCTGCTCTATTTTCTGTATTACTTAGTCGGGGACACGGCCCAGTGCAGGCGCTGCGAAGTTTCCCAGTAACAGGCTAATTCCTCAGTGGCTGTTTAGAGTGTCTCCAGCAGTGCTAAGTGTTCTCCTCTCTGTGCCTGATCAGAAAACAGGACCACTTTAGTCAGTTTGTTTAAGGTCCCCCGAGAAGGCTCTCATATCCTCCCCTCTCCCTCACCCCCTTCCCTTTTCTCGGCTCTGTCTCTCTCTCTCGCGCGCTCGCACACACACTAACACACTCGCGCTGCCACTTTCACGTTCCCTAACTTACACGGCGTATTAGAGAGATAGAACCTGACGCGTGTGGATGGTTCACGCGGCCATTTTTAAAAGGTTTTCTGCATAATTTACTTGTTTTCTTGGTCAAGTCGAGGTTTATTATCTAGAGCACATTTTAAACCTTAAGTCTTGAGATGACCAAAGTGCTGAGCAAAAGAACATAGAATTATAACTTAAGAAGTAAATTAACACAACACGAGGCATACAAATGACAACAATCAACAACAAGCAAGCAAGATTTTTTTTATATCGCACTGAGCTTTACATAAATACACGCAAAGTGACGAAGATGAGTCAATTATTTTCCTTTTGTGGAATTCATGCTACGATTACCGAAGCTCGTTTTCCCTCAGCACAAGGAGCTCCACAGATGACGCTGCAACCAACAGAGAGATATTCAAATGTGAAATGTGCGTCGTATTTGTCAGTACATCTGATGCAAAGCTTTGAGTAAGCACTATGTGTTGATGTGTGCATATAGGAAATCTCGATACGAGGCTGAGATGTTCTGAGCAGACCGCAGCTAAAATTTATGCTGAGGATAAATGTTTATGTGGGGCGTGTTAAAACAGAACAGCAATTCATAAAACAAAGCATAAACCTTTTTTTTTTTTTTTTTACACTCTGTAAATTATACTCATCAGGTGTTTCTTTTCCATAAATTAACAATCAAAACTGCTAACTAGGGACAAAGTCTGTCTCCCTGCTTGTGCTTCAACTTCATCGAGAAACAGCATTAAGCAGCATTAAGCTGGAGAGTATCAGATGTATTCTCCTGGTGGGCATTTCCTCGACTAGCCTTTCATCCCACAACCCGACTCATGAATGCACCGGGATTATTAATGAAACATAGTTCACATTGGGCCATAACGAATGTCTTTAAGGTGGTAAAGGCGCCGTTAAAGAAGGAGGTTCGGCACATCGTATTTGTTTACACTCCGGGTTACACCTCACCGTTCATTCTGGTAACCACCCGACTCGTTGTGTGAGACGAGTCTGTGTAAAACGATGACTTCACCCTAATTCACCTGCCTCTAAATAGCGAGGTAATATACAGTGAACTCATTACCGCCTCTCCGACGCAGCAACGTATGCACTCATTGAACAAACTGCAGGTGATTTAGAGACACTGTCATAATGCTAGGTTCATATTTTATTCCCCTGATTTATGGTGCTTGCCCTGCGCACTGTGCATTAATCAAAATACCTTTTAAATACTGGCAACTAAGACTACATGTTGTTTGAACTTCAGCGTTTGAGTCTAGACCCTGCACGGCTCGAGCACCCTGCACTGAGGACATTTGCAAGGGAGATTCTTTGCATAGAGAATTTTTTTTTTTATCCCCACAACATGAAGACATATTCTCCCTGTTTTCCACAGCCCCGGCCTGTTCTGCTATCCTTGTGTAAAGGTGAAGTTTCCTCACAGGAGCTGACAAGTGTGAAATTACGATAGGAAGTGCTTCATACCCTGCCATTTACCTTCATTCATTACCGCGCCGTACGTACGCCCACGCGCTCCCTCCAGTCCACAGCTGACTGGCTGATATGGCAGTCGTTCCTTTAACCAGGAGTCGAGGAAAAATACCACACACGTTATGCCTGACAGTCTCGAAACTTTGGTGGAGCCCTCAAAGGCATCCGCTTTGCCTTTGGAGTCGTATTGAATATAGGGGGAAGAAAGGTACAAAGGTATCGGAAAGGAGGTTGGAAGTAGAGATGGACCGACATGGATTATAGCTCATCTATACTACTAGTCTCCAGCCCAGGAACTAGATCCATATGACGTTCAAAGGAGCGCCGGACCACAGAGGTTTTCTTCCAAGAGGTGAGGCGGGTCACATGGCATGACGTTGTCCTCTAAGGAGACTCTATCTCACCCTGTATCTTATAAATTCCTTACTAAATTAGGCACACAAAGAAACAATGAATATTGTGTCACTCGGCTCTCCAAATATCAGATCAGAGGATAAATAAAAAAATACTGTCGCCCTGTCTTTCTCCTCCCCGGTTCAGTGTGTATTGTCTGAAGGTTATCCAGCTGACTCTGTGGCCAGGGGAGCTGAGGAGACGCCGGACGGTCATAAGTCTTTGTCTTTGAAGGCTGCACGCTGTGTCCGTATCGCTGTTGCAGCGTAATTGATACAGGCTCACGCTGTTGAGCTTAACGGAGCCCCATCATGGCCTTACACTCAGATCTCTCACAGCTGTAGGGCTCAGAGTACTGAGCTCTCACAGAATCACACAAGCGTGTGCAGGCGCACGCACACACACACACACACACACACACACACACACACACTCACTCACATAACACCCAGCTGGCTTCTGGCGAGATCACAGCTAAAGAGATCCAGAGCCGAGCTGGTTAGACTAACACTAATGGAGATGAGCTGCCTGGTTAGCTCAATGGAAAATTGAGCAGAGTTGATGCTTATTTCATCACAGCAGCGGTTCGTCCCCCCGGGAATACACAGTCGACTTACACTGATTTTAAACCCTTCTGAAACGGAGAAAAGAAGCAAAAATATCGTGGTGTGTGTGAGGGGAGCCGGCCCACTACTGAGAATTCTTTACAATCTGAAGCGGGCTGTGTGATTTTCTTTTACGTAGCATGCACAAAGGATACATCTGTGAGGACACGCCGTGCTCAGTCAGAGCTCCGCCACTGACAGGGAGTTCTCCTCACTCGCCTCCTTAGTAGCGAGTGCATTAAATCATGTCGCCAGCCGGCCCGGTGAAATCTGGGCCACACCTGAGTGCATATATGCCCTGCCCGGCAGCGCTGTAGCGTAGTAAAAAACCACCAAGGATCACTGGCAAACAGGAGGAGGTCCTCTGCTTTTATCCCTCCGCCTGACATTCTGTGACATTTAAGAAGTCGTTAAAGGTGTGAGCATGTGGAGTTTGGGAGAGCGCGGCTCCTCAGGCAGAGAAAGACCCTCAGCGCTGTCACCAAATAAAACCTCGTTGGATGAACTGATTATGCTGTCAAAAAAAATCATAGCATTACATCGCACCCTTCTTGGAAAAGATGTTTTTTTTTTTTTCTTCTGCCTTGACAAATCGTGCACCGCGGCGTGGCATGCGCTGTGAAGACGCCGGGGGGGGGTGGCGACGTGCTGTAATCCAGCCCTGCGGCCCATGCAGATAGGAGGACGGACGGCAATTATCACATGGAGCGCCGTCCGTCTCTGGCCTGTCCTGCTTGCGTTTCATCGTGGTCACTCTTGGCTGTGACACAAACACACATGGTCCCGCGGAAGATAAGAGTCTCCTCTTTTATGAGCCTCTTCCTCTCCACCAACAAACAGCTATTAAAGTGCGGCCAGATCTGGCTCCTGCTGGTGCTGCTGACAGCTAATGTCCTGCTATTTGTCCGTCCCTGGCATCCGTCTCCATAAAGGCCTTGCTGTAAAAAGCCCCGCTGACCTACATCGTTAGGGGCCGACCCTGTCTTTACAGCAGTAAATGTTTGTTTAGGGGCAGTCCCCTGTTCTGAAGTAGCGATTAGCCTTTGGTAGAGACAGAGGAGCCCTCAGGTTCAAAGCCCTTCCTCCACTGACAGCCTGTCAGCTCCAATACTAACAGAAAACACAGACAGAGAAATGCAGAGGCAGAGACAGGACAGTGATTACAAAGCCTCGGCTCTCTGCTCTGGGCCCTGTGCTGCTTCTCTGGGGGGAAAAAAAAAAAAAAACACTACCCTACTCAACCCAATGAACTGACAACTAGATGTGTACAGGCGCTGTAGTGGGGAAGTGGAAAGAATCCCTCCGCCAGAAAAGGTAGATTAACAGGCAGTGCACTAGAATACACAGGAGGTCTTACGTCTGTGATAAAACAAAGTGTGGTGGAGGGTAATTATGTCCGCGTTACACCCATCCCCTAACGATTATCAGCAGAACAATACAACAAGCCAGCCCGACCTCTTTTTCTTCATGTGTTCATTATAAAAACCGCTCACTGATTCCAAGTTAATGGCGATCTTGGAACCCATTGGCTATCGTCTGACCATGATTTAGCCTCTGGGGGCAACGGCCAATGTCGCAAGGCTTCCAGTGTAACCAGCCAGCCGAGACTCCCTCTTCCGATTAGCAACTTGAAACGCAAGAATGGAGTTGGAGTTGAGAGATGATGAGCATGAATACAGATACATTTTTAAAAATGTTAATAAAAAGTGTTAATTGTTGTCAGACAATGGTTTTCTAGATTGCATTTTTGGCCCATCTTATGCTGCTAAACCAGATCGCTTGTCTTCTGCCTACAGATTCTCCATTTATACGCTGATATCTGTGTATGGAAATTAGGCTAAAGGTCCAATTTGTGAGATAGTTGTTTGTTGGGGCTCATTCCCAGTGTGTCAAATACTGATGCTTTAAGGTTGGTAGGTTGGGCCGGCCACAACCCAAAGTGTCAGGATTTGACGAGTCGTGAATGAGACTCAACAATCGATATCTAACAAACTGGACCTTTAAGGATAATTAGCTGAGTAGGAGGAAAGACGTGGACGAAGCATTATCAAATTATCTTGAACATTTTTGTTTACAAGCAAACCTGAGACATTTGGTGAACTTTCCAATTTTGATTTGAGTATTTTCAATTGATCTAATGGTTTTATTTTCACGCTACTACGCACTTTTAACCCCTCTCCGAGTGATCGGAGACGACACCACTTTTGTGGCGCGGTTCAATTGAACAACTGTTGCTCTGCCATGAAAGATGAAGCCATTCATTACTCAAACTACTCATTTCTGAGTCTTCGTCAAGTAATGTGTACATTTTAAGACATGGTGCTCCTTTCAAGTAACTCGAGGAGCCCGGGCTCATAAATCAGTCATCTTAACCTTCTACTTTTACAACTTGTATCCAGGGACCCCACGCTCCTCTCCCTTATTGCACAAAAGCCTCATGCCTGTACCGTGCAAATCTGTCTACGAGGTAAGAGTGAAAGTCAGCCGGGTCGCAGTTAGACCTCTGCCCATCAATCTGAGACACACGCTCTCCACACGGGGAGGTCCCGACATTCCCACAATACACGCAGAGGTAATGGAGTCCCAAAGATGCCTGAGGGGACATAAGTCACGGAGAAAAGAGATGGTGACAGAGTGACAAAAGCACGGTCCCTCCAGCGTCAGGTACGGGCCCAGGGAGTCAGCTCCGGTCCCCAAAGCCTTTGTGGCAACCAGCTCAGGTCTGTCCTCAGCCACATCCCTCATCACACGGAGGGGACAGGAATGCTTTATGATTGATGCTACGGAGTTGACGTCTGGAGGTTTGGGGCTTTAAATTGGGAGCACATCTGTAATATCCTGTGTGGCCTCTCAACTGCCACAGTATACGTTTAAAATCTCTCTCTCTGTCTCTCCCCTGTCTCCGGCATGACAGCCACAGGCCTACATGCTGCTCCGGTGAGCAGGTACAGATCAATCTTAGCTGCTTCTGCCCCGCAAGACGCGACACGTCACACAGAAACCAGAGGAGGTTCTTCGTCTGCACACAAACATCCTCCGCTACCTGCGCCTCCGACTGAACAAGAGCAATCTAATGGCATCTGTTTACGTCACGAGCAGCTGCACGCGACTGCACATCGCGCAACCACAACACGCAGACATAGTGGCAACGCCGGCGAGCCCTTATCGGCTCGCAGAAGACTGTCTACACTCACATTATACATTAAGGCAGGCACCAACAAGCCAATGCAGTGATGTCTTTTACAATAAATACATGTAGTCACTACAGTAAAGAACATTAAAAAAAATGGAAAAGGGCTATATAGAGAACTCCCTTGGCTTTATAGCCACTTTTGATGAATAATTCAAGTAGCACTTTAAATTATTTACATAAAGGTTATAGTGTAATGATATGCAAAAAAAAAAGAAGCTTGCTAGCTTGCCTGTTAGTGTAGCACTGCCTTGAAGTTATGGGATGGTTTTTCTAACCCCCCTATGATAACATATGCTGTACTACATGCTCTAGCTGTTGTTATGATATGCTTTTCATTACTGTAGCTGTCAGCACCTGGGAACATCAGGCCGCCTGATAGAACGTGATGAACAATTTTCAGGAACACGATTTCATTTTTTTTTTGTTTTCTTTCTGGGAACTCACCCCGGCCGGTGTGACCCGAACCCGTCTGGGCCAAAGCCAAAGCTAAACACACAGACATCTGGTCCCGGTAATCCTCTTACAACTGCCCCCCACTCCCTGGTCCTCAATGGTGAGTCTGTCTGTGGTGTATGTGACATCGTGACATGGCAATTAACTTATGTCCATTGATTATCTAAAAGCAGCTTATCCTAGCAAGGGTCAAGGAACAGACTTAAATTCTAAGCATTGAACAAGACGGGAGAAGAAAGGTCAAGGGGCAGTATCACCCATCTGACCACGAGTGTGTGTACAGTACATAAATGACTCGACACATGTATCGATAGTACTTGTGTGTTTTTCCATTCAAATATTTAAATGCAGTTCAAGACGGTCCTAAAATAATGTCTCAGGTGATGAAGAGCATGAACGTGTCAGAGTGCACATTGAAATATATATGAATTTGTTTGATTTGTGCAAAAATGCGCAAAAACGGTGATATTGAAAGTTTTTTCAAAAATGCAAAGCAATGCTTAAAAAGATGTATCATCCTGCTGTCCTGACCGACGATAAAAGTATGAGATGATTGCTCAAGTTACACAATCTCAATTCAATTTACAGGGGCATTGTGAAAGGATTTTAATGGAATATGACGTATGTGCATTGTGTTGCGGAGATATCCACTGAAGTTAGCGTGCTAACCAGTTAGCCCCGTCCTGTCCCGGTCCAAAGCTCCAGTGCTAGCAGTCTAAACAGTCCCTCAGCTCCCAGTCTCAACTGCTAGCTGCACAGCTAACTGAGCTAACTAACTAAGGGCAGCTACATTTAGCAGCAGTTAGCGGTTACCCTGGTGATATGCTGCCCCCTGTTTGTTTTGAGCATGAATTTTACCGGTGGCAATTGTTACATATCGCACCTTTAAACTTAATTTTATTTGCATAGTGCCAAAATCATAACAAGTTGTCTCGGGGCACTTTTCATACAGACTGTGCTTTTTATAATATTATTTACTGAGAGCCATCAATCTGTTGTTTTTATTGTCCGTCAATTAGACGTGTGTCAATTAGGATATTGGGAAAATGAGCAAGAGGGTATTTTTGTCTTCAACCTTCTCTCTGTCTTCCTCTGATTCAAATACAATTTTAAGAATATTGAATTTAAACCCCCAGAATTGGAAAAAAACAACAACAAACAAACAAAAAAAACACTGGAATTAAATGTCTGATGGATAAAAAGTTGAAACTTTGGGCTCTGATTAGACTATCTTGGAAAAGTAGCTGAAACATTTAATAGGTACTTCTCTGAACGTGCTGAGTCATTGTTTTTAAACAAACAAGCATGCACAAAAATCCAGGCTTCTACACTTTTGGGCTCATAATCCCATCAGTGTTTCTCTCTGACTCCAACCAATGCTCACGAGTGGACAACAATAAAGATTATATGTCGATAGCTCTCGGCTACTTATAATCTTTATTGGACTTTGGCTCTAATATGATTATTGTTTTGTTTGATGCTTAGTTAATTTTGTTTTCACAATACTTTTATATGTTAAAAGTGGGACAATACACTAAAAAGTTTTATAGCCCAGCACTCTTTCTGGGGTTTTGGCAAGTGATTTGTCACACGCAAAGTGGAGACATTTGTTTTATATTTTGTTCAAAGATCACGTTAACAATAACAGCGCTGTGCTTCGCGGCCGAGTTTCGAGAGTGAGCATAATGGCAATAAAGCTGCCAATGAAGAGAAGAAAAGAAGTTCGAGAGCAACAGGAAAGCTCGAGCGAGGGTTGTGAGATAACAAAGAGGAAACTGCAGTGTCCCTGCCACGGTACACGACCCTGCTGTCATCACTCACAGGAACATCCTCCATCATCCGGGCTTGCATCTCGTCGCTCTTTTTTAATTTATTACATGATTCACATGTTAAGTGTGCAAACCTCCAGGGTGCAATTTTTAGCAGCGGCGAACTATCAACAAATCTTTGTTTCTCCCCTGGCAGAGCGCTTAGTAGAAGCGATAAAAGCTTTTTGAGAGAAACAGACTGGAACAATGGTGGGGACTATACTCTAAACGGCTTCCTGTTGCGCTGCAGCGCAAGATTGAGCACTGCTTCAGAAGAGCAGAGAGAGAGAGAGAGAGAGAGAGAGAGAGAGAGAGAGAGAGAGAGAGAGAGAGAGAGAGAGAGAGAGAGAGAGAGAGAGAAGGCGTTTCATATCGTGGACACAGAGAGCTAAGCAAGGGATACACAGAGTGAATGAAAGTGAGAGAGACACTTAAAACAAACAGTTTATTGACTCTGCCGGGGAGCGCTTGTGTGTGTGTGTGTGAAGTGAGAGCAGTGCAAAGATGCATGTGTGTTTACAGAGGCATGTCTTTAGTCTTCTGCACCAGCTCTCTCAGTCCTCTCAGCCACTTAGCACCCTGCCCGAGGGAACTCAAGTGGCTGTTGTTGCGGCAGCGTCTCAGGGGTAAAAATACTAAAGAGCCAGACACTTTTAAAATAAGAAACCAAACTGTTTTTTTTCTACATATGTATCATTGAATTATTAAGGACGATGCATGTTTCTTCATGATGGAGTCATGTTTGCATGTTCCCAGAGAAACTGCCCTCAGAGGGTTGAGCAACTTTGCTCTCTTTCTCTTTTGCTTTGAGTTTTGAACTCAATTACAGATTACAGATCTCTGCGATTTGTATCCAGATTTGCAACCGCATCTACTTTTTTTTGAAGAGTGTTTCCATCCACCTGTTTTTTAGCATGTTTTTATGAGATGTAGAAAAAACCTGAGTGGAAACCCGGTGATTTAACACAACAAAACAAGGTGTGACTAAGTGCATAAGCAACAAACCACAACTGACAAGAGCCTGTCACATTAAATCAATACATGAAACAACAAGAATAAGTGCCACATTTTGCACTTCTTCTTTGGTTTAATAGCACCCAACTAGGGATTTAGCAGCAACAACTCTTTATTTCAGTGTCCCAAAATCCTAATATTTACCTATATTATATCATATTTAACAGTAGCGGATAGAAGCACATACTTTCTCTGGAAATCGGATCAAAATTTGAGTTAGATTTGATAAGAAACTTTACTTATATATTTCATTTATTTTCAAAATTTAGGTTTGGGTTAGAAAAAGACAACTTGTGTGTGAAAAAAAAAAATCAACGCTCACTTTAAGGACAAAACAGGATGAGTTGTCATTTTCAGTATTGAAGCAAAACCACAAAACAACACCAAGTGTTTTAATGGCTTAAACCTGACAACATGCTGCACACAGAACAGAATGTGAGTCCCAGTCTCAGTCCTGTACTTTATTTGCAAAATCTCGCACTAAACCTTTCCTTCGGTCTAACAATCTCACACTTCCTGAAAAGTAAAACAAATGCCGGTGAACTACATCCAAGCAGTTTTCTCTAAAATAACTTTGGTGGAGAAAATTAGAAACACACGAAGCTATTTTGTAGGACACCAATGACGGCATGCCACTAAGCTCTGAAAGCTTTAGCGATCTAGATCCATGTGGCTCCGCAGTCCCCCGCCTTATTATAGGCAGCAACAGTTAATGACTGAAGGAGTGATATATTCTAACCCCCGTCTCTCATTGCAAACTGACAGCGTCCCCACGTAGGCACCCAGGCAGAATCCTTGACAGGGCCTCACCCAGCTTAAATATGGGGTGTTCCTTATTAGCGCAGTGCCCAAGATAGGACCGCGAAGGCTGGATAGGTGAGAACTCCCTCAGGGGAAACAGGAAGGATAGATGACACTTTGGCTTTGACTCAGACCTATTTGGATTTTGTCGCACTTTGTCACCGTCTCGACTTGCAGCGATAAAAATGGAGCTGCCACGAAAAGGCTCTGCATCACACATCTGGTTAAGGGAAAACTGCACGCATACACGGACTCACAAAAAAAGAAAAAAAAAAAAAAAAAGAAGAAAAGAAAATATCAATGTAACTTTAATCACATCCAGACCTATAAATGTAACTGCGCTGCTGTGGTAATGGTAATCAGAAACACAGTGATCCCGTCAGGAGCCAATCCGCTCTCTGTTTTTCATTAAAATGCTGGCCACTGCTTCTCACATCTCTGTGTGCATTTAAATAGTTAATGGACTGCCCATCCGCTTGGCTACTGTAAGTCGGGGGGTGGGGTGGAGGAGGAGGAGGACGGGTGGAGCTCTTCAAAAGTTTCTTTTTCAGATCAGAGTGACTTTACAATCTTGCAATATTCATGATGTGTTTAGGAACTCTATACCCTTTTCCTGGCTTTGAAGTTAAAGCAATACCAGATTTTATGCGTCTCTCAAAAACCTTAGTTCATCCTGACCGGTCAGTAATTGGGCACTGACATAAAAACTTACTGTACATATTTTTTTTTTATTTCAGTAACTTCTTGCTTCTCCTCGCGTCTTCAGAGGAGGAGCAGACCTTCATGTGCTAATGTCGATCTGAGGAGCCGTGAGTTTTGAAAAATATGCTTGTCGGTACACTTATCGGGTCAATACAACCAGAAATTCTCAAAATGCTGACCGGGTCCTTCGTTTTCCTTCATCTCCTGCTGAAAGTGTGTCTCGACGTGCGTTCGCCGGCTGTATCTAGAGGCGATATTGTCCACGGGTTCAGGCGAAGTGCACAGTCACCACTGTGCGGATATAAAGTGTGTGATGAGGGAGATCAGTAAAGGATAGACGTGTAACTCTATACAGGACCAGGATACCAGGTAGGAAGTCTGAATCCTTGCACTGAACACATAGGGAGACTTAGCACGGGCAGCAGGACCTCTTTGAAGGAAACTATAAAATATTAAGGGGAAGTGGATACCTCTCTTGGCTTAACGCAGACATGAGTCAGGCCACACACTGGCTCATAAGATAAATCCTCATTCTCTCTCTTTTTTATCTCTTTCTCACTCTCTCCTCTCTCCGGGCCTCGGTCCGTGCGGTGAGAAAAGGGTCATGGAGCTTCGAGCTACGCGGACTTGAAGCGCGTCTGTCTGCTGTCGGCAGGGGGGTCACGTTCCTCAGCCAGACACCAGCTCCACCTCTTCTTATTTCTCTTAATCTCATTCTATATTTCTGAGCAACCAAATGTCTGCTTTGCTTTGTGTGTGTTAGAACAATATGTGGACTAAATAAGATAGAAGAGAGGGATCCCTCGTCCGATGCTCCCTCTGAGGTTTCTTCCTTTTTCTTTGCGGATATTTTTGCGTATCTGAATCAAGGTTCTAAGGACAGAGGCTGTGACGATCCTTCAGGCAAATTTGTGATTTACCATGTAGAGCTGTGTATGTGTTGTATACGCATTTGTAAATACTAACTGACTTATAACACAAATTGAGTTATAATACTGACTGTCAGCCTTCTCTTCCTTCTGCGTCAATAAATGGTCAGAAAATTGTTCAAATGACTTTGCTAATCTGTCACTATGAGGTGATAATACTGCTGAGATGATTAGTTGATTTATTGACTAGTCAATTAACGGAAAATTAATCTTCAACAATTTTGATAATCAGTCAATGTCTTTTGGTTTTTATTGTTTTGCCAAAATGCCAAATAATTCATTGGTTCCTGCTTCTGATTTGGGTTAAAAAATGTGCGAGGTAGCAGTAATAAACTGAGCTGGTCGGGCAATACAAGCAACAAGAAGATTAAAGGATAAGGTTAACCAAAATGAAAATTTTGCAATTATCTACTCCAACCCCATGCCGATGGAAAGTCGGGTGGAATTTCGCAGTCCGGTAAACATTTCTGGAGCTTCACAGCAAAACAGGGTTGAAGCATCCTCCTAAACAACTGCAGTAGATGCACGCACCCCGTCTGAAGTGGGTGCACAAGCTCGACAGCGCGACGAGGTGTAAAACTTCGGATACAAAACTTCAACTGCATCGGCACGGTGGCGAGTAGATAATGACGAGATTTTCATTTTTATGGTGAACTTGGCTTTTAATCAATAACAAATATAATCCATAGTTGCAGCCCTAATAATGTATAGAGCACCTATAGAGATTAAAGAGTATGAGAGTATAGGATTGTGTAGATTTTGTGCCAGTTTCCAACCGAAAAGAGTTCATTTTCTCAGCACACCGAGCGAAAGAGAGAGCGGGAGAGAGAGCAGGAGCGAGAGAGCGCTATAGAGAATGCATCCATCAAATCGGTGCCACCGAGCCCTGGCTGCTTTTAACCCTACAGCTATCTACCCCTCTGTCTCCATCCATCCATCTCCCCTCCTCTCTCTTGCAGGACTGCTCAAAGTTACTGATACACAGGATGCCAAGCCAGATGGTCAGCCACACGGTCGAGGCATGTACCACTCGGTTTCAACACCCCTCTAACAAACCCTCCTCCCCGCTCCAGATGGCATGCCGTGCCTGGTTCTAGTGCCACGGGGGGACTGCGATGGTAGCGGTGTGACTCGAGTCCCTTGGGGGCACGGTCCGTGCGCACGTGTGTTTGGGTATGTGCATGCGACCGTGTGCACTCGTGCCTTAAGTGCTCTCGTTTGGTTGTGTGTTTTTTGAGAGTCCCCAGAATCAAATGCCCGTGTCTCGTGAGGCTGCTGGTTTCTCCCCTTTGGCCATATTTGGCTGCTGTGGTTCAATATGGAGCTCCTTCACTAATAATCCTCCCCGCTGAGCCTCACTGTTTAAGTAAGTCATTTCAAAGGGGAAAGTGGAGCCTGTGAAAACTGGCCTGTCATAGATTTCCAGAAACACTTCACTACTGGAGGTGTCACATACAGAACAGAATGTAAAGAGTATTTTCCTTGAATGTAGCCTGTTTAAAGAGGAATACGCAGGGTGGTATTTTTTCGCAACCAGCAGTGATGACTGAGGAGATTTGTTTTTATTTTTATGGTCATAAAACTGCTGTGAGAATCGGCTTGAACACAGGAACAGGAAACTTTACATCTCAGGAGCCAACTCACAATAATATGCTTTAAAGAGCCAGTTCGTCTACGACTGCTGCCGCAGCGCATTAAAACCACTGTATTCACACTCAGACAGATATACAGATTTATTGCTCCCCTGGGACCCCCAAAATCCCCAGGTTAACTTTGCATTCGTGGAGCATCATGTGCTTCCAGGAAAAACCCTAAAATTTTGACTTTATTTGCATATCCGTTAGTGACATCTAGTCATATGTATATATATATAGAAGCATGCAGATCACTGCTGATTTCTTCATGTCAGCACTACTTTCCAGGTGTGGCTCTCTCGGCCGACCCGAACGTGCTCCTGTCTGTCAGATCAAATTTGTTTTTGATCACAAGATTTTTCCCAGCACCGGAAGTTAGATTGAGTATGCCAGTAAGCCATCAGCATTTACATACATTTATATACTTGACGTGGTCAATTTTACCAAACTATGAAAGCAGAGTACTGTTGCTCATCCATGACGGTAAATCAGCTACCTGACAGAAGGGCTCTGATTTGCCCTCTGCCCTTGAATGGTGCATGTGGGTGAGACAACCACAAAATGAAAAAGATAATATTTCTGGTACTGTTGATTTTGCTGTTATCTAAGGTCCATATTGATTATATTATACACTATTATTCAGGTGTTTAATAGTTTTGCTGGTCAAATTCTTTCAAATCTAACTGCGAGACCATTTACAATAAACAGTCAGTCTGCGATCAGACGTGTTTCTGTTTGGGGAAATTTGACCAGTGCTCAGTTATTTTGAAAGATGCCCCACTTAACCACTAAATCAATTATAAAATTATACCCTGCTTTATAGGGCTCTGTGTTATTATCAAGTATTTTAGGCTCTGTCCTGCAGAGGAGCTGTGTGCTATGTGGAAAATAATTCAGAAGCATCCACATTTATTTTAAATACCACAAACCAGTTTACAAAAGGTGAAAAGATTATAGTTCAGCAAGAGCTTCTACGGCTTAATTCTGGGGCACAGGGTGAAATATAATGTGTATAGATTTTTGTCTGTTGTCAGCAGTGTGTGCACCCACATTGTGCAGAACAACATTCTCTTTAGCACCAAATGAAACGGAAAACACACCAGAGGAGCTGTTCCGTACTGTTTGTATTTATTGTTAAAATAACAGCTTCTCCTGCTTCGCGCCTGCGAATGTCAGGGGGCTTTGGAGAAGCAGCGAAAGGGGGGAAACCAGGGGAGGAACTTTGCCTCTGATCTGGGGAATATTTCTTCTGATCACCCTTCTAAATTAAAAAGCAGTTATGAATAATCCTCGCTGGGGACTCTACTTAAATTAATGCCTCAATTAGATTGGGAACATTAAAGGTAGTAATGATTCCACTCCTCTGTATTGTAATTTAAGGCCTGCTTGCTCTTCCCTGGGAAAGCAGCTCTTTGCAGTGAATGTATTAGAGTAGATTAATGAGGGGAGGATGTGGAGGTGACTAGCAGTGAGAGCCAGGCCACTCTGCACCCTCTCTTCTCACACACCCTTAATGGCGTGGAAAGAGGAGGTTTATCAATCACGCGGTCTTTGTCAATCAGAGATTGCGCGATACCTTTGCCAAAAAGTTTTGGACATAACTCTTAAATGCAACTCGGTGCAATAAAAACCGGCCCGCCGCCGCGAGCGACAACAATTGTATTTCAGGGCAAGGGCACAATTCAGTCGGGGCCGTCACCTCTCTGTGCTGCCGTGACTCACTCCATGGCTCCACCTGAGTGCTGGGGTGGGGCTGTAACGATTGCTGCGTGTAAGTGATCCATCCCTAATCGATCCAGACTGTCAGCATGGACTAGACATTCACCTCTGCCTGTTATCTCTATCTGTAAGGAAGCCTGCCTCAGTCACGGCGCTGACCACAGCCTAACCCAGCTAGTCAGCTCCAGTCACAACCCACTACGGCAGAGATGAGTCACCCGTGACTCCCGGCCGGGTCTAAAAGTCGGGTTTAACTTTGGTGAAATGAACAGCGCGGGGATGTCGGCTGGCTTATATCGCATTAATAGGTTAAATCTATGGTGACCTTATTTTTGGCGAAGCAGCGTGATAATTGGAAGTCCTGCACAACATCAGGGATTAACATGTTTATCCTCCCGTAATCCCCATAAACATTAAGACACAACGAGCTACATGCTGATTAGCTTCAGGCAGGAGCAATCAATCAGCGATGGATAAATAGCCCCCTGGCTTTCTGTCCACATGAAAGACAGGTAGGTAAACAGCTAATATGTGGCTGCTCAGGACTTTTTTTCTGTGGCCTTCCCACCTCCGCGGGCAGCCTGCGAACTCACCGAGCAGCCCCTCGTCTACAACAGAGCCAAATTACACCCACGACGACAAATCTTTATAACACTGCCTCCTTCAGTTTCGGATGAAAGTTTGTAACTTTAAATTAAAGTGGCTCAAATAAATAACCAATTCTTTCCCCCCGACTCCTAGGTGACAATCAAAAGTGTAAACATTTATCACACGCCCCAGGCCTGTGGGTGGGATGGCTCTTTTGGCAGACAGGAGGCCATTTTGCCATGCTGCACATTTGCCTATTCAGACGGGGAATGGGCAGAACCCCTCAAGCAGAACATATTCAGTGGGCGCGTTTTTTGAGGACTTCATGTTTGCAAATGACTTGCAGGTACACACATAAAACCCCCCTACCTGCTCTCGATAAAGAGACTTGTTGAAACCCAGACAAGCGCGGCTGCTCAGCGACTCTAACCAGATGCAGGATGGAGGAGACAGGTTGTGAGGGGAGATGGAAGAGGGGAGGAGGAGGAGGGGGAGGAGGAGGAGGGGGGGCGGCAGGCAGGCAGGCAGGCAGGCATACGCTCTCTCCTTGTCCGTGCGACGCCATGATAAGGAGACACTAGAGCTTGTTTACATGCGGCAATGGGAAAACAAATTGAAAATTCCTGCCGGGACGCAGATGCATATCAAAACAGGATTATTTTAGAAATAATCGCCCATGCCACAAACTGTCACCAGCTAATCTCCACTTTGTTAGAATTCAAATTACTTTCCCATGTTTACATTGCCATTACTGCAAGGGCAGGGACTAGGGACTCTATGGGGGCCTATTTGCACAAAAGTAGCAATAAAAAAAACAGATAAAATAAACTTTCCATAAATATTCCAGACCAGAGAGAATGCTCAGGTCCTGTTGGTGCAATAGGAATATTGAATAGGAGAAGCTTTTGGAATAATGAAGACTGAAAGGGCCCGGCTATAAAGCAGAGGCAGCAGACAGATTGCGAAATTGCGACGGTGCGTCCGACCGGCAGGATGAGGGGAGGACCAATCAGAAGTGGTCGGAAAACTGCGGAACAGCCCGCGCTGACCTCCACCTGGCCGGGGCCACGCGAGGCTCGAGCCGAGGCGAATCTGGACTTGGCGAAGAAGAATAGAAGTGCATTAAGTTTGAACTCTGTCGGAAGGCAGAGGCGTCTCTTGTCTCTGGATCGGGTTGCCTGTGTTTATCACTTCTAGCTGTGCTGGCACTGAGGGCAGACACACTATCCCTTTTCCAGGGCTGTCAGTCAGCGGGCCGAGCCGTCTCACACAGCAGCATCGGCCTGCTTCAGCACTGGAGGGAGCCATGGAAAAACACACAAGGCTCGTTGCCCCATATCCAACCGATCAATGGGGCTTGTCCTTAAGTGAGAACGGAAGTGCAAACCTGCGCGAAGCAGTTCTCACATGTCAGAAACCCCGCCAAGTCATTACAATGTTAATTTGGAATACGCAGGTAAGAAAAAAAAAAAACAAATTCACACCTCTCAATCTCGAAGCCTGCTACGCCTCCGACCGTGCGTTGTCATATAAATCTGATTTCCAGAGGCGAGCTTCTGTGCATGCAGAGACAAGCAGTCCCTCCTTTTCAAGCGGCATTACAGATACAGTCATTCTGCGTGCTTCTGTGAAACTCCTTTTCTCGCGGTCACAGTCTCTCTGCTCGCCTATTTGTTGCTTTGCCGCGCTGTCATAGCCTTATGGTTCCCAGAAGGATAGGGGATGTGTCTTGTGGTGAAAACCACACTGTGTGACAGACACAGAGGAGACATGAGGAAGGCAGTTCTCATCCATGTTCACTGGAGCAGTGGTCACATCAAAAGCTATTAAGTTGTTTTGCCTTTTGTTCTCTGGCAGTCTTATTCTAAAAAAAAAAAAAATCTGGACAAGAATCACAAACAAATTCACTTACAAATTTTTTTTGGAAAAGAATATGCCCGAATATCGCGACGGGTGACCGAACCGATACTGTTGGAGTTTAACCCCCGGGTGCTCGGTTCACAGTGTGGGCCTGCTGCTGTGAAGTGTGCAGTCTGAGAGGAGACGCTGTGGTGGCGAATCCACGGCTCTGCTGTGACTTTGCTCTTATGTTCCCAGCCCTTGCCTGAGGCGGCAAACGGCTTTGCTCACTAAGGGAGAGAGGAGGGGAGGGGGGTGTGTGGTGTGGTGTGGTGTGGTGTGGGATGGGAGGGGAGAGCAGACAGAGGTAGGTTAGATTAGGTTTGACAGGGTAATGCTTTGAAAAGGGCCCGGTTAGATGATTTATTCTCAAACACCTCTCCATAATGGGCCGGTGCGTGTTTCTATTAAGGCTGATGGAGACGGCGCTACGCTCACTTTCTTAGACACTCAGTGGTCTGCCGTGCTGTCTGTCCCTCCTTCATATCCTCACTCTCTTCATCTTTTTTTTTTTTTTTTCCTTCCCCCCTCATATCTCAACTGCTCTCCCTTATGCACTCCCACAGAGATGCACACATGCGAGTTCTCACCGGGCCCTCCCCCCTCCTCCTCCTCCTCCTCCTCTTTACTTTCTGTAACATTACTCACTCATCAAAGATTCCCAGCAGATATTTTGTCAGTTCATCCGACTTTGGATCCGTAACAGCAGAGCAGACACGCAACATCACAGCTCGGGAGACGGAGCTTTCGCTGGGAGCTCACGTCTCTCTGTCCCTCAGACTCAGCGTGAGACTTAGCGCCTACTAGCTGCGTGTGACTGCTGCTGTAGCTAAGCCAAGAGGGGAGGCCTGTCTTTTTAAATGTTTTACCTTCTCGTCTCAGCCCTTCGGCGGCTGGACTGCAGCGCTCCGTGTGGGAGGGTAGCGGCGGTTTTAGAGCATACCAGAAACGGAGGAGGACGGAGGAGACAGTCAAACAGAGAACGTCTCTGAATGGGTGAATGGAAGATGAGTGTACCGCAGATAGACTCCAGAGGCGATCGAAACCCTGAGCTGTTTGTTTAACCTAAATGGGAAGAGCACGCAAACCCGTGCTGCACAACATAAATTATATATAGCCTGGGGAACATCAATTCCTCTACTTTTTATTGCTGTTTTTATTTTTACTCCTCCATCATTTAAAGTATGTGCACATTGACTGCGTGATAAAAAAAAAGTTCCTGCTCTGCGCATTTTCACTTATCACCTTTTTTTTTTTTTACCTGCTTTTCTAACCATCTCCGAGGCCACGAGTTCAGAGCATGACTTCCTGTGACTAGCGCGAACCGGGCTGACAGCAGTGGTTTCAGTTAAGCGGGGTCAAAGTTGACGTAGGAACAAGTCAGAGCGACCGGTGAAGTGAGAACTGGCACTGGTTGGACAAACCAAACAGGAAGCAGCGTTTTTCTCTCTGCGAGGGCTGACAGAGATACGGGTCTGCAGAGAACTACGATGGGGTTATGGTAAGATATGGATGCCTGCTCGAAGCCATGGCAGGAAGGAACTAGAAATAGATACCATTCTTCCGCAATGCTGGGAAGGTGCAGCTAATATCGGACAATCGCCTTACAGGGGAAAACAAACAGACAAGTGAATTAGACATCCGAGGGTAAATGTTAGACTCTCGGTGACGCTTCTTTAAATAAAAAAAAAACTGGATATAAATACTACAATTCTGTTAAAGGTGATCACAGATTTCCTTTTCTTCTGCAACCTGCGATAGATCAAGTCCGCCAGCAGAGACTGGAGTCAGTATTGACCATCTGCTGTAATCTGAGGATTAAAGAAACCGAGCGGAGCCTGTGGTCATACTTTATTTTGGTAATAAAAGCGGCGATTATTCTTTTTTCATCCGAGTGAGTTTATGTTTTATTTTGCAGCCACTTGGCCGGTCTTCAGTGTATCGATTGTTCTCACTCCTGCTTTTATTCACACACACTCGTGCACCCCCTAATCTTACACACACACACGCACACACTCTTTTGCAAAGGCCAACTTAACTGCACGTGCTTAAGCGAACAGGAGGCTTTATGTTCGTTCGTGCGCCGTGCGGTCGGGGGTCGTTTTATTCCTGACGGTTGTCGGTGAAGATGGTGCCAAGACAGCCTGCGATGTTTAGCCCACAAATGCTGCACTCCATCCTAATTCTCACGTATCAACATTTGTTTACGGGCCCGCGAGTTGCACCAATCCGATACACCCATTTCGCGAATACTACATTTTTAGAAAATGTCAAAACAATATGACTATAAATAAAACACCCTTCCCCACAACACACACGCAAACGCACAGCGACAACAAAGGCGGCACACCTACACAAACGGGTGCATTAGTGCTTCGTCTCCAGCGGCAGAAAGCCTGGGTCACTATGTACTATTGCAATAAATCCACTTAATTCATTGTCAAGACAGTTTGCTGAAAACCAACATTCATTATGTAAGCTCGCTCAGCGGAACATGTCAGCGGGCATTTTAGATGTTCGGAGTCTGTTAGTGTTTTTCGTTTTGCACAGCGGCGGCGGTAGCTGCAGTCTCACATTCCGGTGACTTTTTTTTTTTTTTTTTTCGGGTGGTGAGAGATGATACGGTGTCTGTGGCAACAGAAACTTCACAGCCTACCCCTCTCTCTTTCTCTCTCTCCCCTTTTCTTGCCCCCCCCCCTTCCCCCCGCGGATGTAGGTTTTCTTTTTCACTTGCAGGTAGGCGGAAGGACGCGCACACAAACACAATCCAGCTCGAGCGCACATCTGTGAACCTCAGCGTGACCACCTTTACCACAGGTCTTCTCTGGAAACCCCCCTGCGACTGGCCTCAGGAGCTGTTAGATGGAGGCAGAGGGGCTGTGGTTGCTCTTAAGTGTAATGCAGAGATGAACACTTTAAACCACTCGGACGACCACATGGTCATTTTGATTAATTGAGTTCAAGTGCTGTTCGAGGGGGCCTCTTTTAAAAAGAAAAGAAAAAAAAAAAGCTGTTGTGTTTTAAAGACTGTATAATGTGTACAAATGCAGAAAAAAAAACACCACTGTGGATTGAAACCGAACTCTTTAATAACGCAAACTAAATACTTCTCAACATTGGAGATAGATTTGTTCTTAAATACACATAAAGATGAAGCTGCGTTACTTTTTTTTTTTTCCTCTCGGCCACGCTGAGCAGAGAGCGTGAGGAGCGTGACGGATACAGAGAGAGAGAGGGAGGAGGAGGAGGGGAGGGGAGGGGGGATGGGTTTGAGAAAGCGTGGAGAACAGGAGGATAAAGCGTGTGACTCGGTCGGCTCACACATTACTAGAAAACAAGGCTGGAGCGGTCACAACCCCCGTACTGTGCTCCTGAGGGAGGCAGATTATGATGATGATGAAACAGCCGATGATTCACACTTTACTGTCAGAGGTTGTAAAGGCAACGCTCGCTCACACGCCTCGAAAAAACAGCGTGCGATTGCACCACGGCGGCTGGCATTGACTCATATCTCCTCCACCGTGTCGCTCGGCCAGTCGCATTTAGTCATGACTACGCGCAGCATTGCTGTTTTTAGATTAACGCCACTGAAACAAAATGTCCCTCGGCGCCCTTTTCCGTTGGTATTGATTTGCATTTGAGCTGCGACTTCGTGCACCTACTGCGCGTATAGGTGCGCGCGCCTCCGTGCGGAGTGTGTCTCCGCGCCTTCCACTTGCAGATGGTGGAGTCTCTGTTCTCCATCAGTGGGATCTCGGCAGAAACAGATGCCCGTGCAGGCCCCTACGTGTGCTCCCATTGTGTCTAATCCTGTCGGCGCTCCTCGCCTCATCCCTGTCGCCTCCTCAACCTGGTCCCATTAACTCCTCACCACGAGGAGGTTGGGACAATGAGGATTACTCTATAAAACACTGTTAAACTTGCTGCCAAGTGGGCCACATCCAGTCACAGTGAAAGCTCGGAAAACAAGGGCGAGCGCACGCAGTAAAAAAAAAAATCATTGGCCATGTTAAAACACTGCTCTCCGTCTAATGGTGTTCGTTAGCGACGGAATGGGCAGGGTTTACCGCTCGCCCATGCAATGAGTCCTAATAAGCTCTGGAAATTACAGTTTAATTTGTTACTTAGACTAACACACACACACACACACTAAAACCCCACCATGTGGTACATCCAAATGACTCAGTCACAGTACCACGGCGTGATAGTCTGGGAAAAACGCTTCTTTTTTCTTGTGACCTTTGCCCGGCTCGATGAGCGGCGTCCTGAAGGCCTGAGGGTAGCTCTCAGGCCCAGTAGTATCTGTCCAAACACTGATACAGCTCTCCCAGAGCTTCCTCCTGTCATCCAAAAGACCTGGCCGCTAAAACAAACACTGACCCGTCCATCCGTCAGTGACATGCCGCAGGTATGTGGAAAAGCAGGAAATCGTCTTTTCTTCCAGTGTTTTTCGTCGCGCAGCCGCTTTTTCGTTTGTTTGACTTGGTGTCGTGGGAGGTTTTGCGCGAGTGTGTGTAACTATCAGTGCGCTCAAGCTTTCCTTGGTCACTCTGGCTACTGTAAATGTGAAGACCGACTCAGATAAGAATGAACTCTGACCAAACAGGCATCCTGTCCCTGTCCCCGTCCCCCCTCTTGCTTTTCTAACCCTAACCCGGAGAGCAGCCGAGGGGCCTGCAAAGCCTGCGTCTTTATGGTCCCCCCGGGCTCATAAAGCTGCCAGGCCCAGGATGCAGTGTACTCTTACTCCACCAACCATGTCACTGACAGCATCCCTCCACATCAGTGGAGTCTGCTCGTGTCAAGTGAGGAGCCGGATGTTTGATGGTTACCTCTCGCACGCCGCTGGGTGTTAAGATAACAAAAGCAGGTAGTTTCTCAGCCCCCTCACTCTGCGGCACCACTCTAGAAAGCTATTTACTATTAGTCATTTCTCTGACAGAAGGTGAGGGAGGGAGGAATGGAGAAGGATGGGGAGGCAGAGTAAACAGGATCATAAAAAGTTTTAAAAGTAGGCTGATAACAAAAGGGTAATGTCCTTCTTAAATGTCTTTCAGTTTCTTATATGAGAGTCCTCCGGCGCAGTCCTTCCACTTGCAACGACTCCCATTTCCTTTTCACAACCAGACCTCCTCATTATTTGTGTTTTAGCTCCTCAAAGGTGGGGGGAAACAGGAGTCTTCTCAGGGAGCTATCTCGGTTAGAAAGGAGAGCCTCGGTCATGTGAAGCACTCAAAAGCCCCTCAAAGACTCCTCCTCAGATGAAGTGCTGAATGCTTGAAGGCCACAAGAGTCAGGGCCAAGAGCCCAGAACAGACTGCCACGGACCGGGTTAGGTTACAGCACAGCTCGGGCCGATGCGCTTCCATCACACACAAATACACGCAGTGACGAATTGCACGCAAGCCTCGCCGCCACAAACTGAATGCTTGGGTTTGGTTTTAATGAGTGTACCAGGTTCAAGCTTAAGCTGGAATGCTGTCGACTGACCAACTGAGCGGAGGATCATGTTGGTAGAGATCCGGGTTCGGTTGCTCTCTAATTAGCGAGCAGGCGGACGCAATCTCAGACAGGTACTGTGTGTGCCCCGACTCCTGCCAGGTTTTTAAATATACAGAATGCATCCATCATTTTGTGTCAGAGGACCTTGTAGACAAACTTGTAGAAAAGTCGCTTAACAACTGAGTCATTTCATTCAAAGATCTTCGTTGACTTATTTTTCATGCCTGAACAAACGTTTTACATGGCTTATATATGGCGGACCCTGCCACTTTTCTATCTTCGAACACTCTTCTGGGATACTTACTATCCTCTGAGGACAGCTTGTTTATTCAGTGATGGAAAAAATAATAAAACATTTTAAAACACAAATATTTCTGTGTTTGTATTATTACTTCATCAATATATGAAAATGACTACATATTATAATTGTGTGTGTTTATGTGTATTTTTATCTGCGTGACTCATCGAGAGAAAGAAAGAGACCATACAACACACACGGGCCAGGCTCATGAGAGGGCCAGCGATTAATATTCATATATCATCTATGGATGGATTCATTATTCATATTCATTTTATGTGTGAGCGTAATTATACAGGACACAAATTCACCGCACAACGCAGTCAAGTCACAGTCAAAAAAAAAAAAAAAAAAGAGGCTTTTGGAAGGGTGTTCTACGTCAGTGTGAAAGACACGAAGGAAGCGGAACTGCAGTGAGGAAAGGAAGCGGAGAGGGAGGGAGAACGAGTGAAATTCAGGAAAAAGCCTGTACTCCGAGCCTGTGCTTGGCAGCCTGTGTGATCAATATAAATAGCACCAAATGGGCTGTTATAGAATTGTCAAGAGTTGTAAATGATCCCCAAAGACAAAACTGGAACATGAAAGGAGCACAAGCTCGTACGCACAGGCGCAGACGCGCAGCCAAACGTACATTTTTCCCAGCTCGTGCGTGTACCCGCCGTGTGCCACCTTCACACTCAAACACGCACATGCGGCTGATTTCCGATCAGCTGAGCAATCACAAATACTGTTGCCGACTGGAAGTGGACTCAACAAAATATGCTTTTCTTAAGCAAATTACTTTTTTTTTTCACAAGCAAAAAAAAAAATATTTGGCAGCCACACACCCAAGCGAACATGTATTTTTTAAGAACGCGCGCATGCACACACACGGCGCCGCTTAAAGCTGACCCAAGGCAATACTTTCCCTTCAATAATGCAAACAAACATCTTTATTGCTTTGTTTGGTGGATGGCATGATTTATGAGAAAAACTTCCCATCAGCAGTATTTCACTTGCCGTATACCAGGGGACAGTGAAAGGGGCTGACTGTAGGGGAGAGGAGAAGGAGACGCCGCAGCCTGGTACCTGGTTCATCTTGTGCACGCTGCCCCTTGTGGTCATAAACGGCACATTCACTTGTAAAAACTCATCAAACATAATGATATTTTACTGTTTATTTTAGCGCGATTCATTTTTAAGTTTGCACCATTTTGTTTTTCCCATTTTCCTCCACCTCCCTGTATAAACCCCACTCATTCATCCCAGGTAAGTCGAGAGAAGGAGATCCGATGATTATAGGGACTTATTGTATTATAACTCAGCCAAAGATTAAAGGGAGAAACGGGGGTGGAAGGATGAGGGAAGGCTAAAGTGCTGCGCTGGCATTTTATACACACAAAGACTTTTTAATGCATATGCATCTACGGATTCTTCTTCACAAATGGGTGCACCTTGAGCGAATATATTTCCGAGATATCTTTCCAACTAACTTTTGAGGTAAAACAAAAAAGGAAAAAGGAAAAAAGGAAAAAAAAAAAAAAAAAAAAAAGCCAGAGTTGGATTCCGGCTGACAACAGGGGAGCGTGTGCGTAACCACTGGATGCACTCGCTTCACCAGAGTGCTCCCGGTGACGGTCGCTAACGGTAGCCGCGATTTCGGCGGATATCACACAGACTGGCTAATGAGCATTAGCATTATAGCTAAGAGACGCACAGGTAAGAAACACAGAGGAAGGAACCTCCTGAGGATATGTCTAACTTTTTAAATCCCCCTTTTTTCCTCTCCTTTATTTTCCCCCTACGGACCATTAGCCAGTAGATCCCTCCCACCGCCCCTCTCCGCCTCCCTCCCTCCCTTTTTCTTTCTTTCAGCGCGGTGCAATTAGCGCTCTCATTGAATATTGAAGGTATGAAGAAGAATGGGGCTTTTTAGCCGTTTCTCTTCCGCTAGGACCATGGCTCCGCTGAGGGATGGCTGAAGGCTTCGACTAAATCAGGATGCTGAGCTACAGCAACAGCACTTAGAGCCAAACAATCACTGATCATTTATTTAGTCAGCCTTATTTATTCATCCCCGTTTGCTGTTGCTCAGAGCTGTGATTATTTCACTTACGATTATTCTCATGCGATTCTCCTTTCCTTGAAGCAGACAACTGGTCTGAGCGCCCCTCAAATTAATGAGAATCCTCAAGCTTAGTTCCTCCAATTCCGATGATTTTTATCACATCTGATTTGTTCGGGGTGGAAAACTGAGGGAAAATTTTATTGCAATCATAACCTTTTTTTTTCATCTCCTTTCCTTTTTTTTTCACCGTATCGAGTGTGTTGCTCTTGTGTTACAGAGAGCTTACAGGATGGATCATATCTCTGCTTTGTGTGGCTCAGAACAGAGAGAATAGCCCCACTGTACTCGCTCGTGTTGCATGGAAGTTCGCCTGAGGGGCTGCATGGCAGGTTACTGGCAGGGGGAGGGAGTGGAGATCCGCCAGTTGACTTTCTCAGGACCCGACGCACAAAAGTCTGCCAGCACAAAACACGAGCATCGTCTGTAAACCACCACCACCCCCGCCCTCATGCACTATGGCCACATCATCAGACATGATCCAGATTAACACAAGCCCGCTGCAGCCATGTAAAAACACCCACGTATACAGTACAAACACACATAACGTGCTTCCTCCTAGACCTCGCACATTCACACGTGCAAACACCAGACATCGATTCTCACAGATTACGACGTCTCATTCTCTTACAGTCTAATACCCCGTTCCCAGCTCACGTTGCATTCTATAAATACATATACAGTCTTCGCAGGACTCGGTATCGGGGTCTGGTATGCTGCTGAACTCCACCACTTGTTGGTTGTGGGGCAGATCTCCCAGGGCAAGGCTCTGCAGGGTTACAGATGGGTGATTAGGGTGGATGCAACTAGATACCTCGTGGAGCTGCAAGTGTTTTGGACAAGTTTAGTTTTTAATCGCTATTAATACTCTCATTTGGTAGTCACAGCGTACACGCTTCTATTTCCAAAACCAATTATTTACAATGTGTGACGGCGTCATTGGGCGTTAATTACACATTTCTTTACATTTTGAGAAAAGATAAAGTGACAAGCAAGGTGTCGAGATCTTGCTCTGATGTTATGCAGCAGTACTGGAACACACGTACAAGGGGCCACACACACACACACACACGCACACACACCACAGCGATCAAGGAAGGAAAGTATCGCTGTCTTGTGTCTCCTACCACTTCCTTTTCATATAGCCGTGCTCTGTGGTAAGAGTCATAATGCATAACATAAATGCACCACACTGAGATGCAAATCCAGGAATGAAATACACACACAGAGTCATTTCCAGGAAGTCACGTCTCACTGCTGTGCAAATGGCCACAGGCAGCAGCAGACACTTATCACTCTCATTTCTTGAGATTTCATGTGTCTCTGAGCAGCACTTGCAGCAGACAGCTTCATTCAAACCACCACAGCAGCAGCAGAGATGCATATCGCAGGAGGAGGGCGAGAAATTGAAAGGAGACAGGTTGCAGCCAGAGGAGAGAGACGTGCTATAGGCGAGGGCCAGACCACAGTCGGAGACAGGCTCCAGCCTCCCCATCAATGTTTAATGCAGCGGGGCGAGAGAAAGGGGGCCGAGACCGGGCTGCCACCCTCGCGGAGGAGGTCAAGCTGGAGTCGTCGGGCTGGAGGGAGACCTCAGAGATGTTAGAGGAGTGTGACAAGAGACAGTCAGAGGTCGCACTGTAATAAATATAATCTTTGTCACTGTCTCCTGAAACGTGGCGTTCATAGCTGATTCGCATTAAGAGAATTCTCTTTTGTCGGCTAATTAAATGCCACAAGAAAATCTTATCTGCAATATCGACTCCACAAAACTCTCACATGAGATAATATGCTTACGGTTTAAGTGAATACAATGCTCACATGCTCATACTGTATGCACATTATGAGCGTTACTGCTAACTGTAGTTGTTCCTCCTACCCGTACTGGCAGCTCTCTCTCTCTGAAGGGATTCCATTGTAAGTGATGAAGGCAGAGTCCACAGACCCCGCTCGGTGCAAAAATTTATTCTAAAGTTCAGCTGAACCTAATATGAGGCTTAAACTGTCGGTGAGACAAACCAAGTAGCTTTAAATGTACTTATACTGTATGTACAGTATATGGGTAATGCTTTGAAGCAGACTTAAAACATATGAAGGTATCCTTTAAGCTTAAGGTTAGGAAATATGGTCTGAGTAGGTGATGTATAGGACTCACTCAGGAAATTGGGGACAGAATCCTGCTTGAAAAATATTATCGATACTGTTTTATTATTATTTCTTTTTATACTCATTCTTTTTCGTGTCTTTTCAGGTTACCAAAATACTTGATGAGGTTTGGGCAACAAATATACACGGTTAGGCCGAGGAAAAGATTGTTTGGCTCAAAATACACCCTTTCACAACGCGAAACATGTTTGAAAGGTCCTTTTTCGCCGAGTCACTAAGCTATGACATTACAAAAACATGAGTGGTCAGTTTCAATGTTGGTTCCACGAAATCACGGAGCGATGTGGCAGTAACGCTGTGGATGGCAAGCAGAGATAAGCCTCCTTGAGCAGAAATGGATAAAGAAAGGGTCTTTTTGAATAGCAAGTTCAGCTTCAAAGCCCTGCCAGATGGTTCTCTCGACAAAAACAATATTATTTGCATTTACTGTCAATGTGAACTGACTTACCACCCGAGTACATCATGTCCTAAATACCACTTCCTGGCCAAGCACGCCACTGATGCAAAGTGCCCTCCTCTCCCTCGCCACCGGTAGACCACGCTGTATAGTTTTCGAGGGAGACGCCTAGATAACTCTACATGAGACAAACTCTCAACAGCGATAGCTAAACGGGTGACTACATATCGCAGGCCGATTGATATTGTTTAATTGACCTTTATAAGTGTAAAGGTGGAAACTACACTGTGTTAGTATTAATAAGGAATGTTACATTCAGGTCAGTGCGCCCATCTGGTGTTGCTTGTTGGGCTTGAGTTTGCCATGTTATGCTTTCGGAATATTTTTCGAGCATGCAGTACCATCAAGGTTATTCTGGAGAATATTCTGGACGGTATTTGTCATTGTTTTGGATTGTTGTATATATATAGCATATTTGTCCACTCCCAAGTTGACAAGAGCATTAAACACTTGACAAAATATCCCTTTAATTAAATATTTGAATCAATTGACAGCCCTAATTTAAACACCTGAGACGCAGGACGCAGGTGTTGGCCTCCTGTGTCAAAGCTAGACCCTGACCTTCATGGGTCCACATCGTTGAGTGTTTCAACATGTCCAGTAAATGTAATCCAGGCCACAATTATCCTTCTTTCAAATCATATTTGGCAAAGGAAATTAGTAGCATGTAGACTTGTTTTCACTAAGAGCACAAACTCTAATAATGGGTCAAATCGAGCGATGATGATGATACCAAACTGACTCAAGAAAACATGTGACTGCAGTCGGCTTTATTATTTCCCATCACCCTAAACTGCCATGAAATACAGCACAGGCGTATAGTATTTACCCTTTTGCGGGACACAAAACCGTGGAAGATGATACTTTCTGAGTTAACTGAAGGCTCACAAAGTTTAAGCCAGTTTCTGAGAGGACATCCTGCAATGATAAACACACAGCACCAGTCTGTGGCCCATCAGACACCTACTCTGTGATCAGAGCAGGGAAAAGGGCTTCTTACTTCAGGTCCACTCCAGCTCAGTGGGATACACTTCATAGTCATCACCTCTCACAGTATGAAAAGCACACGCGCAGACACACACACACACGCGCTCAGAGGAAACATCACTGCACACACTTCAGAGCAAAGACACCGACAAGCTGTGATTACCTGGACTAGAGTCTACCTTCCCTGTCATTGGGGCCATCAGCCGAAGGAGAGTTGGTGTGTGTTTACATAGTTACATAGTGACCTTCATTTGCTCCGCCCGTGGAGTGGGCTGTTTCTGTGGGTCGAGACGATACAAAGGACAGAAGAAGACAATGACGGACGAGATTGCAGGTATAGAGGGATGGATAAGCAGCAAGGAATAGAGGAACACGCTGAGTAAGGGCCAGATCTCCAAAGAGGAAAGATATGACTTTTAATGTTCACTCAATGTTCACTCAATTTGATATATATTATATATATATATATATATATATATATATATATATATATATATATATATATATATATATATATATATATATATATATATATATATATATATATATATATATATATATATATATATATATATATATATATATATATATATATATATATATATATATATATATATATATATATATATATATATATATATATATATATATATATATATATATATATATATATATATATATATATATATATATATATATATATATATATATATATATATATAATATATATATAATATATTATATATATATATATATACATACATACATATACACACACATACACACGTGTACATTAAATTGCAGCAGTTTGGATTTATTTATCAAACTGGCAGCGGCCACGACACGCCGAAATCATCTGTCAACACACACAAACATCCAGCAGTGTACATATTAGCTCAGGCGTGTGTCCTGAAGGGATGTCAAACCTGCGGCATCTGTGGTTGGCTGGCAGGCAGGGAGGGATGGAGAAAGGGGAAAAGGAGAGGGGGAACGTGGGAAGAGGGAGGGAAAGTGCTGACTCTGACACCGTCTTCTGTGTGTGCCGCTAACACAGGAACCAATTAGCTGGGAGCCGGCTTCCGTTGCCTGCGCTGTTATAGGACCTCCTCTCTGGGTCCCCAGGGCTGGCTGCAGCTTCAGGGCTGTGGTGGCACATATACTGTATACAGTAGACGAGCTATAGGAGAGACACAGATACTCGGCAGACATGCTATGGACGGGGGATGCGGTGTGGCCTTCCAGACGGAAAAGGGACAAACGGGAGAGCAGACGGATGCGGCAGGTCGAAGAGGGCAATGAAGATGGAGTTATAGCACGGGCTGAGGCCGCGCCGCTGCGACTGACTCATCTTTATTGTAAATCAAATGCTGTAACATATTCTAATAAACCTCACAACCCCACATACCACATCGTCTGCATGTCATTTCCTCTCACGTAACAAACATATTTCCACAGACTCAGACATTGTCTATAAGATAAACCGCCAGCGCTTCTCACATAAGCGGATGTGAACGCTCATACAAACCCTGTAATATCACACGTGCGCACAAATATTCACTCATGTGAATACAGCCAGAAACACACACACACACATACACACACGTCCCTAACCTACACACACCACCTCACTGTCCTGCTCAAAGAGGGCACCGGGTGACGCAGTCTTTTTATGACAATTATTGATCCTCTGGAGCGCAGTAAAAACTATCCCCAGACAGACAACAAAAATAACTGTAACCATATAACAGCTTCCTGCCAAGGGAACAGATCCCACAGAGCGGCCACGTGACGGGACTATTCCTGGAGCATGCTGTAGACCCCTAGCAGGCCCAGGGCACTGACCAGGCATACACTCACATACGGGACGAGGAGAGGAGAGGAGAGGAGAGGAGAGGAGAGGAGAGGGGAAGGTTATAGGAAAAAGTGTACGTTCAGACTTCGTCAGTTCCTCTGGCTGAAAAATGAGCATTTCATGTATTTTCTGCTCACTGAGAGGCTTTCAATTTGATTGTTTTTGCGCAGCTCCTCTCCCTCACCATATGGTGCTGCTCACTTTTAATTATGATAATATCAAAGTCTTTGTCTTGCATAGTCCATTTATGTAATAACATTTTCTCAATGCAGCGCTCGCGACGTACGCCCCTCCTTTCATACCCACTCCGCACATTTTTCCTCCAGTAGAGACGTAACTTATCAGATTTATTCTCCTGGAGAAAAAAAAAAAAAACTAAATAACTTCGGAGTATCACTCTGACAGAGCACAAAAGGAGAGGAAGCTGAATACAAGCCTTATTTCAAGTGTAAAAAAAACGTGCTGTTGTATTCATTGCTCCGTGCTTTAATTTGGAGCGCGGGAACAATGGGCAAGATAAGTCAAAATGTCTCTCTCAGAACAATTTGGCTGTCGGTACAGTAGGGAGAGATTACTGTTATGAAGATGTCTTTTTTTTTTATTCTGCCACCCTGTCGTTAGTAGAGCTTAAACACAGCTCCTGGACAGACTGTGACAACCAGAGATAAACGAGAGGATGACAGAGGTAGACAGACAAGAACGCCGGGGTTGTTTGACAAAATACTGTACGCTGCAGGCTGTGGCAGTGGGTTTCCTTCTGTCTGAGTAATCCTTCATCATAGTCCTGAGATACCAACCCAATCGCCAATCTTAATGTTAGCAGTATGCATTTCTGCAGGTCACGAATATGTTGAAACTATTTTTCTGTATGTCGCAACTCAACGCGTCTGTAGGTTCAGTTTTCAATTCTATGTGGTGACAACGCTGTGCTAATGCTCTGGTTGGGTTAAGGCACAACAACTGTTGGTTAGGGTTGGGAAAGATTAGGAAAAGATCACGTTTTGGCTTAAAATACCTGCTTTGGTTCTCACAAACACAACTGGAGGGGTTGCGACTTCCTGTCAAAAATATCGACCTTCTTAGCACCAAAAACCTTGATATCTCTGTAAAAATATCAAGCGGTGCCGCACACACGAATGTTGAAACGCAGCCTTGAACTGTGGTCGCTGGCTCGACAGCCTTCTCGCCGAACTTCCCCTCCCCATATGGAAGTCGGCAAAAAATGTAGCCGAGATACGACACGCACAATTTTTAAAATATCAGCGTTTTGACCTTTACTGCCAACATTTTAATTCAGGCAACTAGGCTGCAGATATGTAGTGGAAGGGAGGGCTTCACATAATATTGTATTTGATTTGATGTTCCAGTCAAACATCAAACAGTAGAAAAGCAATGTAGAAAACACGCATCAGATGTCTGGAGTTTAAATCAGCCACTATGTTTCACCTTTTCTCATGGAGCTGATCAGTCACGTGACCCAATTGTACATTACGCCATTCATGAAGATGCTTCCATCTCTCATTAGGCTCTTCTTTAACTTTTTTTTTTCCAAAAGGCAAAAAAACACCAACCACCAAGCAAAATTAAGGGCATTTTTTTCGCCGTTTCCATCAACCTTTTCTAATGCAACGCTTTAAAATGCACATAAACATACGCTGATGAAACTCTATTGTGATCCTGGAATTTGTTAGTGTTTTGGTTCAGCTTCCCGGGGCTTTTCTTCTTTTCTTAAGGTGTTGAAACGGACTCAAAACAACAGTGGCTGTTTGTAATGCTGTTTGTTTTCCTCTAAAATAAACCAAAATACGAGGACGTAATTGATGGTAGAGCCTATTCTGGTTAGGAATCACTGGGTTATGGGAAGTAAGGGGGATATAAAGATACAGATGACGGAGCAACAACAACTAAAGAATAAAACCGTGGGAAAAATTACTTTGAGATTTTGTGTAACAGTCAAAAGATTTCCGGCTATCTGCGATCATGACCCGTGGGTGAAGAGAAGAGAAAAACTCAAAGTGCATTAAAAAAAAAGGGGGGGGGGGGCAGTACAAGGAAGCAGAAGGGGTCTGGATATGATCCGGTCTCAGATGCAGTCAGTAGGCTGGCTGTCAGACAAACAGCGTTCAGTCTTGTCAAACTCTAACACTCCACAGTCCACATTAGGTTCTGGCTCTCAGCCAGCTCAGTGACAGAAACCTCTCATCAGTGCCATTCCTCATCTGTCCTCAGAGTCCCATTGTCTGCCATGTTTGGAGCACTTCAGCTCCGATCCCGGTTCACACTAACATATAATGCATCAACTTAAGCACTGGAGTCGTCGCTCAATCACATCTTCTGTTTAAATACCGTACACGTTAGATTTTGTAACGCTACACGCAGGGTAACACGCGGAGCGGGCGAAGAGAAAAGTGACATAACTGATCTTTTCTTCTTACTAATAACTTATCGTCTGTCCGCGTTATCACCTCGTTAGCGGTCGCGGCGGTGACTGCACTAAATGAGACGTACACTGAGCAGAGCCCCGCGGCCCTCCTGCCCCTCGAGGGGAGCTCTCGGCTGGGGGAAGGTCTGTTTGATCTCAACACTTATCTGCTTCATTTCTGTTTTCTCTTATGTGGTACTCACCAGCCATCACTTTGATTTGTGGTCAGTCTCAAGTCAAGTGCATTAACCGCGTACGCACAGCCACACACAAACACACACACACACAGATACATTTAGCTGAATAAACACACACAAATACACACAGCATCAAAAAGGAACAAACCTCAGGGGGACTGAAATGAATGTGCTCGCTCGCAAGAGTGTTTGATGCCGACTCAGAAAGTGTTTAGACCGTATTCATGTACTGCTGAAGAAAAACACCAGCATGTGTGGTGTGTCTCAACAGGTCCAGAGACGAAATAGTTTCTTTTTTTTTTTTTCCTTCTGCCAAAGTGACTCATTTGCTCAGCATTCACTGTGAGACAAATCTGCAAATTGCTCCCTTTCTTGTATCCAGATGTCCAATCCCATAATTATTCCAAATTAGAGCAAAGTTCTTCACTAAAACAGAATGATTCACAACTCGTTAAGCTGCTCTTGAGGATTTTCAAAATGAATCACTTTTGCCCAAACAGAGGAGAGACGCTGTAATCTGTGCATCAAGAGCAATGATTACAGTAAGAGTTGCTCCTTTAACAATGCAGCGCTTCACACACTCGACTGCACGAAGTTTATTCTTTCATGTTGATGATGAGCTTTTAGAAATGGCACCCACGCGTTCACACATAGACCGTGTCGCCAATCGTCCCGCCACGTCGTACGAAGCGGCGTCAGGACTTCTGTCTTGTGCTGCATCCACGCAAAGTGGGCAGGGTGGGGGAAGAAAAGCAAAACCTGGGAGTTTTCATACATAGTTTCCAACATGGTTACCCCCGTTGCTAGCCCTCGTAGCCACACCGTGTAAACAAATTAAACTCGCCGCTTTTGTTGTCTCATACGTTTGAGGTGGTTTGTTGACTGGGAAAACCCAAATACACAGAAACAAGGAAGTTCTTTAAAGAGGCTCTGTTAACATGTATTAATCACTTTTTTTTTTATTACTGGCCACATGTGACTCTCGGTTGCCTATACAAGCCTGTGGACGATTTGTTTTAAGTTTGTTAAAGCTGCTGGACTGTGAACGGTCCGATGGATGTGGCTTTACGCACGTCCCTGATTGCCGTTACCATGTTATTTTTTAAATGGAGTCCGTTAACATGAGTACAGCACAACACAGAAGTTCCGCAGAGCCCCTTTGAAATGAGCTGTATCGATGAGTGTAGTGTACATTTTGGGTTATAATTAGATGTACAGTGACTGCCAGGGATATAGGCTGTGTTGCCATTTTGCCAGCGGTCTGACACCTCTGATGGAGATATTTTAACTGTCAGAAATTCCCGATGTTTCATTACAGAAAGAAAGAAAGAAAGAAAGAAAGAAAGAAAGAAAGATTTATTGGGAGAAAACAGTTTTAACACTGGTTGTTAAACCTATCACACAGTGAGGAAACACTCAAATAAACAGAATTAGACAGCAGACAGCCTCGGCATAATACAAAAGAGGGTCAGTGAGATTGAAAACACACTATTTCCCTGCTCTATATCCTATTGCTGCACGCCAGCCCTGTGCATCTATATGTGAAATAGATTCCTATGCTATCCGGAGTCCTTCACGCTGCTTGGTAGCGACATCCCTAAATATAAGGAAGGTAAGTATGCATGTAGATTAGGTCGAGCGCGGGAGACGCACGCACCCCTAGAAGGAGTTGGCCTGTTTTAGCGGGGGGAAAGTATTTTTCTGTTGGAGAACGAGAAGCACTGCAGGGTATAGGCTTTTTTCTGCAGCGTCTGCAATAAGAGTGCTAATTTCTGGAGGTGTCTCCTTGCGACGGGGTTTGTTGTGAGAGCCTGGGAGGCGAGGAGAGAACGAGGGGTTTTTCGGGGACGCTGGGGGCTTCTAGTAGCAGGTTATCTGTTTAAATAAAGCCCCGCAAAGTTGTGTGACTGGGGAGGAAAAACACACATGCAAAAAAAAATTTAAAAAAGAATGTAAGGTGTCCATGCAGACACACGTGCATGAAAAGTAAGAAGTTCTTTTTTCCACTGTTTGGAGACGCTGCGTTCTGTTTGTCTTTGGTGTGTTCAGTCGGGTCTAAAGTTTCTGTGGGAGCAGACAGAGGCTGCCGTGGGAAACACCAGGCTTCTTTCTGTGGTTTTATTCTGGATGTTTTTGTTTTTTAACTCCGCTAAATTAGGGCAATAAGACCATTTACCATCACAAATGAAACCCAGCCATACAAGACAAAATGCTCGTTTCATGTAGGCCGCGAGAGACAGGATAAGGATCCTCTGCTGCCTGCCTGATTCCTGTGTGTGAGGCCACGAAACGAACGTGTGTTTTTGTCCGCGCTCGCTATCTTTATGTCTGCAAGAAAAAACCCTTCAAGAGCAAGAACGAACGATAGTGAAAGAGAGAGAGAATGAGAGAGGAAGAGGCACCGACAGACGCGCAGAGAGACGGGTGTGAAAGTCCTGTAGATAAAACGTGGAGATTTTCAGATATAGCCGTTAGCAGTTCAGCCATGATGGTGGCTGAACACAGCTGTCAGACCCAGATGGTGAGGTGCTAATAACATTCAGAGTTTTGCAGCGCACCGTTTATTTTCTAATAATAAAACTGTTAGCGCTTGCTAATAGCATAGCCACTGCCTGCCAAGCACACGTTCCGGCTGACACTCACACCACTCTGCTGCCATTTACGTGCCGTGCTGCAGAGCCGAATGGGTCTACGGTAGGCCCTAACACAGCGAGACACACAGACAGACAGACGACACACACACACACACACACACACACACTGACCAGCAAGCTGTTATGTGTAACCAAGCGGAGCAGAATGACCTAAGGTAATGAACAAGTGGATGTGAGTGTTATAAACATAAAGAAATAAATATACATGTGGAGGTGAATGTAAACACACACACACGCACACAGACACACACCCTTATGGAGACGTTTTCGAAAACTTGTCTTGTAGAGTGTGATGTTTAAAACAGTGATTTTCAGTTACCTTTTTTTTTTACAAATGTAATGAAATGGCCCGAGACTCTGAAAATGCATGAAATTTAAAGGAAGGTAAATGCATGTTATTTCAAAAGTGACACATGAGACATCAGGCAAATTCAAAGTCACAATGTCCAGATTTAACTAAATGTCAGTACAGCTCAGAGCGATGTATGTATTTTCTGAGAAAGCAAGATCTCTCTTTCAAACCCATCTCGCAGGTGCTCTATCAGTCACCATCTCTAACGCTAAAACTACTATTTCCTACACTGAAGATCATGTTTTTAAAAGATGTTTAAGCATCCATTTTAGAGGTACATGTTTGTATGTTTAGCGGTGTGGCTGTGACTCAGGAGGTAGAGTTCATTTTCCAGCCCGTGCATTCAACATGTCCAAGTGTACTTGGGCAAGAAACTGGACCCCGGATTGCTCCCGGTGGCTCTTCCAACGTGTGCGAGTGAGCATGCGAATGGTTATTGCTCCTGCTGAGCAGGTGGCGCCGTGCATGGCAGCCTCTGCCACCGCTGTATGAATGGGCGAATGCTTATCACCAAAGCTGCTGCCAAAAAGAACAAAACTGTGATCTTCAGGAATGTTACTTTAAAGGTCCCATATTATGAAAAACACGTTTTCTCTGGTCTCTACATATATAAACTGGTCCTCCCTGAGCCTACCAACTCCCAGAATGAGGAAAGCAAACGAGTCCTGCATAGTCTCTGCAGCCCACCCACTGGTGAAACGGCGCTCCTACAGGCTGTTCAGATTCAGCTCCTGTCGTTACGTAAAGACAGGAGAGATTTTCATAAGCCGGCCTCCTCTGCGCGATGAGAGGAGATATCGAAAGGGGGGCGTTCATCCCGGAGGTGAAGTTCGGTGTGTCGTCGCTCAGAGCTAGACATGCAAATTACTCTGTTGTTGGTTGTAAAAATCAACATAAGTGCCTATATTCTGTCCCAGCTACAGAAGAACACAAGAGACAGTGGTTGGGTTTCATTTTTAACGACAGCGTGCCGGCTACGGTTCCTGTAAGTCTGTTTGTGTGTGCTAACCACTTCACATCGGACTGCTGCAGTAACGAGGGTCAGTACAAAGCTGGCTTTGCCTCGACACTGACCCTCGTAAAAGGATCAGTCCCAACCATACGGGACCCAGCAACTGCACCCGAGCCACAGGTAAGTGTCGCCACGGTTTGATTGTATTTACAGCTGCCGACGAGTATGGTGAAGCCAGCTTGAAACTGGCTAACTAGTTAGCTCCGCTTCGGTCCGCTATGCAATGGCGTTGGAAGGTAGTTTAATGTCAGTAATATTACGAGGGAGCTTGGTTGTCACAGTAAAAGTCTGGAAACATGTGCAGACTGGAGACAGAGACTATGCGAACAGTGTCCAAGAGTTTGGAGATGTGTGGACAAACAGCTGTCGCTAACGTTAGCTGTTTTCAGATGTTAACGTTACCTGTTGCAGGTCAGTGGGGAATGCGAGCCGGGTGGTTGTGTTGGGGAGTCTCTCATGTAATGTCCGTATTTCTTCAGGAGCCTCTCCTTCTGGGTCCGATTCTGGGTCAAACTGGTATGGTTGTACGACAGCATCTCGGCGAGCCACAGCGATACATCCAAACATTAGCGCATGCTACCGCTAGCGTTAGCAGCATCGTCTCTCTGAGAGGGACGTGTAGCAGGCAGGGCACGCGATGACAGACGGAGCTCATTAGCATTTAAAGGTGCAGGCACAGAAACTGCCTGCTCTCAGTAGAGCTCAGCAGAGCTCAGCTGAATTACTTCAGGACCATGGATGGGTTTGGGGCGATACATTTCGAATACAGTGTTGTTGGACCTCTGACAGCTGTGTGAAATTGATGAAAAACAGTATAATATGGGACCTTTAAAGGTCATGTTGATAACATGTTTATGTAGACGAATCATTTTTAATAAATACTCCATCTAGAGAGCCTGTAGAAAGGTGCAGAATCAGAATCATAATAATGCTTTCTTTAAAAAGCATTATTATGATTGTAGAAATCTGACAGTTGATCCCACCTTCTAACAATGATCGGTGTCAGTAGTATAACGCTGTTGGTATCACGTGGTATCTGTTTCACCAGCGTCGACAGTCTTGGTAGTTGCCAGGTCTTCAGTATGCGCCCAGCACACTGTACTTTCCTAATGTTAGCTAGCTAGTGTTAGCAACAGTGACCTTAGCCAGCGTTAGCAACGTTAACTTTACCTAGTTTTGGCCACATTAACGTTAGCTAGCTAGCATTGGCATCATTAGAACTAGCAACCACTTGAGGGGGCAACAGCGGTGTTGTGACATTAATGCAAAGTAGATGGGAGACAAAATGTTGCATGTAGTGGCTGAGTGTCATCAAAAACACCTTCAAGTGTGGTTATTAATCGCAGAATTCCAGAAAACGAGATGCAGAAATCTCAGTTGGTGCAAACTGAATGAGAACCCCCTGACCGTATTCAGAATACCACTAAGAAAATGAACTGGAATTATGGAACAAGTAATAACTGAAAAAAAGGTAAAAATAAATTGCAAAGAAAAGAAAATTCATGAATGGGTTATATCTGGACAGTAGCTCTGGGCAGAACACCCAGACTCCCAGGGACAAAAACAAAAGGTGCTATTCTTCCAAAGTGCTGACTCACCAGAGTGTGTCCTACAATAGAGAGCTGCTGTGGCGTGACACAGTATGTCACTGACCCTAAAAGACTGCTGTTTCCTTTTATAGACTTTCCCATTTTGCGTCCGATCGATAGTGCGCCCTCGTACCTAATTCAAAAGAATTTTATCTGCGTGTTTAATTTTTTTTTTACACTCAGAATTAATTCTGTCAATTCTTACTTTTACTGAGCAGCTTACAGTCGGTACGGACAGAAAATATGGGAGGGGGGGTGAGATGAAGCAAAAGGTCCACAGCTGGAATTGAACCTGTGACATCGTGTTTACATGCAATACATCTTAAAACTATTAGCGTGGCACTGCTCACTGTTTTCTGGCTCTGCATACCTGAGATGTTCATACAAATGAAAAGGATCTGTGTGTGTGTGTGTGTGTGTGTGTGTGTGTGTGTGTGTGTAAAAAGAATAGAATAACAGAAAGAACAAACGTTTGTCAGTATCACACAACGCTGCTTTCACCTCGCAACTTATTTATGAAATATTTCAACAGGAGCCAATTTCCTGTTAAGTGTCATTACAGTGTTTCTGCACACACGCACGCCTTGCAAAGTGCCACAATTAATTGGACTTCATTTCCGGGAGATAATTTCCGACTGTTAGGCAGGCTGTAAAAGCACATCACCATGCACATAATTACATAGGAAGGCAGGAGCAGCCTGCATGCAGAATTTATCTTCCACCCCAAATACGGGAGGCGGGTGAGTGGGACTCCGCTACAGCCTTTGAAGAGGCGTTTATGTGTGTGTGCTAACGGTCTCTAAATGAGCTAACACTGTCACATCACGGCGGCGCGGCTTCATTTAGGTATAAGCTCACGGAGTCGGGGGGCTCCCGTATCTCTGAGCCCTTAAAGTGTTCAGCGAATGAATGAAAGATTTTTGAATGAAATTAAAATACCCTGGTGGACAGATGACATTTAAAAAAGAGAACAATACAGAATGGTACAGAAACAATAAGCAAGACTAGGATAAAAACAACATGAATTAACTCTAAATTAACTCTGCATGTTGCGCCAGGTCTCCAGCTGCCTCCTGTAGCTGAAAGCAGAAACCTGTGTCTTAGGTAATTGAGCTCCCCTCTGCCAGAGTTATCATTTTGCTTATTATGCACGGATGTGTAACGCGGCGGAGTGGCTGGATTCTCTCTGGTTGGCTCAGAAGTGAAACGCACCGCATGGCTTTGAAATGTGCAAATGCTAAGGACAAGATGTGGAGGACGGGGGGGGGGCTCGCCAAGTGACACAGCGGGGGGCTTTTTGTTAAAGGTCTTTTCCAGTCAGAGTTTGTGGAAAACTGGAATAGAGCAGCGGGAACGAGAGGTTGACTCAAAAAGGAAATTAAATGATTCGTGGAAGTCTATGATGTGTATGAAGCGCTGGTAGGTTGTTAACATGGAAAAATCTGGTCTGTGTGTGTGTGTGTGTGTGTGTTTGAACGCGTGCACGTGTGTGTATGTGTGTGCGACAGAAGGTTCCGGGGCTGCTGTGTGCAGTACCGGCTGGCAGGGTGGCTGTCAGAATGGCCCTGTTTCCTGTGTCAGCTCTAAAATAGGTCCAAACACAGCAGAGATGCACGACACACTCTGGCTATTTACAGCGCTCTCGCAGTGTGTGCGCAGGATGCTGCCAAGTGTATGGAACCAGACGCACTCTCTGTGTTGTACTGTATCTGCTCAGAGACTGCAACAAAAAAAAAAATAGAAAAAAAAGATGTATTCACTATGAAAGAACATACAGTTTGACAAGGAGGGAAATAAAAAAATGTATTAGAGTGCAAGATGCAGACAGGTCCGATACCCTTTTATGGAAGGTTATCAAAATAAAATGTGTGTGTGTGTGAGTCAGTGCATGCCCTTGACCCCTCCATATGTAGGTGTTCCGAGAGTATCGCGTACGGTAAGGGCACTGCGCCCTGCTTATGTCACTGCACCCACCTCCTGTTCGCTGGAACGCCGCCCTCTGTGTGTCCGTGACAACCAGCAACCTCCCAAATGACGCAGACCTTGCCGCCTCGCTTCGGGCACGCTCGGTAAAAGCTTTCCGTGTGCGCACACGGATAAATAGGTACTCTGAGACGCAGGTTCAATCGACACGTCGGCGGTCGCGACCAAATGTCATCTCATCGAGGCACGTTGGTCTTGGAAAACCTATTTTCTCTCTTTATTTATGTTTTTTTTTTCCCCTTATCCTTGTTTCATCTCTCTCACAGATGCACACACATGCTGATGATGGCAGTTTGGAGCCACATGTGAAAAACAGTAACAAACCACTAGTTCACACTACCCACAGCTCTGAAACCGTGCTGCCTGACACACTGTGCCATCACCCAACACACACATGTACTCATCCATAACTGCCCCTGACCATATCCTGCCACAATTGTTTTTCGCAGAGCAGCAAAAAGTCTGTAGTCAGTTGTCACCTTACATCAGCTACCAAGAAAAGTGTCAACAGTTTGACCTCAACGATTCCGCCACAGACAAACATAAGGGCATAATTATCTCAAGTGAGATTCTCTGGGGATTCTCAGTTGATCTGTTTCTGTTGAACCATAACACTGGGATTCTTAGTGTCGGGCACCCCGGAGACCTACCTTGTTAGGGGGAGCACCCGTTTACACATGAGACTGACTCAAGTCAGGTTTTGACGTAGGCTCAAATCGAATAGTCTGGATAAACATCTGACGGGGCCTCGTTTGACACTCTGTCTTGAAAGGGTCCGCCCCCGCCGTTCCCACGCAACGCACCCATGACACGATCAGGTCCCATCCACATCAAACGCGTTTCGATATTTGCGCGATGCCTCACCTGTCGTGTCGCCCCGACCGGTGAGTTTTTTTAGTAGTGTTTGTTTTCGCGTGCGTGCCCACTACCTGAGTGTTGTGGGTTTTACCTGCTGCTATTTTTAGCCAAGCGACTAACCCCCTTTAAATAGAGACATAACATCGAGTTCCGGTCCCTGTCGAGTTTTTGCTCTGCTGCTCGCCCACACTTTCTCTCTACTGTGCAGGCCCTCTACTCTCCTCTCCTCTCCCTCGCTCTCTCTCTCTCTGTCTCTCACTGTGTTTTTAATCAAAATGTTCCATCCCTACAGTCGTTTCAACAAGGAAGCCAAATGCTTAACGACCATCTCTCGGGTGAGGTGAGAGATAAACAGAAAGGGAGAGACGGAGAAGACACCTCGAGACTAAAACATAGAGGAGTGTTGTGCTCGATGGCAGAGTGGCCCTGTCTTTGTACCCTGGAGGACCCAAACTGGTATTCAATGGTGGACTTGATGCTATTGTAATTGTTATCGGTCCTGTGTTCATGACTTAAAAATAGATGAAAAAATGTCTTTTCTGGATAATCTTTAAGTTCCTTTTGCGTCTCAGGGCTTCCGTAGTACTGGGACCCCAAGCTCCCTTAATTGACTGGTGCTGTATCCCATGTGGTCCCACTCCCCGAGTTCAGAAGTCTTTGTTCTGACTTCAGTGTATTCTTGTGTGCCAAGTCGAAACGGTGGAGTTAACATGGACGATGTTTCGCATTTTATCGCTCACACTGACAGCTGTTATTGCTATTTGAGTGACAAGGGAGAGCGAAGGAAACCATGAAATATTTTTCACAAATACACACGTTACCATCAATCCAATGATTACTCTCGTCCGCCATCTTTCAGCGACATATGACGTCAACTCTGCAACTCGTGTACCAAAAACTTTTCTTTCCAAGGTGTTTTTTTTCTGACTCGAAGGCGCTTTCACGTGAAAATTTCTTTTTGCTGATTTTTCTGATACCACATGAACGCACCATGAGCCTCAAGCGTCATACTGCCCATGTGGTCCAATTATAAAAAAATAAAGAACAATTAGGAACCTGTAACATTTGAAGAGCATTATATTTAAAATAAAACAGCAGAAATAGCAACTCATATTCTCTGTATTTTTTATTTTTTAATCAATTTTTAATTTTATTTCTCTAGAGACATCTGGCGGGCCAAGTTTAACTTCGCAGTGGGCCAACTTTGGCCTCCTCTGTGTTATAACTACATGCACACACCCGTAGAAAGTACGTCTCCCAAAATATATCAGGAAACAGACGAGAAAGATGACGAGCTGACTGGTCGGATGAAGTTACTGCCCTCTCAGAAGCTTTGTAATGCCTTTTCGGCTGACCTGTCTGTGCATGCTTGTGTGTGTGTGTGTGTATGTGTGTGTGCCAGAGCAAGAGCTGCAAGTGGAAGGAATTGAGTGGAGAGGAGGCGGCCATATGGTAGCAGCTATCAGTGTACACTGTGTCAGTTTTCAGTCATGAGGGCCTCTCGTGCATGCTGGCTGAGGAAGAGGAGGAGGAGAAGGAGGAGGAGGAGACTTATCTGGAAACCGATAAGACGGCTCGGGCCTTTCAAATTATACAGAAATTATTTTAATTGCTCGGGAGAGCCGCGGAGCTTTGAATTTTATCTCCTCGTTTCCTCCTCGCCTGCATCAATTTCTTTGTCTCGCGCTCTCCCGCCCCATATGGCTCGCCTCCTCCTCCCTCCTGACTCGCTTCACCTCTTCCTCAATCGAGTTTTCCCCCCCAAAATATCCTTTAACACACGTGCAACTGTCAGCCTCCATCTGGGGCTGCTGGGTAAGCGGGTGGGAGCGCTCACTCCCGTCACTGCTTCATGCCGACGTGTGTTAATGTACAGAGGCCATGGGGTCAGTGTTTAACACCCGGGCGCAGCGTGACCACGCTTTGAACCAGAAAAGGGAACCAAGAAATCGCAACCTTAGTTGATTTCCGTGTGTGTGCGTGTGCGGACGCATGTCTCGTGTGCGCTTGTGCGCTCCGTGAACCAGAGCGTGCGGGTCAGATGCCTTCCAGTGTTGGGCTTAAAGCTGCATTGAATGGGCCAGGCTGCGCTCATCTCCTGTCTAATCTTCCTGCTCCGGCGAGTGTAGGGAGGAGGAGAAAAAAAAAAATCCATAGTCTTTTCATCCTCCTGTGACCACTGTGCCTGTGAGACAGCAGCCGTGGGAATGGAGATGGATACAGGCAGCCCTGCCTCTGACCTCCCTCTACTCCAACACAAGGGTGGAGATAAACAGGGCCACAAGGATCGCTAACATCTCTCTTTTCTCAGGCGCACACACACTCATACTGACACACACACACACACAGAGTACAGCACAGACATCTCATTAAAGCAATAGTAGGTGAATGTTGCAACAGCAGTATGCCACTGGGAGAGAGGTCTATTAGGGATACTATCAGGAGGCGGGAGGTGAGGAAATGAGAGTCCTGCGTGCATTTAATTCTGGTGTGTGTTTGACGTATGTCTAATTCTGACCCAGGGATGCGGCCAAGGAGCCAAGCATTAATACTTATTGGCTGGATCATTATGATAATGTAGTGACCGGAGAGTTAATAAAAGAATTGCTACAATAAATATCTATTACCCAGAGCGCACGCAAGTGTGTGTGTATGTGTGTGTGTGTGTGTGTGTGTGTGTGTGTGTGTGTGTGTGTCAGAGAGGGAGAGGGAGAGACTCGCTCACATGCAGTTCCGTGTCCAAAAGTGAGAAAGACAACAGAAACAGACGGCGGGCGGTTCATCCTAAATTACTCTTTCCCTCCTCTCTGTTTCCTGGGGATTTTGGAGTGATACTCCCCTCTCGCTCCCTCGCTCCCTCAGCTGTCACAACCCGTCACCACAACTATTCCACTTCGGCCGCAGGGGTGGAGGGAAAGCTTTGTCCCTCTCCATCACCCTCCTCTCACATCCCTCTCTCTAATGGTAGTTGCGGCAGACCGGCTTGTATATCGAGAATGCGTTTACTTTTTTTTTTTTTTTTTTTTCTCTTCGTCCCCGACCGTGACCTATTGTTTTAAGGACACGACAGAAAAAAAAAAATAATAATGATGTTTTAGTTTTTTGCTAACGAGAGTCTCAAAACTGCAGAATGTCAAATAAACACAGAGCCATTCCTTTGGTCGTGGCTTGTGTCCACGGAGATGCATGTGTCTTATTATGGTTTGTCAGGGGTCATTAGTGTAATCCAAGCAGACAGAAGTTTATACTGAGAGAAGTGCGCCATAGTATTCTCTTTCTGTTTGTGTCTTTTTTTTCTTCTTTCTTTTTTTTTTTTTTTTTTTCATCTATATGCAGCCGCTTCCGATAATGTCATCCTACACTGCTCTCCGCTCCTCGCAACCAGAGACTATCAGCTGTGAACTCATCGCTCTCCTTTAATGGCCAGGTCGCCGAGAGGAAGGAAAACCTGAGAGCGCTGCGAAGCATCGAGAGACGTCGTGAGAGAGGGGGAGAGAGAGAGAGAAAGACGGTTTCCTTAGTTGTGAGAAAGCAAAACTGCGGGTGTCTCTCTTTTTGTCTCTGCCACAACATTCTTTCCCAGGGGTCACACACACACACACACACACACCCTTCTAAGCCAACATAAAGACGACAGCGAGGTGTCCAACTGAGTTCACAGCTCGGTCTGGCCCTGCGTGCCTGCGTTTTGGCCATTAACCGAACATGCCTCTCTGGTGCAGTGTTGACACGCAGAAGTGTGCCGCTCCTCGGCCTCCACACTTTAAGGCCTCCAGTCACAACACTGCGCGCACAGAAGTCCCTCCTCCCCCAGGTCTCTGAGGCCATGTACGCTCCGAGGGTGACACTGCCCAAACTCTGTAATTATAAAGAACGAGCAAAGAGCATTCCTCAGCCTGGTTAGCCAGAACTATGAGGGAGAGGGACAAATATTTACTCCCCTCCACCGCCACCGCCACCCATTCCCTCTGTTCCTCCTCCCTTAACGCACCCCCACCCCAATAATTTAACAGTAAGAGCAACTCAGCCTTGTAAACACAATAGTTACGTCTGCGCTCACAGAGCCATGGAGCAGACATGCAGGCTCCACTACCCCTGCAGCTACCACTAATACAGTCTCCTCCTCTCCTCTCTCCTCTCCTCTCCTCTCCTCTCCTCTCCTCTCCTCTCCTCTCCTCTAAGCCAAAGTTTGGATCTCTTGACATTCAGCCTTTCAGAATATTTTATTTATTTATAGATGAAATGAGGAATGACAGAAACTCAATGGGATATTTACAGCAGCGCACACTTTGTATCAGTGCTGGGTTCTCCTTTTTTTCCTCGGAAATGGACACAGCGTCTTTCACAAGTTCTGAAAAAGTATATATAGATATATAAATAAATAAAAAAAAAACTACATGAAACATGACTTTGTTTTCTATCAATATTTACTCTCTCTGTGAAGACCATTACCTGCCAAAGTTGTCAAACCACAACGCTTGTTTCAACACAGTGTGATGGCAGCTCGTCAGATTGTTGCAAAAGTATAATCCGCGTGGTTCGTTTACGTGAGCAAAAAAAATGTTGAATTTGTTTTTGTGACTCAGCATGAATATCTCGCGTGTTTGTTTGACTAAATCGATCGCTACTTTTATGAACCGTGCAGCGAGTCGCGTCGAGGTGGTCGCGCTGCTGGCAGGCATGTGAGTCTAGGACTGTGTCAAGTCTGCGGTCGGGTCAGTTTGTGAGACGGTTATGATATTTGAATTTTAAGTCAAGCTAAATTTAGACAGTGGCTCTTCCAAGAGGGTGTTTGGGGAGTGATTAAAATTGTTGGCCACCCCACTCGCCCCCCTAGTCAGGAGTGCCCACCCCCCATCGTGAGTGCCCCGCCCAGTCAGCGACTGCACACCCTCCCCTGGTGAGTTGCATATGCATAATATGCTTCTATCTGATATTTACCATTAGGTAGTCTTTTGGTGGCCACCCAAGATTTTCAGTGCCTCCCTCTAGCACCCTGATAAAAAAAAAAAAAATTCTATGGCACCCAAGGGGAAAGGATGGGAATTTTGCTTATATGTTGGTAAAAATAGGAAGAAGGCTAATATTTATAATGTGGGTACATGGAAACAAAGGACAAAGTGTGCGCATGTACAGGAACCCTTGCTTAAACTGCTGTGGCAAAAAATAATCCTTCAGATACTAAAATAAAGTAAACTGAAGTGAAGTTAGATATAAGATTCAATACACTACCTCTCAGGTCCTTCACACTTCTCCCTCTGACGCTGTTCTGTCTTGTCTGCATGAACTGAAGATCCAGACATTTTCAAGTTCATCCAAAAATACAAATTTAGTCATTATCTACTCACACCTCTTTCCCGATGAAAAAAAAAAGGGGAGTTGAAAGCAGCATTTTCCTTAACAACTGAATTAGATGGGGACTCGTTATATAAGGTAAATATTCAGACGGGGTGCGTGCTAACACTTCTAGCTTAGCAGCTACGATGAAGATTTCAGCTTTGAAAAAGAGTGTAAATAACATATTTCCAAATCCATTTGGTGACGATTTAATGCCCAACTACTTCAGTTGTTAAAGAGAGTGCTGCAGCGTTGCTTCACTGTGAAGTCACTAATCAATTTCCATGGGGGTGAGTAGAATATGACTACATTTCAATTTTTGGGTGAACTTATCCTTTAAAGTTAAAAAGGGCGGTGTTGTTACCATCCCGCTACATGTGAACAGTAACAGACGGATTCAGTTAGACAGCCCTACAAATCTGGAATCAATAAATGGATGAGGAACACACCAGCGAGTTAAGGAAGCGCTGGCCATCATGAATTCTCTGTGTTTATAAGCGGGACACCAAATATCGCTTTAATCGTCCGAGCCAAGGGAAACATACGCCGCGTCGCAGCAGAGCACGGCCCACGCAGCAGAGGACATGTGTGTGTGTGTGTGTGTGTGTCTCAGACGTGTATTAATAGGACACTCCGGCAGACTGTTTGTCTTAACACTTTGTAAACAGCGTGATGATATCCCGGGCGTTCATCTCTGTGTCTGTGCATGCATTATGGCGATCCTGGCTTTTTTTGGGGGGGGGATTAAACGTCCTAACTTGTTTTATTTACGTACGTAACGTAAAGGACAGCAACCTTTTGGTGCAACGTCCAACAGCGAGAATCTGGGAGAATCATCTCGGAGGCTTATTTGTGTTTGATGTTAACGGGCAGGCACAATGCATTAAAGCCTGGAATGTAAGTAATGTGCACTTAGACATGGAGCGCCGGCCACACTGTGTGGACAGCGAGCGTTTTAACGCGCGGCAATAACTCTGTTAGGGCTGCTGCTTCTCGTCGCCTCTCTTTCGGCCTCCGCATCTTCTCCATCTCCCTTCCCATTGTCACTCCCTGTGTACATTTCTTAAATGGCGCACTCGTGTGACAGATGAAAGATGAGAGGGGACACTGCAGGTCTCTCCAGAGCTATTTACTTTGCGCCGCGCTGTCTCCCTCCGGTCCTGTTTGTCTGAGTGGAGACACCGACGACGCTTCCAGGAAACACGATGCAAAGGGGAGACTTTTTATTCTGCTTTTTTTTTGTTTTTGTTTTTTCCCCCGAACGTGTTTCTGATTCAAGGGCGGAGCCGAACTCTATCAGCACAAACGCAGGCCCGGCCTCCACGGAGGACCCGCATCCCCGGGTGAATGACTGTGAGAGCCGCTGTATGGCAGGATGAAGTGTGTTCATTTCCTTATTTATTGACTCGCTCGCTTTTCTCTGAGTGTTTGAAATTAATAACAGCCAGCAGAAATCAGACAGAGGGATGAAAATCAGCACTTTCCCCGCAGTGAAGCCATTCATCAAGCTAACGAGGGGGAGAATAGGAGCGGGTGGGGGGGGGGAGTGGAGGGGGAAAAAAGTGACGTTTGGAGAGGGAGCAGAGAGAGCGGGAGGGAAGCAGGTGCAGTGTGAGGCAGAGAGGGGAGGGAGGGAGGGAGGGAGGCGAGGTGACGTCGGGAACAGAGCGAAGCGAAGGGGAAGGAAGCTAAGTTTGTTTGGGAGGAGGAGGAGGAGGAGGAGGAGGAGAGTCATTTGGAGGATAGCGGGGCAGACAGAGGAGGAGGAGCTGTGCGAGATAGAAAGGAAAGACAAGTTTGACATTGGAGTATAAATAGAGAGCGAGGAGAGAAAACGGAGACGGTTTGTTATGGACCGAATGATTGAGGGGCAGACATGACTGGCACAGAGATCAAGGCAGCGTAGAAAAAGTAACCATGACGTGTTTTTTTTTAAATCCATGCCTTTGCTAATCGCTGACGAACAGCTATGTCCTCAGTAACCGGGCTCTTTGGGGGCCTCTGCCAGCGGCAGCTGATCTACCAGAAAACTACCAGCTCCTGAGGATATTACCTCACGTAGTTCAGGGCCAAGACAGAAAACGATAGAGAGCTGTCATCCCCCAACCGTGGCATCTCCCTCCCCTTTACTCTCTCCCTGACGGGCTGATGATTTGGGCTGCCCTCCTCTCCGAGCCTTCGCCCCTTTTGCGACGGCTCGGTCCCACGCTGCTCCGCCTCCCCGACAGTCCACCAGAGACCCGACAGTATCTCACACCCGGAGCAGGGGCTGACTAAGCACTTACCGCTGAGCCTCTCTTCTCAGAGCTGAGAAAGGAGCGCCACGCTGAGAACTCTGCCACGGGAAAAATAATTAGCAAAGTGGAGCTCTGCCCAAACACACTGGGCTAAATCTAGTACCACTTCACAGACAAACGCAGCCATAAATCTTCCCCCTCCTTTATTTCTTTGTGTGGAGGGGTATCATTCTCACAATCAGGAGTGAAAAAACTGAGTTCCCTGTTCATACTTAAATACAGGCTTCTGATGAAAAAAAACAAAAAAACAGCGCCCACTGAAAGCTACAAGCTGCTTTTGCGTTTTTCTCCTCGGAGTCGCTTCGAGCTAACAAACTTGTTCTTAGTGGCTTGTAGTGACGCAAAACCGTGTCCATCTCACTGTACATGGATATCTGTATTTTTAACTTTAAAGTTAGACCACAGTATCTTCGGTCACCGGGTTTAAATATAGTCCGCTCCTCCTGAGCAGTCTCCAGTTTCTCACTCCTTTCCGAGAGGCAGGTGGAGCGCGGGGAAGGAGGGATAGCACCCAGTCTTGAATAAATCATCCCTCGACTTTTGACCCAAATGGAGCAGGAGGTTGTTTTTGTACCTCTCGCGCTGCCCCCCCCCCTCCCACTTCATATCTCCGTGGCCCCTGCACCCACCCCCCCTCCTCTGTCTCATTCGTTTTCTCCTCCACATGACAGGTCAATCTGGATCGATTACATCTGCCCTCGGCGACTGAGACCAACATCCTGGCACCCAGAAATAGAGCTCTCCGTGATAGAAGAGCCGCCGACCAGCCGCTGCCGTGAGCACGCAGCTCGGGAGAAAAAATAAGGGGTTGAGCGAGAGAGGATGAGGGGAACGAAACTATTTTGAAAATATTCACAGGATGTCGTTTCGTTTGCAGATAAATTACACTTAAGCGCTTGTGAAGACGGAAAAAGGATTGTTGTGACTAGGTGTCCACATGCTCGGTGGCCTTGCCTACCTGTTACAGTGTGCTTATGTGATCACACATGCACACACACACACACAAACACAAACACACACACACACACACAAGCCCGCTTCCCCAATCTATATTTACACCCAGCTCTCTCTTTCTCACAGCCTCTTTCACACACTTACAGTGCATATGCGCACACCTGGTCTTTTATCTTTGTCAGCATATTCTGGGTCCTTCAGCTCCCTGCTGAGCTCTGAACTCCGGTGTCTCTTTGCACGGCGAACCCCTGAGGTGCGCCTCGCCTTCACGACACGCACACAAACGCACACCAGTCGCAGGTGAGACACATCGGCAGTCTCATCCCGGCGTTAACCTCTCTTTATCTCCTCGCCAGCTCAACACCTCACAGTGTAAATACATTTGTGCCTGGAAAAAAAAAGCTTTCTCGTCGGAGGCGCAGCGACTCCTGCGTCCTGGCGGTGTCTAGGCCGGAGTCAGGACACTCTTTCCCCAGGCAAGGACACCGAGACCTGGCTCTCCGTCTCCATCACTCAGCCTGTCCTCCTGGAGCTACGTGGCCAGACTGCTCATCGCCGCCCCCCCACCCCCCCTCCTCATATGCATGGATTTGCATAAAACAAAGGCACGGCTCTGCCTGCAACGTCTGCCACAGCTGAGGCCGCTGAGAAACGAGATCGACCAGACCACACCGCACACAGCCCCCTCTGAGCTCGGCTGGCAGGTTGTCAGAGTGCAACTTCAGTGTAGCGCAACGGCGTGGCGAAGGAACTGAGATTTACGAGGCTGACTAAGATAGACACCCTCATGGTTTTCCACTTTCATTCGTTTAACATCCGCTCCCCTGGCGTTGTTTATACTCCACACCCCTCAACGGCGAGCAGAGGGCACCTAATTCACGGTGATGACGTGGGAGGAGAATCAGAGCACTTAAAACACTTCATCTAAAGATGATTTGTCCTTGTCTTCCTTGATGGCTTTTGTCCTGCCCCCCCCCCTTCCCCTCCTGAAGTTAAGTGGAGCTGGAGAAAGGCCAGCTACTGATCCCACTTAGACACAATCAAGCAAATAACACTGGATGCACACACAAACACAGACATGCGCACGAGACGTCCGCTCAACTTCACCCAACAAGCTGAAGCCTTCTCGCATCCTCACGTTGCGATGAGCGAGCGCATCACGGCGGTTTGCCGTGGAACAATCAGCGAAACCATTACAGGAACAATTGGGTTTGCAGTATGCATTCGCCCAGGTTTCCTCTCTGTCTCCGCGAATTGATTCCAGGGACTGGAAAGCTTATTCTTCACTCCGCTGTCCGAGGCTCATTGCCTCTTTCTCCCTGCCTCCTTCGCACAAAGTCTGAACATGTGATTTACATTTGAATGAGTGGCTGTAATCTGCCGGTTGTGCCGTTGATCCGGAACGACAGAGGGAAAAAAAAACGTCAATGCGTCGCGCGTATACATGTGTGTTTATTTTCTTTTCTTGCGTGGATTTGAATAAGGTGGGAAAATGTGTGCGGCACTGTGCAAAGTTGTGGCTTTGGGGAGGCAGAGAGAGATGTGATGGAGGGAGATACCGTCGATACGCGGACGGCGCGGTGCTCTTTAACATATGAATAGGTATCGGCAATCTATGGGCACATTATGGAAGCCTCACAGACACCTGCAGTATGCAATAAAGCATTCGATACTATATGTGGTGACTCTCTATTTGATACGAGAGTCTAATTTGAATGAATAATTAATATGGACTTCATTGTGTATGCATTTAATAGCAAAGCAGAAACAAACATGACCACTGACAATTAAATGTGATCTGATTTGTGATCATGTTTTGTAAGGTTTGTATTTAAAGGGGGCACTGTGTGGTTTTGGAAATAGAAATTCAGACTTTTAATATTTACAATACTAATGAGGTAAAAATACAAACTCAGAATTATTTTTTCCCCCATAACTGAGTAAACAAGCTGTTCTCAGAGGGAAATAAAGTCCTCGGAACACTGTCTGAAGCTAAAAAGGTGGCGGGGTCCGCCAAAATGTGAACAAAGTAAAACAGTATGCAACTGTGTTGATCGGTTTGTTTTTTAAGTCATGAAGAGAGTTTGTTTATTCAGGCATAAAAAAAAACATCTTTCTATGCTGATGAGAAAACTACATATTGCTCCTTTAAAAGACTTGTTTTGACAAATGTGACTTGCGATCGCCGTTATGTCGCTGAAATGATGGGGGGAAAGAAAAACAAAAAAAAGCAGAGAGAGATGAAGTAAGAAGTGTTTTTTTTTTTTACCTCAGAGAGCCAAGGGGGGCACGGACTGAAGAGGGGGCTTGAAATCACAGGTGCAGGAATTTTCTCGATGACCTAAAGGAGCAGGTGAGATCGGACAAAAACACAGAAGAACAGGTGAGTGAATATCGAGGCACAACACACATGCGCTGTCTTCTTCTTCTTCCTCCCCACCTCCCCCCGTTTCTCCCACCGCCCGCGTCACTCTCTGCCACACACGTACACAAATAATCACACAGGAACAAGTAGATCCATTCTGAGCGAGGTTCGCTCTCACCTTGTCTGTCTGCCAGAAACACACCACATGTATCATGGTAAGCGTTTGATGCGGGGGGAAATGTAAAAAAAAAAAATTTGCATGCAAATAGATTCTACGGGCAGAGCCCATGCATCAAAACACCGTTAACCACAAGAGACAAAAACTAAAATATCTAAGCATACAGTGTGCCGTCGCACAGAAATGTAAAAGCAGCTTCATGTCGAGGCCTTTTACTGCTGCTCATTTCATTAAATTACATAATTAATTGTTCTAAGACGGAGGAGTGCAGACGTATAAAACAGTGGAGGAGGATGGTAATGGCTGCCTCCATGACGGACACTTTCATAAGCACCACCCCCCTCCGCTCCAAGCACACTCAAGCAGGCATGTTGCTGCGGGCCGGTCCGAATGGAGTTATTCACATCCCCCTATAAATGTTGCTACACGGGTGAAAACATTAGCTTAGCTCCGAGCTCCCTTGCCGCGCCGATGCCAAGCCGGGTCCCTTTAAAGCACCGTGGAAAAATGACAGTTGTGGAAACACTTTTGCCCGCACACTGCAATGAAGGAAATTTTAAATCACCGGGCTTTCAAATAAATGCCACATAACTCAGTTCCACAGAGTTACATGGGACCTGCAGGAGAGCAGCGGTGATGCATCGGGGCGGTATTAGCACCTCAGCAGAAAAAAAAAGAAGTGTTTGCGGCTAAATCACAAAGTGTAAACTTCCATTGGGAGCGACAGGGAGCTTGGGTTTTGGAGACATTTTACACACAGCGCAGGAAAGGTGAAAGGTGAACTACGTGGTTTTGGGGGGAGAAATTTTAATTGGAAGATTTTTTTTGCGCCAAAACAAGCTAAATAAACAAACTATCTTGTTTTCATGACTGAATAAACTGAATTAACAAACAGACACAGTTTCATACTGTTTTGCTTTGTGGATATGTGGCGGACCCTGCCACCTTACTAGCTTCACACAGTGTTCTGGGGACCTTATAGTCCTCTGAGAACAGCTTGTTTATTCAGTTACGGTAAAAATAAATATTTCTGAGTTTGTTGTTTTTTTTTACCTCATCAATATTGTAAATATTACAATTCTGAGTTTGAATTTCTTTTTTAAAACTACCTCGTCCCCCTTTGATGACGAACTGCAGACAAAAAGGCCTCTTCACTCTGACATGCTGTCACAGATGTATGGAAATATTGCATTTATGATGTAAATTTGTCATATTCTGCTTCTCTACGCCGTTGCGATGCAGTTAATACGCTGTCAGCGCTAAAGAGAGAAACATAAGGGAAAAAATATTCTCCATTGAGAAAAAAAAAGCTGAATATCGATCAATATTCTTCTCTGTGAACGACTGAATCATCACTGGATGTGTTTCTCACGTGCATCGCTCTGCTGCAGCTTGAAACGCACACTTACATGAACTTAAAACGCCAATAAAACCTCACATGTGTGGATTAAGTTGTGGTTATGTGGATTGTAGAGATTTGAAAACCATATGCCTCTTCGAAGGACTACTAACTTACATTTTGTGTTTTTCTTTTAACTCCGTCACCTTCTGTGCAGCGGGACTGCCGCTGAGAGATGGCGTTGCATTTATTTAAGTCACAGGCTCTTGGTTTGGGTCCATTTACAGACATATAAAATTACCCCGGCAAGTCCCGACCACCTCATTACCAACATAACCTGCAGCCAGTCTTTCAAGGACAACTCTCTAATGACACCGCGCGCGTATCCACTTAATGTCTATTTGAAGCACGCCGTGACTTTTTCTGCCACAAAGAAAAAGAGAGAAATATATAGAAAGAGCAAAGCGCACTCTGATAAAATAAGCTTCTTAATTGATCCCTGATGTCTGTTTAATTCTAAAGGAGTCAGTTTTTCCTGTACTCTACCTCTCATATACACTGTGAAGTGTTTTTTTTTGTTTTTTTGCCTCAGTATCTGTTGTGAGTCTGGACAGACTATTCGCAGATGTGGCTGCCACCTGGTTGTGCTGACACACCTGACTGCTGTTACTGTTACCTCCCTGCACATCCAGTATGTCCTCTCTTCTGCATCACTGTTATTCAGAGCCAAACTCATAAATTGAGTTTGTGGTTTCTAACTGAGAAGTAATCTTACAAAATCCTAACGTCATGTAATACATGCACTTAAATTCCATTACATGATGATTTCAATATGTTTTTTTGAAAAAGAAAAAAGAAAAAAAAAAGGCAACGGTGGTCCATTGGTGGGCTTGAAACATGTTTGGGAATGTGACAGGAGTTCAACCTTTGCAACCGCTGGAAGGATTAAAAAAAAAAAAGAATGAAGATAAAAGAAAAACAAAGAAGTCATGAAAAAGTTTTCTTTTCATGATACAATAAATGCACACTACCCCAATTATGACAAAGTTACAAAGTCATAATGAACGTTGAATGTTTTCAGGTGTCACAAGTTCAAAAATTCAAGTCATTATTTCTTCTTTTTTAGGGATTTTTCAAAAATAAATGTTGTCATATTTGTATTTACTTTTTATCTGCACTAGGAGAGAGAGAGGATAAGCAAATATAGTCTTTGAAAACACATTTGGTATTTTTCAGGTGCCCAGAACTTTTGCACGTTGGTTACTGAACGATGTGCAGCAGCGGTGTGTGTGTGTGTCGTGGGATTTTGTTACAACCATACATTATTATTGCAGTGTGACATCCAGTACACGCACAGACTTGTCTTTTCTTTTCGTCTCTCTGTTCCTTATCTTTTTTTATTGTACTTAATTTTGAATTAACCTCCCTGTTGTGTTGATGCTTTTATATAATTGAACAAAGTTTCAGATGAATTCTCGAATCATTTTGTTAATAAACACGTCGTGAGTAATGTCGTTGTTTGGCATTGATAGATAACATGAACTTGTACCGAGTGATTAGATGACGTGCGTCTGAGATTTGAATACCCACGGATATGTAATAAGAGGAACAGTGAATTTTTCCACCAGTACCACTGATTATTATTTTGCTGGGTTGCGTTGCGACAAACGCAATACGATGTGGGTGTGAGAAAAAAAAAAAAAAAACTTCTGTCTGTAATCATCATTAGTGTCTCGATATGACTACCAGATCATGCCCATTATACTACTGCGATTAGTTAAACCCGTCCAACAGCTGCCTTATTTTTATCATCCTTACTTCAGTGCTTCTTTTTTTTCTTCTTTTCCATCAGCGACATGACATGAAAAAGGAAAAAATGTCTGGCAGCATGAAACCTAACCACCAGGCTTCAGCCAAGCTCCGCGTCTGCCCGCTTCTACACATATTTAGGCTAACATTTAATGCCGCGTGCTGCTTGTAAGTACATAAACACCTTTTGTGTATTCAAAACCTACCGTGTGAGTCATTTCAACACATAAAATAGTTCACCCTCACGAAGAACAAGAATAACTTTGACTAAAACCTCTCAAAGTAATGAGACGTTCTCAGAAATGTACTTATATAACTAAAGAAGGTTCTGCTGAGCGAGTGTAACTCTCTTAGACAGCGGTTAAATACAGGAAATGGTTAAAAAAAAAAAAGTGGCAGTGAGTAGTTTTGAATTCGCTGCGTGCTGTACCGTGTCGGATGTGTGTGTACATCTTATTCAGTGGTTCTCTGGGCAGAGGAAATGAGCATGAGCTCCCCAGGGCAGGGATTACTCTAATGACTTTGAGAGCAGCCTTGTGCGCTCTAACTTTTGACCTCTGCTCATCCTCTTCTCCCAAAGATGACAGGACACACACACACACACACACGCATGCATACACATTCACACGTGCCAGCACACGTATTGTCTACACACAGGCTCTAAATCGACTTCACACACAGGCCGGTGCGAGTTAAGAGATGCAGAAAAACCACAACACAACGGTTCCTCTCCGGCTCTTCCTCTGGCACCGTCTAAAGCCTGGAAGAATCCCGACCCCCCCCCCTCCACCAACCAGCTCTTATTTTTGGGTCCGTCAAACTGGCGCGCTTGCTACTCGAGTGAACGTCTCGCTGCATCTCATGCTGTCAGCCCGCAGAGCGCCAGCGTTCCATACGAGTGCCTCATCGGAAAATCGATGGATTTATCACTTACATAAGCACCGCACGCTGGTGCCACCGATATAACAGGAAACACCCTCTGCAAATCAGATCTGTCTCCATGCAAATGTCATTTAGCTCGGAGAATGAAGTGTTCGACTCATATGAATTCAAGAATGCGGAGGAACACGAGGAGGCTTCGCAGTATCACTCATCGTTCGTCTGCGTTTGTGTTGCCGAGCGTAGGCCGGCGGGTTCGCTTTCGTTTTGACATTACAGCTCGAGCCGATTCATCCCAATAAGGAAACAATCACAATGAGCGAGCTAAAGAGCCTTGAACTGAAAACAAAATTCATGCTTTACATGCCACTCTGAACACATCAAAAAAACAAAAAAAAAAACACCACACAAACGCACGGCCCTCAGAGAAGCAGAGCTCCCAAATAAAGAAGAAAAAGACTCTCTTTGAAATGCAGAGAAACACGCTCTTTAGAGGGGAAGAAAGCAAACAATTATCCTCCTTGAAGTCATTCGGCACGTTGTTGTGGCTAATATGAAATATCAAAATATAGCGGCGCTGCTGCTCAGATCAAATAGATGTAATTAGATAAATTGAGGAAGAAGGAGAGCGGCTTGGCTGTAAATTGCGTGGTGTGTGCATGCTAAGACCCAACGCTGGCACAGCTGCACAGGGCTGCACTCACGATTTATCATCTCTACATCGCAGGAGCCAGTGGCCCACACCACTATTAATCATCAGCAAAATCATTTAATTCAGCCCGAGCCCGACTATTGTCTCAGTCTCTCCCCTCACTCTGGGCAAATCAGCCACCACAGCAGCAGCAGCAGCAGCAGCAGCAGCAGCGAGCACCTCAGAGGAAATCACACACAACACAGAGGGACACGAGTGATGGGTTAAAAACAGGCTTCCTCTTTCTTTTTGTTTTTTTTTTGTTTTGTTTTGTGGACGAGCTGTGTAGCAGATCATCACTGGCAGATGGTGCAGAAGATGGCTTTTTTTTTCTTGTATATTTAACAAGTATAAAATATACGAGTGCATGGACTACTGTTCACAGCGCAGACTAACAGCTGATCACCCGGCGCTTTAACGCGCCGACAGCGTGGTTTAATTCTCATGAAAGGTGCCCTTTGTGCTACGAAGTTGCAAAAAAAAAAAAAAAAAAGCTGACGGGTCCAGATTGACTCTGTCCTCAGAAACCTTAGTGCGTCTTCAGAGTGTATCTTGGCGAGTGGGTCTTCCTGTTTCAACAAACAAATTGTCCTGGAACAGTGAAACAAGATGCCCACACGAGGCCGTTCCTTGTCCGAGAACTTACAGCAGAACTTTCCCTCTTGTGTTTCAGAGGAGAAAAGTGGGCCTGTTTGAGTTTAGGGCAGCTGCGGCTGCAGAGCAGAAGTTTCGGTCGAAAGGAGTCAGAGTGAGACGTCTGAGCACCAGCTGAGGCACGGCAGCGCTGAGGCTCCCTCTGCCCACCGCGGCTGGCTGGCTGGCTGACTTACGCTGGCACCTTCTCCGGCGCCCCCTCGCATGCCTGACGTGACTGTGCCCTCGCTGCACCCCCCCCTTTCCCCACCCATCATCTCCTCTCCGAGAGCGTGTCAGCATCTGACCCAACAGCACGAAAGCAGGGTGAAAAGTGGGGAAAAAAGCTAAAACAATGACAGACGGATGACAGCGAGCACAAGAGTGTCAGAAGAAACACAGACAAGCGGACGCACACGACACACACAGATCAGGAAGCAGGGAGTGTGAAGATGGGCAAGAGGAGGGTGGCAATATAGAGCAGGCATCGCCCACAAGAGATTCTCACACAGATGTCATCACACACTCATTCAGGGAAACACATTCACCAGTTCACAGGCATGCACACCACACTCGCACACACAGGCACAGATAAAGAGATACACACACACACACACACACACATAGACTAATCACATGCACAATAACACTGACTGGATGTAAATGTATTATATAAATCATATCGGGCTCCCATAAACACAAATGAAGGTGTGATTCACGGTGCAAAATATTTTAAATAAAGCTAATATCTCATCAGACGTAATTATTAAGTTTGTAAAGGTGTTGTAGAGTCGAAATAATGAAATAACAAATGCAATAAAATAAGAATTCAGCCTCAGTCTACGTTTTTTGGGGGGATCATCATGTCCTAAAAAAGTGTTTTTCATTACCAGGTAACTTGGTGAAAAAATATGAAGCACGTAGCAGATGATAGCGTGAGGGAACAAAAGCAAATGTAGGTCACTGCCTGTCTCAATCTCTGTTTGTGGTCTCATCAACGTATCTGCAACACCGGACTTCAATCTGCATATTTCCAACTGCAGCAGAAAAAAAAAAAAAAAAAAGCGTCAAAATGGAGAAAAAGAAAACGCGTCTGAACTCGAACTGCCTTTTTTTTTTTGCTTCTATCGGTTCGGGTCAATTTGTGATTAATAAAAATATATATAAATAATGTTTCTGACTCTGTTGGTCCGCCATTAAATTAGTGCTGAAGGGGAAGACGACAGCAGCAGCAGCAGCGAATATGAAGTGTGAAGATGTAGTGCAGTTAATCTCCATCATGTTCTGAGTCCACCTCCACTCAGTTTCAACCACAACAGCAGAAAACCAAAAAAAAAAAAAAACTGTCAGAACAAGTCGGAAAGAAAAAAGTGAGAAGCTTATTGAAGACAATTACATACATTTATTGCATATCATTTAATCGTATGAAATGAAAAAAAACAAAAAACGAGCACATATGAACATCACATATGGTTAGTGAGTGAAATAATTTTGCACAGCAAAATATATATATACTATATATATAAGATGAAAGATTAATTAACATATTCTCAAGGTTTTATTGGCGAATGGGTCTCTCTCCCTCGTTTCTTTTTTGTACATGCAGGGTGTCAATCCCTGACGATCTAACAATGTCCAGACATCATCGATTATAATAATAATTGTTATTGCTTTGCAAAATATCGAGTTCGTTTGAGACAACACAACAGCCTCTCCTCAGAGCACGTCACGGTCTGAACAGAGAGGCAAACTTTACCTTTTCTTGAGCTGCGGAGCATGAAAACCAACTTTTCCTTCAACTTCCACATTTTATTACAGGCGAGAATCTTTTTTTTTTCTTTCTTTCTTTTTTTATTTTAGTGCATTTCAGTCCAAAACCACATTTTTTTTCTTCTCAAGAGCATGGCAATTTGAGTAGGATCACCTCCAACGATACTTGTTCTCTCTCTTTTTTTCTGTAATAACAATAATGACATGTGTGTCTCACACTTGTGTTTTTGAAGCACATGCTGCACAACAAAAAAAAAAAATGTATGCACTGCACAATACTGCTCATTGTAAGAACTGGAGCCGAGCCAATTTCTCTAACACACAATGTTAAAAAATACTTCTTCTGTCTCTTTCCTGCAGCAGTCTCTCATCTAGATGCTTCAACCTGTAGCACGTTGCAACTTGCATTATAAAAAACAACAACTTTGTACTTAAATTACGCTTAAAAAAGAACAAAAAATGATTCAAATGTTTCGTCAGATGCAGAGTGGAATATCTTTAAATAACAGTAAAAGGCTTTGAAGCAACAGGATAAACTTCCAGGGAAGGTTTGGTTTCCTTAATATCGAAGTCTTTTTTTTTTCTTTCCTTTCACACACACCCTCCCCCTCAATCTCTCCCCCTTCTCTCTCTCAGTCTCTCTCGCACCACAGGATCCCCGCCGATCAACTTCCATCAGGAATGCATAGCGCACTCACTCACTGCAGTCTAATGACAAGCCGATGGTGGTGCACTCCAACACAGCTGAAATGCACTTGTATAGATTACAATGGGTGGGTGGGTTGGGTGGTGGTGGTGGTGGTGGAGGAGGAGGAGGAGAGGGGGGGTGGGTTGGAGGAGTGGGAAGGAAGTCCTGTCACTTTTTTTTTGTTGGGCTGTCCGCAAAAAAAAAAAAGTGAGGAGGCCATAAAATGAAGTATGAAGAATGCCATGCTGGAGTCATCCGCCAAAAAGGACATCTTCAAGCACAGAAAGGAAAAAAAAAAAAAGAACAGAAAAGAAACCGTACATGTCCAGCATGCAGGGCAGTTTAATAACACATCTCTTTTTTAAAAAAAAAAAAAAAAAAAAAAACAATGAATAGTTTGTCATGAATATAGTCTTTTTTTTTCTTTTCTCGTTGCTCAATAACAATAACAAGCAAAAAAAAACGCAATGAGATGAGGTGGCGTCAAACGGGCAGGCTCGCAAATCCTCCAAGTTTGGCAGACAACAACAACAAAAAAGTAAAAATAAAGACCAAAAACATATTGTCGGTGGATGCAGGTTTGACAGGAATCTGTACACTGAATTAAAAGGTAAAATGATTTTTTTTTTTAAAAAATTGAAAAAACAGGGCAGGTTGATGAACTTCAGAGGCCTCTGCTCAGTGCTGGCATGCACACTTCGCACACTGCGGCATGAAGTTGGATCAACTTTCCAAAAAAGAAAAAAAAAATCATATTTCTTTTACTCAAACACCGCAAATCTAATGAACAACGATGAAAAAATAAAAATCTCGACAGACAGGCTTATGCAGGATAAACTTGAGTGTGATAGCAAAAAAACACAAAGTGGATGAAAGTTTGTTTCTGAATGAGCCTCTCTCCGAAATTAAAAACACGGATGACAAAAGCTCCTCCAGATCTAGAAAACAGTCGCAGACTTGAGCAAACTCTCGTTTTCAAAAAAAGAATGTATAAAATGAAAACAAAGAAAAATCTACAAAAAGGTTGACAAATTAGTTCTTGGTCTAGGAGGCATTTGTGCCAAATGAAAAAAAAAAGTTTCATAATGAAAACTTTTGTAAGCGGAGGTGAGGAACTCATCTGATATTCTTTCTCTTTTTTTTTTCACGATAATGTCGAGACTCACATGAAAAACTCCGGGGATGAAGGGTTGTTGTCGCTGCTGGATCCATTTTCTCTGAAGCCGTTGCTGATGAGCTTCTCATACTTTTCTTTGTACGCGTCCCTCTCCCGGACCAGCCTGGAGATCTCCTGCTTTAGATGATCGACCTGCTGTATGAGTTGCGTCTTCTCCCCCTCCAGGACGTGCCGCTGCTGGACCCGCTTGTACCGGCAGGACTGCGCGTAGCCTCTGTTCTTTAGGGTCCTCCTCTTCTGTTTCAATCGGATCACTTCTTCCTTGCTGACCCCCCGTAGCTGCCGGTTGAGCTCCCGCACTGACATGGTGACCAGCTGCTCGTCCGAAAACCGATCATCCAAGCGCATGTGTGGGTGAATTGTCCCAGAAGTGCCGTTGGACTGGCCGCCGGGTGCCTGGTGGTGGCCGCTGCTGTGGTGGTGATGGTGGTGGTGGTGGTGCTGCCCTCCGTTCTGAGCGGCTGCCGCAGCGATGACTGCCGACACCACCGCCGCGGCGGACCCCATCTCTTCCCCGGCCATGGTGCCTCCTGCTCCGGCTGCGCCAGCAAACTGCTGGCCCCTGGCGTAGCCATCGAAGGACTGGAGCTGGTGGCTGCTGTTGATCAGCGCCTCGACTGCGTCTTCGGGGCTGAAGCCCAGCGCCTCTGGATTCAACTGCTGTTGATAACCGGACATCCAGTAGAAATCCTCTATGTGTGTCTTCTGCTCGCTCCCCGAGCCCGGACTGGGTGCCGAGAAGCTTGGGGAAGGGGGCACCGAGCTGCACGGCGTGCTCATCGGGGTGGAAGACAAGGATCCCCCGGCGATAAGGCGACTGCACTGGCTGATGTTGCGATCGGGCTCCACCGGCTCCTTTTTCACTTCAAACTTCATCAGATCGAAGTCATTAACATATTCCATGGCCAGGGGACTGGTGGGCAGGTCGGAGTTGCTCATTGCCAGCTCTGATGCCATCCTCTTGCTGCTGCTGACAGTCCTCCAAACGGGGTGAAGCGCAGCTGTCAAACTGGGTTGGTTGGGAAGGACGTGAGCCAGTTTGATTTTTAAAGCGTTTGTCTTGAAACTGGAGAAAGAAAAAAAAAAACCGAGCTTTTCTCTTTTTCAGCGTCCCTTTTGTGCAGCCGCGGACTTGCAGGCGCGTCAGAGGAGTTTTTTCTTTGCAGAGTCTATTGCACAGACACACCAGTGCCGCGCGCACGAGTAGCGGAGTCCTTTTTCAGCATGTGAAATTCGGCGGTTTTGTATTTCAAACATTTAACACTTTACGGTTTCCTCATGGAGACATTGCGCAAGCGGAGAGAGAGACATACGGAGTGAGACAGAGGGAGAGAGAGAGAGAGCGAGGAGCCGATAGTAGAGGGAGTGAATACAGCCTCGCACGTTATAAGCCGCTGACTGGTGGGGCGATTTTTTAGAGGGATCACACAGCAGATGAGTTTAAGAGCATTGTAGCCGCCCTGACGTCAGGCTGGGAAAGGGAAATTGACTCGGACGAGGAGCCAATCGGGTCGCACACTCCGAGAGCTAATTAACATATTAGTAGAGCCCACAGAAACAAAACTTTGCGCAACTGTCAGAGGCCGTCAGCTGACTGTCAGCCGGGACACGGGGCTCGCAAAAAAAAAAAAAGGGCTGTCATTTTTAAATCCACCGGCTCCGACACCGAGCGAAACAATTTTTACTCCCTTTTTTTTTTGTTTAACCCGTTTTTTGACGCGAGCGGAGAGGAGGCGAAGCGTGCGCGCTCGGGAAAAGTCATTAACAATGCGTGGCAGAGCGTGTAGAGAAGAGAGAGCACAGAAACAAAAGAGGAAATGTAATAAATGCAGATTCAAGTTTAAATAAATGGAGAGAGTTTAACTGTTTTCATCTGCACGATACTTCATTGTATGTCTTTTTTTCTTCCCTCCTCCTGATTTTAATGATATCACACGTCGTCTCTCCTGCAGAAATCACTCATCTGCATGCCGACAAGTCGTGTTTTCTGTTACTCCGCAGCACAAATAACAATATTAGAGCACATGCGAGCTGTATGTGAGAGGCAACTTCGCACAGCTGACTGAACATGTGAACGGCGGATTCGAAGAGATCTCTCATTCCCTCCGCTGCGGCTCCACGTTTTAAAAACCTCAACACTGCCACCTTTTGGACACGCTCGTGCATGGGATTCCCCCCCTCCTCTTTTCAATCACTGTGAACGTCCACACACACACACATAAGACACACACACATTTAAAATAAAGAAAGAAGAGGAGATGTCATAAAGCGTTGGGGAGCAGGCTGTTTGCGCAACACGCGCGCGCACAGATGAAGCATATATCTGTATTTTCTTTACTTTCACGAAGACACCGGATGACCCCGTTTGAGGGTTCCAGAGGGGGGTTATGTAAGACAAAAGTCGAACCTGTGTTGGAGGAGCCGGTGGACGTGGGTGCCAGTGGAACCCGGTGTTCCATCCAAACTGATATTATGTCCCGCGGCCATAAAAGAATGACTTTATCTGCGCGCTGGCACAGGTACAGTGGAGTCATATAAACAACACCTGAACATTGCACTTTATCTCAGTTCAGAGTTCTCCCGCTTTTTAATTGACTCGTGTACCAACGGCAACACGATGCAATCTGGGTATTATGGTTTCCATATGAGTGTGTGTGTCCTGTGTGTAGCTGCAGAGGTTTTTAAAGGGCCACTACGTACGTTTTGAGAAGAAACTCAAACTCAGATTTTTTTATTTATTTTTTTTTTTTTAGATTTACAATATCAATGAGGTAAAGACACAAACTCGGAAGTATTTATCTTTTCAATAGCTGAATAAACAAGCTGCCCTTAGAGGAACATAAGGTCCCCAGAAGCTAGAAATATGGCGGGGTCCGCCACGTATGAACAAAAGTAGAACAGTATGAGACTGTGTTGTCCTTGGAGGTCAGTTTGTGTATTCAGTTTATTCAGTCAGTTTGTTTAGGCATTAAAATCAGTCCATGAAGATATTTTCTTTCTTGATCGAAATGTCTTCCCATAACTACAAAGTGCACATTTAACCATGTGGATCAGAAACTGTAAAGAATATGAGTTCAAGTGAATATTTTTTACCGCAGCCTGAGGATAAACGGACCCTTGTGATGCTTTTCTCCCCAAAAAATCTATATCTCTTTACAGAACAGAGAACTTAGTTCACAGCTGCTGTGAAGTGATAATGACACACACTCACACACATATTCAGCAGAAGGTTCTTGATACAATGTTAATTTATTCATTTCCATTCCTGTGCATTAACCTGAATTCATCAGCAAAGGACGACCGCGGCGTGGGATTTATTTCACCACTATTGTATCTACATTAATGGCAAAATGCAATTAACAGATGACAAATGGCAGTTTGCTCATTCAATAATAATGCAATTTGTTTGGGATAACACTGATGTAAACTACACCCAGGCCTCGGTCTCGCCGTTTTTTTTTTTGCCCGAGTGTTGATTTCTATTGTGGCCTCTCTTGACATGCTGCTGACAAATAACCATTTCTTTCCTGTGACAAAAGCCTATAATCATAGTCTGTCGCTCTCTCTCTCTCTCTCTCTCTCTCTCTCTCTCTCTCTCTCTCTCTCTCTCTCCCCTCGCTCCCTCCGAGTGTATGATCTCATCGTTGCGACGATTTTGTATTTTTAGATTCCTGGGTGCACACTATTTAATGATAGGCCAAATCAGTCACGTCCCTGCTGCCAAAAAGCCGTGGAAGATGATCCTGCCAATCAGCCAGATATTTTCATAACCATAAGGAGTTCAACACGCCGCTGCAGTCGTCCAAAACTGCAGCTGAGATAAGATCTTTAAGTCGCTTCTGTTTTTAAATTGAATGGAAACATGCTTTTTCTGTTTTGTTTTTTGTTCCGCGTGGCTGCGTCTTGTCTTAAGTGCAGTGGAAGTACGAAGCGCAGTTTAACCAAACGCACAGATATCATTGCCAGTTACTGAATGTTCTGCTGAGGAGATAAATGGACGAATCTGCTCGCAGACTGCGCGTGTGGCTTCAAAACAAAACTCAAATAGAACCCCATTGTTTCTATTTCCATTCTGTTGCCTTGTCATCTGTTTGGGCTTACCTGTTCACGGGAAGGCACAGCAGTGGCCCGTTCCCCGGGGTACAGCCACAGCAGAGCGAGACTAATACACAAACGAAGGGAGAGCTCATTAGTCATGACAGAAGAAAGTGGCGGACCTAATTTAGCTGCTTTTGTGCCTTTGAAGTTATTGATGATGCAGAGCTGAGAGGGATCTACGCGGAGAGGATCGGGTTCCGCCGTGGGGAGAACTTTTCCAAACCAGGAAGGACGGTGGGACGAGGTGGAGGAGCAGCAGGGGTCGCCTCGCTAAGATGTGCAACGTTACAACATCATCATCATTTAAAGAGTCGAAACTGAGTCGAAGGACTTCCAATGCAATCACTAGAATAAATGTTGGTGTTGTACATTTATGCGAGCGATGGAAATGTATAAACTTTGCATTGTCTTTACATTTCGACTTGACCTTTCCATTTTTAATCTTTGCTTAAAGTCCGGTGAGGTTTAACCACTTGGTTGGGGTTAGGAAAAGATTATGCTTCGGTTTAAAATACCTGGTTTTATTGACACAAACATGGCAGGAAAATGTGCCGAAGTCCTGTTAAAAACTTTTGCATTCGTTGCCTCAAAGACGGCTGCAAAGTGTCCCAATGGCTGCTAATTGGTTGAAAAGGGAAGTGAGCGGTGATCTGGCGCAGCGGCTGAGCGGCCATCTTGCCCAGCTGTCACTTCACCACCATTACCACCTAATCCTGGGAAGAAAGTCAGCTCGTATACATGTCATCCGGACATAATATGATACGTTTAGCAGAACGGTAGATACGATACGTGTGAGACATACACGTTTAACGTATCTGTGGTTTGAATAATGTGCAATGCCCGCTTTTTTATTGTGGCGACTGGGCTGGGATCTTTAAACCACGTGAACCAGTGGTTCTAACTAATCCAAGTTTTTTTCTACTATGTGATATGTGTATTTAAAAACAATGTGTCAAGTATGAGAATGAATAACTGAATATCTAGATTAGTAAATCTCAAATCATAAGAACATTCTCAAGAGTTTCCCTCGATGTCGTTATTGCCCTTTTCCAACAGGCATTTAAAAAAACAGAATGCCTTATATACATTTCTTTGCAGTGTGACGTGGCTTTGATAATAGAGTTGACTTGTTGTCTTTTGGAACGGTGTAGGGTCAGTCCAAGAAACCCCTTACCCTCCACACTCTTGTTAGCTTATTGACTTTAACTGTGTATCATTGGCGGAGGTCTTTCAGGGACGAGTGCTGCTGTCCCCCTTCACGCACTCACAGAGCCTCACTGTAAGCACCCTCGTGGTAACTTTGCGAGCGCTCAGGGCCGTCCCACTGCAATTAGCAACTCTTTGTGCACACTTCTATATGAGGCTGCAGACTTTTTGGGAAAATGCAAAGCATTGAGACATTACAGTGGCGAAGACCCGTGTTTTATTCTACAGTACACCAGCTCACAGACTGATATGACGTCATGCTTTTAGCAGCAGACCGAACAGTGAGTTTGAAAATTAAAAATAATTTCCTTGTGTTCTCCCATCTGGGTGAAAGAAACGAACATAGGAGGAAGTCAGGGTTATATGCCATCACGCGTACAAAACAAATTAAACTGTCTTTCAAGTTTGTAGAGATACGCAAGTAAATCTGCCAGTAGCTCAGAACGATCTTCTCAGAAAGTACTTTAAAATGTAAACAAATTCAGTCCTTTAACCTGAGGTCAGAACTGACATAAAGACTTGTCATTTGGATCAGAGTGTTAGCGGTGTTGTCGGAGAGAGTTTGTCTTCTCCTGGCGAGTGATAGAGGCGACTGAGTGGAAAGAGCAGAGGTCACTGAGTTGTTTGCTGTATGTCTGTTGGACTGTGTGTGTAAGTCAGTGTGTGTGTGTGTGTGTGTGTGTGTGTGTGTGGGGTGGGGGTTGCTCGGTTTCAGACAGGGCTGGATAAGGCCATCTAATCAGCCTCTTTGCATTCCAACACTAACCTGAGCACTATGACTGTATCCGTGTCTGCACTGGTGAATACCTGGAAGCTGATAGCACCTGCAAACACACGGGCATTGTGGGGGAACAGCTTTTTAATGTGACAAAAACACTTTGTCCGAGTGCTGCTTTTGGCTTTAAAAATGAAGACGACGGAAACACTATCCGTGCTTTACATCTCCGTCAGCGCGAGGAGCCTTGTGTTGCTCCGGGGGCGATGCACTTCCATCAACAGTTTAGTGAGAACAACAATGCTGGAATATCAATTTTCACTCCAGCAACAGAATGTGGGCACAGCCATGTCATAATTGCCTTAATCCATTAGTCAGACTGAGGGTGAGGCTGAGAAGGGTGCGACAGAGGACAGAGCAGACAAAACAAGGTCAACAGGAGAGCAGATCTGTAGTCTGAGGTGGATTCTGGATGGCCTCCGTGACACCGGCGGAAAGTATTTGGTGGCCCACAGCTAGCGGGGCCGCGTGCGACCGGCTGCGGACCTCGAGCAGGGTGAGCCCGTATCAGCTCTGTGGCTCGATGGCGAGGGACCAGCAGCGAACCTGTGAATGTGTTACAACGCTGTGAACGCCGACAGTCACGCGTGTTTTCCGGACTGTCGAAGCGTCACATGACCAGGGGTGACACAGAGCTCCGAGGTCAAAATCTCTCATATTTACTCCACTTGAACGTTTGTCGAGGAAAATAACGCGGCCGCTAATTAATACTGCGCGGCCTCTAGATGTAGGCTTGCACTCCTGGTCACCACACGCAGAGTAATCGAAGTCGACTTGGTCAATATTGCGCAAGAGCTGGCAGAGCGGCTTGCATATTAGCCATAATTACATCCACATGAGCATAATGTATTGGTTTACTGTCATGTGTAAGGTTAATGTGTACAGCAATTTAATGGTGTATTAACTGTCGGATAGCTTTCCGGGCTTATCTCCTTTAGGTGTCCTCGGTGCTTCCATGCGACTTAGACTTTCATCTCTGTGCGTCCGTGCGTGTGAGTGTGCCTGTTTACCTGTGTGTCTATATATGTGCCAGCATGCACGTGTCGATGCGTGCATTTGTATGTTGTGTGTGTTTGTTGTTTGAATTTAAGCATGAATGAGTTTTCTACCAGACTAAACAAAGTTATACTTTACATGATAACTGATTGAGTCAATCCTGAGAGACATGCTTTGTGGGGGGGTAGCACAAAAAATATTTTTAACTGCATCATTTCTTTTGCTGTTTTAAGCAGTACTATACAGAAGAGAACAAAATACTGTGAGCATCATAGCGAATGAGCACAAATACCAGGCATTTGTACATTTGTACTGGCCAATATTCACCATGTGGACTGCTATCGGCACAGAGAATGAGATGACATTCACCGATAGCACTGGCTGATGTTTATCTGTTGTGTCACATCAATTTTTTGCGCTGGCACATTCATGAGCCACTGGCTTCATGAGCTTCGTGAGCTTCTGCCATCAGTCTGTAAGGCTATGTAAGTGCTAAAAGATTCTAAGTTACTTCTTTTTTTTTTTTCAAAGAATATTTCCTTAAAGGTTGTTTCATCAGTGTGATGAAAAGTCATGCTCTTTCAAAGATGGTGTAATGAATGACTTTAAGACAGTTCAGCTCTTTTTCTATAATGGGAATTTCTTTGTTTCACTTTTACAAAAGGGGGATGAATAACAACAACAACATAAAACACACATCAATATCGGCTTCAACTTTCGGCCAATTTGTAATTTAGGAATTCACAGTTGGTGCATTCCTCATAGAAATTTGCTACAATGATTAACATTATGTTACCAACACTTCTCTCTGACAGTGGCTAAACCATTAATTCAAAACCGTATCATCAGTACAGAGGGATTTTGTACTGGCTTGCATCAGATTGCACTATTGTGCCTACCTCCTATTTATACAGGGCCAACAGGAATTGCAGCAATGCATGCAGGAGTAGTCACCACCTACACAAGTCTCTGGCCGGTCTCTAGCCTCCACCCCCAGCTACTCCTTTGCCCTTGAGCTACTGTATCCTGGAACTGACACGAGCAAAAAAAAAAAGCACAGTTTTCTCGATTACAGAGAGCTAACACGCTAATTGCAGCAGAGTGCAGCTCTCCGCCCCGTCCTCTGTTGTTGAGCAGAAGAAAATGAGTAGAATAAAGGAAACGTGTGGTGAGTTTGTGTGTACGGGGGGTGGCAGTGGTGGAAGATAACACGCTAACCACATGTCCACACACACAGTATGTAAACAGATAATCACACCCACCTAGCGTTTTGTTTTTGCCGCTGTATAACTTGTGGACATTACCTTATCTGTCATGCTGTGTGTCATTCCTCATCTGTTACATGGTCGTTACGCCGAGCTTAATGGGAGCATCTCCCTCATCGTTTTCAACACGGTGTTTGTCAAATATGCCAATACAGCCCATTGACTCGGTGGAGAACAGGAGCGATGGATGTCAGCCTAAACCACAGTTTCACAAAATTTCATGATTCTCTCAGAAAATGAGGATAACAACATCATTTTTAGGAAAGTAATAACTTGGTTCTTTCAGTTCGTCACACAGATCACCGCTCATGACGACTTGTCTTGAGCTCTTCTGATGTCATAGGTATATCCAATCACAGCTCAAATCACCCCCCCCACACACACTAACAAGTAAATAGAAATGCACAGGCAGACGCAGTGACACAAAGATACTCCCAAATGTATGCACGGTTACACAAACGCACATAAGGGGACACACATGCGCATGCTCATTGCCTAATGAGAGATTTTCTGACCTTTCTTCATGTACCCCTGGAGAATATTGATGAATCCCCTTTTAAAAATAACTCTCGCCTTGTAGGGTCATTAAATGATTTACAGTTATTTCACCAACACATAATTATTACATTTATTATGTTGGACTGTACAGGGTTGGGCCATTGTGGTAGAAGGTAGACCTTTTAGCACACAATGGAGGCGATTAAAAGTTTATTTTACTCTGCACTTATGTTCCACTCTGAAGTTAACGTCGCAGGAGTTTACAGCTTTTCTGAGCGGTACATTAACCACTGCGAGAGTAAACCTGTAGCATTTACCCTGCATTGTCCGATTGGTGAAAGAAAGCCTTTTTTTGAGGAGAAGGAGGGAACACAAAGTTTTAAGCGTTGGCTCGGACCAATCATGTTTAACTTTCCCGTAATGTCCTGCAACTTTAAAAGATCTGCTACTAAATTTCAGCCATTTCTAATTGTGGGATTTGCGCTGACATTTTAAATCTTTATGACCTTTATGAGGAAAACCTTTGTAACGACGAAACGTGAGTGGATGAATTTTGTCCCCTCCCAGATCATTCCTATTACCCGTGTCAAATCCGACACATGAGCTAAGTAATCACAGGTAATGTCACATTTGGTCTTGTGGCAAGACGACTAATCACCGCATTCAAATGACAAGGTTATGGAATTATCCTAATCAGGGCCCATCTCCGGCCTGTAAATGTGCCTTGCTTGCTTGCGCTGTGCTGCCAATGTCATAACCAGTATTATTAAGGCCTTTGTGTGTTTGAATCCCGCCGTCCGTATCTGTTCCTAATAATGATATCTTCTCAATTATTACGCAGCTAAGCTGGTTAAAATGTCATCTGACTGTGATTGTGAGCATGGCCCTTCAAACACTCCCAGTGGGTGAGGCGCTTAATGTTCATCTGAGCCCCCGCGTTGAGCGCCCGGCATTAAAAGAACCCGACTGAAGCCCAAATGAAGATGATTTAAATGAAGTCATTTGAGGAACATTTAATTACCATTGGAGCGTAATTGAATGTTTCTCTGAAGTGCTGAGTGACTCCTAATGAAATGAGAAAGGCTGGGGAGGAGATACTGACGAGGCTGTGCACAGATGCTGATAGTCTGGCCTGTCGTCAGCCTAGAGGACGGATGAAACGATCACAGAAGCATCTACTGGATGAATACAGATCCATCACGGATAAATTGGCCTCGACATTGCATTTTTACATTTTTTCAAAGCCTGGTGATCCTCCAAATGTAGTTCAGTTCCCTTTTTTTTTAATGAGTCGCTCCAAATATAGTTGGGGACTGGGAGCAATAGTGATGCACAATCCCATTTAAAGTGAATGAATTCTCAATTTTAAAGGGAAACGCCGCCAATTTTACACATTACGATTTGTTTACAGGTTTTGGTGAGCATGCTTCATATGTGAAAGAAGTAGTATAAAGCCTTTTTAATGGCTCTCTAAATTCCCTCCAGTGATGTCACTCAGTGCTAGTTGCATTATGGGTAACATAGGCACCAGGATTTGAAAAAGCAGTCTAGCATTGCGCTCCTATACAACTGTTGGACAGTTTAAAAACACATGATCAAAATCCATACAGCAGAACCAGAGATATCACCTTTTTTAATTCCACGAGTTCTTCTTCCTCTTCAAAACCTGGTGCCTACATTACCCACAATGCAATTTAGCTACTGAGTGACATCACTGGAGGGCAATTTATCAGATTACATAGAGCTTCCTGTGGAGCCACAAAAGGCTTTGTACTACTTTTTATCACGTATGCAGTAGTACTCCCCGAGACCTGTCAACACACTTTAAAGTCTAAAATTGGGGATGTCAGTGTGGAGATGGATGACTGGGGTGGTGTTACATAGGTGAGTGAGGGATGAGGCAGTATTTACAGGGCAGGTGTGCTGCTCGGCCAGTAAAAAGCCCCTTCCTCTGGACACACGTTGTTAAGCCGAGGCTACTGTTGGCCCCGCCGTTGCAGCCTGCATATTTCACGGCCTTTGGAAATTCCCACATCGCAACGTCCTCACACCTGCACCATCCATTACAGAGAATCTCCCTCTCCCGCTGCTTTCTCGCTTTGCATTTGCACACGTGTTTAAGGGGAAGCGAGTGACAGCAAGCGCCTCCACATGTGCATGCAAGTAAATATGTGTCAGTCTTTACGAGTGGCAAGAAGCAGCAGCTGCTCCCCTCCGCGGCCCTCTCGGTGTCTGGAAGTGCGCGAAGGCCTCAAGGCAGAAGACGGCAAACGAATCTACCCTTTAGCATCTTGAAGTGAGACTGTCAAAACAAAGATACAGATAGAATATTTAAAAGAAAAAAGAAGAAAAAAAAGCACTCCTGATGATCTGTCGCATCCCCGCTCTCCGCCTCACCTCCCGTCTCTGCTGAGCTCTTTTCTGAGAGAGCCCAGCTTGTCGGTGTTTGTTAAAGTCTGTTTTGTATTTGCAATGGGGCTTCGGCATAAAGCAAGCGGAAGCTGGTTGGTTAAATGCTGGTGACGCTATTATAAGGTTAAATCTAGAGTATACAAGCCTGCAGTTTGTATGGTGAGAGCATTTCCTGCAGAACAATGAGTCTCCAGGCCCGGCTGACAGACACAGACACACAGAGAGAGCGAGAGAGAGACAGAGAGAGAGAGATAGGGGGAGAGAGAGTGAGGGAAAGAGATAAAGGAAAAGAGAGAGAGAGAGAGAGAGAGAGAGAGACATCATCATTGCACAATATCTGCATTTGCATCGATGCCGTTTGCCAACCAACCCGATAAAGTTCACATTTCTTTAATTGCGAACACAACACACGCTTATGATTCTGAGTCACTGTGATTACACGTCAGGACATCTTAATACCCCGTTTGCATCCCGGCTGAATGACTGTGCATACACACACGCACTGTGCGTGTAACCTCCTACTGGAGTTACCAATACGCCGTCGTAATTATCTAGATCTGATGGCAACTTTCATGAATAAAACCACAACTTTCCAAGTCTGACTCAGATGAGCAGGCTCGAGCTCTGCAGTGCCTGGCCTCTGCTAAACTTGGCCTACATTAGTGCACAGAGGCTACCACCAAATTGAAAAATCATCTGCCCACATCTGCATTTCTGTCAGCCTCAAGAGCAGCACTTGAAGTGCTATTATTTGATGAGTAATTTTTTGTTTGTTTGATCCCACTGATGATTATGTATTCTGTTTCGTTATTGTTAAAAAATATATATATACATTAGAAATTAAAAAAAGATAATTAAATGAAACTCTTCTCAGACTGACACCCTCAATTTGTCCATAGCCTCTCGCACTTCCGAATGGAAATTGGTGTCGGTGGGTGGTGCTGAGTCTTCTGACACATTTTTTTATTTTCAGTGACCTTGTTTTCTCCTGATAGGATCATTATGTTACCTTAAACACTGCAAGTCAAGATTTCTGTTCCTTAAAATGTCATTCTGAGGTAATCACTGGGTTGTAAAATCTCAGGTCCTCAAATCTTGAGAGATGACTATATTACATTCATATTATATATAGCTTTAGATAGATGTTGACATGTTGCATGTCACTAAATGTAGTTTGGTTTCTTCAAAGGTCAACACTATAGATTTGTGAAATGCAAAAGCATTTCAGTGAAAAATAAGCTGTTAGTTTTTGTGTGTGTGTCCATAAGAGTGGAGAAATACTCAGCAGTACTATTATCCCAGGAACTTGGACTCTTGCCAACCATTGATTCACTGTACTGAACCTTACTCCATGCAGAAAGCAGATTTAGAGTATGCCATACACAGTCATAGCAACATTAGTAATGTTCACCTTTGTAAATATGAGTAACCAACAACAGTAAATGACCAAATAAAGGACTTTTAACTTTGAGGCCGGCCACTGTTTAATGTCCAGTAGAAGTTAAAAGGCCACCAACTGTATTGCTTCACTATGTGTATCTACAGCCGATAGCTTTACTGTCGCTTTTAAAAAGAAATCTGAGAGGCTACATCACATGTGACAGGTCTAGATATCCGTATGACAGATATTCAACTTCATGTCAGCACACACACATCCATACCCAGACCCTACCCACGAACGCACACACATATATAAATGGGCAGACACTCAGACACAAGTATACTATGCATGTATACTATGAGAATTAGCTTAATTCTCAAGATAGACATCACATGGTTGCCGTACATTCAGACCAGTCAGTCAAACAGCTCTCTGTGCTGGCAGCACTTCCCATGGAGACATAGGGGCTAAATTGGCTAATAAAAGCTCATAATCTTAATTGTGGTCCGTGACTCCGGAGTTCTGGCGTTGGAGTGCACATGGACAATGACACCCAGTTGTCAGAGCACATCCTCTAACCAGGCTGACATTCCAAGCGGCAATTACAGCACCGGGCCCACCAATCCAGACCAGAACACCTACTCGCAAACACAATGGGCATCACTGTTCGCACACAAGAGCAACCCTCTTTGGACCCTCTTCATTCCTCTGTCCCCGTCTCCCCCTCTGCTCCTGGTCCAATCTTGTTATTAATCTTAACTCGTTCATTAGAAGAATTCTCAGCCGTCGCATGTTCTCACATTAATGTGATGGTCATGACAACAGGTCAGGTCCTGGCAGCGTGCTGCGGTCGGGGAAGACTCGGACTGCAATTGATGTGAGCTTCAGATTCTTTGTGTTTTCAGAATAACTTCACGATGATTTGCCTACAGCGGCATCACATGTGCATGATTGTACTTTCCCAACATGATAACGGGAGGCCCATCTATATAGTCATAAAAGCATTTGTCACAGGCCATATTTGCTATTTATTTAGCAATATATCAAACATGAAAGTAGAGGGATGTAAAGTAACATGAAGGAGACATTGCATTGTGGCTTTTTTCTCAAAACAAAACGTATGTGCAGGCTCACAGGTACTTGGACGCTGTCTACCTTTCCCCAGACATGTTCCGTTAACTCTCTCAGTTTCTTTAAGACACATAAAACCAAAAAAAGTCAAATGCTGCCCAAATGCTTGTATTTCATACGCATGGCCATTATTCACACCACGTAATTATGTGTTAATCGCCTGCGCTGCAATTTCGTGAGCAAAAATCTGGTTTCTAATTCAGTGTGAGATGAAATATCCCAGATGTAATGGAAATCGCATTAGTCCTACTGAAGACTTTACAAATGTTTTTCTACCTTCTCTTTGAAAATATTGCACTGTTGACCAGACACACCGCTGCTAGCCGTCATTTCATGTAGCCACTAATTACACAGGGCGTCGATTTATTCCAAATGAATATATATAACACACGAAGGCGTCCAGGAATCTAACAACAGCTCCCTACGATTGAGTTTAAGGTGATGATGTCGAAACAACGGGGCCGTGTTGTTCACTATTAACAAGGCCATGTCGAAGCTGCTCTGATCAATACCGATCAATGTGTGAAATGATTTGGCAAGTGCCTCGGCCACAGACAGAGCGAAATATGCAATAAATCAAGCGTGTGTCCCACTCTCCAAGTTGCATTGCATCACAGTTTGATGGAAGAAGTCATGTTTGCCACGAGCGCGCTTGCCGATGGCTGCTTTTCAAACCATCTGCAGCGTAGCTAGCTCACTGCTGGGCCGTGCAAGAACCAAGTCTTGTGCAACGCTCCTTCAAAAGAACATTTGTTCACCATCTGTGAACTGCTGCTCCCACTCCATGCAGAGTTGAAGCAAAGACGCAGTACTTTCTTACAATGTTAGAATATGTTGCCACTAGATTTTCTTTCTTTTTCTTTTTTTGTTATCCTTCTCCCTTCCACAAAAACGAAAACTATAAATCAACTCTATCTGTGACAATGAATCACCAGCCTTCTCTGGGATCATGAGACCATAATCACTGCATAAATTAAACCTCCCTTTTTTAAGACCCCTGGCCAGTATAGTGTGTTTTGATGACAGCGATGTGTTTCCTGTTGCTCCCCATTCAGCCTGCAGCTGGCTGTTAAAGGCATTAGTCCAAGCTGGAAATATTGCAGGGGTGCCAGGTACACTCACATGTCCACACGCTGATTCAGAGACAAACCTCAGCCACAGAGCGGCAGGAGAATGGATCCATTAGAGACCACTCCATTTCATTTAATTGAAGTGTTTGTGATTTAATGTCCCGTGGAGGATCATTTAGACTTTGCATGTTTACCTCTTAAGTTTCCGTAACATCTTGCACAAAACGACCCTGTGAGATCGAAACTTTTTCCACATGCCTCTCCTGTGACTTCCTCAGACTGTACTGTATAAAGGGCACAGTCATGGAGCGTTAGAAAGATGACAGTCTAGCGCTGCGAACTCTTCATCAGAACTCCAGCAACTCAGGCCAGAGGACGTGACTGTGACTCAGGCCTGTGTGACATTGCAGCAACATCAACACACGGAGCGAATGCCCTCACATGCACACTCACATTCACACATGTCCAATCCACACTGTGTCATTGTCCGGCGCTGTGGGATCCCTCGGCTCGTTTCGTTCTCTCCTCTTTTGTTTGGTTAAGCGGGGGCCAGAGGTTTGGCGTTGTCTATGTAGGTGGAGCTTTGGACATCGGACTGGTTTAAACTGCCTAGTGACAGTTTGCTGCACAGCAATTGGAGGCTGAACTTAGCCTGTTGGACACTATACTCTTGAAAGTGTAGTCCTCGTTCAGTGTAAAGAAATATGATCATCTGTCAACTAATGGAAATTCCAATGGAGGGATACATTTTTCCTTTTTTTTTGTCCCGTGGATAATATAAGAATGCGATTTTTAATTACAAAACCTGGGTCAAGCATGTCGAGCATGGCGATAACCGAATAAGCAAGGCAATACAACCAAAGTTCAGCCATACATCAATGTATTGATTCTTTGATAGGGCTATTTTAGTAAGTGTATTTTGGGGGATGAAAGTGACGACCTTCCTCATCTGCAGTTGTAGCCTTGTCTATGTGAATGTGACTGTGAATGTCCACCTGCTTCACAACAAACCCTCTTTGTTCCTGTAGACGTGTTGACAGTCTGAGTTTCCCCAGTCAAAGAAATCTTTTCCTTCTCATTACCCATAATTCCTCTTCATTACTCAGCCTGTGGATGATGAGCTCAATTACCCATGGCTGAAACTAAATCACCCTGCGTCAATCAGAATTTGCTCAAGGAGGAGTTAGGGATGCCAGAGGGGAGGCTGCGGTGCTAAGTTTCAGTGTCGGGACTTCACAGGTGGAACAAAAATTGGGCTGCTGAGAAACAGACCAGTGGAAAACCTACCTGTACCCAATGTACACAGATTGGTCCAATCAAGCCTGATGGCCTGATCCAAACAGAGTTAAGGATAATTGGACTGAATACAGTCAGTCTGAACAAACCCAGAACACCAACACTGGCAGGAGCATGATTCATTACCAGTGAATTAATTCATCTCAATTATTCTGAATTAATTGCATGTATCATGTTTTATCACCATTAATCATTTGTGTTCACAGTTGTATTTCTCAGAGGCGGCTAATAAGTTGAGACAGAGGACGCAGTCTGTAAAGTCTCAATTGCCGGCCATCATCTGCCACTGAAGTTGGCCAGCAGTTAATTCAGCGATCGATCTGGTTAATCTGTCATGGGTAGACTTACTCAGTTTGAGTTCGGCTTTGACGAGAGTGGTTGCTAATGGTAACATGATGGGTTGCGTTAGCGCAAACCTCTTAGCTTACCTGCAAAGTGCCTGCGTTGATGTGATATTACAGGCTTGAAGTACTCTGACGGTACGAATATTCCTCACTGCATAGAACGGTGCTATCAACAGTTTCATCTGGGCATTTTTTAAATGTAAATTTTCCATTCGGTCAATTTTGTCACCTGTTTTCATCATGTGTACAAAGCTTCTATGAGTGGTTTAATGTTTAATGGGGGGTCAAAGGGCATTATGGAGTATGATTCATTTTTTTTATGTGTTACTTTTTCTACAATCAATCAATCAAAATTAACGCATTATTTTGACAGCTCTGGTAGAAATACTCTTCACAGATCACACTCTCTTGTCTTGTCTTGATAAAAGTCTTTTCTCCTGTGATGATTATGGCACAGCTCTTAATCAGAGCTTATAGTGAGATACACAGAATTGAGACCTATCTGTCTATTCAGACCCAGCACACGGGTCCTGGGTCTGGTCTTGGACCCTAGGCAGGATGTGATGCAGCATGTTCGAATATAACATCCCGTGATGCTGGGGATCCCCCACTGTGGTCTTTCATCTATACATCGTTTAAAGACACCACAGTGTTTCCTGTGCTGGTGTTACTGTTACTACTAATGATCATTTGTGGGGAGAAGAGAGTTCTGAGAAGTGTGTTTTAATCGTCAGAATTGCCTTCTTCAGAAGTGTCCATGAGCAAGATACTGAGCCTCACTTTCCTCTCCTCACAGAGCTTATGCTGCAATCCCATGGAGTTGTTTCAAACAATGAATTTCCACATTTCTAAATCAAAAATCCTCTGAAGACTTCTACTCTGGGCCCAAATTTACATCCACACAATCTCTGGTATTTAACAGTTACATACCTGCTAATATGACGCTGTAACAAAAGAGGGAGATATTCTGGGGTATCGGCAAATGGCCCACCCTCAGCATCCCTGGCCCGACACACCCCATACCACAGATTAATAGAACGAATTCAAATGTGAAATTTGGTAGCGTATTTCTCCTTCGTGGGACTTGTTTCATGTATTTTTAGCGGCAAACTGCACCAAGTGGAGTGACGCATGACAGACAGGGTCGTCGAAGCTCACTCGCCTTTGCCTCTAGGTGGGGTTGCCAGGTACCAAGACACGTATCCCACACGGAAACTAATCACAAGATCAGCGGGAGAAATGACATATCGGGAGTATAGCAAGACAAAGGGTTAAAAATAGAGAGACTCCCACCAAAGTGTTGGCAGGCAGGCAGATGTGCTGACAAGTTGGACTACATTGCATCTGTGACCAAGTTATAGTCGCATTTTTCCATCAAGTATGATGTATATTCAGTCGATCCTGGAATGAACAACTGAAATAACCTCATGTCAGGCCCTTTTAATCATCCACATTCAAATGTTATGAACTCGGGAACTCATGAGTACCTACTGTCATGTACTGTGTATGCTGTGTCATGTGGAGTTATGCTTCAAGGGCAGGGTTACAGTCAGAGACAGCAGAGTCTGAAATTGGGACCGGAGGAGCACGGCTAGGAAAGGAAACCCAAGCTGGTTTAATAAGAGGTCAGAGGTCATTCTGGGTCAAGTACCCTGCCTGGGGACTACATGTTAAACACACTCCCCAGGGGAAAAGAGGGCCAGCACAGTGTCTGACAAGATCAACAACGCTGGCCTAATTAGAACAAACACAGATGCCGGGGACCGGCCGTATCTCCGAAGAACAAAAGGAACAAAGACTGATCTCCTCGTGTGCAGTTATTGTTTTGAAATAAACTTATTTCCTTGAATTATTCTTTCCAGTTAGCGCCGTCGTCTTCACCACCAACGAGGATTTACCGTCTGGAGTGTAATTTGGAGAGGCTCCTTGAGGAAACAGCCTTCTCAGGGGGAAAGACAATTAGTCCTTCAACAAACAGCACGGATCAGTCGCTTTAATTAAACACCCTCCCCCATCATCGCCTCGTCCCTCTTCCCTTCCATCCCTCCCCTCCCTCTCTTCTCTACTTTTTCTCCTCTCTTTTTTTTTCTTTATACGAAGGAGCCTGGATTTTAATCCCAGGCCAGATGACACCCTAATAATTTGTTGTGCGGCTTGGTGAGCTCCTAACCAGTGGATTAGATGGATATTGGTCGGTGGGGTAGTTTGTGGAGCTAGCGCTAACAGGATTTACCATCTACTGAGTATATCAAAGGCAGGAGTCCTGCGCTAAGCACTAAGCACTTCACCAAATTAAAAAGTGACCCACAGGTGGGCTCTCCGCTCTGTTTGTGCCGATGGGCCATGACGCTAATTGCTTTCTAACTCTGTTACGAGTGCCATCAAATTACACTCGTCAATTGGAGTGAAGAGGGGTGTATGGAAGGTCTGAGAGCTTATCCCACTGATCACTGCAGTGTGCTTTACTTCTGTCATTATTGCACACTGGGCGTTGAGTCAGATACAGACAAAGCAAAACAGATCTCGCTCCTTTTCTCCGAATGAAGGTTTTTTCAGTTTCTCCGATTCTCACGATATCCCTTTGAAAAGGCGTTACGATGCTATTCACATGCTTTGTCATCTTTCTATGATAATGTAGGCCAGGTAGGAACAGCCCCGCTAAGCAGGTTTTGCAGATAAATACCAATTAGAGGTCATGTTCTACATTATTCATATATAGGATCATGAGGAGGTTAACGAGGTTAATTTGCAAACAGGCGGCAAAGCAAAAAAGCCTAGAAAGTAGGTGAATTACAGTAGCAGAGAAAACAAAACTGAAACACCGCAGGAAACTACTCGACACATCTTTTGTGTGGGAAAGAGCTCAGGTGTTTTTACGTGTCTGTAGATTTTCTTCAATGTGATGTGGTGAGGCAGTGAGAGGAAGGCAGGATGTGATGCAGCGTGTCCGTATATAACATCCTGTGATGCCGGGGATCCCCACGGTTGTCTTTCACCTATACATCGTTTAAACACACCACAGTGTTTACTGCGCCTGTGTTTCTGAAAAAAGATGAGATGTGTGTTAATGTACAGCGTTTACTCTTCTGAGGTGCCCATGAGCAAGAAACTGAACATCACTTTACCGGCTCCAGGGCTGCAGTTGCGGATCTTATTTTGCAATCCCATGGAGTTGCAAAGAGGCGAAATAAAACAATGAGCTTCACCAGAAATCACCTCTGCTTCCTTTGTATTTGTGACCAAGTAATGCGGTGTGGTTTGGGGTGTGTGCTTCGTCTTGTTTGGATGTGCTGATCCAACCTCAGGGAAGTTTTTTTTTTTGCAACTCTGGTAACCCATTACCTCAGTTTAGTGAGTGACATGACCTGGGTCGACGGATGGGGGTGTGACATCTGTACGCGATGCTTTACTGGCAGTGCAAGGCGTACCTTTCCTGGAAGAGTAACAAAATAATGGGGGAAGAGAACAAAGAGAGAGCTGACTCCCTCAGACAAACAGATCAGACAACACACCTGTAGCGGGAGATGAGCGAGCCGAGTGGCACGGTCAGGGTAGTAATTCCACCTGCGCTCCTCTCTACCCCCGGTGGGCACGAATGGACTCGCTCCAGCAGGGAAAGGCAACGAGCTGGAGATACAAACACACAGATATATCGTAGACGGGGTGCGAAAAACGATAATGCATTCAAATCAAGTCCTTCGTATGGATATCCTCAAAATTCACTCTTCAGGCCCGGGGAGCTACCCCCTCTCAATATTCTCAGTTTCAGTCCAGCAGGCGTGTGCTCAACAGCTGTTTCTCTCCGCTGCTTTCAAGTGCTGTGAGTTTCATTTACTTGACTGCTTCGGGGCACCGCACCTCTGGTGTGGCATACCGCACGTCTGGCATAGCGGGTCTTAAATAAACAAAAGGCCCCTGTTATACACCCTGTTATACACCATGCAACACACTGTTCACTTTTGGGAAGTGGAAGAGAGAGAGAGAGAGAGAGAGGAGGGGGTAAATAAATCTGTCCGTAGCCGGAGTTGGTGTACTACTTAAAGTCCGCTTTCAGTTGTCACTACTTTTATCAAAAGGCATCAACTTAACTATTTCTAGCAGTGCTGCTTGTGATATAACAGAGCATTTACTGTGATTCAACTCAGATTAGCATCTGATCTAGAAGGCATTATACGTGCATGGCATTGCACAGTCAAGGAGAGTGGAAGATGCAAGGGGCCTGTAGAGGAAGTAGAGGAAAAAGGTCCTTTAATTACACCAGCTCAGAAATCGTGGACAACACTGTTGGTGCATGCTAACACTAGCTTTGTTATCCTGAAAGAATAACAGTAAACCAGGTTCTTCTGCAACAGTTGCTGATGTAGAGGAGGGTTAGGGTTAGAGTTTCTGCAATAAAGACTTTCTGGTAGCAAGAGTTAAGGGTTAGGGTTAGAAAAGGTAGGGGTTAGTGGGATTCTAAAACACATTTGTCATGTTTAGACATGTAATTATGAGGTAATTATTTGAGGAAGGATATTTAAATAGAAATAAGCAACCATGGTAACGGCGGCGCATGTATTACCAGAAATACGCTCATCAGCACTGGAGAAGAATGCGCGGGTTTGCAGACTTTGAGACGATGACGGCCCAAGGCATCTTTTGACCATCCAACCAGACCAACCGGGCCGCCGCAGGGCGGACAGGGGAGAGATCCAAGAATGGGAGCTATGCTAATCCAACTTGGATTCAAGACTGCTCATGGCTAATGTACAGTTGCAGGAAAAAGAAATGGACGAATGGTACTCTGCTGGCAAAGCAACAGGAAATCAGAGTGTTGCGCCCACATATTTACAGAGACCTGTCTCCACCACAACGTGCCGGATCAAGCTGTTGCTTGACTACAGCGATGTGAGAAGAGATGGACTCTGTGTTTTCATCACTAGTGCTTGGTGGTCACATGCAGTCAAAGTTGAGGCACAGTGTTTACCTCATGTTGAACTTTTTAACGTGAGGATGACGACCATATTATCATTACCATCTTGCCGCTGCTCTTTACATTTACCCTGATGCAACTCTAAAAAAATGCACTAGGTGTTTATGTATAAATAAGTCACTGTACATATGCTCTGTATACGTGTTGTATAATGACAAATAAACCATCTTGAACCTTGCGTTTAACTTGGCCCCTTCATTCTCTCATCTAAAGAAGAAAACACGATGGCGTCTTATATTCTTATTCTTGACAATTAGAGTAGCTTCTAGAGTCTCTAGTTTCACATGACTAGACAGTTTGAGGACTGAAAGCCTGGGAGTTCATGCTCCAGATTTGATATGAATAGATGCCGCCTCATGCTGTTATCTTATCTTGAAATATGAGAAAAGCCGAGCAAGAATGAGAATTTGTGGGGGTGGTTTCTGCACACACAGTTTTTCAAAAACTGTGTGGATGTGTGTCGGAGTGTGTGCGTGTGTCACAATTCTGCTACACAGATGTTTCACAGTCTGCACCTCTACGTGCAGAGGCATGTCCTAGTCTGGGATCGCTGCCAACACAGGAAGTCTCTGTGTTAACCCGTTGTGTTCCGGAGGCACTAAGGGGGAGATACATCCAATAACTGTTCAACGAGGAAGGGTCACAAGAATTATACATCCAGTGGGAATGGGAAGGGTTAATTTTACAGTAACTACTGCATCCACTGAGCCAATGTTTCTTTGCTCTCTGCGGCTGGTGGCAAGAACATGGCCGGACTCTAGCGTTCAAAAAGACAATGATTGGAAAAATTGCACATGGAAATATACAGTGAATGTGAAAGACTGGTGATGTTGGATATCTGTCTAAGATCTAATTCAATAAAAGTCAATTTGATAATTTTGAACTGCAGGAAAACAATCACTATGTCATACACAGTGTTTTCATTGACAAAGTTAAAAAGCGTTGGCTAACATTTAGGTTCCCCATGTGCGCTATAGCTCACCTATACACCAGTGTCTGTCCCAACAATGGCAAAAACGCTTTTGTAGGTATTCTTAATGGTATTTTAGGGTAAGTAATTACCTGGAAAAAGATAAAGGCTCTCTTAATTGTTATGACACTGCCAAGGATTTGTAAAAAAAAGGCTGGTACCAGAGCGGAGTGTCTCTGGGGGCCAGGCGTCACAAATAACTGGATAAAAAAACAATTTCACTGATATGGGTGAAAGTGAGTCATGATTCATGGAGAAAATGTTGTCTGTTTTTCCTTTGCTGTCCTCCAACTGTTCTGACTCAACTTTGGACAGATCGCTTTGTTGTGAAAGTAACTGCTAATTACTGCTAACCAGCAGATTTTTTCGAAAACCGCCTCAGTACTGTATTCACCGTTGTCAAACTTCTTGATGTTGTGTTGTTCAGTCTTGGTCTGGTCTTATTCACTGGGAGGGCAAAGTCCAGTCAGACTTAAAGTACCGCTAACTTCAAGACGTGGGGTGTAACGCGCATTCAGCGCTATTGGCTACTGTAAACGCCAATTAATATTCGCTACAAGTCCCTCCCTGGTTGCCTGTTCCTACAGGAAATACATAATTATGCTGAAGGAAATGGGCATTTCATGGGAACCCTTAACACACATGGAGATGAAGACGATTGGCCACTCCTACTGTAGGTGCCAATATTAAGCCTTGATATTCTAGTCTTGCTATCAAAACAAAGTAGTTATTAGGAAATGGCAAAGCACCTCCACTGTCTACTAACTGCAAAGGCATCTCGCTTTAAAGTGCTAATGTTCATTTTAATCATCACAAAGGAGACATCACCCACAAGCAGCAAAGAGGCCTTGTAATTTGCCTCAACATCCTGTTCATGAATATCACACTCTTATAGGAGCCAACGTTAAATGTGCTTAACACTGTTCCAAAAAATAACTTCAACACTGAAAAGACATTCCAGGACTGATATTGTCCAACTTTCATGCTTTGCCGACCAGAACTTTCATAGATCCTAAGCCATGAAATTCACTCTTTTGCTTTCCTAACTTGGCGCACTTTATCAGAGTATAAGAATATCCTTAAAGCACCCCGTCCATCCTCTGACACCGGGCCCTTTTCTCCACCAAGAAGCTCCTGAAGTCATCCTTAAAACCTTCCCAAGCTTCCCTACTTCTACTTCACAACCTCCAAGTGCCGCCATAACAAGAACACGTATGTTCTGTTAACACGTCCTTCCAGCTTCCAAGTAAAGGGCAAACTCAACATCTGTTCCAAAATTTGACATTGACACAAGCTAAACTGTAACTGTTTCATCTATTTCAGCTTAGCTTCTTTTAGTTTAGTTCGTTTAGCCTCTCTGTACGACCTGATCTTTTGCATATGTCCTATTATTACTGGCACTGATGGTTTAATTATATAAAAATGGATGGTAGCTACCTATAAAAGTACGTATTGGTGACCCATTCGGTGATGCATTTCAAACAGCAAATGTTTAATGGTAAGATGTGAAATTATGAATGGATGATAGACTATCAAAGTGATGATCAAATACATTTCTGCTTGTCTGTCTCAATCTGTATTCTTCTGTGAATCGACAAAGAACTTCACTTATTGATTTCTGAACATCTAGGTTGGTGGTGGAGGGAAGCCAGGGGACATTTCCAGTCCGGAGTCTCAATTTTTCCTCAGTCCTACAAACCATCCGCAGAGTTTCCATTTTTCAAGAGGAGAGGAAGCTGGTGCTAATTAATACAACATAATTATTAAACAAATAAGCCTGAAATAAAACAAAAACAAAGAAGTCCAAAAGCATAAAAATAAATGCCGTATGACTCTTTATACAGCTGTAATTTTGTTGGCAGATGGACAAGTGATTTCATTTGCACCTTCATTGCAAGAAAAACATGGCCAGAGAAACGAAAACATTATACAGAGGCGGTGGATGTGGATTTGGACGTGAGACAAGAGAAAGTTCTGATTTACAAGGATATGCATTAAATTTGCAACCAGCCGTGCTACACACCTCTGGGACACATTCATCTCACACCTACACCTGCCGCCAGGCAGGTACAGGAAAACAGAAAACGAGGGAGGACAGAAATATTGCACAGAAAAGGTAATTGTGAGAGGATGTTTGATTTTCAAACAGTCGGTATGAAAATTCATGACTTGGCAGAACATGTTTGCCCATTTGAAATGGAGCGCAAAATTTTTCTTTTTGCCTTGTAGAGTCCAAAACATGGAACAGTAACAGTCATTAACGCTGCTCTTCCAAACCACGCACACAGAAAAACTAAAGTAACTTGTGTGCAGTCGGATTCATAATTTATAGATACAACAGTTTAAACTGTCAGTTCCACACCTCCAGACTTCAAAAGACACGTTTCCTGAAAAGGTTCACTGGGCTGAGAAATAATTCAAAGTCAAAGTAGAGCAAACACCTTGTCCATCTTAAAGAAAACCCACTCCGTGCAGCACCCTGTTCTGCCTGCCCAGAGAGAAGTGTGTCTAATTGAAGAAGACATGATGTTTGTCTTCACGATTTGGGCTGTGGCCAAATGCTGAGCATCAGGGGGCAGGGCCCCTCCAGGCAATGGAGCCTCTAAGATTACCTCCCTCTGCTAGCTTACATCTTCACTAGCTTTGCAGCCACCCCCCCCGACACACACACATACACGCACACACACACACACACCTCCCCTCCTTCCCCTCTCTCTACATGAGGCCAATTTGTTGTGGCAGGCGTGCGTCTCAAGGTCCAGATCTTGTTACACAAATTTAGGTTTTGCTGGAGGATTTTGGACCCGGTCCAGACCAGATAGACGAGGCAGCGTGTATCTCAGAGGAGCGTGAGGCGGAGAAGACATGATATGGGCTGTTATGTTTGATGAGATTTAATAGGCTGGCCTTGTGTGGTGTACAAACAGCATAATCCGTAGGCTATAATGTTACAAATCACTTACTAAGTGCCATCTGAAGAGCATTATTCCACCGCGCTTCACTTCACAGATCAAATGACCAAAAAAAAAGCCTGGTTAATGGTGTACAAAATCTCACAGATTGTGCAAAACTTGAAAATGATCAATCTTAAATCAGTAGTTATACATGTTGTCATTTCAGCTGCTGTTCATTTCGGCTCTTTTCATGACGGTCCCATGGTTCTCCCTGCCACATAATCATGCTCGTCTCACCAAGACCACAGAACCAGGATTAGTTTAGAGAATACTCATCCTTTCCTGGATGAAATCCTGCTGCAATCTCTCGCACGGGAAGCAGTGGCCATGGGTTTTGTGCTCAAGAGGAAGAGAGGCTTCTGTGGTTTACACAGGGCTGCTTTTATCTCCCCTATTGTTGTTTTAGGGATTGGTTGTTTCATGGGGGTGAGCTGGGGTTGAAGTGTCGAACAGGGATGTCCGGCAGTGATAACCATCTCCAGGCAGTATATTGCGAGTTTGATGATGGCACTGAGGCCATTAGAGATGAGATGAAATGTATTTCGTGGTTCAGTGGCAAACACGTCATTCTTGTTAGCTGCACTGTGTTCTAGTCTGCATTTCCGCAACAATAAAAGATAAGATTTAGATCACCTTAATACAATTAGATCACGATGGCCTACACTAAAATATTAACTGCATTAAGGTAAATCTCTAAACTGGGGCCACAAACCTTTTTAGACATTCACACAAATACATGTAAGTCAATTCAGGATTTGATAAAAATGACTAAATCAGATTTCTTTCAATACTTTGTGGAAGGTGTATCAAAAACCAGTTTAAGGACTGGAGGAGACGATTTTGAAGGAAATACACACAAGTGGAGTGAACCTCCATGGCATAGCTGCCCAGATGGAAAATTGCGGTTGCTATAGGGTGGACACAGCTTTGTGGACCAGTGAAGTTATGGGTCAGCAGAGAGAGCGAGAGCTATACGAAGGAACTGTCAGCTGTACTTTGACTAATGAGCAATCTTTAAATAAAATCTTTTGCAGGTCTGTCAATCTATTTAGAAGTTATGCACCTCTTTGCTATTGGCCCCTCCCACTGCCACACCCACTTTTAGCCAACTTGTATGAACACAAACACCCACCTTCACACATGGCCGACTGGCAGAGTGACCGACAGAGCCTTTGGCCACAGCTTAAAGTTGAGAAAAAGTGAATGTTGACACAATGCAGTTTATTTAGATGTCTTGTCTTGCTTGATCAGTGCCATAAAGTACAGATACGGAAGCTAACATTGCTGTGGTTTTCAGCTCCAGTTTCTTGACTGGACCTGGACACCGAGGCTGAGAACAGAGGGCAGAGAGAGCCCTTTTGAGAGTAAACAGACGCAGAATTGAGGAAACAAGGAAGCGGGAGGCATCTGAAACATGTGGGCATTATGGGAATGTCAGATTGGACGGACAAAGGCGAACTGTGATGGTTGAAAAGTATGGAATTGTCCCTGCTTGTTTGGAAAAGATTACACGGTTATGACCCAAGTCCCTTTCCCACAGACCTTAGGTAGAGCATTGTAGGTCCATTTCACTGACAGACAGGCAGCGAGTGGGAAGACATGTTGATAGACTGGGCGTCCATTGTGAATGAACTCGCTGTCCGAATAGTAATCAGTTCACAGTTGCGGAAACACTTTTTCTTTCATTTCTCGGGGCTTCTTCAGGCCGTCTCGAATTGTGCAGCGAGTGCAGCATTCGCCCCGAAAATAACCATTCACCCGGCGTCATGTAAGCTGTACTCATAACAGCTGAAGAGTGCGCCGAGTGAAAGAAGCATGAAAGTCTGCCGAAAACGTGACATATTACTGTCATTAACAGAATTATCATGCCGGACTATAGTTATAATGCTGTTTCACTGGCTGACAAGCAGAGGATTTAAAGAGAGCTGTATTTCTCTGCCAGACTCTTAAACATCTCATTTTCCATTAACATGAGACCTAGAGCAGCGTGTGTCACAGAAGGACATAAATCTCCTGTTTCCCTTCCCCCCTCCCTGGCCCCAGCACAGTGTGGAGGGGAGAGGAATACAATCCAGCTGGAGCGGCTCTCCGGCTAACCCTTACAGCGCCCTGCTGAACAAGAAAGCAGCAGTGACTAAAACTCACTCAAAAGACCTCATCGCTCATCACACACTTTGTCAACTTTTTTTCCCGGTGTCCCCCCTTGTCTGAAAAACACTTTGCGTCGCTCCAGTCGCACAATCAAAATGGCTTCCAGTCCCCAAATCTCAGTCTGTACCTCAGGAGAAGGCCCACACACACCCCAGTGCTCCATCCCCAGCTTTAGCAAAGCAGTCATTAGCCGCTCATCCCCTTGCGAGAGGGCTTTCACAAAAGCAGTGATGGATGACTCCTCTCAGTCGTCTCTCCTGTGGCAGAAGGGAGCATGCTGCTCCACCGAAGGCCCTGCTGCCTGCTGTCTAATCTGCTCCAGAGATGACATGCAATCAGCTAGGAAAGAGCCCATTTAAAGCACGATCCCGTGCTCTTAAAGGGGGTATCGGAGACTGGCAAATGGTCGTCCAGGGCCTTTTTAATGGGTGTCTAGTTCTACGCTCTCGTGGGAACACCGAGCTCACTGAAAGGTAGGAGAAGGAGATTCCCGGTGATCTATTTAAGTTCTGGTCAAACACCGACTTCCATGTTTCCAATTTTAAACAGGTCTAAAGAGATTCTCTGGGGATGAGATGAAGATTGCAGGGTGATAAAGAGACAGACTGAGATCAGAGAGTGATAACCTGGACCCCGCTATCCCCTCTCTCTCCCTCACACACACATACACCGATGTTCAGTACACTTTTAAGTATCAGTTGTGTTTCAAAGCTGTCATCAGGTAATTTTTTGTCCCCTTTATTATTTGGCACTCAACATTGTCTTTGTCTTTATGTGAAGGCCCGTTGATTATGGATTGTGCTCGTACAAGCCAGAAATTTCAAGCTAAACTTCCTTTTGCATTTTGGCAGCGCCTGATTCCGTACCAGATGTACTGTGCCGTCCTCCAGATAATACAAACCTACACAGCTGTCTTTATCAAATTCACATAATTGATTTTATAACAAAAGCTTTGCCTGATGCTTATTTTCTTCCATTCTGGTGTGTAGCAACACTAACACTGCAGTTTTTAATGTCCGGTCTTTCACGGCTTTGAAAGCACCACACCGTCACATGGATACAGGGCAGCCTGCACTGTTACGGTGTGTATACAGGACAAGTGTGGGCGAGAATTTGAACAAATAAGCTGTATAAAATCAGCAGAAAAGTTTTCCTATATGAAATGGAAATGATAAAACCGCTGTCACAACCAAGTGTCACCCCATTTAATGAGACAGATGTCTTGTCCTGTTAGTCATAAACTTATTTTTATTAAGTAGTTGAAGATGCGTTAAGGCATAAGGCATAATAACAAACAACCAGACTTTAAGGTGTATCATTACTTTAATCATTACGTTGGCTTTAAACTGGGTCACAAGGCCAAACTGAGTGGCTACAAGTGAAATATATATCGGTTCCATCATAACGTTTAGCCACGTCCGTCTGCAAATTACCCCAGTCATGCCTTATCATAGTAGGATTGTGACTGTGAATTCGACAAATGACAAAAACGAATCTACTTTCAATAACCAGGATGAGAAGCCTATCATTACAGTGAGTTTCAGACTGGTGCACAGGGCTAGAATGAGCTGCTACACATGAAACTTCCAAAGCTCAAGGTTCATTTTTTTATCTTTCATTTTACAAGACCAGGGTTGCAAAACGAGACTGAGTTTGAATCTCTGTATGCTACATCACAGAACCAACAGAAACAAAACCGACTATTTTATGGAGTGGAGTGTGGAGGATGAACTGAGGAGTCTCACAGCCTGGGGAAAGATGCTGCTCCGTAGTCCGGTGGTATGGGAGCGAATACCTCTGTATCTTTTGCCAGTATCCTTTGGGCTCTTCAGTCCTTTCACTCTGTCAGTCCTGCTGAGTCTTCTGGTCCGAGCGGCAATTTACACGATCGGCCAATGCAACATGACGTCGGATTGCGTTTCTGGTTGATTCTGGTTTAAACTTCTTGGCTGCAGGTGGCTGAACGTCTGATTTGGTCTAAATGAGGCCTAAAGGTGATCCAATACTGTGAGCATGAAGCTAACAAACACATTTTTGCAGCTACTAGTCTGTTCAGCCACATTAGCTAATGCTGCTCATGCTAACAGTTTTAGCTTCTTTGATCAAAAACACTTTTGTGATTATAAGTATCTGCCATTATTTTATTTGCCAATAATACGTCATGCTTTCCGAAGGCTGCTTTTCACCTGTTAGTTAATTTAGCTTGGTTAAGTTTATTTTTCCAGACTTCTTGTCCATCTCAAGCTTTATGCGTCACCCGCCTTACTGACACACTGACCTAAGAATGCAGACACACACACACACGCGGGCATTATTTGGTCATTAAGCGTATTCTCATTAGTGGTGGGTCTTGATTAGGGGCAAGTTCACACAATCCATCTGATGGCTATCCACAGGGACTGGGGGAGGATAGAGGGAGGCGGGAGAGCACCAGCCAGTCAATTAGATAGCCTTTAGAGTTGGATGGTTCTGCTGAGGGGGTCACATTTGGACACTTCTGCCTCCCATTGCAGATTTCTTCCCTCCCACAGGCGCACATATCCTTCACTCTCGGAGCATAAGCACCTACACTTCAACAATCCTCTATGGCACATTCCGTACTGTGGCAGAAAACACACAGTGTACAAGGTCAGAGAAGTCAGGCGTCATTAGCCGGCTCTGACACTCGTATGTCCCGGTAATGTTTACATGTGCAGGTACCGCTGGAACAGAATTTTTTGTTCTTTTTTAGGCCTTCTCTGATATGCACCCTCCAGGAGTGAGAGATCACTGATGTCAAAGTCTGTAAAATACTTTATAAAATACTCTGAAAGTGTAAAAACAGGCGTGGAAATGTTTTTCTTGGGAACAACAAGAAAAACTGGATGCAGTGCCAAAGCCATTGCCCTTTAAAATACGCAAATTATAATTGTCATAACACTTTCATACTAGTGTCGCAAAAACGTCCCCATTCTTAAAGGAGGAAACTTAATGCATGTCTTGACTCAAGAGTATTTTTTTTCCATATGACTTCAGACGGATGTAAAAAACCCCAAAAATAAGTGGGGAAACATTTTTCATAGCATATAAAATAAACACAGTAAAAATGTACTGTAAATAGAGGTCGGGGTCCAAACTTATATGAGGTGTTGGTTGAATGGAAACGAGACAGCGATGTAGCAGTGTAGCTGAAAGCAGAGCGAAAATGGTTTGGAAAATGTGCGGCCAACTCCAGCTTTATCCTGAGGTGACACCAGACTCAAACGGCATTCTCATATGTCTGGACTGGACGTGAGGCTTGGGGCCCGGCCAGTACCCATCACCAGACACTGCTGCTGGGCACAGAGTTAAAGGCTCCATTCTGAACTCGGGGCCTCACAGACAGTCATAAGAAGGCTAGGTCTGGTGTCTGTCCAGTGAACTGAGCGGCATGGAATGGCTGAGGGAAAAATAGAAGGGGATAGCAGGGGAGCAGGTAGGCAGGAAACAGAATAACTGTAGCAGTGGTAGGTTGCATCGCTGTTGATGTGAATGGTGGGTATGCTAGTGCCTAAGGTGTTCTATCATAAATGGATAAAGAAAAAGGGAATTAAATACATACACGACAAGCGTTAGGAAACCAAAACTAAATGAAAAAAAAAAAACGGAGTGGGTGAGCGCATTGAAAAATAGACGTAGACATAGCGGAGAAAAAGTGGCGGAGAACGACAGGGCGCTGGCTAGGCCGTGTCCCGCTGAGAAATCTCCAAAACCGCCGCGTCTCCTGAGGAAAATGTTTTCACCATCCTCTAAGTGCCTATTAACTGTCTATTCCCATTCCAGCCGTGCTCCGCACCGTGCTCCGGCACAGTGGGAGCTGTGGCCGGAGCCGCCCACGGTATTCCAGGGAGGCCAGGCCGGGCTGGGAGCTGAGGGGAGGCGGAGAAGGGTTAGAAAGCTGCGCAGGCTTCCTGGTGCGCAAAGACATGTAGGTCAGTTCCTTATGCACACAATACACAGAGAGAAAACCGGGAGATCTACAAAGCAGATGGCGCACCCAAGCTAATATTCCAACTCTGCTCTGTTGATGCATTTATCATCGGTTTGTTGTACGTCTCTATTCTTTTCTTTCCCCTCTATGAACGACAGAGGGGAAAGTTGTGAGCGTCTTCACGGGTAACGGGGGCAAGTTGCCAAAACTATTTACAAGTATTAGTAGCTTATTTACTTTCTGCCATTTCCATCATAGATTTGAACATCCGGGGGTTAGAAAGATTGCACCCCAATTAGGGTCTGATAACTAATCAATAGCTGCATATTCTGCGAGCAGGAAGTAAACGATTAGGCTCCTGGGAAAAGCAGTTCAAATTACACCGTTGTCAATGCTGAGAGCGGAGGGAGGAAGACGGAGGGAGAAGGCACGGGGGTAGGAAGGGCACAGAGATACTATCAGAGGAGTACTACTGAAGGTTGCCTGCGCTGCTCCTATTAGTCTGCTTTTTTAAAAAGAAAAATGCATCAATGCCGACTGATCTCCATCAAAAATAAAGGGACAAAAGACAAGTAATGGAAGACTGGAGAAAATGAGGAACACCTTGTGCACTAGTTTGCCGTAGGGGGTGACCCGTACCTCCCAGGCTGAATGATGCGGTGTGCAGAGTGAATAACTGGTAGACGGAGGCTGTTCCTACAACAGCCAGCGCAGCCAGAAGCAGACCACGGACAAGGACACCACAAGTGGAAACAGGAAGAACCTCGGCAACCCGTCCAACCCCATGCCTTTATTTATATATTTATCGTACCACGCTGAAACCACAAATATGAAGGGAAAATATGCAAACTGATGCCAGTATAGGTCTATTTATAAGCACCATCCTTTACCATTAGTGTTGTGCTTTCTTAAATGTATTCATATCTTTTTATTTTCAGTGCTCGGAACCATTTTTATTTGGCTCCTAATTTGGTTGAATCCTCTCAGGGCTTGATTAACTTTTAGCCTGTTCACCAAAAAAACTGTTCAGATTTATAATTAAACCTATTTGGAGACAAAGAAAATTGTGATTTTCAAATGACTCCGAGGCAACCCCTTAGATATTCACATCCATAGACCTGTTATAAGTAGTAATCCCTCGATTTTATCTCTCTCTTTTGTCTTTTTTTTTTCCCTTCAGCTGTCGAATGTCATCTCCGAGCCAATCGATAGTTTAAGGAATCATTCAAAGCCATTCTTTATCAAAGCATGGTGCTCTGGAGCATGGCCCGGGCCATCCTCGACGTGCGGATAGATTAGTCCTGTCTTCTTCGGCTCTCAATCAAGCCGGTGAGACGGGGCCAGTCCGGTGTCAAACTGAGTGGATCAAAGGGGAACATTTCAAAGAAGAATGCTGAAAGAAAATGTGTGAATTAGCATTAGAAAAGACCTTTGTTTTGTACAATAAACACAGCTATGATGCTCTGTCAACAGTTGCATTGTGCTGTCAGTGATGTTGATAATGACATTCTGGGGTGCTGCTACAACATAATATCATGTTTTTTAAAAAATACAGTCCACCAGTAAGCAACATATTTATAAGATATATTTAAATTTATTTTTGCGACTTTAATCGCAATGAGAAAGTAAGAGGAATTTGAAGTTTTACTTTTGCTGGAAGAACTAAAATAAAAAAAAAAAAGAAAGAAAGAAATCGATTGATTACAGTCTTAGTCCTTTGATGCAACCTAATCCAAGTCTTAGTGTGAGGATGTTGGGAGTAAAGCATCTGCATATCGAGAAGTTTTGGGCTCTGGGTGCTGCTTTTTTGCTACTAGTGATGCGTTGCATTAATCTCTTTTTACTGTCAGAGTTAATGAAACGGGGAGATAGATGTGTGTGAGATCTCGGGACGTACTCCTGCGTGCATGTGTGTGTCTGTGTGTGTCCGTGCCCTTAAACCTCTGGCTCGGTCTCTCGGTGGGTTTGTGTGACGCCTCTGGAGGAACTCTGTGAAAAGGAGCATTGTGCCGAGGGAGTGTTCTCCTGGTGGGTAAAGCTTGTAAGCCCTTCTCCTCCACATGGGGCCTGCAGTGGAGGCTCTGAGGCTGTGGTCTGGACAGCACCAGAGGCCGCTCCCAATACCAGTAATCGCCATGCTTGTTGCCCAGGGAGAAGACGAGGGACATAGAAAATATGCGCTTCAAATATGATGCAAAAGAGAAAGACCAAGGAACAAAGAGAGAGAAAAAGACACGTGTGAGAAAAAGGATAGCGGCGGTTTAGACCAAAGGGTTCCAGCACCAGGCGTGATCTTGTATTTGAAAAGGCCGATGCTGTTTAAATAATCAGGTTAGAGCAAATGTCCGGTCAAGTTTAAAATAAGGTGTTTGTCCTCAAAATGGCACAGGGTCAGAGAGAGGACATCTGTATGTTAGCCACAACAGTGTGAATGCTTTTTATATGTGGCTGAACAACTATATCTGGACACACTCTTATCTAGTCGTACATCATCTTGTCACGGCAGCAATCTAAATTGTATCTTGCTCTAATCGCAAGTCTCCTGTAGACAGCAAACAAGACTGTCAGGGAGGTAATGCATTGATATGACTCTCTGCTAAGGTCAGATGTAGTACACGCGCGAGAGTGTGTATTTGTTTATGCCTGCGTGAAAGTTTTATTTCACACCGTTACGTTTGCATCCCGGTCTCCGCCACGTCTGTGGCTTGTATGATGATAAATTCAGTGCAGGTGTCACCCTGGTTACGGTAGGTGAGGATTGATGGTCTTCAGAGGCCGGCGATCCATCACCATCGCATCGGGATTTCAGGAATCTGTTCCTGATCACACCCCACAGCAGGGGCCGTGTGGTAACGACCCCTCTCAGTGCGACACCACAGGAAATCGATACCAGGCACTCAAGGTCAATGTACTGTTGGAAAACTACTTAAGCCCTGACGGATGGAGGTCCCGCCTGCAGATGAGACGAGCCATTGACAGCTCTTCCGCCTCCCATGCTCAAAAAATACATATACATGCATGCATACTCAAAACTGTGCATCCCTTAAGGTCGGAGGTCTCTCTCTAGCTATTTCTGTTTCTAATCTAATCTGAATTCATCTTGTAATTTGAGATCTGGTGGGAATGGGGTGCCATCATTGAAATTTAAAGTGAGACAAAAACATAAGAAAGTCAGGTGCAATGAAGGGAAGGAGGGCAGGAGAGTGAACGTCAGCCCTACACAGTGTGTCCACCGCGCTGTCTGCCATGTGGAAGACTGAGCAGTATGTCTTGTTTTCCTACTGTTTTTTTTATTTCCTGCAGTCTTTAAAATAAAAAAAAACTTGCAACATACAACAAACTATTGACCTGATCGCCCACTTCCTGGTGTAAATGTCCATCTTTTTTTTTATGTTTTCACTCTTGCATGAACTTTATTGAGCTCATTAGAGATTGCATAAATAATGCATAAATTGCATAAATCTGATATTGCCTCTACATTTCAAACCATATACTCCGAGTCATGTGTGAATTTCTGTTAGTTTGCATTACGTGTGTTGCAGCTATCTGTTATAGATACCATCAATTAACAGGCTCAAATTTGGGTTGAATTACTGGGTTTGTCTCGGCCCTGGCAGCCAGCGCGTAGCCACAAACCCAGGAGCGGCGCGGCTATCCTTTCTTTTTCCAACCTCCTCTTTAGGTTGCCCTCTTCTGCGTCACGTTTGCATTAGATTTCCAGCCGCAGGCGCAACTCCATCATTGAGCTATTCTGCACCGACGAGGCCAAACGAGAAACCCATGCAGCACGGCTAACTGCTGTCACGTCCGTCAGAGTTTCCAACAGGTTTAAATCACAGATTATCACTTTTTGAATCGCAAATCTCTGAAAAATATTCAATATTTGTGTCTCAGTAACAAAGCCACATGGAGTTGGCTGGTTTGTTTCTTGGAGGGTGTCCTAATCCCTCAGTGCACATGGCAGGGTGGCCTTGTGCGTACAGAGGCCAACATTTACGTGGAGTACACTGCGTCAGAAAGCACCTGCTCTCCCCTGCCAGCGGCTGAAATAAGTAATACAATTCTTTCAAACACCACTACACCCCTAAGATCCACCTGTAAGTGTGACATCAGTTTGCAGAGCGCACATTCAATTGCTGAAACCGGAACTTTCTGATGTGGAGTTACACAGAATGAAGATCACCTGACACATTTTTCGTAATAAACAGTTGGCTCCATATTCACACACAGAATGGCATTCCACAAGGCCACAAGGTACTTCCGCTGAGGTTACAGTTATGATGAACGCAAAGATACCGAAGATCTACATCCTGTATGGCAGTAACAACGCGCTTTCATTAGAAGACCTCGAGAAAAAAAGTCCAGGTTCATTGACAAGCTGAGAACTGATCTGTGTTCCTCACACAGGAAAGCCACAGAGAAGCATTTCCAGTAAGAGATAAAGTGGTTTGTCAGTGCTTCTTCCTGACAGGCTTAAAGTTGTGAAGCATGCGGGACCCTGGTTATGTTTTTTTTTTAAAAAAGGCACTGTCACAGCTTCTGTTGCGAGTAATTCAATATGTGGCTAATGGGAACACTGTAGTGGCATATCTCAAAATTTACCGAAGACTTCTGCAGCAAAAAGCACTGCAGCAACATGAGTAAGCAGATATGTGAGATCATACCTTCATAGATAAACCTTCATTCATTTCCTTTAGCAAGAACATTTCAGTCAATTAGTAATCTCTCTAATGCATATGAATGCAGAATCTGCAAGCAAGGAACAAGATTTTGTTACTGGTAGTGCTACCATATGCAGACTACTGATGAAGTATGTTTGAGCGGGCTTTGGTCGCATGTGCCGGACGGGGTCATCCCTATGTTCCCCGGGTCCTATGTCCTAAGGTCTTATGTTCCCCGTTTTTCCTAAAAAGGGACCTATGTTCCCCTGTAGCAATACATACCGGGGAGCATAGGACCCTTTTTCTGAAAAAGGGTCCTAGGTTAGGGTTAGGGTAGGTTTTTCAGTAATGGTGGAAAAAGTAACAGACCAGGGAACATAGGACCCTTTTTGGGAAAAGCGGGAAACATAGGACCCTTTTTTTAAAAAAGGGTCCTATGTTCCTCAGTCTCATACAATGAGGGGAACATAGGACCCGGGGAACATAGACACGCTCCCGTGGCGGACGGGACCCATCAGCTATTACCTGACAACAATTTAACTTTTCATTAGCTTTTTAAAAATGTATCTGCACTCATATGCAGATATTCATTTCTAGAGATGAGCTAAAACGTTGTCTTATGTCCATTCTTCTTGTCTCAAGTTGCTAATCAGATGTAAATATTGACCAGTGCACAAAAGAGGAAGTCTGCACCCGGACATCAATTATTGTCAGACAATAGCAGTGGGGTTCTGAGATTGGTCAATAAGTGACTGATTTGGCACAAAGCGGAAATCTTTCGGAGATTTCTCAGATTAAATGCACTTTTATCTTTTTCCGCGTTACCTTATCCCGCCACAGCAAATAATAGAGCGTTTCTTAAACCCTTGTCTCATCTATATTTGGGTGGCAAAGTAAATCTGCAGGCTACATGTGAGAAAATCACAAAACGGTGCAAAGATGATCACTCAGAGTCACAAAGATAGCAGTAAATAACATTCTCTTGGGCAACAAGATATACTTGGTTTACCGTATATACAGTATAAGCGGCAATCCTTCATGTTACTTGTTTCACAAAACAATGCATGTATGTGGATGTAAAAGGACAGTCATACTCACACACACATGCACACACACAAACACACACACACAGGAAATGAATCTAGACAGTTGTGAACTTCCCAAGAACCCACACACACACACACATAGCGAACATGCCTTCATCTACATAATGGATTATGTGGGTCACCATAGAGGTGGTCTATTTTTCTTACTCCAGCTCATCTGTGCGCCTTATTCTTTTTATACCTACAAATAATTAGTGTATCTAGACAGCACAACACATTTGTGTTAGCTGCACTCTTCCCGCTAACCTATTTAAAGTCTGAAGTCCCCCACACAAAGTGTTAGCCAACTCTGCATTTAGCAAACAATCACTGCACTGCTTTCCAAAACCATATTTCCCTTTCTTCGCCATGCTGCGCTGAGAACGCTGTTGCTAATACATTTCGGATGTTTATCTTTCTGCCTGTTGGAAGCACGCAGTTTGTTGAAGCAAAACCACACAGAATCAAGCCAACAGCAGCATCACCAGGCTGGAAGAGGAGTGAAGAACTCAGAGCAAAAGGCCTGCAGAGCAAGGAGGTAAATGTACATAAACGGAGATTGTTGAACTAAAGGGAACAGGCCAGCGTCCAGAGTAAGAAGCAATGGGTGTCAGCTGACATGAGCAAGGATGAAATGATCGGGAGCAGGAGAGGAAATCATATGAATTCACCTCTACGTAAAGCTAAACTAGCCTCGACTGTCTAAGAGCTTTTAATGAGGTCAAAGGTCAGAACAGAAGAAATGACATTGCATCACCCAACAGTGAACTGTTCATTGACACATTTAACCTGTCATTTGCTGGCAAAATACAAATATATCAAGAGGGTTTGCGTAATTTCAATCGATAAAAGCACTGCTTTGTCTTAATTAACACATTTAAGATAACGTCACATACAGTTGGTTGTTTACTGACGCCTCAGTGGAACAATTCAAATTCTACTAATGCATCTGCAGTATTAGTCAGAGGAAATCCCTCGGTTATTCAATTTTAGCTGGAGAAAATACTGTTAGGCTCATAATACTTTTCTTTCCCTCATGAAGTTGTTTGGAAAATGTGCCTGACATTTTTATGCGATTTGGCAAACCTGCCAGTGCCACAACTGAAGGCTATCACGCAGTTCTCAGTGTAGATTGTGTAAAAGAGATCAGAGGCTCATGTTGCCATGTTTTATGACCCCTGGAGGGCACTGACAAACCTTACATTAGCCCCAGTCTGGGCCTAGGAGTCAGCCGCCTGTTTGAACATGAAAAATTAGCCGGGCCCTCAGACACTGGTCATTATGTGGTCGCCACTCGGCTTTTCCACCATAGCTGGGCCAAATGGGACGTGGTGCTGGGCCAAAGAGCCAACCTTCAAGGCTGGCTATTCACGGTAGAACCTCCCTCAGGAATGGCAGGGACGCACAGGGAATTGTGCAATTAATGGAAGGAGGTGTGGAGGTGAGGGCCGTTTGAGGAGATTGAAAGGAGGAAGAAAATGGAGCAAGAGAGAAAGAGGAAAGGGAAAGACAAGTGATGCAAAGACTAAAAGAACTACAGGGGATGCGGAACAGAAGGAAGAGGGATGGAGCAAGTTACTGTCTCAAAGCCAGCTCAGCGTCTGGTGCGGGGGCCAGCTCAGTGTCTCATTCTGGGATCTACTGCCATGAGACAGGGAGAAGCCATAAAAGTGCTAACCAATATTACCTTCGAGCAGTTAAAATATATTTAATGAATAAGTAGAAGATTTAATTACAATGCAACTTAAATTTTCCATTCGCATGAGCCGGAATAGAATAAAAGTTCTAATACGTACATCTTCATTTATGGCGTGATGATCGAATAAATGCTTTTATGTAAATTGTGAGCTGGCAAGGAAAAAGGCCTCCACAGCAAAAAAGGACATGATGGTGCGCAGTTTGTAGTAAATTGAAAGAAATGTGTTTTTCCAATATCAACATTTTCTCAGTGCACTTATTCGAGCCAAGGTAGTACATCATCTTCAGATTAATTCAGAGGTACTGGTAAGTAACTTAATAGAATCGTGTTGATGGCCTTGTGTTATCACATGCGTGGTCCTGTGTTATCAAATGCATGCTGTGCAAAATACGGACAGAGGGCTGTTAGTGCAGAAGAGCCTAAGTGGAAAAAAAACCTGTCGTCAACCTGACACTGTAACGACTGTAACCGATGGAGAGAGGATGTAATTCCTTCCTTTTGTTTTACTAAAGATAAAATGCTGATCCGGCAGCTGCTAAATTGAGGTTATTATCATATTATATTATTATCATTACGGAGATCCTGATAGATCCCACTACATTTATTGTCTTACTCCGGTGGACAACCAGAGGGAGGAAGGTCAACAACAATTGGTTGATCACACCACAAATGAGACAAGAATTATTGTGCTATCGCGCTATTTCCTACCCTGTGAGTTCAGTGGCTGTCTGGCATTAACGGGTTGTGTTTGTGTGCTTTTGCAATGGTCAGCGGCAGAGCTGATACAGCGTCTTGTGAGCTGTAGTTTCCCTAGTAAACACACCGACCTCTCCACCTGTCGCAGCTGCAGTGTCTCCGGGCTAGTTGGCAGACCAGTGGTAGGACATCCTAGCTCAGAGACACTCCAGATAGCTCCAGAGGATGAGTGATCTTTAGAGGAGCAGAAGAGCGGGAAGGAGGCGGAAGAGGTGTGCGTGGTGTGTTTACCAGGTGTTTACAGCTCACAAACTGCTGTAGTTGACAGTTTGAGTCAAGGATAGCGAAAGCAGCCAATCGGAGGCAGAGTCGGGTGGGTTTGGGAAGAAATGCCATAGGATCTATAATAATGCCTGCATGACTTGATGTAGCTTCTCCTTTACTTATGTGGAACAACAAGCTAAATCATCAAGATTTTAGTTTGTTGAAATGGATATAGTTACTGTAGACAAGCCTTTAATCAAGGCGAGCTGTGGTTACAGCCTGCACATTTAAAATGTGTTTTTGTTTGAATTTATGCATGGCATAAAAATGTTATATGACAAAATAATAAAGCAAGTCAGATTTTTGTCTTAATTTGGACTAAGTATGTTGTTACATTGGTTTTGTGGGGCAATATACATCTGTGTAGGTTCTTGCATCACACAAATAAGTAGAGGCGTGGGCTCCCACATGTGCGCAGCATGCACTTGCACATTGACTCACAAACACACACATTACGAAACTTTGATTTTAACCTACTTTGAATTATCTTTCCTTCACTCTGATAGAATTAGTACTTACACTAAGGTTATCTAGGGAGAGCTGACCTGCTTTTAAAAGAACAAATAAAGACGCATACAGTTCTTTCTACCGCTGTTTAGACTGTAATGTCAGTGTTACTGCAGAGGCTTGTATGAGACCATTGTTTCCGAGCTACAATAACAGACAGCCTTGTCATAGTTGTTTTGTGGAAAGCTCATCTTTCACCCCAACCTCACATGGTCTCTGATGATAATGTTCAGACTACCCAGAGCCTCGAGGGCTTCAGTGGGTGTTTCAGAGGAAGGAGACACCGAGAGACACCGAGAGACATCGAGAGACAAGAGACTGAGGAAGGAAAGAATATTAAGTGAGTAAGAGAACACATAATGGGAAAAACAATAAGGAGAGTTGGATGGAGAGGAATGGAGACCGAGGGGCGTTGTTTGTGGCTTGCTCTTGTTACTGTAACCACAATGCTAAAATTCCTCATCATTGTGGCTTCCCTGTCATGACAGTGGTCAAAGGACATGGAAATGATGCCAGAAGAGACCTCCTACTCCACGGTGTCCATGCCAACTGTGGCCCACGCACAGTGAACAACAACACAACACTCAGGCAACCATAAACATGTACATAGAGACAACCACACACAGGCACAAAAACACTTGGATTTGAGATTTTTTTTCAATGATGTGTCACAAAAAAACACAAGTAAAGCACGAAATAGTATTAAATCTGTTCTGCATGAAAATGCTGTTAATTGTTATACACTTCTTAAAGACATCTTTGTTTAAAGCTGCTACATGGAAGTTTTAGTTTTTATTGATTTTGGTGGCCCCTGCATCAGTTATACCTTTTATATAATGTAAAAAAGAAAATACATATTATTTTTTTCAAAATTTAAAATGTGAGGTAAATTTTAACACCATATTTATATAGAAAACCAGTCACTTAAACTGGATTATCATCTAATGAAGATACAACGTTAAGCTTTCCTTAAAGTTCTCTGGGTGGCAGTCGTGCAGCAAACGGTGCTCACCGCTGCAGTAATTTCTGTGGCTTAAGGCCGTGAGAGCTGGCAGAACAACCGCAGCACAGAAGCTCCTTCCTTATGGCTGTACGACCCCACAGCGTCACACACCAGGGCGAATTTTATATCGTTAAATGAAGCCCTTTAAAGCCATCTTTTACAGCCCCACGTGACCTCACCTCATGAAGGATCTCCTTTGTTTTTGCGTCTAATCGCAGCCTCTTAAAGTTTTTAATGGCAGCCAGTAAAATATCGATAACTAATATCAGCTGGAGGCAGGGCTGGGTTTTTGGCAGGTAGCAGGAGACCCCCCTCTGGGCTCTTGTCCGCCCTAACTGGCATGTGTTCAGGAGCTGGAGGGCGTACAGATGTGCACAGGATCTAGATATTCTGCCTCACAGAGAAAGGACAGCGAGCGATGGCATAGGGCAGCACATAGTACACAAAGTATCTTGCGCATGTTGGACTTCTTCCTTTCTGTTTGGGCCTGTCTAATGTCACAGGTAGGTTTTTTTGACTGACAGGTGGGGTGAACAGAAGTTAAGTCCATAGATCAGCAGTCTGCTACTTGCCCTGCAGGGTCAGTTACCTGACAAAGACGCCGTGCTGATTCTGATGGCCCTGAGGCAGTGTCTACCTCCACACGGCATACACTACACCGGCATGACAGGCAAACACAGCATATTCGTTGGCATTTAGCCCAAAGGCACACAAACACAGGTCAGTCCTCAGTTGGAGTTACCCTCATTAAGCGTCGAAACTGCAATGAGCTGCAGAATGCAGCCATGATTGAATTAATAAAAACATTAGCATGGCTGCAAATATGTAAAAAACTGTCTAGTCAATATTTGTGTGTTCATTCCTGCACTGCAAAAAAACAAAACCCAGCAAACTGACACACCGGTTAACTGTCAAAAGCAGCTCAACAACAGAGAGACGGTGGGAACGGGGATGGTTGTGACATCAAACCGTGTTAAACCATTTTAAAACGAAGAGACCTTGTGTGTTGAAGAGAAAAGATAAAAAGACCATGTTTACTCTCTTTGTAGATTCCGGGGAGATCTCTCATTTATCTCTCTCCTTAAACACAGTGGTTCACCCTGCTGCTAAAAGCCCACCTCAGCAGTTTCTCTCCCTCTCCTTACCCTTTAATATTGATGATTCTCACAGGATAAAATAAGTTAAGTGGAGATATGGTAATCCCTCCTCTGCTTGCTGAACTCGTTTGTTTACTCTGGGGTGACTCCGGTGATGTAGCTACGCCTTTCTAGTCGCATATAATTTCACGTTTAGCAAATGCTCCCCTCTTTAATGTGCCCACTATCAAGGTCATGAATAGCTAAATTTCTTCAGCCTCTGGAATTAATTATTCACAGATAAAAAGCAAAGCGAGGGGTTTCTCTCTGAAACGTGTTGGGCGGCACCTACCTCTCCGTCCACAATATATTCAGCCACTTTCAAACGCCTGAGTGTTATTTATTTTGTGTTTGGGATTCAATTTACTTTTTTTTCTTTCCCCCCTCTCTTTGTGGAGAATGATTAAAAAATATATATATGTCCAGCATGCAGGGAACATGGGAACGAGAAGGTTTTGGTTATGGCTGTGTGGATGTGGAAGATCTGGAAAAAGCTTACACGGCACTGGAGTTTGAAATCCAATATTCTTCTCCAGCCTGCTGTTGAAAGAACTGGATATTTCGCGCTCAGTCACTGTCAGACTGAAGAACAAACTAATTCGACATGTTCGTGTGGGAGAAGTCTTCACCTGAGCATGAAATAAGTACAGACCAGATTTATTTCCGGGTAATAAGAGCAATTATGGTGCATGGGATAGCTGGATTCCTACTCAAGGTTACAGCAGTGATAGACCAGGACACCCCTGTGGATCCACTCTGTCCAAACATTGGAAATGGACTGTGAATTCCGCTAGATTAGGGCTTCATTGTATAGTCTGTTTGATAAGGGATTAAACTCAGTAAAGCCGTTACTTCATATGGGACTCCGTGTTTGAGTTATCCTCCGCATTTTAGAGCTGTTATTCTCCTCGTTCTCACTTTTCTCCCCTTTTACAGTTTTCGCAGAGAACTGGTATAAATGTTTTTTATATTGCCCTTGGAAGCCAAGAACTGACAGAACATATATAAAAGTGTATTCCTCCGTTTTTCAGGACCAGTACAGGCAGTGGTGATGTTACGTTTGAGAGCGATACCATTCTTTTTTAACGGCTCTTTGGTAAACGACCAGGACTGAGTCATGCTTGATGAGAGCCGTCTGGTGTTCCCAAATTTCACTGCCTGCCGTAAATCCTCTCCAGTTTACCAGAACAGTGAGAATATTCAAGGGTGTCTCCAGAAATTTCACACATTAAAGTTCGCTAACAGGTCTTAGGGAATAAATGGTCGGATAAAGCCTCTGGTGACTCCACAGGAAGCTGCACGTAATCTGGTAAATCGCCTCCAGTGATGTCACCCAGTGGCTGAGTTGCGTTGTGGGTAATGTAGGCGCCAGATTTGAAAAGGAGAAAGGAAACACGATATATGCGTTTAATCGATTTTGATCATTTGTCTTAAAATGTCCATGATGAGTCCAACGGTGTTATTGGTGTGCGACCCTAGACCAGTGTACTACTTTTCAAATCCTGGAGCCTACATTACCCACAATGCCATAAAAGGCCTTGTACTGCTTGTGTTGCATATGCAGACCTATAACACATTTAAACATGTATAATTGGGGGAGTTACCTTTGAAGTTTGGCATGAATTGCATTCAAGGCGAGGTGACTCTATTTACGCAGTTCATACAGTAAAAAAAAAGTTGTAATTTTACTGATAAAGCACAGGGCTATGGCCTAACAATGTTACGATGCAGATCAGTAATTTGGTGCTGCTTCACCTTGTCCAAGTTTGAATCTGATCCAAATCGTACCCTGTCATTATCGTGGTGATTATCATGAAGATAAACCTAGCAACCACCAAAACAAACAAATTAAAACCAAAAACTGTGAGCTTTCCTTTTTTAAGGGTCTTGGAAAGGAACGTAGACACATGTAGAAGGTCTGGCTCCCTTCAAAGGGCAGTAATTCCCATCACTAACAGGCAGAAATATTACACAAATTCAAAAAATAACACAGTTATACATGTCACGATGGGATATTCAGAAACAGGAAATGTTGCCTCCCCATGCTGTCTGGCAAAACAACACCGAGACACAAGTTATCTCTGCACAAAAACATGTTGAGCCATTAACTATTTACAATGGCATCTCCATACCGCTGGTCACAAGATTATGGTCCTCAGGTTGTAAACAGAATGTGCAGTCAAGTTAATGATATTAAGCCGTTTAAAGATCAAAGTTCAATATGTCTCAAATCACACAGGCTCGGGCCATGTTATTATAGCATTAAGAAAGACATTCCTAGCAATGAATACCATTTTAATGAGGTACACGGAGCACAATTCTGAAGATTGTCCTTAACATTCATAATGACGCCACACAACTGAGATTCATTCAGATGGCTTGTGAACTGTTCTCTTTCCGTTCCTCATCGGTTGTGGACAGAGTCCGTTACTGAGTGAACAGTACGCACTAAAAAGCGTGTTTATTCGTGTAATTGTTAACTTACAAGTGACGATTTTTGGCTCGGCGTTAATATTCGTCAGTATCAGCCGTGCACTTAGTTAAACTTTAGCCAGTCTGTTATAAACAACAGTGAGGATATGGCGTATGTGACTGGAAATAAGGAGGAATGAACCCTGTCATGGTATTTTATGATCTTGTATCATCAAATTGGTCCATAAACAAATCTGGTGAATATCAAATCAATCATTTTTTATGTACAAATTGTTTGACCCATCTCGAGGTCAAGAAAAGAGACACATCCGTGCTCTGCATCGGCTTTCATTTCCTCTCTGCGCTATGGATGCTAAGAGCATGAGGCAAATGATATTGACATATTTTGTATTTACACGTGCACACACACATAAAGTAAAGGCAGTAAAGGCTCTCATGGATAAACTCATCTTCACAGCGAGGCCTCCGCCAAGACAGACACCCCGGCAAGAACAATCCATTTCAGCTACAGCCAGCGTTCGCAATTAAGCTTCATCTTCACTGCTATGTTGTCACATTCTCATGCGCTGCCTTCTCTTTGAATGAATCACCTGTACAGTTTAATTACTGAGTCTCTCTCCCCCGAAGCCCACCCACCACCATCAGCCTTCCTCATCCAGGCCACATTATCAAACTAGGGCAATTTCCCCCCAGCAACCCCATCTCTAATGCATGGTTGCTTTAAACAAGACTGATGACGGCCAATAAAAGTGTTGGAGTGAAGCTGTATAAATGCTCTGTGGGTGGTTTGAAATCCAAACAGGAAGCAAGGGTAAGCCAATGACAGCACACGTCTTCCAGGTATATTGGCTTCAGCTCCGGGTACTGAATCAGTCGGATCCCTCACGTATGATTTATCAAAATCGGACGTTAACCAACTTAAGAGTACCACAAGCTCCTCCGACTGGTGTTGCGCAGAATATGACGCACAAGTTGAGGTGATGCTTTTAACTGGTGTAGTGAAATAACAGGCCCGTTTTTTGCTTCTCTTCACTTTCTTCTGCGGAACCGTTTTCATGTACTTTTAGCTCAGCTCTAATTTAACTGAAAAGCTTGGTAACACCCTTGAATAAAACACTTCTAAAGATGTACAACATACACTGCAAATTAGTATTGAGAGCTCAGTGACGTCCATCCAACTTACACAGAAACAACATTTGTGTCACATAACAGCTTCTGATTCAGCAATATTGACACCGTACACGTATGACAGACGTTCTCCTCTTTTTCGTAGAGTCGCATTTCAGTGCCTGAATCCTTGGTGCATAAATGTAAAGTATTTAAATATTTATTCCTAGGTAATATCATTTGTAATTGTGTTAATTATTGCAACTTGTACACATGAATGGCAACTCTACGAAGACACTGTTTGGCACCTTTTCAGTGAATGCACTGTAGGTGACTCTGGCCTATTTTTTAAAGACATCATTAACTAGAATGGCCCTCGTTAGAGCGCATACCTCCGCAAATTCAGTTTATTCAGTCAAACCTGATCTAATCTTAAACTGCATAGCCCTGTATCATTCACTATATCACTATATTTTAACCCCTCCCCATAACTGTACTCACTTGTAGATACCAGCTAGCTAAGTACGCCCTACATGAGAAATTTGCATAAAGGTTTTCAAATAGGTACGTTACGTATGAATTTTAGGTGTACGTAACTTCCTCTGGGTAAGAGCCATGTGTTAGTGAGACCCACCCATCCACCGCCAACCTTCTCCCCATGCAGACTTTGTCGCTCCTCACACTACCTCATCTCACTTCTCGCTTTGCTGCCATTGTAATTACTTTGGCGACTTGAGGTCATGATCAACAAGAAACCTAGATTTGGGTCGTAGTAAGCTGCTTGCATAGTCGACCTACGTGGGTGGCTTTATGATGAGAACCGGCTGGCTGATGGTTACGGCAAGCATATCTCACTTTTTCAAATTAACTCCACAAAATGAGGTAAAGGATGGGCCATCTCCAAAATGCAGATTAGCGTGAGCACACCCTGTAGCCGTGAGTATCAATACGTGTATTGTACGGACTAGACAACTGTGCATTGTGGCAGGGCATTCTTTAACTCCCCACAGTGTAACTGACAATGCCATAGATTTCTCAAAGGAACCTGCTGCTTGTGTGAGGGATGACAGATACATGTTGTTGAGGGAGTATGCGGAAGGGATTGCTAATAAGCTTTCCCAGATCAATAAATGACTGTATCCTGCAAATTAAACTGTAAATCTCGTCAGAGATGGTGAATAATTCTTGTGTCAAGCACGAGGTCTAACGAATGTGTTTGCCTCTGCGGATATACTGAAGATGATAACCTCACATTTATTAAAAATGAAGTTAGGATAGCACAAAGGCAGTTCATTTTGACTGATGCAGTTGTTTAAGTGTGACAGAATACAGTACAGATTTATGCTGAGTATCCTTCACAGGTGAGACTCAATAAATGAGAAGGCAATTTAAGTCTAGGGACAAACTCGAGCTTGATAACAGGGCACGGCGTCTAACAGCTGGAGCATGAACAACAGATTTTATGGCAAGCAGGAAAGCACGATGCACAAACAGAGTCTGATTAACCGAGCGTTACCCTTTGTGATATGAGTGGCACTGAGAAAATATCAAGAGTCCTGTATCAACTTACAGTCAAACTTGTGTATTAAACTATTAGAGCATGTTGTAACAAGGAGACAGTATTAGAATCACCCTGGAGCGTGTGCAGAGGAGGCTGAAGACGGCTCTGACATTGTGGTTTAACTTGTTTCATAATGACTTAATTGAGGCCTTGTGACTGGAAAGGAGACAAAAAAGGGTTGTTTTTTTCCCCCCACTGCTTTACACTTTTGCACATTGCCAAAGTCCATCTTGAGTGCAGATGAAATACCAATTCCTGTGAACTTCTGTGGAGAGCAGATGCGTCAAAATACCACGCATTCGAAAAATTCCAGGTAATGTATAAAGAAAGTCTGTACAGGGTGAATGTTGGGGTTGATGGGTAGGTCAAACAGAGGACTGAAGGCTAGTGTTTGTGTGCAAGGTGAAACCAAAACTCAGTGCTGACTTGTTTCGACTGACCTCCATAACTTACATCATGTACTTAAAGCTCCTGTTTGTAAGATAGTTGATTTACCACCAGTTGATGGCGGACTACCTGACCTACAAACCCCAAAGCGTCCAATCTGAGTTGGGAAACCCTTATTAACAGGAGCTGTAATGTCATTTAACATACTTATTTTAACCCAAACTTTGTCCAGCCAAGTAGTTTTGTGGCCGAAACCTAGATTTTGTTAAAACCTAAGCAAACTATGACCATTTCACAACACTAAGCTGTTTATTTTCGTTACCATGACGACAAGGGTCACCTGACTACGGATCTGTTGTCCACATAAGTAAACGGGAAAGTTTAGCGCATCACCACCTTGGAAAAATGGACGTTGGCGTATGCGCTGCATGTAATTTGAAAAGTGTAAAGTCATGTTACCTCAGCTCAGACGTGGGAGATCGGGTCAGTTTACTACTGTAAGTACAGACATCGAGCATTTTCTCACTGTGGCCCAATGTATGAGGACATGGCCGCGTGTAATCCATTCTTCACTCTTCCTAGAAATACACATAATTTCCCTTTCAAGGATTTGGTGAAACTGAAACTTTTTCAGGGGAAATTTGGAATGGCAAGCATCATATTAAAAGACCATCATGTTCTCAAACCAGTTCCAACCACTGGTACTCATTGCTGTCCTACTTGGGAGTATCCCCCGGAGCTGCGGTCAGGAGACCTCAGGAGAGCATCTCTGCCCTGTGGCTTTTTGCACTGACCACCAGTGCGAACACAGCGACTGGACAAGAACTGTGCCTTTTGGCAAGGCACGACCGTGCTTAGTCTGGAGAATAGAGAGGTTAGTACAATTAGATGGAGCTCACCATGGCAGTACATATGTCATGTGTTGTCCCACTTTCTTTCTGTGGTGCTTGTGATGAAACTTCTTTTGCCTTTCCGCTCTGCGGTGTAGGTCCTGAGTCCAGAGGCCAAATCTCTGGTGGGTAGCCATAAGTCACGTCTGGGTTTAGCACATTGCTGAGGCTGGCTGAGGTTTGCTGTAGAACCACAGCCTAATTCACCCAGCGCTGCGAGGAGACGGTCCGTCTACAGCCCAGAGCCATGACCAACCAGTGGCTTTACTGCGGGGCTGCACGCCAGAGATATTATCCCCTCTCCCTTGTTGCTGTATCACCCCTCCACCCCCTCTGCTTTTGGCTCCTGTCTATTAAGTTTTCATGTTTTTTATGTCTGTTGAATTTTGGGGCTTTACTAACACATGTTTTCTACTGTATTTTATCAGGTCAGTGTGTTATTTAATGTTCTATTTTTAAATGCACTCCCGTATCGCTTATTCGCCTTCAGCTCGCCTCGCTCTCCAGGCGGACTTGCTAAGTTGCGCTTTATCTACCACTATAATAAACACATGTGACAGGGTTTCACTGCCAAATGACAAGTGAGATAAATGTGTGTGCGAGCATTTCACTCAAGTGGGTTACAATACTTGAAAAGATAATCCATTTTCAAGGAGAGAGGAGTGGGCGGGAGAGTTTGGGGGTTTTAAACAGCACAATAATCTCCCCATATCTCCTCCTGGACACGGCACACTCTCTCCCCGCCACTTACTAGAGATGTGTGGATGTGATAACAGAGAGTAAACATACTCGGGCTGCGTGTTCCAGCACACACACACACACACACGCTCCTTTCAAATCATTCCCTGGTGCCACCGCAGCTACTTTACAAATAATGGCCCCCATGTGTGTTCAGGGCTCCAAGGCTGTGTGAGGCAGGGGGACTGGGCTCCGTGCCCAGTCTGAAACCCTGTCAAGATCACTGTAAATTTCTCCTCGTTTTCAGCAGCTGTAATTTAAGGGCCAGATGTGCAGGAGACTGAGGACAGAGTCAGATAAACAGCTTGTTACATATTTCTTTTCCATGCATGCTATGGTACACGGTGATCCGATCACCACTTTTTGGTCAAAGCAAATTGTTTTCAGTCTAAAGCCTGAAATTGATAAGCAGTGCACACAGGGCAGTCTGCTCTATGATATATATCATGTTTACATTTTGTCAGTTTGAGTCCAAATTAATGCATTTCTTTTAAAACAAGACACATGAGCTGCTTGTGTTTGTGTGTATATATTTTTATGTAGCTGCAAAATCATGAAACAATACACAGATTCATGCATCTCGTGGCATCTAAAACATATCCTCTTCAGAAACAGAGAAGCACAAGCTTTCACTAGCTAACACTCACCCTATATCACCCTGTGTCCTAAATATTAGCACAGAGTCTCCATTACTGTATGTGTGACACTACGCTCCCCCTTCCACTAATGGTCCAAGTTTCCTCTGCTTGAAGGATTCACAGTGGCGCCCATAGAGACACTGGCAGTGTAAACAGTGGGTTGTGCCGGGGAAAGTGATGTTAAATCCTGAAAATCCACTCTAATTGGAAATATAATGGAGGATGAAGGGACACTGCTGGACGAGGTGGGAGGCCTGATGAATGTGTGTGGACTGGGTATGTCGGAGGAATCTCTCATGTGTTTTGGCAAGGAGGGGGCGGCCTACCGCTCGGGCCCCGTGTGAAAAGTCACACTCTGTAAGTCGGAGTGATCGGGGCAGGACACGGCGCTGTAGGTCACAGCGGATTGTGGATTTGGACGAGTAAACATAGATGAATATATATTTATTCAGCTGGCAGGTGCTGATATGAAAACTGAACCATACATAATATTTAATCAGAAAACAGCACCACACTTAAAGGACTTCCCCGTTCCTTCATTTTTATTTGAAAGCTAATCAAGGCGATCACTTGTAATATGTATTGTCTCCGATCCGATAGAGGTTATTATGTCTACGCGGAGTGCATTCCTGATCACGTCTTTGTCTGTGTGTTTTGAAGCGTGACCTATACCACAATGTAGTACACCCCCCTCACACCACCCCACCTCCTGCCTTTCATTTCATTTCATCCTGTGGCGCTGCCAGTTTCAGCTCATAGCCGCCACACACACACGGATTAATGCCGCTTAATTAAGAGTACAAAGTGACTAATTGGGGGCGCATGTCAGAGGTATATGTGTAATTTGCACATCAGTAATGATAAGTTTGGGGATATCCCCTGTGTCAAAACACATTTAATTGCAGCAGGGATTTATGGCATTGGTGGTTAATGCCAAGGTATAACAGATGTGGAGAGACAGATGAAAGCTCTCTCTCTCTCACACACACACACACACACGCACACATGCATATACATGCATATACAGTAGGCCTTTATAAATCAGGTCTACGTCTTTAACCTATGTGTATCCAACACTGGCTTATTACATTTTGTGACTGTAACTTAAACTAAATCAGACATTGCTGTGTGTTGTGGACATGAATCGTGTCAGTATTACTTTATATTCTCTCATCACACAGTGGATTATGACGATACCACAGATTACACAGGCCAGTTTTCTCCCATGAGAAGTTTCCCCAGTGAAAAGTTAAACTCAGTCAAGTCAAGCTACCCCTACCTGTCGGATCATGATGATAAATGTTAGCCAAGTTTGTTTTTACAGCTCTCTCTTTACAATGCTGTATGTAAGCTCTGGTCAGGTTTAGGCAGAAAAGCCCCTTGGTTATTGTTAGGAAAGCACCATGGTTTGACTTGAAACACCCGGCTTTGTCGCTACAAAGCGGGCTGGGGACGGCCCGACATCTTGTGAAATATGTCTGGTTTTGGTGGCCACAAGCGCAGCTTGAAATGTCCAAAGTCTCCTTACAAACACCCGCATGTGTGTCTACAAACAAAGCTGGAGATGGCCTGACTTCCCGTGAAAGATATCCAGTTTTGGTCACCACAAAAGAAGGCTGTAAATGGCCCAAGGTCAAAAATATCCCATAGTTTGACACTTAGAAATGCAGACTTGAACTGTGGTCACCCATTTGGCAGCCTTGACGCCTGTAGGTCCGCCACCATCCCCTCCACCGGCCGATGTGAAAGTCATGTAATAAACATGTTGTGTAAACACGATATGACAAGTTTTACGCAAATGACGATATGGTGTAAGTCTCTGACACGTATGAACGCATCTGTGGTTTGCAACGTTACCTGCTAGCATTATGTCAAGGCGACTGGGTTGTGGAACGTACACAAGAACTTTCTGTAAACATCTCATCTCAGTTTGAAAACTTCAACGCATTTGGGTAAAATGTGGTTTTGAGGTTAATGCAAATGCTTCCCCCAAACAGTATTCATCTGAAAAAAAAAAAAAAAAAACGGTTGGTGGTTTATCAGTTTTTAAATGTTGTTTGAAACCACATTAATACAAATATAGAAATCTACGTGAAAACAGGAAGAATCTAGTCATTATTTTTCGTGTGAGTGAGTCATAAGGATACTATCAGAAGCAATCAGCTGCAGTTTCTGTTGAAACACAGAAGCATCAGGCAGTCAAAACTTGGTTTTATGCACATATACATGCGCTCTTGCTGTTGTCTTTCCGTCCGTTGTGTGTATTCTAGAGTGATATATCGTGTACTTACAAATGTGTGTGTGTGTGTGTGTGTGTTTGTGTTCATCCTGTAAAAATGGTTGCTACATTGGCCGTGGCCAGACAGTCTGTGACCACACAGAGAGCAGCAGCGGGAGGTCGACACCTCCCTGGTTTACAGCCTTCTGAGGAGGGAGCCTCATTTTCTCCCCGTGTTGGCTTCACTCTGTATTTTTCTGCTTATAGTACGAGCACTAATATTAGATCAGCCGGGACTGCTGCTCGATAGAAAATGCTTTATGCTTGTTAAAATAATTGCTCTCAGTTTTCCAACTCATAAAATTGCCTTTGTAATTCGGTGGGGAATGTATCTTCTGAGACAATCACTCTCACGCCAGAGCGATGGCAACAGTTTTAATTAGTGGCATTGAATTTCCACAGAAATGAATCCTGGGTGCTGCACAGAGCGGTAATTGTTGAGGTAATAGTCTTATTAATTCTGCCACACTTAAGGGGGCAAAACAGCAACTCCCCACACACACACCTCTTCGGGGGCAATTTTGGCATTCCGACTTAATGGAATTCAATTCACTGAATACATGGATAATCATTTTTCTACTCTCTTGCTTTAGGTCTCACTATCGGGGCCGGTTTTTCGAAAACATGCCGTCAGATGCGGGCGGGAAGCCTACTGCGCTGCTTACAAAAGGCCACGGCTGCGTTAGTCCTCGCGAAGAATTCCACCTAGAATTCCTTTGTGCCACGGGGCTCCTGGCTGTACGCTGGTTGCTACAGAGGGGCTTTCACAGGCATGGACCCTACTGGTGTAATCCCATAATCCTACTGCACAGGGGTCTCAGAACTGGGGTGGAAAAGTGGGGTGGACTGGTGTGCTTTAATTAAGATCTGAAAAGGGGGCAATAATGTTGATGAACAGAGGAGAGAAATTGAGGTAATGGGTGAAACCTGAGACGTGACTTTTACATAAGAGCCACTGCTGTAGATGTTAGACACGCAGTTACTGTACATTCTTAATGACTTACCTGTTTTGTTGACTACGATAGCAATCACGATATAGCGCTGATTCAGAATATTTTACTTTGTTGCCGGCGATTAAAAACCATTTCCAAAATCGAATGTCGCAGGCCAACACTCATAGTTTCTGTGCTTAATGAAAAGCCTACTCTTCGATACAAATCACCTTATTTACCTCTTCCGTCCTCTCTTGTTGTGTCTGATCTCATTTCCTTCAGTTGGTCCGCATTATTGCCTCCTCTCCCGTGCTATTGATTTTGGTGAATATGGTTATTACAACATGAAAAACCTTTGAGTCTCCATCTATTCTTTGTACTGTAGGAAGCGGGCTGGAAAAAAAAAGAGTAGTAACCAATCTCATCTCCAATTTACATTCACTTTAGCTGGAAAACATTTATTTCTGCGTAGACAATCAATATCACTTACAGAATAATTGGAATGTTATTAATCTAGCAATATTCCTCTGTGGATGGATATTATCCTACTATGGATGTGTGCCGCCGGCAAACAGGAAAAAAAAGATGATTGTTTATTCGAAAGTGCTTTCACTCGTTATCTATAAAGTTATCCACGTAAAACGCGGTCCAATTATAAAACATTGCAGGGATATTATGTGTGTTTTTGTGTAGGATCTCCTTCAACCCCATATCCAACTGAGAGTGTCTCGGGGCAATTTTGAACTCGGGTACTGTCAAAGGCCTCTGAGGCCAGGCAACAGGAAGCACCTGGGGTTTTCTTGGAGCTGGCAATGCCAGACCAAGTCTAATCCAATCACAGACTGACAGCAGGGTGGCTTCAGCGCTGCCTGATGGATATTGCTGCTGTCAACACCACACCGCAGATCCATAGCACCCGTGTTCTGGTTGTTTGACTGTCTTACTTAAATGTCTCATGGTGCAGTGTTTGTGTCTGTGAATCCAGACATATGGTTCAGATTCCACTTGAGAGTGTGTATGGTCTTTATTCAGGCTTTATTTTAAAAAAAAGTCAAGCACACGATGTTACGTCTCCTGATCAGGCCAACCAGTTAGGTGCCCCCTGGATGTGCTTTTCCATACAAGCAGTGTTTTCGATTTTAGCCAAAAGATTCTGCCCTTTTGTTTGTCTGTTTGTTTGTACCTTATTAAAATCTCATGAAATTAATGAAAGTGATGCTTACCCACTGGTGGTCTGAGCACGGCCTACGGGATATACCAGCCCAGACTGGGGCAGGGAAGCATGATCACAGTGTTGGCTTACCTGCTGGTAGCATCAAATTAATACAATACAATAATAATTTCAAGACTCAATTTAAAGCTTGGGCAGGAAGATAAGTCAAATAAAAATGTAGACATAGTGAGGTATTCTGCCAAATAACTTGTTTCAAAGCAGGAATTTCACATATAATTTGTACATTAGACCGAATGGACCTCAAAAGAGGAGAAAACATAACAAGCATTTCCATGTACTTTTGTGATCACGCAAAATTTTAATTATCTCCTTTCAGGTTATTTGTCACAGCTTGTCTCTTCAGACTACTCACAGCAACACCTAATGAGACTCTCGTAGCGAAAGAATCATACAAGGCCAAAGGCCACATGTTCATTCATACTGAAATGCCTCCCTTATCAGAGTGCAATGTTGTAATCACATGACACGCACAGTTGACCCGGACAAGGTTTTTTTTTTTTTTTTACAGACTGATAAAATGTAATTACATTTCAAAGGTTCTCGAAGCAGCACTAGCAGGAGGAAACACCCCTGTTAACAATCATGATATGACAGGGTGTTGTTGTCGTCCTGGAGATGACATGGAGCTGTTTAAAGCTACTGTATAAAAGGGCCAGGGAGAAAGCCACTGAGGGATCACACTACATACACTGTAATATTAAAATTTACATGTGTTTATTTTGAAAGATGCCACGTCTAGGCATTTCACACCTGGCCAGTTCTTCCGAAATGCAGATTTATACCGGCTTTTTATGGGTGGAGGGCCTAAATGGGCATCTGTATAAAGTGAACATGGCCCCAAACCTGATATATGAAAGTCCTGCTGAAAGACTTTGACTCAGGTCTCACTATAACACTGCCTGACGAGTCTATGGGGTAAAAAAAAAACCTTTGACTCAGCCAGGAACCCTTGTAATTAAGTGTACTGCTGGATAGGCCTATTGTAATACAAAACTACATGACTACTTATTCTAAAGTCTTGCAAACCCACAGCTAAAAGGATAATAGCTCGGCCTTAGAATGAAACATAGCTGAGCCACGGAGTAAGAGATATTTAGTCCGATTGCTCCGCTGAATACAGAAACTAAATCAAATAGGTTTAAATGAAGAGATTGGTTAATTACACCGACTGCGAGTGCGAAGCGGTTAATAAGAGCAAGTTGAAGACTAGATGATTCCCTCGTGGGCAGGCAGGATTACCTCCGTAATCTCTTCTGTCACATATAGTGATGCCCCAAATCTCCCCTTGCTCTGAGGAGCGTTCAACCCGTCAGTTGAAATGAAAGAGGCCTTAACGAACACCTCTCTCCCACTCGTGGAGCACTCGGCTGTGCAGCCCCCGCTGATGGTGTGCTCAGAGCTGGGAGATCAGAGTCCGTCGAGGTGCAGGGCGAGCTTCATTCTCATATTAAAGAAAAGAGAAACTTGCACACTTTTGGTTATTTAGTGTGTGTGTGTGTGTGTGTGTGTGTGTGTTCATGTGTGAGAGAGAGGCGGCGAGTTCACTCTCATTGAATGGCCGAGTTCCTCTTCCTTTACAACATCAGCCTCGGATGGCTCCAGTACAGCTACTCTAACACATGGTGTGGAGTATGCAAAAATGATTCAAATAATTTCACACAAAAAAATAACTTAAATGAAATATTACACATAAGTCATGTTCACTGTGAGTTAAAGGAATAGTCTGGTAATATGCTAATATTCCAATCCCCAGTCGGAGTTAAGGGACTGAGGGTAGGAGCCCTGTTTCTCTTATGCATTATCATAAATCATAGTAGGCCTATTTAGTCATTCAATACCACACTGTCCCCTAGGACCATAATCTGTTTACAGGAGCACTGCAGCTTTGCATAGTACTTTCAAATCCATACCAAATGCATTTTTAATTGGTAAATAAATGCAAAATGCATGCTAACAGGCAATTGTAGTGGTGCTCCTGAATGCTTAAATATGGTCCTAAGCATGATGTTCACATTATGGATTTTGCATCACCGTGTGTTTCCAAGGTGATTTATAATCAGCCAAGCGTCCCGTCTCCGTTGTAGCATAATGGAAGGTCCTGAACCGAGCTATGACTTCATCACATTTCAACATGAATATTGAAGTCTCTGAAGGAGAACCCTCATACACTGTGTAAGAATATATTCCCGCTCCTTATATTTCTTCTTTGTGAGTGACTCCCACAAACAAGTCCTGACTTGTTCTTTACATTGTCACCACTCACAGGGGTCAGTGTCATCACTGCCACAGAAGAAGGATATAATAACATATACACTACATGATACTGTGAGTAATAAAATGTTATCAAGACATGTTATCTTCTCTCTCTGATAGAGTCAAGCTGATTAATACATGGGCCATCAAATCGCTTTCAACTACTGAAAAATATGAGAGACTCTCTTTCAACGACAGCAAAATATTTTCATATTTTACATTAGAAGAGATCACTAATCAGTTACAGCTGAGAAACCTACAGTTTTGTATGAGCAAATAACATTATACATTCATAACAAACTTAATTATTTTGTTACGGGACAGATCCATCATTCAACTTTTTTTCTTCCTGCTGTGTCTTGGTTAATTATTTCTTTATCAGGTCCAAGAGCGTGCTTTAAAATGTGACTGCTGTTCCAGAGCCACCCGGAGACCAAAGGTCAAGGCACAGCACCATGTGCTGGAGCACATGATTCTGTCGCAGGTTGGAGCTGTAAGAGCACAAACATCTGTTTGATTGCACAACAGTTAAGGCAGATGACGGTTAGGTGACGTTGAGAGAAAGGAAACCAAATTAGTTTCTCTTGTGTCTTGATAAGAGTGTGACTTATAAGGCCGTATTAAAAGGTAAAACTCTGAATCACATTTTCGTTTACTGACTGTGACGATGCTGTTCTTCAAATTTCTGACATTCATATCGATTCCATTCTTCTGAGCATTAACAATTATAGTATGTAGTAAATAGAGCGACATTTAAACTTTAATTTATGTATTTAAAGGTGCTGTATAGAGGAATCGGTCACCTGCCATATTCATTTTGCGAACAACTCCAAACATAGCTAGTTAGCTACTAAATGTTTCTAACTGTAGCTGCTGTTAGCTAGTAAGCTCGGTTAATTGTAACTTAAAGTAACCAATCCAATTAACTGGCTCTGTCCAGACAGGGTGCTCGAAGCACTGGGGTAGTGTCTATTGGACTATCATCTGTTGAAGCACAAAGTGGCTAGGGGCTAGCTGGTTAGTGTTAGGCTTACTGGAGGCATGAAGTCAAAACTATAATTTATTCACATTCTGTTCTAACTGTGAAATAATGTGATCATTTTAAGTCATCTCCAATGCAAATTCTAACATATTGCAACTTTAATAACTTCACAGCAATGGGTTGTTATGGTACCATGATATTACCCTGTCAATAAGACTGGCTTTACTCCAAGAGGATACAGTTTCAGTGAATTAAGTCCAAAGTTGAAGGGTCATCTTTTATTACTTTAATTGGGGGAAATGAAGATAGACTTTTATAGCACTGTAGGAAGAGGCAGTAGTTAGACAGATTTTATAGTTTAACATCTAGTTTGTTTTATATTAAGGTGACATTTATCAGATTTACAATGAACAGCGTGCTGTAAAAGTTAATTATAAAGTTATGACTTCTATAATTTGAGAAATGATTGACATGGAGTCTGAACCGCAGCTCGACAGAAAACATATTTATCACAAAAAAACAAAGTGAAAAGGAAAATTTCTATTTGAGCCCCAAATTTGAAAGATTTGGTGCAGATGTTTTGAAATCAGTGTGTGTTAAAATGGGTGTAATGTGCGTGAAGATACCATATATTGACCCTATGCAATACTTAATTACATTTTTACAGATAAAGAACCAGTTGTTTCATTATGTGTATTGAGACTGAGCCTTCTGAATTTATCCAAGAAGTGGTTCAGGGGGGGAATGAGGTGGTGGCATGCCATTTGCACACACACCGGCAGTAAATCAATACAGCCAAAGATTTAAGATACTGTCCTTATCATGCTCTTATCACATCCTTATCAAAATATGAGCTCCTACGGCCTCATGGGTGATCAATGGACATTCCTAGTGCTACTGAAACAAACACAAGGGCATCCTGTGCTCTATGTGTTCTTATCTAAACAAGTCATCACATGGTCATCACCCATTATTTCACCAGTGATCAAAATCAGATGCTTTTCTTTTAATCTGCTTCACCTCAGCCATCGGATAGTAAAGCTTCTCCCAAATCATAATGACCACTCTTATTTCACCAGAGAAGCACGTGATTAAAAACAACTCAGGACCATTGTAGAGCATGCAGCTGTAGTATACAACACTGCACTCGATGACACTGTTCTACCTAGAGGGTATCTGTCTCTTATCTAAAGCTGTTTAAAGCTGGTGTTAAACATAAAGTGCTGGAGAATGATCAACCACAGGGACATGACAGTATGGCTCACAGCCAGGGGGGAAAAGTATACCCAGTGATATTTTTTTAAAGGCATACTATACGTACTGGATTCAGACAGCACGCATTCATACGTAAATGACTGGATGGATTGTTATACTATATTATACTACTGAGCGCCATACATGTGTTTATTTCCCACCACAACTGAGTAGGTACTCAGTAGGTGTCACATTAAACTACAATAGATTCACCCACTAAAACAACTGTCACCTACTGCAGTATAGAGAAAACAAGACTACCACGAATACCATTGAATCAGTTAGTGATTTCTTACACACAGGCTGTATTTTGTAATATTATTTTAGATTATTTTTCACCATAACAAAGAGAATAATAACATGTAGGAAAACAGAGCCTGAGCTGCTTATTTTTGGTGTATAACGTTATCACACATGTAACTGTGAGCGCTCCAAAGTCACGTTAACCCACAAAGAGCAAGTCTGTGTGTGTGTGTGTGTGTGTGTGTGTGTGTGTGTGTGTGTGTTCGTGGCAGAGAGGGTGGTAGACAGCTTACACAGACCCAACAGCATATCACCTCGTCTGTCAATCAAGCCACAGGGGAGGTGAAGGGTAAGGAGGAGACAGGCACGCTGGCTAATCATTTTGTAATCAGGCGTCAAAACAAAACAAAAAAATGTTTATCTGATCAGTGCAGGCGGCTGCCAGAGTTGACATGGATGTTTTTTTTTTTCTTGTTTTTTTTTTTTTTTCCCCTCCTGTGTCATCATGTCAGGGCTAATGGACAGTGGTAAGGAGGGGAGTTAATTACTTTTGACGACGCTCCCCGCTAATTTCCCATTTATATGGAGCCCCTTTTCTCCTCTGCCGTCGGCCAAGCAGTCGAACCGCTCTTTCCCGGCTGCTGTTTGCATTTGAGCCATCAGGGGGAAAAAAAATTCAAAAGCTTTAGTTCCACAACAGGGTACAAAAGGACCAATTTCAATAAACACATTTACACACATATACCACAATTCTTTCAGGTTTGTGAAGCTGTTTCAGCCTTGGGTGTTGGTTGTGTCTTGTTGTAGGTTTTGACCATGTCAAAGCTTATGTTGATATTTATGTATTTGATTTTTTTGTGGCTCAGTTGCTTTTAGTTCACCTCCATCTCTTGTGACTTTGTCTCAGAAGCAGAAGCCAACAGGTTATAAATTAAATAATTGAAGGTACCAAACCAAGATGGTTCCCCATGAAAGACACATAAATCAAATGCGTCATCTACTCTTTGTCATTTTCAGACTTGAATGATTATCATTAACACATCTTAATTCTCTCAAAGTCTCTCTGAAATCTGATTCTCACACAAGCCAACATGCAACCTGGACCCTCGATAGTATGCTCTCAGAACCTAGTGTCAGTGTTCACACACCTTGAGGATGAGAACAAGCTACATCAGGAGCTACTTTCAGCGCAGTATTCAGTACAATCTCTCTCATGAAGCTAATTAGAAAACTTAACACTCTGGGAACCTCCTCTACATTAGTGCACAACACCAGAGCCCCCCAGGATCATGTGCTCAGCACCCTCCTGTTCACACTCTACACCCATGACTGCGCTCCAAGATAACAAAAGAAGTCTGTTGTTAAGTATGCGGACGACACCACCATCATCGGCTGCAGTATAAACAGCGATGAGAGTTCATATCAGGAGGAAATCAACAATCCCGCAGAGTGGTGCACAGAGAACAATCTGCTGCTCAACGTCAAAACCAAGGAGGACACGCACCCCTGTCTACATCAGTGGAGCTGAGGTGGAGCAGGCAAACAGTTAGAGGTTTCTTTGAATTACCATCACTGAGAACTTACCTTGGTAGTCACACATCTCCACCCTGGTCAAAAAAAAGCACAAAAAAGGCTCTACTTCCTACAGAAACTTAGGAAGGCTTAATTCCAGAGTCAGTCTCTGGTCAACTTTTACGGAGGAGCAATAGAAAGCATTGGCCCAGGACGTCACTGGCACCCATCTACAGAGCATCAGTGACATCCGTGAAATGAGATGTCTTCAAAGAAACCAAAGGACACTAAAAGACAACACCCTCGCCAGCCTCAGTCTGGTCACCCTGCTGCCATCTGGAAAAAGATACAGAAGTATCTGCTGCCGTACAACCAGACTACAGAGCAGTTACATTCCCCAGATTGTGAGACTCCTTAATTCATCATCAACACTACATTTTATAAAATAGATGTAGCACAAAGGACTCAAATAAAAACTCTTAATTTTAAAAACCTTTTTGTTTAAACAATGATGATACATTTACCTTTACATGACCAGGCTGCACACAGACCTTACTATCAGACAAATGCCGGGTTACAAAGCCTTCAGCATTGCTTCCTATAAAGCAAAAGTTGATGGTTAAACATTATTTCTGGCCATGGATTCCTTCCAAGCGTGACCAACACAGCAATGTTGATCTTCAGTTGTGACACCAGCTGTCTCACACCTAAGAAAAGCTCTTTGACTGGCAGACAGGCGTTGGAGAGGTTGCTTCTCTGTAGAGATGAGTGAGTGACACTTTGTCATCTAGGACACAGTCACGACCTCTGTCACTTTTCTTTGCCTGAGATGTACTCATGTTGACTTCACATCTTCAAAGGCCTTTGCCACCAGTTTCCATTTCATGTGATTTAGAACTTTTTCTTCCCCCAGACTCTCACTTTCCCAGTAATTGTTTTTAAACTATTGAACCCCTAGCCCTGACATTTGTTAACCCTTCATTTTATCTTGCTCAAAACTCGTTAAAAAGACGCACAATCTAAAGCTGGTCCTTGCAGCATTTCCCCAGCTTCTACTGTCCATGTAGTTTCCTTCAGCAAGACATTGACCGGGTGGTTTGAATAGCCCTCGCATGGCAGCTGTGTGTGAATCTGTAACTGATAATCTGTCTTCCTGTTTCTAAAAGTCATCATACCAACACCTCATAGTGTTTCAAGGAAAGTCTTGCGAATTCCCCTCAACTAGGTCTAAATCTATGGCCCTGACAGCTGGCTTTGAGACCAAGAGAACCCCTCCTTAAACCCTTTTACATTATTATATGTTATCCTAATGGTAGCAGTCAGCATACTTAATACAAGTATTGGGCCTGATAAACGATGGTCCTCCAGGCTGATATATGTGGAAGGGCCAAAAGTGAAGAGGGACATTTTATTCTCGGCCATCAATCTGACTGGGATCTGTGAGCACTGGCGGAGACGGCGGTAATTCATTTTAAAAGGGGCTCAGTGGGCGACGAGGGGCCCTAAGGGATGGTGATGGGTCCTCGCCCTATGATTGAGATTCTGAAAGTGGAGCTGTTTTATGGGATTCTTAATTTAGAGAGGCAGGCGCTGGCATAGATGCCCGGTCAGTGAAGGAAAGGGTCAAAGGGGCATTTGGGGCTGACCTCCAAGGGGGACATTAATTAACCACAAGTTGAACAATTTTAGCTATGTATCTATGCACGCGCCTGTGTGCATATCTTGAGGAAAATAGGGAGTGAAAGCTGCATTCAATATACATATCGGGAGTTCCCAGACAAAAGGAAATAATCTATTACTAGGTTGAGGAACTGCGAGCCGTGTAGGTGTATTCAGTCTTAAATGATTTATATCGGTCATCTATCTTTGATTGAATAGGAAGTGGTGACATCCATATACCTTGTAGGTCATAGATATAAATGATGATACACAGACAAGCATGTCCCCAGCGTCTCCTCACAGTCCATATAGGGAATAATAATCAATCTTTCTGCCACAGACTCTCTGGAAAAGTAGCTGTTGTTGAAGTTAACAGCACTACACCTCGATGCTCCAAACAGTGGGTCTATGAGGGGTTGATTCTTTCAGCGATGGCTCTTAGAAATCACGAGATTGATGAGCATTTAAGCATGACACCAATCAATCAGAGAGACAAATCCTCTGTGTCACTCTCTGCCTGCCCGCTATTCTATGGGAGACAGGCATTCTCCTTGCATGCAAACAATGTCCCCAATTTGTCAGAGACACAATAACAGCGTTGGCAGAGCCGATTTGCATCACTGTGTGAACAACAAATGTAATTGATCACAATATTGATTATTGTATTTTGGAGAAAAGAGATGTCCCCGGAGGGCTGTTGAGGCAGGTGAACAATCAGATCCTTGGATTTATCTTCTTTGACCTTTTCTGAAGATGTCTCAAATTTCTTTAAGTAAGAATAAGTAGGCGTAATGAAATGTCACCTGGCTGTCACTCCTGAGGAAAGATACAGAGAAAATAAAAAATAAAATGGGATAAAGATTTTCTACATGAAGAAATGGCTTCTTTCCATGTATGATAATAATTATAACGACCTCTTTATACATGTGCCATTTCTTTTTATCTTATCACACATGTCCTAAAACAACAAGGAAATCAGTTACCAATAAACATTTTGCATTACGTAATATAATCACATTCTACAATAGTGTAGAGCTGTAATCAACAACACAACAACACTCCGATCACGTAAAGATCAAGACCAAAGTGGGATCGTTAGACAGAGTCAAAGATAAGAGCAAGTACGCACTCCGTCCTCCTGGCACCTGCACATTTTTAAAGCCTTTGTTTCCAAGTAAATGGCCATACCTTATCTGATGAGTCAAATGATTTATATGGAGGGGGAAGAAAATAAAGTTAGATGATGATTTTATGACACTACTGTTGAATTATGGAACACCTTCAGGCTACAAACTAAGTTGCATTAAATGTCAGCATATACATTAGTGGAATAAGATGCATTATTAGGCTACATCAATTAACTAATAAACTGACTTTTCTTATAAACCAAGTCACTGTAACTTCATACAGTCAACAGTCCCTTTCAGGTAGACAACTGGTGGTTGATTTATACTGCGGAGACATGTGTTTAGCTGTATCTGTAGCCTCAGGGCAGAAAGGCGAACTATAACAGATGTTCTCTGCTGCTCATTTTCCTCAAATTTTCGATCTTTTTTTTAGCAGAGAGAGCACTCCTAAGTCAAACATGACATGGATTATTGTCAAAAATGTAGAAAGGCCTCACACACCTATCTGAAGGAAATAAAGTTCCTAACTGCATGCAGAAGTCACTGTTGGAGGATCGACCAGGGGGATTTTAGCATTTGGCATGTTAGCCAGACAGACTTAGCGTGCATCTGCTGGTCATGAAGCATTATGGGTGTGTTTGATTTAGGTCACTTAGTGAACCAGGTGGTGCATCAAATCAGAGCTTGATTAAGGTAGATGTGATCTTTATAACTATTCTGAGGTGCAATCATGTTTACCATAACCACACTCCATAATTATGCAATTTTGAAAGATTGGAATGAGACTGAATAAGACTCAACAATCAACCACCTTTCTCCAAAATCACTAAAATCACTTCACTACCTTAAAAATTTAGTGAATTGTTGGGGATTTTTATAATGCCCATTAACTGCTAGCCCAGCTGCGACCACACACACATCCTTACACTTGGCCAGTGAACATTCATGCATCGAAAATGCATCTTTTCCAGAGTGTCAACTGAGTGCAGAGTGTAGTCTCCTCTCTGGACATGGAGCTTTCTGGAGCTCTGCCCTCCAGTGCCCACAGAAACAGCAACAGCTACTGATTAGGCAACTCTCTTTTGCTCTATTCCCAGTTTTATCAGGATTCTTTCATCGACTTTTGCTCTCACTCTGTGAGTTCAAGTTCAAGTACGATCATTTGTTACTTCTGCCCCTGGTTAAGTGCTACAATACTGTGTTGAATAGGTAAGTTTAACCATGGATGGATGAATTGGTTTAACATTGAAGTACTGGGATGGATAATGCCTTTACTGCTCCTCTTTGTCTGCAATGACTTCTTAGAAAAGGAGAAAAAAGAGAGGTGCCTTAGGTTCATCATGTTAATCCAGTTGGCACAATGTGCATTCAAAATAATTTACCCACTTGACTGAAGTTGTAGTGTTGAAGACTTTCCAGCACTTATCCAAGCGGCCTCTTCAGCTCCACCAGTCAGCAGAACAAATGATGCAGTCACACCACTTGTTTGAGTCAGCCAGCAGACAGGGTAACTCTCTAATTGAAGATGTACATCACACTGCAACAGTTGCATATTATTAACACACAAAACAAGGGGCCAATTGATCATTAGTGCATCAATATGTAGTTTGCATAAAATTATTTCCTTTAAATAGTCTGTGTTTGAGGTGACACAGGGTTGGCTCATCAATAATGTAAATGAGCCATTAGGGCATTAAGAAGCTGTCTGTGGGAATGACAGACCACCAGGCGTCAGTGAGTTAATATCCAATACAGCACTCGCTGTCACACAGGCCAATGGCTGGGCTGATTACAGACACAAATTACATCTACCTAACGCCTGGCGTTTTTTTTTAACTGTTTAAGTTAAAAATTGATTTACAGAAAACAAAATATATCTTCAGGTGTGACACTGATTCACAGAACTTGTTTAGCTCTTTAATATCAATTTACCTATTTCAAATATCTTAAATTCTTGGAGTTAGCATCCAGCAAACTGTTGTGCATGACACAATTTCAAATAAAGAAGCGATTAGAGATGATTACAAATGCGATACACTGCTGAGGAGAATTCCCAATGAAACAGTCAGAGCCCATCTCCGACCGTGCCCTTTGCCTCGATCCATAAGTGCTCCTGGCTGCCACCTGCAACCTTGAGACTCCCCCTTCTCTACCCCCTGTCTCCCCCCACTCTTCTCCATGTCTGCCAATAGCAAGGAGTCAGATGAGGTGGCAGTAGGAGGAAATGTTTACCATGAAATTGGTTGTGTCATCTTCAGAATCTGTGATGCAAGCCACAGAGAGGGGTATCAATGCAATCCATCACATCATTGATTCGCACAGGGTAAGGAATTCAAACTCACAGCCTAAAGGTTATTAAGACAAGAGAGGTCTGTTAGTCTGTTAGGCAGCAAGTTTTTGTTTTTAAACTGCAGTACAGTGTAGTTTTGCTAGCCATGCCCTAAACATATTTTAATTTGAACTTTAAAAGCTGAAGCTAAACTATATACACTCCTGTCAGTCAGCAGACAAACAGTTGCTACTGCTGTTGCAGTGTTATTTTAGATCACACTACCTTGCTCGGCATGACTCGCCCTCTTTAAGAATTGTTTGTTCATTTCAATGTGTAGATCTACTTTTATACAAGAACAGGCCATTTCAGATGTAGTGAAGTGCATGGCTGATGTATGGCACATGGCCAACTCTGTTGGGGTTTGTGGCAAAGGAAAAGGCTGTGAATTGGTTTCTACCATCTGATACCAGTAGAGAGTCTGTGGAAATCTTACCTATTTGTTTTCGATTAGGGTTAGGGTGGAAATTTACTCAGGTTAAATTCTGTTTGGAAACTGGCCAGAGTAATTGTATAGTTAGCTAGAATTTAAGTCTTTGTACAGTAAAGTCTTGTGTACGGTCTTGGAAAAATGTGAACAATAAAATCCACCGTGTCACATACACCCACACATAATTCTGTATCTGCTCACGTCAGTGTGTCTGTGTGAGGCTCTTCTATATTTAGGGTGTTAGGATGATGATACGCAGTAATAGCTAGAATAATATGATCATATGTCTCAGTATGACTGGGCCGTATCTTTACCTGCCATGCCACTCAGTGCCCATGCTCTGCCATCATCTCTGAATGCTAGCACACGAGGGGGCTCGTTAGCCTACTATTACAGATGTGACAAGCACACCATAATAGCCCAATTATCCCAAAATGCCAAATTTCACTCCAAAGGAAAAGGAGTGTGTAGTGATTAATGGTGAACACTTAAGGGGAAGAGTTAGACAACGCTGTTGGATAGGAGAGAATATGTATCAGGCTGCCACCAGTACAGATGCTTCCTCCCTCCTGACAACTGCAATTCATTTGAGATGCTATTAACATGCATAATTATGCTAATCAAGCAGTAATTAAGTGCCAATTCATCAGAGACCATTTTTTGTCTGTAATTTCATCAAGCATGGCTGTTGGGGTTTGTTGATTCTTGCATATTTCTTTATACAATATTGCCCAAATGAGGCACTCTTATTCCACCAAACAGCCCCTATGCTGCATGTTTTTGAAGTTTGTAAACAGGATGTGTTAGAGACAGAATGTAATGCATCCCTCCGCTAACACAGTCATTGCATTTATACAAGTGTTTCATAAAACCACAGCACATAGTGCATAAATAAATAAATGCAATGAATTCAAACATATTGGAAGTCTTCATGAACCTGGATGAAGAATAGCTAGGTGTTCTCTTACCTTCATGACTGAATGGGTCGATTTGTAATGACTTCCAAAACAACAAACAGGATTGTTCACAAAAAGAGGGACACAAGAAAGTGGTCACAGTTTAGTGAGGTTCAGGTAACAAAACTGCTTGGTAAGGTATCAGAAAAGATCACGGTTTGGCTGAAAAGAAGTACGTTGAAATACTTCAAATGGGTCAACATAGACGTTTAGTTTCACACGGGGCACAACCAGCGGTCTCCTGGGTGAAAATCTGTGTATGCTTAACCCCACTCACTTCCCTATGCACTCTCGTCGCCCCTTACTAGGTCACCTGACTTCCTCCTTTGCTCCGGTCATAAACCTTAATATGGCTCTTAAGCTAAGCTTAAGCTGCTTTCACAAACCTTTACATGTGTTCTTTCTGATGAGGGCAGGCTGCTAAACACCTATTTGAGAATGCCTTTCACAATAACCCACATGACCATTTAAAAAGCAATTCATATGAGTGTGTCCAAAACAGCAGAACATCTTGTTGGTGAAATGAAGGATGGAGAAAGGGGGCAACCTGTCCATGGCAGCATGTCCAAAGCATGTCCGCTATGCCAAAGATACATACAAGGCCCATTTTGCATTAAGGTATTTCATCATTGCTCACCTTGAATAAGACCCAAAAATCATGTGCATATGTTCTTTGAAAACAAAGGCAGCAAAATCTCTTCTGCAAGCTGCTTTTAAATGATTTTTGAAAACAATGGGTGAACCCAATGTGGTAAACCTGTAGCAGAAACAAGAACTGCAGCTGATGTTTGACAATGCAGAACTTGTGGTGCAGATGTATCTATAAATACACACATGCACCATGACACTGGCTTGGCACTTTTACTCAGCAACACTTACAGAGTGTTTTGCATTCATTGCCTGTCCTCTTTAAAGATTGTCTACACTAACCTCCACTGATTGACTTTCTCTTTTTGTCCCCGTAATGGGCCCCGAAGAATAAGAATAAACAAACCCACATAAAGAACTGCAGTCTCAGTGCGAATCTTCTCAAAGCTTTCTAAAACAAAGTATATATCGGCACAATCCCAGTTGATGCACAGCTCTTTGACTCTTAACAAGAACTCCTCACAAGGAGTTTGCTGTAAGGTTACTGCTGGATTTCCGGGTGCTTGTTGCTTTATGTTTGCAATAGGAACTTAATTTTGTGATTCTAAAAATCATGTTTTGATCACGTGCAACAAACACCTTCACTCTCCAGATTTCTTTGCAGTATTTCTGCCCCTGCTTTGGTGCATGATGCCACCCTGCCTTTCTGAGGCCGCGTGGCACGTATGAAATGTTATTTGCGATGGCATTCCTCTGTCCAGTCTCACCCAGAGAGTCAGACAGGTGTTCTCATCGGACATGAAAGCCTCTGGTGATGCGTGTCAGTCTTGATCACCCATGATGATGGCCTGAGGTAAGAAAACCGCGTCCATTCCTCTGACATGGGAACTCTTCCGAGTTTCAGCACTTTTTATGATAGTTCTGGCAGCCACAACAACCATTCAGACAGTGAAGTGGACAGTCACAGCTCCACTTTTTATTACATGTTTATGCTTCAGTTTTTTTAGATCTTTTTTCTTGACCATAATAGAATTTGTCATTTTGCTCTTATTTCTACCTTTGTTTGTTTCAGACTGGTTTACTGTTTCTCTGTAAGTTCTTCTTATAACAGTGTCACTAGACCCTAAAGATTGAGCTTTGTGTTAGTTTCCCGTTTGTCCTGGCACGAAATGCATATAATGGGAAGGAAACAGGTAGAACTGATAAAACTAGTAATATACATGAAAATGACAGAAACGTATCATATTTCTACAGCATCCAGCCACAATTACAGTCATTCGATGTAAAATTATATTAGGATACTGTAACAACAATTTACAGTAACATTACAGCAATTTACTGTGTTTTCAAAGTAACCCAACCACAATGTTACTGTAAAACTAATACCGGTATATTATTTTGGTACATTATTGTCTGGCGCTGTACCCTAATCACAGTGTCTACTTGTAATTTGCCACTGTGACTGTAATATGACAACTCAGTGGCATGTAAATTCATGTACATTTACATAATGTACAATACATTCAAATACAGTACTTTTACAGCAACATATCTGCACACATTTATGTAGATTTAAAGAATACGTACAAATATTGTATTTGATCATCTTTATTGTGATTTTGCAATACATTATCTTCCAAATCTAGGTGCTGTATCGTAGGCAACTGGACTTGTTTCAGTTTCTTGAAGACGTTTCACCTCTCATCCAAGAGACTTCTTCAGTTCTAACTAACTGGAATGGAGTCGCAAGCCTTGTGTCCTTACAGAGTCGTTAAGGACACGTGTGAGCTCTGAGTTTCAGAGTTGTTAGGGCCTGCCTTGCCTTTGCTGTCAGAAGTGCAGTTATTATACAGTATAAATTGTTATTGTGGAACATGTAAAGTTTTTTAACAACACTCTAATGAAGTTTAAAAGAGTCAGCATTACACTTTTTGGCATTATATTCATTCAGACATACTTCTAGTTGCTTAATTGCAAGGTGGTAAAATATTTGCACCACAGTGACATAATGGGGTGATATAACTTCAACAGATATGATAGATATGAAACAGAAGCACGTCATTTTCCTCAGTATTCATTCAGTAACTCAAAGGTTTTCCAGCTAACGGCTGTCTAATGTAGATTTTTACATTAAATGACAAGAGTGTTGACATACTGCTCGATCTTTAGTGGGTTGGAGGACTCCTTAAATGCCTCTATAATGGTCCCATCTCATCGTGACTGATACCTCTCCTGTCTCTCCATGGACTGCCCACATTTTTCAGGCAATGAAAGAGCCAGTCCAGAAACTAAGCATGACAAGGAGCGAGTTTGCCTTTGCTACCAATCAAAAAGCCCCATAGCACTAAAGGGGGGCTGAACATAACCAAGCTCCCTTCTTCAGTTCCCCACATGGTGTCCCATCATGCTTGTTTTGGACTTCCACTGTCACAGTTGTTACGCGGTGACTTCAGATCATCTGGTGATAATTCGAGGAGACTCATAGCCACTGAATTTGGGAGTAAATATTATAAAACAAAATCATCCAAGCCATAAAGGTACACTGAGCGTGGAGAGCAAACAGAGAGACGCAGCCCTTGTTGATGGTGGCTGGCTGTACAGGATGAGATGGGCTCTGAGGTTTGATGGGGCAGAAGAACGCTCATGCAGACGGCTGGCTGCTCCTTTTGACGGCGTGTCAGGGTTGGCTCGCAAGCTGCTCTGCCGCATCTGGGTGATGCAGTCATCATTGTGGCAGGCCTGTCAGAACAAACTGGTGTGCCGGAGACAGATACAGCTTCAGTGGCGGGATGGGGGGAGTGCGCAACACATGCACCACCCTAACACCGAATATGTTCCCCAAACTGGCAAGCTGGTGGCAAGTTAATGACAGGAACGACCAGTGACATCATATAAAAACATGATTACACTCCGCTAAGGACGTCTGAGTGAGTCCATAGATCAGACAGACAGGGCGACGACTTAAAGCACTAACGTCCGTGGCTACTGGCATTACCATAAACAGGAGCCTCGGTAACAGAATAAAAGTCTGTCTTTATAATTGCAATGATTAAAAACTTCACCACAAAAGTGATACAGAATAAATAAATAAATGTGACTCTCTCTCACACACACAAAGAAGACGATCCAGAGAGAAGAGAGGGGGCTCAGGCATTGCCAAGAGGGGGTTTGTGTTGCATCACCGGTGCAGTGTTTTTATTTGTGATGCGTTCGAAATGAATTGACAGTCACAGTGGGAGAATAATGTGTAATCATTAGCGAAGGGTTTGCAAATTATTTATGCAATGTAAACTGTGATAATTTACTTCCACTTTCTTTTTTCTTATCCCGTCATTAACAAGTAAGCTGGAAACCGATAAATGTCACAATCGCTTTCACTTAATTAAAACAATAGATATCATATTACAAGGTAAGATGTCAGTCACGCCACCGTCTCCCGCGCACGGCAATTTACTGCTGAAGCGTTATGAGAGAGGGCGACACAAATAATAGCAATTAAACTGTCAGCTCGTGGAGGCTGGATCACATTACTGGAATTAGCTAAGATGCACTATTATAAACAATGCCATCTTCTCTTAACACATACACGCAGATAAAACCACGTGGCCGCACACACAGGGCAGAATGAAGAGAGAGGGGTGAAGAAGAAAGAAATCTGGACATATAAATGCAGTTTTCACTGTATATTTGAGATTGTTCACTAGTATTCTGACTATGTAAGAGTCTTAGAGTGAATCTGAAATCATCTGATTTTGTTTGTAATCACCCGTCCGGCCAGAACACAATCTCCAGAACTCTTACTTGGATCCACATGAGACTGAGCCCAGTTTTGGATTAACAATGTGACATCCTCTCGTGTCCTTTGTGCCCTCGTGATACCTATGTTCCAATCTTCCTATCTAAAAGTGTAATTATAAATGTGTTAAGGCTACATGCAGTTTTTGGTTCACTAAAGGCCAAGGCTGTGTCACTGAATCAAAATCCTCACTGGCAAATACCTAGAGTAGAAAAATGAAAGATTTAACAATAATTCAAAATGGTTAAAAAAAAAAAAAAAGCTTCTATCTAAATACTCAGTGGCTCATCTCAGTGAGTGAACTGTAAAGGTTCAGCGCTGGTCGTATGTAGAGCAAATGAAATATTCACAGGCAACACTGACATCTGCTGGCTTATAGTAAGGATTTAGTTTATAACCATCACTTTGTGTCAACATTTTACTATGTATGCTGCATATAAATGTATATATATAAATATATCAGATTTTCCCCAATTATTAAGAAACTTTCATATACATCCTCCTTTGTATTTCAGGCTCTTACATTTGCAAAAACCCCACTCCTTCCTGCTGCCCTCGTCTGATTTCCATTTAACGTGGATCAATTGAGTAGTGTTACACACTTATCCACAGGACTAATTTATTTATGAACCTGTCATTTGTAATCATTGATCAGGATGTTCTCCGTTAGGGAACTAATGATATGCAGAGGTAAAAGATTCCCTAATTATTGTGTTTGGTCTAATTGAGGCTGTGTGCCTCTGGCGGAGGGTTCAGAGGGGAGGTGGCTGCTGCCCCGTCTGCCACATTACCAGACAGGCATGCCAGCAGAATCCTTGTAGATTCACAGGGACGTAAATCAGTGAAAAACACTCTCACATGGCATCTTTCACGAGGCTTTGTCTCACGTTTCACCCAGACTGTCTAAACTGGAATATTCCTGTGTCTCATTTGGCAAATACAGTAAATGCTCTATAACACAGTGGCATTAGACGGAGTGGCTAAAAGCACGCACATAGCAAACACAATCAAAGCAATCGAGTGTGCTACGTTTCATTTGTCCTTTTAGCTACAGTTTGCTAAGAGATGTCATATGAACACCACTCCACTCTGCTTAGGGCTCTTTCATCGCTTCATTCAAAAGAATTAGCCAGAGGTTATGTGGGATCTAGTGGCATCTAGTGGTGAGACTACAAATGGCAACAAATGAAACACCCCTCGTCCCACCCTCTTCTGTGGTGGCTGCTAACAAACGTGAATGATGAATTATGAATATTATATTCCATTTCTCACAATAGATCTGCATAGAATCTACACTCTGGACCTTTAAAGAGTGCAATTCAATCCAGAGATCCTTTATTTATTTAGGTCTGAAATCCAAAAATGTAGTACAAGCACAACACAGCACTTTTGTTTGTGTTGACCTATGAAATTGAATTATTTAATAGAATTATTTCCCTGAAACTAGACATGTTTGTTTGTTTTAGTCAGAATTAATTTTAAAAAATAGTTTAAAATTGAAGCTAAATATTATTTTGATGATATAAACCAACCACAGAAACTCTTTTTGGGGCCAACATAATTCACTGGACAGTAGCTGTCTGTAAGTGCCGCTATGTAAGTGTTCAATGCACATAAACACCAGAATATGTTGAAATCAAAGCTGTCGATATTCACCAAAGAGAGCATCATTGATTGTTTGATTCCTTACCTCTGCCAATGTTTTCATCTGTTTATTTGTTTTTCTGGTTGGTTGGTTTGTTTGTCAGCAGGATTACACAAATACTACCGAACAGATTTCCACTAAACCCGGATTGGAGGATGGGCCTCGGCCCAGAATAGAACCCAGTAACTTCTGGTGCCAATTTGGATCAATTTGACGTATCCAGGAATTTTTCCCCACTTTCTTTAACATTTTGAGATGAGGGTGTATTCTGACACTTTGAATAATTTCTTAGGTCCATTGATTTTTGTAAAAGAAAAAGAACATTTTATTTTTAGGCGGCTGGTATCTATACATGAGTACAAAATGGGACTTTTTGGCTCTGGCGGAGGTGTACGCTCTACTAAGTGCCATTCTAGTTTAATTGAAATAAATAACCAGCCAACCAAATCAAACCAGGATCCATCTCTGTCAGCAGCTAGTCAGGCTTCACTTTAGAGAACCTGGGCTGGAACAAACCAAACCTCTTGTGTAGCAGTGGGACGCCGAGCCCCATGTCCCCTCTTGCATTTTGTGAGTGTTTGACCAGCAGTCCATCCTCAGGAAGTGATGTCATCCTAAACATTTAAAGGCCTTGCGCTACAGAAAACTGTCTCTCTGACTTTAATCAAATATACAGCTTCTATGGTAATAATAAAGTCTTAAAACTTAAACCCGAAGAAAACACAATGATTATGATTAAGATGTAAATAAGCCTTTGTGCACTAGATGGCAGCAAATACATCTGCTTTCATAGAGACTTCAGAAATGGTTTGATTTTTCATCCCCTGGAGGTTAAAACGTTTTGTTTAAATGTTTTAGTTGATAAAAAAATCCAACAACATTTAGTTTTGACCTGAATTTTATTATTTTATTGCATATTCACAACGATCTTATGAAACAAGGCCACGTGTGTGTAGGAGAATCTTAAAGTATTCTAACAAGCCTCATTTGAAGGTGCAGAGGAGTAAGTGTACGATCAAGACTCAAGATGATTTAATTTTTGATTTGCTTGTCCGTCATACATGAGAAACATTTTTAAAGAAACGGGTGTCAATTATTACACTGTACAGTCAATTCAGATATATAACACGGAAAGGTAATCAATATACTAACTACAGTTTGGATACAAAATGGTCAGTAAGATGCATCGTTTTAAAGCAAAAATACACTGTATAAGGAATGCAGAGAGCAGCTTTCACAAAACAATTCACACAATGCCATGTATCATAATTTTAGATGAACTTTGTCTACACAACATCTTGATAAAAGTATATTAACAACAATTAACATCACCTGCTTACCACCGCATCTTTGCAGCCCATCCAGTAAATCACCATTGCTCTTATGTAAGTTTTCTTGTATTAGAATTTCCTCTGATTCACAAAGTCACTTAGTGAGTGAGAGGTTGAGGAGAGAGTGTGGTGGAGTGGGTGGAGCTTCCTTCTTTATTTTGTTTAATTATTGTTTGGGGCTATTCGCCCTAGCTCTTATCCCCAGCGGCTCCCGCCTCTCGGGCTGCCTGTCCAGGTTGGGGCTGAGGCCCCTCAGTGCTGCAGAGGGCAGGCGAGAAACCCCATTCACTGTCAGCGCTCCGCTGTCAATTGGGCAGATATAGTCCGCAGATTCATCAGGTTTCCTCTTTCTGAGGTGACTGAATTGGGTGAAGCCCAGTTTCTTAGGCTGAAACACAAAAAAAAGTCCAACCCATTAACATATGACTTTGATTTGATGCTGCAACGACCACGTTTGACTCTCAGACGCTGCTCTTACCTTTACTTTAGCAGTGGTAGTGAGGGGCACATGGCCTGTGGCATTGCCATACTCTCGTTTCTCCTGCGTGGCCTGAGTCCCCACCAGGGCAGAGAAGGCAGTGGCGAGGTGGCGGCGGAGTAAAGTCTTTTGTGGAGGAATATTCAAGAGGAGGGCCAGAGTCTCTGAGCTGAAGCGAGGCTCCAGGATCTGTGGGAGAGCATTCGACGGCAGATGGCAGCAACAAATTTAGCTCTCTCGGCATGTAATGCGAGCGTGTGACGCCAGAATGACTTGCAGACAAACTCAAAATGTAAAGTACTCACAATCAGCCCGCCATGAACTCCGCTGCCTCGTAGATTAGGAGCGTACTCTGCTAGATCCACTGCTCTCAGCCACTCCATCACACGGTGGTTAGACCACTGCACCACCTCTGAGGGAGAGGGCTGTCTCTGAAGGAGTTCAGAAAGAAAATGTCAAAAGGTATTAAACCATCTACCATCTCACTAATAACTGCTGGTAACACTTTGTAGTATTAATTAATAAATGGTTAATATAGTTAGTTAATTAATAGTTGTTTTTTTACTTTTGACAAACAGTTCAATGTTTTATAAACCATTTATTAAGCAATTATTTATGTATAATACTTTGTAAAGAGCAGCTTCAGCAATAGACTCATTCAACCCCGCTGCCTTAATGAACAGCACAGGAAATCATTCCTACCTGGTGCCATCAGACTTTACAACCCTCACTCCAAAACACACACATCATTTTTGCGCTTTAAATTATTATTAATATAAACAAAACTGCACCTTATTCTCTTGCACCTTATGTTCCACTTACCTTTACTCCACCATAGCTCAGCATTTTTAGTGCAGATACTGTGTGTACTGTGTAAATGCAACTGACGTTTATAAACCTTAACAATCGTTTAATAAATGGTTTGTAAAGAATTTCAGTGTTTGTCTGTTATAAAGCGTTACCTAACTGCTTTTAAATACACTTCAAGTGAGCAAAAGGCTCAGACATCGTTCTTTGGAAGCAGCTGTATTGACGTCTGCTTGTCTCCATCTTGTGGCCTGCTGAGGCCATGACACCTTTTTACCATTTTAGAGCAGCTTCTCAGTAAAATACTTTGGATTAAAATGTTTTGAAAGTCTTTTATGTGCTACATTCTCTCAGCCTTTCAAATTTACACACAGAATGTAGTGCAATATAATACACAAGACAACAGCTACATACAACACACAGCTCACCTCTTCCCCTGGTCGGCGTCGAAGACAGTTGGGGTTGAACTTGTTGGCGTGAAGGACATGGATGGCACATTTAATACTGAGGTGATGAAGCTGGCTGGTGACCTTTAGAGTCAAGAGGTCATTCTGAGATAACAGCAGAACATCAGTGAGCTTTATGCACAGTATAGAAATTCATATATATTTTTTTTATTTTAAGATCCTGAATCATGTTTGAACTTGAAATAAATGTGTAATCAGGCCTACACTTTAATAGACGATGCTACATGTTACATGCAGGATGAGGTCTTACCACTGTGAGGTATTGTATCATTCGACCGTCTACTCGAGCTTCATGGAATTGGTCTTTATATTGAGGCAAACCAATATCATCCAACCAGCCTAAATGGAACAAAATCAGACATTAATTAACTTGACTTCCCCTCACTAGACCTTTTAATGCTGATACGAGTATCGCCGGCTGCTGGCTGTGAGAACAGGTTCATCACAACTGCCTCAGTGAAGATACAGTTCCTAGATTTGAATGCTGGCTATATTTGCACTCAATTCAAATTTATATTTCCATCGCACACACTGCAGTTCTTTGTTTGGTTTTGTACATGTGATTCAAATGAGAACATGCAAGCACGAGAAGCTGAACATAGTCCATGTAGAGAGAGGCTTACGGGTGACCCAGATGTGGTCCAGCTCAGACGACTTCTCTATAACTTTAGTGGTGAACGCGTTCAGGGCAAGCTGCAGCTTCTTCCTGTGCAGTGGATTCTTCATACCCATCTCCTGAGATCAGAAAAGACCAGTTTGTCACAATACATCTACAGACTGGGCTTTATTAGGTTTTTTACTGAAGACCATGCTATTTGATTTAGCCTGATTAAGATGCCATTTTGTAAACTTTCTTATATATCCATGACTATTTTTCTAGTATTTATAAATGTGTTATCACTGTGCTGTACATTCAAGTTAGTAGTTTGAAGTGACATAATATGTCCTGTTTATTCTCTGACCTTCTCAAAATCCTGAGGAGTGGCAGACAGCAGTGTCTGTCCATTTTCAACCCACTGTCTGGTGAGATTGAGATACTGGCCCAGTCCGTAGTCTTCCAGCCAGCCACACACCTGCCCCTTGGTCCACTGGCTGAATGGAATATTCATATCTCTGAAATCAGAAAAAGCCAAATCAGATAATTGATACCAAACATTTAAAATCTGTACTGTACTACAAGGTAGAGGCACACTGAGCTTTACCGTGAGGAGTCATAAGATTCGGGGGTCCGGGTCAGTCTGGGTCCTGCTGTTGCACGTAGGCCCCCTCTTGTAAACTGACCGCCATCTGGATCTGCTGCCTGGAGCCCTCCAGACTGGGTTCTTCGGAGTCTGTATGGATGAAGGTAGACTCTCAGGATAAACATGCTGGATACTTATTTCATTCACTCAGGTAAAATAATAAATCTGGCACAATCAGTATACATTTACTTTAGAGAGAAATATAAACATTAAGGTGCCAGAAAAATAAACTTTAAACTTTAAATTACTGTGGTCTTTCAATACTGAATGTAAATTAATCATTTATTTACAGTTTTGTGCAATTTCAGTCATTTCATATTAATGGTGCTACAGTATACAGTACGTAAGAACTGTCCACTTCACAAATTCATACTTCACCAAAGTAACCACTAACTATTGCAAACTGTAGCTGCTGTTAGCAGGTTAGCTCAATTAGCCATGCAGTTAGTAGTCTGGACTTGGAGTGTTACTATGAGGAAGAATGGGTGCAAAAATTATATTTGTTTTTCTCTTTGCATCAGCATGTTATTTATAGACATTGAAATAAATAAACAACATATGTTATGTAGACTTGCAATGCATATTCATACATGTACTTCAAATTTAGGTCTATGTAATGTTTCATGGTCCTTTTCTGGCCCAAATCAACATCTGTGTTGATGCATTGTTGAGGCATCTGTGTATTTTCACACACTCACTTTCCCCAGAGTCTCTTGAAGCTCCTGTTATTCTTCATGTACTCTGGTGAGCCCACAGCTCGCAGGCCAGGCTGTGGACTTGCTCCAGAATGAACCGGGGAATTATCGCTTGAAGTGCTGTCGTCAACTTTGTCCGACTTTCCTTTAAGAGGTTACGAAAAAACCACAGTCAGTGTAATACGACTCAGTATAAATATGGTTCAAATTGCATAAATGTCCTCTAGATTTTATAGATGCTTTTGATTAGTTGAAAAAGATCGGCTCACTATAATCTCGCCAAGAAAAAACAACAACAATAATGGTACTTTGAAAAGATTAATCTTAATGGATATTTTCCTATATAGTCTGTTCTTCCCTTATACTCTGTAACGTACATCAAAACAAACTATAAACTCCAGACTAATATTTGGCTCCCCCTAAACATGGAGAAGAAACATTTCTGACCTTTGTTGTGGGTGTTTTATATAGTCATTGTTAAAGACACAATCTTGATGATGATTGAGTGGAAGCCAGTAAAAACCTTTTTTCCCCCTCCCTGCACACTAAACAGAATATAAAAAGCTAGGCAGTGCACATGTGGTGCTTTGCCTTCTCACAAAGCTCCATTCAGGAGAGGCAGCGCAGGCTACAGACCACTGCGTTCAACAAATAATTCATCGGTTAATGCACCATGAAAGAGAAGGAGTTTAAGCTAAACTTTACAAGGTGAGATCTTTATGATATATGCTGCAGTTAGTCACTACTCTACAGCAGATGGCAACACAGAGAAATTAGGGTGGGGCTCCAGCTAAAACTGGTCAGTGAGGCTGAGGAAGGGTGGAGCTGTGGTCAATCAGAGCAAGACAGTGGGTGTGTTTGGTGAGAAAGTCTATACCATAATCCATCTGCTCCGTCAGGAGCCCCTGCAATTAAAGCTGTGATCAAAGGAGCAGCGGTCGCCTGGTCAAAGGAGAGCGGTTCGCTCCGTTTACGAATACTCATGGGAATTACTGGCCTCACGACTGGTCCACAGAGAAAGCTCTGATACTATATTAGGGAGTATTACCGCACACCATCCATCATAAAAATCCTCATCACCCATCATAAATAACACCCTGTGTAGCCTGGATTTACTTTGGCCGGAGTCTCCATCCTCGCTTCCATCTGGAGACCTTTGACTCTGGATCTCACTGCTGCTGTCTCCGGTCCCGTTCTGCTCCGACAGAGACAAATTCACGGGCAGCGTCTGACTTCTGTTGTCACCCGGATCGCTCTGCATCAACCAGAATCAGATGCAAACTTTGATTAATAAAAAGCTGTAAACATGTGCTCAAAACAAAAGATTCTTCTACAACTATCATGTAAGAAACAGTACAATAGAAAGGTTACGGATGTGTTCAGGGTCAACATTACACATTAAAGACGGGGATAGTTGATTCTTGAGTCTCCTTCCCAGGAAGTAAAATACCAACATCTGCATTTGACAATCTGGGAATGAGACTCAGTAATCAACTATCTTTCTCCAGAATAGCTCACACAACCTTGATTTCTATGATGACTAGAAAATACCTTCTGTGAAGATCCATTCGTCAGGTCATTCATGCTACTTGATAAATTCTGTGGGTCTGTTCTGAGAAGACAAAGAGCAAAATTATGTCAGTAAAATCCAACAACCTAGGAGATATTGGAGTCAGCCATAGAGTAAAAAGCTGCTTCACTACCTGGAATCACTGTCCTTATGGACTGAGGAGAGAGAAGTCCGTTGGGAGGATGAGCTGTTTGTGGAAACATGTGACACCTGCGAGATGTTAAAAAATAATTTTTAGAGAAAACACGATCACCAAAATTACCTTCACGCAAACATGAAACTGTACGAGTGTGGCAGAAGTTGCTTGTACCCACTTCAGACTTGACATCCTCAGATTTTGCACTGGCCGAGTCAGTGTTCTTCATCAGGGCATGCACTTCTTCCTCGCTGCTGCTCGATGGAGTCCTGCCATTTGACAACGAACGGACAGCAGGTGGAGCTACAGTCACAAAGAGAGGAAACATTACTCCTCAGCCCGTGCAGCGGTATGCGTCTCTGCTAAAGAAGGAAGTGCAGTGGGGCTTTCATTAAGCTCAGACGTTGTTGCTAACAGAAAACAAATGCCATGAGGGAAGGAGAACGGACTGAAGGTGATTACCTTGCCTCGTAGCGTGAGTGACCTCTCTGAATTGCCTGCACTGGTTCAGGAGCAGAGTGAGCTCCTCAATCCGTCGGTCCTGCGGAAAAAACACAGAAGGGGGCGTTCAGGGCCAACGAAATCCAATTAAGATGTTTATCTAAGGTTAGAAAACGCACATATGGACTACGCTTCACTCCGTTACCGACCGATAGGCCACACAAACGTCTCTCATTAACCATATGGCCTTTACATCAAAGCAGTGGATAGGGAGGGGATTGACAACGGGCCTGGCTGGAAATCTTAGTTGTGGTGACCAGCTGTGTGGAGTGTGTGTGTTTTTTGAAGTGGTGCCCGCGCCTGGTTTTGACATGGTTCTCTTAATGCAGCTCGCTCCAAAATTAGGCTTGGCAGGTCGAGGCCTACTTAAGTGTGGCTTTGCCCGAAATGGCTCGCCTTGGGGTGGGTGCGTACGTGTGGGTCTTCAGTCGTGTGCCACATGGAGGCCCGTGTCTGCAAGTCTTTAAAGTCTAAGATTCGCTGGGAGGGAGAATACAAAAGCCCCTCTGTGCTATAAAAGGTTTTCGGAGGGCGGCGCCTCTGAGAAATGACAACGTCTAAAAACAGTCACCTTCCACCTTTAGAAGCAGTGGTGGTGATACACTTCTATATACAGGCCAGTAAGACGCTTTACATTGTTGTAAACTGATGACAACACACATGCTGCCTTAAACTGCATAATCACATACAGCTGTGTTGACCAGAGAGAGGGGATAGTTTTTCAGGTCGCTGGCAGCGGTGAAAGAAGTACTCCAATCCTTAGCTTAAGTAATAGTATTTTGCCAAAGTATAACAATTCTACATATATTACAAGTAAAATAATTTATTTTTTCATTTAAAATTCTTACTTAAAGGGTAACTCTGCCAATTATACACATTAAAGTGTGTATAGAGATCTTGGGGAGTTCTACTGCAAGTATTTTCATTGAACTGCAACAATCTAATACGTCTCCAGCTTTGAGAGAACATAAACAGTAAATAAATGAAAATAAAAAAAATAATAATTCAACTGATACTTCTTGCTAGCGGCTAACCCCCCCCCACACACACACACATTTTTGTAGCCTAGCTCATCTTGATTAATGGTAATAATTGTTTTATCATAAACCTCACACCTCAGTGTCAACTGTAGGCAACCTCTGATCCCAATTTGGAAAACTTCAGTACCAACGTTAGCATACAGTGACCTCGGTCTGCCCTATACAAGTATTAGCATCAAAATAGACCTTAAGTACCAAAAGAAAAAGTACTTTTTTTATGCAGAATGGCCCATTTTGGAGAAACATTTATTATAAAATCGGATTATAATTATTGATGCATCAATACCAGTAACTTTATATACTTGGAATCAGAACCCGAATGAGCTTTATTGGTCAAGTGTGTGTACACAAACAAGGACTTTGACTCCGGTTTGCTCTCAATGTACAGGGAACGGTGAAATAAACATTAAATCTAAAAGAAACTAATATGTACAACAACAGTATTTACAGGGGTTATTGCACAGTGTTTTCTGACACTCTGACTGTTAAGTGTTCATCAGAGTGTCAGCCTGGGGGATGAAACTGTCTCTGTGTCTGGTGGTTTTGGCGTACAGTGCTCTGAGACGCCTACCAGAGGGGAGGAGCTTAACAAGTTTGTGTCCCGTGTGTGAAGGGTCTGCAGAGACGTTAACTGCCCTTTAGTGTTAGGGTTAGGGTTTCTACTACCTGCAATCATAATCTATATAACATATTATAACTAATAAGCTATTTTTTTTTTTTTTCAATAATCTAAATTGTCAAATTAACCAATAACTAATGTTTTCAAACAAGTCTTGTGGAGTCATAGCGACACTTTTGGCTTCTAAAATGTAGTGGAGTAGAAGTTTAAATGAGGATAATGTGTAAACCTTAAGTAAAGTACAAATACATCAGAAATGTCCTTAAGTACAGAGTTACCTTCCACCATGGATCAATGCTAACTTACCTTTTCATCATTGGCAGCAACCAGTGATTTCATCCCACTCCTGAGCTTCTGCAGTTCCTGATCTATAAAGAGGAGCACCGATTATTAATATGTATAGGCAGCTGCTCATGACATAAATTAGCATTTCGTATAGACACATGGTGGCATATGGTTATTTAGATAGAAAGGAAAGGCACAAACACATGCTAGCATGTTTTTAGATGTATTCCTCACTAGGGTGCCATCTATAAACCAAGTATTTTTAGATTAGCGCAAGCCTTTTTTTTTTTTTATCCACCAATCATATCTTTAGCCACGTCAGCTTTTACATATATGGACCCACAGCGTATAGTCATTGTAACGACTGCAGGCACACAGGCAGCAAGTACCCCAGAGAGGTGTTTAACTACGGCAGACAAAATCAAGAACAAACAAGACGTTAATGTTTTCAGGGATTCACAAAGACGACGGAGAGGAGGCCGTAAGGAAGAGAGACGATACGTGGAGTGTTTTGGAAATGAGTTGGTGATTGTCAAAGCTGCCCCTCAGAGCAGGAGGAAAACAAAAGATAATAGCATGTCTGGAGAGAGGAAATAACGACAGATCAAAAGTAGCCATGGCCCATGGGGTTTAAAAGTGATTTTCATTAAGTTCTGCTCAGGCTTACATTTGGTGTTTAGCCTCTTCCTGTACATCTCCTCTGAGAGAGAGACAGAGACACAGACCCATGATGAGACATTGAATTAAGGGCCGAGACAGACTTTTTCCCACAGCTGCTACTGCACTGCGAGTTAATGAATGCAAAAAAAGGAGTTGTTAACTGTGTCAACTATCACGCTGGGTGACTCTGTCATAGCGAGAGGCTGCGGGTTGGTCGAAAAAGCTCGGGGCTGGGTGCTTCGCTCACCTCTCTCCGAGCTCTCGGGGGACAGGGAGGGTCTGGCCAGCAGCTGAGTGTGCAGGCTCTCGATCTCGGCGTTCTTGCTGAGCAGAAGCTGCTGAAGGCTGCTGATCTCCGCCTGTGGGTGCCACACCGTTAGATAGAAAAAGGACATGGAGTTCTGCACAAATACAGTGCGCGTGCCAAAAACATGTCTGTTTAAACATGCACCGCTAAAAGCAAATCGCTAAGAACAAGACATGTGCATGCAGTCAAGTGCCAGCACACGTCCTCATTTGAGACGCACACTCTTGGAAGATATTGATGTTTTCTTTCCACCACTATCTATATATAAAACACCCACAACAAAGGTCAGAAATGTTTCTTCTCCATGTTTAGGGGGAGCCAAATATTAGTCTGGAGTTTATAGTTTGTTTTGATGTACGTTACAGAGTATAAGGGAAGAACAGATGGCTTTAAAGTTAAGTTCAGGCTGATCTATTTGCCAGCGTGTTCTCACGTTGTGGAGAAGAAAGTAGAAGCGGCGTATCCCACATCATACCCCTGTTCCACTCGATCGAAACATTATTAACAACCGGTTTGTTTTAGAGGAGTGAGATAGAGTAATCGACATCAGCCATATCAACATCTGTGGCCGTTTACTCCACATTTCCTGTGCTTGATTAAAGAATTTTTGTCATTCTACTGCCATTAACCGAAGCTCAAATCCGGGAAAACAAGATGGATGTTGATGTGAGATGCAGTATTTGTTCCCCTTGCAAGTTCTGGGTAAACACCCAGTTGGTGAGTTAATGCCAGAAGGGTATTTGAAGAACTTCTAAAAAGCTAAAAATAAAGAACTGCGGATGGCAATTTGACTTTGACTTATACAGTATGACACACAACAAAGAACTGCCGACATGATATTGGTATTAAGCGGAAGGTAGAAGGGAAAAAACAGCATGAAAGAAAGAAAGAAAGAGAGAGAGATAATCTAATCTCCGAGAAGACGTGGGATCATGCCAAAATATACAAGTAGGACATTAAAAAAAGGACCAAGCCATTATTAAATCTATTTCTACAGTTCTCTAAAATAAAAAAGGTAGAACAGTTCTCGCTTTCTTAAGAAAACATAACGTATCCGTGAACGAGACAGTGTGTGCAAAAACAGAGTGACTCACTTCGCTGGCTGGAACATCGGATTGGACAGCATTTAGGAAAGTTGAATGGACAGTTAACAGTGGAATTCAAGCACTGATGGTGCACTCACTAGAAAAGTCTAGACGCCGTGAGATTCAGAACTCTCTTGTACCTTTGTTGCTTTGAGTTTCTTCTCGTACTGTATCTTCTGATCCTCCAGGTGCTCGACTTTGTCCTTGAGGATCCTGAGCTCCTTGATCAAGCCCTGAAACAGAACGCATTAGAACGTTTAGCTGCTTTAAAGGTGCAACATGTACCCATTTAATCCATACTCAAAATACATGGGGGCAGCATATCACACAGGGTAACGGCTAACTGCTATGAAATGTATTCTCTTTATAAATCCCTGGCTGTAGCTGCCGTTAGCTAGTAAGCTCAGTTAGCCTTGCAGCTAGTGGTCCAGTAAGCTGGGGGGAGTGTTGTCGCAGCCGGGCGAACAGGAAACAGGACCGAGCTCAGCAGCGTCCTAGTGAACACAGCCAGAACTGGAAAGACCATAGCGAACCCAGTTCAAGCAGGGACTGGGGGGTTGGGAAGCGGGAGAGGATCCAGAGGTGAGCTGTGCACGGCATCGGGGGAAAAACAGCACGTACAGCCCGGACATCTTTAGATCTAACCTGGTGAAAATGGTGAATTAACACACCTGCTTGTGGCAAAGATCTAGCAAACAGGGGTGATCCAACCAAGTGTCATCATTCTTCGCAGTATGTGGGCCCGATGAATGCATATGCCATGGGCCGGATCTGGGCCGCAACAATTTTGATACCTGGGAAGCTTCCCATTGCTGACCTCACTGAATCTGTTAGATGTGCCTTCTCTTATACCATGTAAACAAATCATGTACCTGTAAGTTGTGCTATTTTTGTACTTTTTAAACATAAAACATGTGTTTTATTCTGTAATATGTCTATGTTTCTCTACTTGAAATGAAATACAATATAGCGAACGGTGTTTGAGACTATTGTGGCTCTTTGTAGTAAAAAGAGGCAGTATTGTACGGATGACACCTAGTTTGAACTTGAATAAAATCAAGCCGATTCTGTTGCTGGTGGAGTGGTGCCTTTGGACTAAACCAGAGTGTGTGATCGTTGGAACACTATCAAGCTGAACCGATATGATTTTGGTGAGTTTTATTTAGTTTCCGTTGTGTTTCAATGACGTGTGTTTTATGAGGCGTTAGCAAGGCAATTAAAGTCGTCTTAGTTCAGTCAAAGAGAGGAACTTTGCCCAGACTGGGAACGAACACAGTGAACCAAGCGCAGCGATGAATGGAAGCCAGTTTGATGACGGGGAATACAGTTCTGAGGTAATTTACAGTGGATCCAACCAGAACTCAACTGCAGAAATTCATAAGGTGTATAGTTGTACATCGGGGCTAAGCTATACATTTATTATCACCCTTGAGGTACAAAGTGCTGTTGCAAGACAGAGCAGGCCAGGGCTCGCTGGTTAGCATGCTAACATCAGTTGATATCCCTGCAACAATATATTTAAATGGCTTTGATCACATGTGTTATATCTTCACATTTTCTTAGTTTTGGAGCAATTTAAACTCAGTTTATTACAAATTACCCCTTTAATTATTTAGTTGATGTTAGTAGATCTGCACATTGTTCTTTAATAGCACACGAGGTCACACACTGATGCATAACAGATCAATCCGGTTAGCTTTGCTACTTTCCAAACATGGACATTGCGCTGTGCAGAGAGTATCTGGTGAGTGCTAGCTTCATTTGAACCTGAACCCAACGATCAGACAACCCATGCTGCACACAACACTACGAGTCATGCTGGCAGGCTGTGCCTACACTTTGTCCTCCGCAGTGGTACTCCTGCTCTCCATCTGAGCTACCCTCTTCCAGGCTGCTTGTGTCCCCGTCTGAAGCCTCCTCTAGTCTCTGCGTCACCCCTGAGGTTCTCTCACATGACGGCCCGGGGTTCCAGCCCTGGCCCTCGGCGGACTCGGCAGGGCAGGCCACCGGAGAGTCGCCGTCAGCCGGGATCTCTAAAGCCTTTTTCTCCTGGATCTTGCTATTGATCTCCTCCTGAAACCGACACATCTGCTCCTGCAGCTCGCTAATGAAATTCACTACAGTCTGACGGATGCAGTGGGGGAGAAAGAATTGAGAAGGATGTTTAGAGAGAGAAGAAGAAATGTAGTAGAGTAGGTGTATTATGTCTTAGTTCGTTTCAAATTGTTTCTTCCATCTATCACACATCCATGTAATCTAATACATATGATATAAACCCTGAGAAGGTGTAGAATTGGTCTTGAGCCTGAATACGTAAGTATGATAGTGAACCTGTATTGGAAACACAGATTCTTGGCTGGTCCCCATTTAACAGAGACCGTGCCAGTTGGTCTCATCTGGCCAACACATATTGTTTTATATTTCTTCATGAGCCGGAACTTCTCTCTTGCTTTGGCCGTGACAGTATCAACATTATACTGTGCCATATTCCTGAATCCAGGCGTATCCTGTATATCGAATGGTTATCCTGCACTTATGACTGCAAGAGAGATGAACAGGTTTGCCATCTTTTAACGGTGATCTGTGCCCATGTTCCTTCAGAAAGACTGTAAACAGCAGCCGAGCTATGCTCGGCCTGTGGACAGAGGAAGTCTCACTTGGGGTCCGGTACAGCGGATATGACAGATGATATTGAGTGCCTCCATGGCTAAATTTAACTGTGGGTTTACTGGCTCCACAGCAAGGAGGCATGCATGCATGAGTGTGTGTGCATATGTGTGGACATGTTTGTGTACTAGAGGCAGCACGTGGGAGGCCAGTAAAAGTGTTCAAAGCAGATTTTTTTTTTCCTGTTCTCTTTAAGTCCAAGCAGCTGTCGTAAGGGAAAGTTGCGCACGTGATGAAAGCAGGATTAAGAAGTGCTGAAACACTGTTGTCTACTGAAACACCCCTATAGTATTCAAATACAGAGCAACACCCTATAAACACTCTGTCAAATCTGTCATTTTCTGTCGTAGATGTCAAATGTTTTCGGGTCCATGCCTTTTCAGAATAGCCAAGTCAACCTTCACCCACTACCAAGAACAAAATTCTCTGGGCTGAAGCCTACACACACTCATATTTGGCCCACCATCCATCATGCCAGCTCCGCTGTGCCTGAACCCTTTTAACCTGAGGACACAAAGGCTCTTTGACCGGCAGTGTTTTGACAGTAACTACATACATTACAGTATCCTGTCTGCGAGCAGCCCTCTGCTTTCCCTGCTTCCCCTTTCTCCATCTCGCACGGTCACCGAATGCCCAGGATGTCTGCCGGTAACCCAACACATCGGTCTTAAGCAAATACATGATTCAGTTTAAGCTGACAAAAAATTTAAAGCCCTCCGAGACGTTTTTTTTTTCCTGTCGGCTTTGCCCAGGAACACCAGAGCCAGGGTGAATGTTCCCCTCCATCCGTCCAGAAAGTGTTTATGGTCTTCCATAAAATCAGCAGCTGACTTCAAGGCTAGATCCATCAGAACGCAAGGCAGATTTTTGTGTGTACCCTCGTCATTCCTGGCAGTGCTAGCTTCAAATTTTCCAAGGAATTTCAAGTGAAAGAGAAGTTTAGCTGAACTATTTCCTCCTCCTTGCAAACAGCTCTCGGTGAAACAAACTGCAAAGTCAGCTTGATATTTACAAATCTGACAAAACTCCAAAGAATATAAAGAGAATTTAAATAAGAAATTATCGTCAGGTTGAATTGTTTGACAGCTAAAACCTTGGAAAGAAAAGACAGTGAATCCAGTTTCAAGTCCAACTTGTTCTACTCTTCAAGGCAGCCTTGTTCTGACTGACACATATGAGCTTTAAACAAGTTCTGACACAACTTAAACTCGGCGAGCTGTGGCGCACACATTAACAACAAAACCTTTTCTGACCACAGCTTGACAGGAGGCTGTGTGAGAAAGCCTTACCTCTGCTTTGTGCTGCCTTTCAGCCCCATGGCTCTGCTTTCCCTCCATGTCTGCAAGCTTTATTTTCAGGTAGGACACCTCCCCCATAAGACTCAGCTTCTGGTTCTCCAGTGACGTCCTATGCAGGAGCTCCTGTCATCAACAACGCACAGCGGGACACATGCAGGTGAGCATAACCACATTACTCCTCGAGAGACGCACAGGGTTCAATACTCACTGAGCGGCAGCTGCATTAAGTATGAGGCACGGCACACACAGCGCTGCAGCGGCAGTCCCCTCAGACAAACCCACTGGTTTCAGACGCTGTTTGAGTGGCTAAATATACACAACCCATGACCACTATTTATAATGCCTATTTCACAGCTCACTCAAAGCACACAGCAGAAGGAGAGAGAGAGTGTGTGTGTGTGAAAGAGAGAGAGTTACCAATAGCATGCAAAACATTCATAGAAAGAACATTTAAATAACTCTGACAGGTGCATTTTCCTGTCACTGTAAACCGGTGCCGATAGAGACTTCAGGTCTGCTAAACAGTTCTGTGACTATCCGTCCTGACTGGCTGTCAGCCTCGAGAGCTGAGCCAGGCCACGCAGGCAGACGCAATACTAATTTGGTTGATGTCAAGCAGGTGCTAAATCACTTAAAGTCCAGAAATGAGCAATCTGAGGGAGGCAAACAGTGCATATGGACACGTCCATTTAAAAACTCCGGCTTCGGAAAAACAAAATATCTGGGCTTCTTCTGCAGTTGCACATGGAAAATATTAGAGCTTTGTCACCAGGAAGAGATTTAAGGCTCAGGTCCAAAGCCTCATAATGACCATGTCTCCGAGAAACCAGCCCCGGTTGCCCTTTGATACGCTACATATACAGCACTGCGCACATACGTACACACTGAGCACCGAGTTCACTAAAAGACACATTCCTGGCGCTTGTGAAATTAGTCAGAATGAGTTGAAACAGTCCACTTTGAACGGAAACTTCACAAGAGCAGCATTATACAGTCAGAAGGAGATATTTTGTAATACCTGAATATCATCTTACTCCAGTGTCTGCCTGCAGCAAAGGAAGAGTAAGTGCATTTCCATCACGGCTGTAATGGTTTCAAGGGTCTTTTTCAGCAGATTAAAGTTTCATGCATCCATTCCAATCAGTGTTCTCTGTTGCCTTTAGCAGAGTCTCTGAAGTCCAAAAGCAAACAACTGAGACTTGCAGACATAGACTTCGAACTCTTAAAAAGAGCACCACCCCTATTCTTTCTCCCTCCCATCTCTCCACCTTTTCCTCCCTTACTCATTTGTCCCTCTCGCCGCTGTTGTTCTCGCTCCACTCTCTCTCTCTCTCTCTCTCTGTTTTTCTGGGTGTATGTGTGTGTGTGTGTTTCACGGTGCTTACAGGTCGGGGGGTGTGGCCAACGTCGCTGTAATCACCTGCCCAGACGGACCAGTCTGGCCCCTGCATGCATAAACCAGAAATTGACTTCCCGAGTGAGACACTGTCCTGGAATGAGTCTAAGCGTCCTAAATATTTTGGTCGTCAAGGTAATATGCAGACGCTGGAATTCCTTCCCAGGAAGCCGGACTCATCCCAAGTTACATTCTACAGTTTATGAGAAAAGAATGGATCTGCGGAGGAGTCATATTTTAAAGATGGATGGACTTCCTGGGGGCCTGTCACATCTCATTAAACGGGAGAACAATATTGATTTAAAAGCCCTGCTTGTCTCCCGGTGAAGGTCAGGAGTTTCCCTGATTTTTAGTCTGGCGACACATCAAGCATTTGGTATCGAGAAAGAGTCACATGCTGTGTACCTGCTGCAGCATCTCCTCTGTGGATTCGAGCTTGTGCTGATGCTCCACCAGAGAACTCTGTAGGTCGCTGATCTTCACCCCCTGAGCCTCCACCTGGTCAGTCAGCACACTCACCTGCGTGCGTTTGTGTTGGACAGAAAGTTAGACAGATGACCCCGAAACTTCACAATAAAACCGCTTAGCCATCATCAAGTTTCGTGTTTTTTTTTCTCGCATAATTGCAGCCGAGGCCGAGCGGACATTCTTTAGGCCTCAGACTCTCAGAGTTTCTCACGGTACACAGTAAAGGAGACCATTATGCTTTTTATGCTTTTTTTTTTTTCCTTTGTCTGTACCAACAGAATGTTAACCTATTCTACTAGCAACCCAAAATAAAATAAGGAACCTGAAAATGAGCGTAATACCTTTAATATAAGCTGTTTTCATGTAATTGCTGTGCTCAAATTTTCTACATCTGTGCCAGATCAAACAGTGCAATTACTTCCTTTCAGGAGAACTGAATGATCCTTTGTGCCTCAGTAGGTGCTTGCAACACTTCGGTGGCCTCGGCGATGTCAGCAGAACGCGGGCTAAATGTAAATCTGTAGAGGGGAAAAGTATTAAAGGCCACATAATAGCCGATCACGTGCTAAAAAGCCGGGTCCAAGCAGCCAACTGGAGCAGATTTTTACAAAGGAATGATTTATGTGAGTGAGGCCTGAAGAAACAAACAGTTCACCTGCTCTCTCTCTCTCTCTCTCTCTCTCTCTCTCTCACACACACACACACCTACACGCTGCAGCACATGGCGGTGCTAGCCTCAACCTGTCAGAGATAAGCACTTGTTCAGCACACCTGATAACCGCACACACCTACACGCTTATATGCTCAGGCAAACACAATGGCACAAAACAGGACATTCTGGTGTCGTAACAGCACCAAACCCAGCTTTATAACTGTTGCTTCGCCCATGCAGTTGCAAAAAACACAGCAATTGCGCAACATTTTTACAACACAATGCTCTGATCTACCTTTGCCCTCTCTCATTCCTCTTGCTTCTCCTCTAGCACTGTGATGTGATATGGGCACGGTGTAGAATCAGTTCCCGCTAACAGTGTGGTGTCATGTGTCCTTCTTTTATTTGAGCAGGCTCATATTCAGTGAAATGGTTTCGCCTTCCTGCTTTAGGTTGAACGTGCTGTCATAACAACCTTTTTAAAAGGTCATACGCGAAAAGAGAAACACTCTGAGATTCTGTTGTTTTGTATTTTGTAGTGATTGACTCACCTGCAGAACCAGTGATTCTTTGTCTCCCTCCAGACGTGATAATCGCTGCTGGTAGGACTCACTGTTGCCGGATGAATGGAGGTTTACCTTCAGAACAAAGGTTAGCTATTAATTTCCCTGTTAATGCAGAACAGTTGCCCAGTGGGTCGATGTGAACTTCCTTTCATGAGGTTGCAGCCTCAGATACACACACACACACACACACACACAGAACTCTCAAACTTCCTATTCAGTCAGTGGGACGTGAGCGGAGACGTCTGTAAGAGGTTTACGACTCCTAATCCAGCATTAAACTTGCGTACGACATTTTATACCGGCTGATTAACGGAAAAAAGAGATGTTGGGTGAAGGCTGGGCTTCAGGTCTGCTCATGCAGTCAGAGATGTTACAAAGCCAGGGACGTAAAGTGCGACCAAATGAGCTCAAATTTCTCAGAAATCCAGGCTTTTCGACCACAATCATGGAAACATTATGTAGCCCGGCGTTCATCATCCTGAGCCAGACAGCTCAAGTGGTTTGCAATAATATAAAAATACCATTAAGCCTTTAATGTATATTAGCAGTACAATATTTGAATGTACAGACTGCATGCTTTAAGTATTATCGCAGACGCTCGTTCACTTCTTTTTTTGTGATTAATGTCATTAGATTCCCGCAGAGTACCTCCTCCAGTCCCCTTGATATTTCTCATAGTTCACTATTCAGCAATAATAGACCCTGGTTTACTTTAAAGCAGCATTATGTAACTTTTCCCCCCCTTAAAATAACACCTTCAAAATCATTTTGATGGTAGAGTGTCTTTTAATAGGCTGAATGGTGTCTCTGCCTACACTTGTTTCTACACTATGTAACTTCAGTGAGATGGTAGTCACATACATACATAACATTGTTATGACGTAATGAGTTTTGTTTGTAGTTAGCACCTACATTACGTCTGACAGCTTGTTATGGTCTGACAGTGGTGTTGCACTCAGAAACTGTGGGGGGGGAAGCATATCTCATCAGTCTGTGTGTCTTTTCATATTTTTATATCTTTATCTTATTAAAAAGCACCATGTGTATTTCAGTTTAAAATAAAAGATAAAAACTTTTTCTACTTTAGTACTTACTACAAGACAAACTTGATCCAAAACAATGTCTAGATTATCAGTCATACCTCTGGTATAGGAAAAATCAACTGTTTGTGTGCATATACATTAGCAGGTAATAGCTAACATGAACCTGAGGGCTCAAAACTGTACATAATAATGATTGACAACCTGTGCATGAAAGGGCTTCCTCTATGGATTTAATATTCAGTAAGAATTATAACCTGAAGGAGGCAGTGAGGACTAATGACTTCTTAATGGTAGCAAGATGGTATGTGTTGTCTAATGACTCCCCATAGGTTCAAGTGGCGGGAAATGATCTCCGCTGACATGCACATCCATTAATCTTTTCTCCTCAAACACCTGAACCCTACGACCAGTTTGTGCAGCCAACACTTCGCCCACGTTTCGGTCGAAATATTCAATGTAAGCCTTAAAGGAGCACTGTGTAACTTCAAACTCAGAATTACAATATGAATGAGGTAATAATACAAAGTCAGAAATATGTATTTTTTTCCATAACTGAACAAACAAGCTGTTCTCAGAGGAAAATAAGGTCCCCAGAACACTGTTTGAAGCTAGAAAGGTGGCAGGGTCCGCCACATATAAACAAAGTAAAACAGTATAAATTGTGTTGCCCTTTAAGGTCAGTTTGTTTATTCAGTTTATTCAGTCATGAAAACAAAGATAGTTTGGTATATAGTTGCGTAAGCATAAAAGAAAATCAAGGGAGGTCTTTCTCTTCTGATTAAAATGTCTTCCCCCGAAAAACTACATATTGCTCCTTTAATATGATCAATAACTTTCCCTGTCAACAAGGAGCAGGTATATCAGAGTGCATGTGTTGCATATTCTGCAGAACACGCCTTCAGCTCCCGAACAAAACAAGTCTACCTCCCGAATTATGCACTGTGAGCACTGTAATTATGTTGGGGAAGCGACAAGAGCAAAACACACAGCTCACATCCTTTGTGCGCAGTGTGAAGGTATGAGGAGCAGACATGCGAGTGGAAGGATGTCTTACCTTCCTGAGCCAGGCGAAATGTTTGTAGAAATCAATATCATACTCCATTCTGCAGGCCCATTGTACTGTAGGTCTGGCTCTTAATCTCACTAACAAACTTCAGCCAAGTGCCAAAAATGCATCAAGGGGGATGCACGGATACCAAAAACAAGCCCAAACAACGGCTCTTAACAATGTTGTGCTCTCGATCTCCCCTGAATCCAAGTCTCCTCCTTTCACAGACCCTCCACACTGCAGTCGCAGTGAGAGCAGAGAGGACTTCGGTCCGTGTGGTTTGGAGTCTGGGCAGCTTGAGACTTTCAGAGTCGAGGCGAATAACTCAAAACTATGCCAGTTGGCTGTACTCCGTTTCTTTCTTCTCTCTCGTTCTCTTTCAAACTCCCCCTTTTTTTTCTTTCTCTCCTGCTTTTTTCTCTCAAGCACGCTCAAACTGCTTCAGTATGTGCCACATCTCTGCACCTCATGATCTCTCATCTTTTTCTGTCCTCCCTCTCTGTCTCCTGTGCCTCTCTCTGAGCTCCTGCTCTCGCCCTGTCTGAAGCACTTTCTAATTTTTTTTTTTTTGCGGGGCTTCCTAAAGGGGCACAGGGGAGAGGAAACTTTTTCTGCAGCACATGCTTGTCAGATGTGGTGCTGTAAAGACGATGCAGAAGGGGAGGAGGAGGAGGAGGAGGAGGAGGAGGAGGAGGAGGAGGCCGTGGACGGGGATTGAACTTAAAGTTTAAAGTTTACAATGGCAAATTTAAGGGGAGTACAAGAGGGCGAATGTTTGACTCACCAGACAAACTAACTATCGGTGTGACAGGAGTAATGCCGGGGTGCAGAATGAGGGAAATAAAGGAGAACTGGACGGAGCTGTTTGTGCTCTGAACAGAAGCTCTGGATTTCATTACCGGTGCAGTCGGCAGTAGACGCAGCTTCCAGCTCTCTACTTTTAGCAGGAAAGGAAAAAGCCATCCAGATGTCTGTGACCAGGATCAAAGACCACCACCATATCACGCTACTCATAAAACCCATGGACCCTGTAGCGGTAGACTGAAGTCATATATTCCCTGTTATACTGGATACCTTAGCTCTGGTGTTGGATTTGCATACTGTGTTAGTGGGGGGGTTACATAATGCTTTTGTGGTCTCTCATCCATCTCTGCCGGCACTCACCTCATCTCTCTCCAGCCATTTCACTATAACGTTAGCAGTATCAGGAGAGACTTGTTTCCTGAGAGCCTCCTGTTCTTCCTCGCTCCTCTGGCCCTCCAGCACCGCCCTGAGGGCTTCAGTCAGCTGAAGAGCCTTGAGGGCCGGGTCCACGCGAGGGGGAGGGTCAGCACAGTCCGAGGACTGGCAGTCCTGGCCGCCTAAGCGCATGAGAGCAGCGAAGAGCCCTTCGCCCACCTTGCCTAAAAGAGAGACAAGGAACAGGAAATCAACAGAGAGCTTGATAGCTCCAGCATCACTACTGAGTGTGCAACTGATTCATAGATGTCTGGCAGGTGTTGTTGAATTTCAGCTCGCTTGACCATTCAGGACAGATGAAGAAGACTCAGAGACACAGCTGACTTAAGTTGAAGTAGTTTATACAAACTTGATCAAGGAGGAACAACATCGCAACACATCTGTGTGCACAGTGTAATGCCAAGTCATTCCTCCCGAACCTTCTCCAGTTTCAGGTTATATCTACAGCTCAGAGAGCATCCCTCCCATACATGGTTGTCTGTTTAACAACAAGGAAGGGACAAGTTTAATGCAGAGCTTCTCACCTCTGGCCAAGTGATAAGATAGAAAGAAAACGAGTAGAAGACATTAAGTCTGCTACCATAGATAGATCGAAAGGCCGTCCTTCGAGTTTACACAAAACAATCAGCTTTGGTTTGTTTTGGTTTGTCATGTATCTATCTGTAGACAGAAGCTCTATAGTAGCTCGGAATGGCTAAGTTGTAAAGACCGTGAGATATAAACTCATAGAGCAGACGCCATTGTGCCCTTATACAGACCTTAAAGTTTGCACATGGTACGTATGACATCGACATACTATGGTATGAAGACAGAATGTCCTGGGAGAGTCATGTTTTTCTCCCACAGTAGGCTGCTGTGTTATGACAGTAGTTCCTGGGATGACCTCTTGGGGGCACCATTGTGCTCCCATGCGGCTCACTGGATGGAAATAGCATCAAATGGCAGTTTGGTTCGCTCCACAAATTAAAGGTTCAACTTGTAGGTTACTGTAATGATCACGTCCAAGCTGCAGAAAGTCATTTTCATGCATGCGATCTGAAGCTGAATCAGAGGTACAGTAAGGACAGAACTGGGACAAATGCAACGATTTGTCATGCAAGTCATATATATTTTCAGCGACAGAGTGATAATTAGTTGTTATATGTGGTGTGGTTTGTCTTTACAGGGTGCTAATTGCTGGAAGTCAACCCTATTAATAGAACTGTGTCTTCCAAGCATGTGCAAGTGAAGGTTGTGACAAAGAGCGCTCACCAAAATGTGTCACCCCTGCTAGAAAATACAGAGGGGGAGATACTGGTAAGTCATTTTGAGTCCGTGCAATTAGTGCACTGTGAGAGACACAAGATCAAGGAGAAGCCAAACAAGTAAAAAAGCGTATAATTGAGTGTGTGTCCGATTGAGTGAAGGAGAATAAAGAGACAAGAGATTATAGAAAAGTTCTGTTCTGATCAAAAACTTCTATTTCAGTCAAACGTCTCGACAACAGCTTTATTAACTCTCTTCTTGTCTGGCTCTTGTTTCTAACTTACCCGTCACAATTTAAAAATCCTAACCCTTCTTGTGCACTATACAGACTACTGTATGTTTGGGGAAAATCATGTGACCAGTGCCGGTTTTATAGAGGCCTGCAATTACAAACTGGGCAGCCTATCGATAAACGTAAACAGAAAGTCTTACCAGCAATAATGTCATCCATTTGCTCCAAGGCAGCCTCCAACACGTGGCTGGCATTCGACGCCATGGCACGGACCGTCTCGTGAAGCAGCACCCGTAGATCCTCATTCACTGGACTGTAGGAGAGTGTTAGCTGGTGGAGTGAGAGCCTCAACAGAAGCACACAGAGCGTCGCAGTCTACTCCCCTCCCTTGTCACACTTAGATCTTTTTTACAGCGAAGCTCCAACAGCTGTCCTGACATCTGACTGACATCCAAGTAAATAACCTCCTGAATGTGGCTTTTTTGGCTTTAAACTCTCCTCTCATTTTGTGGCCGGGGACTTACCCATTGTCAGCGCCGTTATCCACATGAGGGCCAAAGCTCATATTTAAAATAGTTTGCTTCCTTTTTGTTTTCATTGTTTGTTTGTATATATATATATTCTCACTGCAGACCAGCTACACTGGGGAATCAAGTTTGACCAGTTACTGTGAAGAAAAAAAGCAGAAGAAGCAACAAGTCTTTAGATTTAGCTCAAACCCAGCTGTTTTGGTGGATTCACAGAGGTCACATCAGCACATTGGACCAAGGTAACCGGATTTTGATTGACGATGATGACAGAGGGCACACTGTTATAATGACCAGTGCACAATGAAGCTGGAAAAAGCAGGAGGTGACTGAGCAGTCGCACCCATAAGAGCTCGGCACTCGGTAATAACTCATCCATTGATTTGATATTAGAGTCAGCGTTTGGACTTGCGCAACATAAATGCAACCCTGATGCACAGCACATCCTGTCACTTAGTAAACTGCCATGTTCTATTGCTTCTCTGTTGCAACAAAACAGCATTATATTGAGATGAGCCATTGAAACAATGTGTATGTAATCACACATATTCATGATTAAATCTAACTAAGTACATTTAATTAAAGGGACTTGAGGCAGGATTTGTGAAAAAATAAACATGCATTTTAAGTTTTTAAATGCTAATGGGTGATGAAGCGTTCAAAACCAAAAAGAATGAGTCCACCCACATGTCTCTCCGTTGCCTTGAACAAGCTGTGTGCTGCATGATGTACTGCAATTCGGGCCCGAATTTCCCGCGCAGTCCTGCGGATGTGACGTCAGATGACGCCGAATGCGAGTCCTCGACGGCTTGGATACAGGAAGAAGACAAGCGCGGTGGACCCAAACTAGTGTTAGGGTAGTAATGGATTCTGCTACGGCTATCAAATGACCGACCACCACACAAAGTCCACTAAAAAGCCGTTTAAAGAAGAAAACGAAGGTTTTATCAGCGGCAAGTCGTGAGTCGAAACCAAAGTTACGACTAAAGACGAGCCGGCACCAGAACAAACATCGGGTACGCGGTCGACTCATGGAGGCAGCTTCAACTTGATTTGGGACTGAAAACAGATGCTGACATGGCTCATTTCCTAGTGACCAGGTAAGAAAACATTACAGGTCATGTTTAGAGCTTGATTTGAAAATCATATGAGATCACCGAGGACTCGGAGTGACCTATCGTGCAAAGTAGCGTTAGCTGCTAACATGTAGCTTAGTCCACCGCTGTGTAACACTGAATACAGACTGCGCATTTTCCACGGTCCTTTAGTCTGAAACCGAATAGTTAGAAATATATGGGACCGAAATCCCAACCTGTTAAACTGGAGGTGACGTTAGCAGCTGGCTGTTTGTTTGTGTCTGTGTAGTAGCATTAGCTGCTAACACACAGCAGTCCCGTATCAGAGACGATGTTTTTGTCCTCCAATATGTCGTCTTTGCTTTCGCCTGTGCCTTTCAGACTCGCCACGCTTGTGTGTTGCTACACACAGCGAGCCGGCTTCCCAGCTGCTTCATGTGTGTAATTTACCTTTTCTTGTACTTTTGTTACTAATATCAGATACCTCAAGAGTTTTACAAAAGTACTATTCATATGGGTGACCTTCACTTTTACAGCGAGTAATATTTTAGTACAACAACTTAAGTTTTACTCAAGTATGACTTCTTGGTACTATTTCAAACACACTAAAAAGTCATGTGGATCTGATATGAAAAAAACATAATGCTACTTCAGGAACCAGGGGCGATCCAGGCACTCAAGAAGACATATCAGATGAGGAAGGAAATATTGAAAAGCCTTTATTATGGTGACTGAATCGTTAAAAGGCCAGTTATTAAAAAAAGCTAACATGGGGCGTTAGGGTTTTTTTTTTAGAGCCCTGATAATATTCCCTCACTCATCTGATACTGTTCTTATATTTGGAGGATTGCCTTCGGCTTTTGAAGTACTCTTGTTCCAATTTTCCAAGAGCACTCGACACAATTTTTTTATCTACATTGCTGTCATGGTCCTGTCATTTTCTTTCTGCTTTAATTTGGCGTTTTCTGGGCTTTGTGTCTTCTGTTCTGTTACCCTCCTGTGCTCCTCCTCAGTCTGCTTCCCCTCCACACCTGCACTGCATCACCTTCATCAGCTCCTTCCCTGCTCTCTTGTGTCCCCTGTACTCATTACCCCCACCTGCGTTCCTCCCCCCTCTCTCCACCTGTACCTCATGTCCTCGTTAGCTGAGTTTGTATTTCGGTCCAGTCTTTGTCGAGTCTATTGTGTTTGCCTGCTGCTCTGTTCAGTCAGCTGTTCCTGTTGTTAATTGTAGTTTCTTATTTAGTCTGAGTAGTTTACTTGACTGGTTTAACTGGTTAAGCACCTTTTATTACCTTCTATGTATTACATTACCTTTCATGTCTTGTTTCAGTTCAAAAACGGTGCCGTGTTATATACAGTTTGGCCAACAGGGTGCATCAGTGGTCAAGAAAAAAAGGAACATACCTTCATACAGATCTGGATCATGCAATAAGATCACTTCTAAAAATAAAATTAGCTTCTGAAACGATTAATAATGCAGTGTCTTGATGTCAGATCTTTATGGAGAATGTGCATGTATTTGAAAAGCACCAGCTAGAAAAGATATGGTTTACATATATTCAAACATGTCAACTTCATAGGTGTTTATTATCTATTCATCTCTCAAACTACAAAACCAGTCCATTTGGCCATGTTTTGGGTAAATGGCATGTAAAAGTACCTGTGCACTGAACAGTGTTTTGTCATTTGATGACACTGCAGTGCTACTTAGTGTTTAAATTCCCAGGGCACATACAGATGTCAGAGGGTAGGAGGTCAGAGTCCGGCTCTGTGGTTCGTAAAACTAAAAAACCCTGGTCACTCCTCGTCAAACGCAGACATCGCCATCCAAATCCAGAGAGACAGGAGACGTGTTTGCACCCTGGCATTTGGATTATGAGACAGCTGTTCCTCACGAACCTGTTCTGAGTACAAAGACTTAAAAATAAACTGTTTCAAAGTTCTGAAAAAGCTTCATGGCTTTGCCAAAGAATGAAAAGCTTTGTTTTCTATTGATGCAGGATTAAAGTATCACTTGTTGAGTTTTCTAATAAGATCTTACATCTGTAAGAGTCACTAAAGCACATATACTTTTTTTTTTACAATTGATCTTGATATCACATGTTATAAACTGTAAGTTCTAACATTAATCAAATTCATACAGCGGTTTTTGATGATTTTGAATAGTGTATCATAGGTGGACTGTAAGAAAAAGGTTATGTTTATATTTTAGCTATGCTGTTTTTAAGTGCTAGAACATGGAAATATTTTTTTGTTATTTATATCAGGGGATTCCTTGTAAACATATGTGCTTAGTGTCATGTAAGCAGGGATAGAACATCAAGGTGGTGGCGGACCAGGCTGAGATGTAACCTTGCATTAGGGATGGGCGATATGGACTAAAAAATGTATCCCGATAATTTCTGGTATTTATCACGGTAACGATAAAAATGGCGATAAATAAACACCAATTCAGCCTAATCATTTTGACTATAAATCTATCACCAAAATAATAATAAAGGCTACTAAACTACATCAATTAAGTTCAAGCAGTATACCTGTACTGCAAAAATGTTTGTTGTTTTTCATTCGTTCATTTGTTAGGGCTGTCATTTTTTATTCGAAATTTCGTTCGAAAGTGGGGGGGGGAGGGTTCTTATTCGAATGTAATGACCTGTTCGAAATCAAAATGTACAGTCTATTAGACCGTTTGAAGTAGTTTGCCTTGTGATCCAGCAGAGGGCGCTCTAAAACTTCACTATCAGCTTGACCTACTGCACGCGCTATTGACCCTTGACCTATCAATTCAGCTAGCGTTAGCTTATGTTGTTTGCTACGAAAATGCAACACAAGCGAGCAAAGCCGTCCTGAGCGGCGAACGACAACAAATCTGACCTCACCTGCTAGCTTGCCACCCACGTGAGGCAGCGGAGATTGAGATTGAAAAAAAAAAAAAAGAGGCAGCGGAGATTGAGGCAACACAGACGAGCGGAGCTGCCGAGCAAAGTCAAGTGTACAACCTCGTCTGTGTGCTGCATGAATGTGATGTTAGACGGACTGTGAAGTTAATAAAATAATAATGTCGTGCGGTGTCCAGATAATGGAGGTGGAGCCTTGTTGAGGAACGCGCTCCTCGCTGCCTGGCGTATCTGCTCCGCCTTCCGCCATTGGTGTCAATATTCCATACGTGTTGGGCTGCGAGTGTGTCGCACGCTTACATACGGGAATTTATCGTTTTTTATCGTGGGATGACATATTCTCACCGTGGGGAATGTTTTTGACGATATATCGTAAACGATAACATATCGCACATTCCTACCTTGCATAACAATTACTTGGTGTAAATAAACCCTTGTTGAACATTCTCCCTGTCTCCTGGACTTGTGAGTACATTGGGTTTACACAAGAACATTGGATTTAATCCAGTGGAAACACAGAACTAAGATACTTTGCAGACACAGTGGCCTAGGAACTTAGTGTTTTAATACAGTCAACGTCAGATATTACTGATGTTGTTAATCTTTTTTTCTTTTTCCTAATCTATCAGCTCTTTAGTTTTAGAGTTAGAGTTTTAGCAACTCGAATGTATCTATATCGCGCCAGCAGAGCAAAAACTGAACCTGAGTTTGTGTGCTCGTGTGTGCCAGTGAATGTCAGAAAGAGAGAAGGTGAGACAGATAGCAACCTGAGGCAAAGTGGTCAGGTGCGTTTTTTTTGGAAATGCCAAGAAATGTGGGGTTGTTTGTTCCCGTTCTCCACAGAACTGTGACTTGATTTCAGCCTGAGTGACCGCAGGGTGTTTCACAGTGACGTGTTCTATCCCCTTCTCTAGGAACCATTAGCTTAATTGAAAAGACGTATCTCTTTGTGTTGTGCTATTAGCATGAAGACTTAAATACAAGTGTAATTCAAAACAAAATATATAAATTCTCATTATGTGGAAAATTATAACCTCGGTGCATACTTATTATGTCTATATTTGTATTGCAGAGTTTACACTGAGAAGCACTGACCTTGGTCTCAGCAGTGTGTTCAGGCTAATGTAGTTTCCACAGAGTGGACAATCGATCGTTTCGAAGATGAGCCACTAAGCCATGGTCAGTTTAAGGACTGCTGTGAGCAGATCCTGTCCCAGCTGGGCGAGGGGGGGATGCACAGTATGGGAGGATACACAAGTACCTTGTTTGTATTCATCACAGTCACACAACACCAGCACCCCTGCAAGATACGAGAAAATGGAAAAGACAGCTCTTCCTGAGGATGAGATCGAGATGTTCTCCCTCTTCTATCTTTTTGTTCTTTATCCCTTTTATGTTTCTTTGTTTCTTCTTTGTCTCTTTCAGTTGATTACTATGCAGCAATGCAGCCAGGATTAAGTAAAAGGATTAGGGTCAGGAACTGTGATGCCTCCCTAATTGTAGTTTCCATGTATTGGTGGCTGGTGTACAGCGGTTGGGGTAAAGGGCCTTGCTCAAGGGCAAGAACCCCTCCCACTTTCTCCCTCCAAATTTTACGTGCCAGGTGGGGGATTTGTACCGGCTACCTTCTGGTCACAAGCTTAAATCACTAACCATAGGCTACCTAACAAAAACCTGTTTACTGGCAATGGTTTATAATAGACCATGGAAAACATTAAGCTCATGATGGAAGTGTATCCAACAGCTGAAGACCTAATTTGTTGCTAGAGTTTCCTCCTAATAAATCATTCCACCACAAATGGCCTTTTAAATGGTGCAATATGTAAGTTTTAGTTGAAAAAAAAACAAAAAACTACAATTATCAACAGAATGTGAAGAAACAATTCGGACATTATGCCATTTATGTATAGTAAGATCTACTGAAGTTAGCATGCTCAACAGCTAGCCCAAACCTGTACCCATTCCAAAGACCAGCACCTGGTCCCCAAACTCCCTGTCTGGACCAACCGCTGGCTGCCTGGCTAACTGAGCTAACTAGCAAATGGCAGCTACAAAATTTAGCATTTACTCTAGTGATATGATATGTGTGTTTTAAATATGAATTTGGTGGCAAAATCTTACATATTGCATCTTTAATATAGATATTCTATAATGGGAGGAGCTGCAACGCAAGCTATTTCCCCTCAGGATCAATAAAGTATCTCTGATTCTGATTTAAACCAATGTGCAGAGGTGATGCAAACTATACACCATACAGTCTGCAGTCTCCGTGTAGCATGTTGTTCTGTCGGTGCTGCAATTCATTTATATTCATTAATGTTAAAAGTAGCTGAAAATGTTGGACTACCTCAGTTTATTTGCGAGCATCAACACTGAAACACATAGCCTCAGGGGCCACACATCAGGAAATATACTGCCCGTCTCCTGCCTAACATTTACACCTTAGAGAACATATGTTTCTGCAATATAGTAAGATAAGCCTGCATGAGGAAATAATATGTAACATGAGATATGGATTGTATCACGTATGCCAGGTCAGACAGTGTAAATAATGTATGTGCTCGCAGTCACCGCTCTACAAAAGTAATTAGACATCAGCCTAATTAGACCAGCATACCACAACACGGCGCTGAAATGCAAAACACTACAAGTGTGAATAACGAGACACTCCAAACCTCATCGAAATGTAAAAGAGTAAAGGAGGCCACACAGGCACGCAGCCCAGAGTGTGATAAACTATCGGCTCTATTAAAGATATAATTTGAAGTTTGCAGTTAATCACATCATTGAGGGGAGTTGACATTGAACCTTTGCTTTTGATTTCTTATGCATGTGCAAAACATCTCATCCATTTCAAAAGCTTTGGAAAAAAGGCAGACAGTTGAAAGATTAGCTTTCCTCTTAGAACTCTGCATAATTTAATTAGGAGGGCAATTCAATTCTGTAATATCTTTGCTTTTGTTCTGATGACTGAACTGTTTTATTCATGCAGTCCCCTTTTGTTTGTCGTTGTCTGCAATCCGGAGGGTTGAACAGTTGCATTAACAATGTTGGTCCAATCTCTACAATAGCACCTGTGGCATTACCAGAGACACAGGCCAGCTCAGGAATGTTTATGTTGTACGCCCAAAGAGCTTTTCTAGAGATAGGCGTGACATGGTTTGGACAATAATCTGCAACACAAAGACAATTGTTTTTGCCTGAATAAAGGTAGATTTCTAAATACATTTGAAAGTTGTGGAAATTCACAACTAAAGGTGATAAGGATGCGAAGACTGGCCAACAGATGGAGGCGTCTGCAGCAGCAGCTAGCTGCAAGCTAACCTGCTCTCGGTCCTGGGCCCAGAAACTGAACAAAACCTTTCGCTAACATCTGTTGATCTACAGCCTCATTTTACAGATCCACTTATCCTTTATTATATATGCTATTGTTACGGTAGATACAGACCTATTTAAAAATGCATTCACACATCTTTACCATTAAAAGTTTCAATAAAGTTGCAATTAATCGGATTATATGCACAAGGAAATACCTGTAATAGTGCTCTGCTTGCTGAAAGTTCTTTCCTTCTCTGAAAAATGACACACTTGATCTACTGTGTATTTCAATAACAATCTTGATTTGGTTAAGAATGTTTAATCACTTGCCCAGTTCTACTGCGAAGAGATTTATTTGTTTCCCATGCCTAAGTAGATATTTCATAATTGTAATGGCAATTTAGTGTAATGTAGGCCAGATAGTATCCCTCCGAACAAAGCTCACCTTCTCACACCTATGCCAAAATTACTGTAGATCAGCAGCTAGAGCAGGTTGTCCAACAATTGGAAGTCCACTGGCTTGATTCTCTGGATCCCCTGGCTGCCTGACGAAGCATTCTTGAGGAACATACTGAACCCCAAATTGCTCCTGAGGAGCAGGCTGGTACCTTGCATGGCAGTGTATGAATGTGTGTGTGAATGGGTAAATGTGACAAGTGTTGTAAAGCACTTCGACTGAAAAAAAAGCCATAGAAATGCAAGTAAATTTACCATTCCATTTGTTGAACGAAATTGTGTTTATTCTACATAATCGACTTTAAACCTTATCTATGTTTATTTAATTCAATGCAACCATATTATTTGCATGACCAAGATTATTTTAAATGGAGAGAAGAGGCAAGTCTGGTTACCTCCAGAGGTAACAAAATTTGCCCACCAGCATTTAGTGTATAAATCGAAACATTATGGCTTTACATTGGGTATTCTTGGCAAGGAACCTGTAAATCTCCTGATTTTTCCATTAGTAACCTGGCACCCCAAAAGTGAGGATGGCAGGACATTACTGCACCTGTCCAAGACACACGCATACCCAGAACACACTGATAGAGAGTGTAATTTGTTTGGAATAACAGAGCATTCAAGAGATCGACTTTCTTCATGTGTGCATTCCCAGTGTGCTGCCATACCCAGACTCAAATGGGAAAAATTCAACTACCACCTGATACCAATACAAATAAAACAGACAGGCTGGCAGTGGCACATCATCAAGACCTGTTTATAAGGTAGTTCAAATGTAGCAGGACACTGTTCAGTTAGGTGAGGCTGTATAATCTATGAGTTTATGTGTAAATTTGTAATCATTGTTGCCTCCCATAAGGTTGATTAGGCTCATTTTTAATTTCTGATCCGATACTTAAGGAAATTTAAGGCACAACTGTGCAGAGTTACAGTGACTAAGCCCATTAAGCCCTTTCAGATGGCTTCACAGAAGTAGAATTATGAGTCAGTATCGTTCTCATACTATGTGAGAGACTCATCTGTGAAAATAGTGGGTTTTTATAAAATTAGGAATAGTAGAAACAACCATTTGGGCCATTGTGATTTCTCAAGCGTAATATCCGATGCTTGTGTGGAGATACGTAGAGGTATTGATGCTTGGTGCTCACACACAGTCAGATTGATGGACAGTGTTGTGAAAATGCCGACCATATTACCATCGCCATCTTGTTGCAGCAGTTTACATTTAGTAGGGTTTATAGCCTAAATAACTGTATATATTTCAGACTGCATTATATTATTGTAGGAGCCCATGCCCATGCGTCTCTCGATTTCACAAAATCTTGTGTCTAATTACTAATGACTTCTTTCATTCCCAAGCTTCAGGAGAGGCGCCTCGCAGTCTCATCCCTACATCTGGCTAAAGGAGGACGATGTTGTGCTTGCAATAAAACCTTCAAGACAAACGCTGTCTTAGTTATTTACGATGATGAACTGATGGTGAACTAACATCAGTTGTACCCCCATTTTCCTTTAAGACACCCTCCATCCTCTCAGGAATCCACTTTCAGAGCTCCAACAGGACAGATGATCTGTTTCTTCAAAAGATGTCATGATTAACCTATCTGCAATTGTAAATCACGAAAGGACGAATGTTCTTCCTCTCGTCTTGCTTCGACAGGGAGATGGTGTATCTGGATTCTTCCTTCCCCCATTGTCAAGTCATTATTTACGACATGCTTTTCTGTGTTCTGTGTGTTAAAGGGTGAGACTTGGATGGATCAAACTTTAAGGAGAACTTTTTGTTTAAGACTTATTATTTGCCACTAAATGTTCCTAACATGTTTGTGTTAATAGGTATTGATGTTGAACAGGAAAGATATGTATTCGTCCTCCGTTCTACTGCATATTCACATGTTTTATTTTAATCACGATATCTCTTTCTTAAACTTTAAATGATTTCGTCCCTACCATGTTATTTCACGTAGGCATAATCCACATATTAAGCCATGGTGAAATTCTGGGAAAGGTGAAACACGATCTTGAAACATTAAACTATAGTTTCTTTAAATTAAGTTTTGTAAGTTAGACTTAGGCTACAATATGGTCTAAGGCGTGAACCTATCACTCCTCCCCTCCAGGGAGCCTAATAAAATAGAGAGACATGTTCACTCTCGCTCGCTCTTACTCTTCCAAAAACTCTTCTTGCTCTCAGGCTCTAGCCTCAGCTCGCGCTCTGGCGCTTGCCAGCGCTCTTGCCAACACTCTTCTCTTTTCTTTTTTGTTAAGTTTTTACTTTTATTTTACTTTGACTATTGCGACACAGCGATCTCCACAGAAAACAACCACGTGTTGATTTTTCCTCAATTCTTTTAAGTATTTTTACTTTTAAAACTCTAGCAGAACGAAGTTCTGTTTGTTTTGATTTTGTTTAATATATATCGTTAAGTATCACTGCCTGATTCAGAGGAAGTGAATTGAATTTAATTCATCCTCTACTGAGTAACGCTACAGAGAAGGTCCGCCAGACCAGCGTTTTATCCTCCAGTCATCTTAATCAAGAAGTTGACTTAGTTCAAATCAGACCTTAAGACCACCACTCGAAGAAATGAAGATCTTTATTAAGACGTTGCAGAAACTGACTGCTTCAGAAACCGTGCAAAAAGGTTTCCAACGAAAGAGACATTGTTGCCAAGCCGAGACCGGCTTTGACCCCCAACGCTCTCAAGCGGACATCCCGCTGGGCCGTGGACCAAGAGTGTCATCAGCTGAGTACCGGACGAGCCGCGACTTCCCTCGGGTTACTGGACCGACACTGCAGACCGCAGTCGAGCAAAGAGCACCCGAGGAGACCAAGGCCCGGACGTCCTGACTCCCTGACTCCCAGGCTGAACATCTCCATACAGCTGGATTCACACACGTGAGATATGAGTTGGTGTCCTAGGTTCTGATCTTATATCTTTTGATCTTAAAAGAAATTCCGTTAGGGTCTCGTTAGTAAAAATTACTCTCGTAATATTTAAAGACTTTCACCCGACCCGCAATTTCACCATCTGCACATTAGTCACATTTTCTATTTTCTATTTTCTGTTATTGTTCGTCTAAATTACCATTTCATTTATTTACCCTGAACTATTAGTTAATAAACATATATAATTGTATGTCGTTGTCTGTGCAAGTTTAATTTAAAGGTGGAGAACCATGGAACTGTGAAAAAGAACTTACTGCTTAGAACATGAGATTGAATTGAATTATGAATTATGAATTATGAAATATGAAATATGAAATAGAATATGTCAATTTAACTTGATTAGGACTGTTATAAACTAAACGTTCAGTCCAGATTTGAGTAATTTCCTCCGGGTTATTCAAAAAGATCAAACAACGGAGGTGGTGCCCCTTTTACGAGTGTATAATTGATCCGAGTGATTAATTACGTTTTATTAAAGTAGTGTTTCTCCTACATTATGAAAAATAAATAATCTTGAACCTTGTAAATATCCCACAGATAATTATATCATAAGGGAAGATTGTTAGTGACAAGGGTGCTTCCACCTTTTTCCAGTTACCATCACTCTGCCTGGATCACAAGATGTACAGCCTACCAGAAATGTGTCATACACAGCACCCACGAACAAGACCTTAACAAGCAGCCCACACACCCCTGTCTCTGCAGTGACAACCCCCACCCACCCACCCTCTCCTTCTTCTCTTTTAGATGATATTCCGTCACGATACACACACACAGGGGAAGGTACAATCTGGGACACAGTGGCCCTCATTTATCAATCCAACGCAGAAACCAGCGCAGATCCGAGCGCAGAAATCATCTTACGACAGGGTTCACGTGTGATTCATGAAACGTTCGTATCTCGCCGATCACAGCGTAAGAATGATCGGGCGTTGATAAATGCGGCGGCTGAAAACAATCGTCATTTAAATACCACGCCCTTAAATATTCTCAGTTTAGAGGCCTCGCCCCTAGAGTTTACGACATGGAGATGCGTAATACGTCCAAGAAGAGGAACTTCTCCGACCTGAATGCTTGAAGCATTTTGGCTGTTTAGCCTATATTTAAATAAATAAGGGTTATTTTACGGTTGCAGTCAAGTTTCTGTCGTGCGCTCGTTTATTTCTTTATTTAAATGATGTTCCAGATCATTCGGAGCCTGGCACGAGTGGCGTTGTTCAGGCTGGAGTCAGTCCCACAGAGCCAGTCAAATGCGAGCTGTGCGTGCGGGCGCATGTCCTCCGCTGCCCGTGTAGGTACACCACCACAACCCTGGATCCTGACAACAGAGGTCTTGGAAAAACAAACCGAAATGTGTCGGTCAATGGCGGAGAGAAATCGCTCACTTAGGCCTATAGCAATAAACGACACTTTAAAAGAGAAACGAAAACCCGAAACGCGCATCACATGAATAAAATGTTTGACTAAAAATTGTGCATTGTCTGTTTCCCTGTATTGAATAGTTGCCAAACATAAGTATTTAACACTTAACATTTTAGAAGCGATGAATGAGGTCCTGTCTCCCTCATGCAGCCTCCAGTTGGGGCTCTGCTGACCAGGCTCTCTGGGCAGAGGTTCATCTGGATGCACCGGGACATCAAACGGCTCCCTGTTTTGCGCAGTAATGTGCAGAACCCCACTGGCTAAAATGATGTTGCAAACTTTCTCTGGCGTGTACAACAGGGTTCCCCCCGTGGATCCTGGACAGAGCCATCTGCCCTTAAGCAACCCGATGCAGCGCTCCAACGTGGCCCGTGTGCGTAAATGCGCATGGTTGAATCTGCGCTCCTGCTCTGTTGCAGGGTTTGCCGGTGGAGTTACCTGTTATTCCTTGAGGGGATAACCTTTGTCACCGAGCACATGAATCATTGCATGTATTGCTTGTAATTATGTCCTGCCTCAAAATCTTTCTCAAAATGAAAGAGAAATTAATGTTACAGCAACAAACGGTTAACCCCGTTAATTGCAAACTATTTGAAACTAGTAGGCTACCTTTAATGTCAGGGATATATGGTCTAATAACAATTCTCGGACTCCGCCAGATTTACTATGCTGCACCGCAAATCAACACGACTTGAAAACTTGCGTACACGAGCTGAGACCTGACGTGAGATTTGATCGTAGCCTCCGCTCACGTCCAAATTGATAAATGCCGAACTTTGCGTGGAAATGACCGTACGCCCAGTTTTCTGTCGTACGCTCGTTTGATAAATGAGGGCCAGTGAGTGGACAAGGTCATGGGAATTAACCAGATGGCAGCGGCTGAAGGCTGCCATCATGAAGGCACTATGGGAGACCCTTGACATTAATACTAAGTAGACCTGCATTATTCATCTGAGGCCACAACATTATACTGTACATAGATGGCAGCCTTCACTGAAAACTTCTGAGGTGACAGAGAGAGATTGCAACGGCTTTCTGGGTGGATGTCAACAGTTTTTACCACGTGGCAAACTATGTCGACAAATTGTGAAGTAGTAGGTTTTATTAGATGGGAGGGGTGAGAGGGTCGCAATACTGAATGCAATTTGTTGCGAAATGCTCAGCTGGGAGACTCCTCAATTCTTCCCTCGCACTCTGCTTCATTAAATAGGTTTGTTTTGTACCGATTCTCCGATGTAGTGTAAAGGAACTTGAACTGAATTTCCTTTTGCAACCTGGTTTTGTTTGATGGTGCCCGCGGTGTCACCAGTTTACCTAGTGAGTTGCATGTGCATAATATGCTTCTATCTGATATTTAACATTAGCTACTATTTATTTACAGTGAATAAATAACGAAAGCAAGGCCCCAAGATTTTAAGTGGCCCCTTCTGGCCCCCCCAATAAAACATTTCTGGGATAGGTCCTCCTAAATCCTACACACTGGACCATGGAAATGATGAGATGGTGACATAAGCCAAGAAAGAAAATGTACATAAAATGTAGATATTTAAGTTAGTTAACTGGTCAGAGTTCCTGAGCAATCCTCTGAAATATTCAAATCATATGGAAGTCACACAATATTATACATTTAGTTCATGCATAGATATAGTAGATTAGTACAAGTCATTATCAGATTCAACTCTTTTATCCGACCAAGATATATTATCTGATATGAAGTGCTGTGCGTTACATTGTTCCTTTTGGTCCTCCTTTCTTTCTCTTTCATCTTAACCTAGAAACATATCATATAAGGGATATATGTCTCATAATCTTGGTCTTGATTATATCTATTTATATAAATATATATACTGTATACATTATCCCCTACTAGCCTGGAAAAGATCTAGAAATTCACTTGTTTTATTCACAGTTCTTTTCACTTGGTCTTTCTCCACGAATAATACAAATGTGACCTTCGATTGCGATCTATCAGTACGTAACTCCAAACTTAATTTGAAATCGCAGAGCGGCTGGGATTTCGTTGACGAAAGTAGTAATGTAATGTAAGTGGAAAAGCGCTTTAACGATTTGAAAGTCTCTCCCTTCTGGTTGTACTGAAAATACAATTGCTCCGAAAATTGTGTTTACTGCACCTTTGAACGCTCCATTTAAAAAACAGCACTTGCTATACCGAATGTAGCCTGAAGGACATAGGGCTGTGCATGTAATAATAAATGAAAGACATTTTATTGCAGTTACAACATTTTATTGTAACTTTAATTCACCGCCAGGCCCGGCCCTCTCACCAACACACAAGGCAAATAGAACAGCAGAAGCCTCAATGTAACATCACTGTAGGCACAGTAGAGAGAAGTGCTGGTCGTAAGCAATTTATGCAAACAAAATGAGACATGAGTATGAAAGGACCTGGCTGTTCTTAAAAGGAATGAAAAGTGGGGGGAGACATATTAAACAGGATTATTAAGTTCTGCGTGACTGCAACTACTTCTCCTACTCTCCCAGTGAGTCACAGCAAGCCCCTGGATGTAAATGGATTAGATAAAACTTGAAAATCACTTCCTGTTTATGTGACAAACTGAGCCATAGAACTCGCTGCACCCATCCGTCAGCGTCTGGAGGGTCATTTTGAAATCCCACAGTTTAATGCTCAGCAACAAATTGCCAACACATTTGAGCGCTTCTGCTTCCAATCCTGTGCCTGTTTTAAAAAATTAAATTGATTGCTCACTGCAAAGGAACCATTGCAAATGTGTGCTGTGATAATGTATTCCCAAGTTATTTATTTTTTTCTTCGCCCAAACTGCTTTAAAGTAGCTGCTAATTTGGCAAAGTTTCATTTCAGAGCTGTGCCCACAGGCAAACATAATCTGCTCACATAAGCTGCATTTCTTGCCTTTTTCAGAAGTCTACTAGGCTGCCTCTTTATGGATTTTTATTTCTAATACACTTATCTTTTACAGTGATAGAACCGACATGCTGCGAACATAAATTACAACTTTTTTCACGATATAATTGTTTTTCCAAAGTCTTTTCAAGATTTTAATTTCATATTTTATTGTTTCACAGACTTTTCTAGTTGTCCACCATGTAGAACCAGGAGAATCAGACAGTGTGTTTTCTTATTTCCTGAATTTAAGTAAAACAAACACACAAAAAAAAATCAAACAAAAAATTTACTGCACAATTAAATTGTTATTCAGACAAAAACTGAACTGGTTGGAGATCAACAATGGTTGTTTTTTTTGTTTGTTTTTTTAATGGAATAATATTTATTGATAACATTTAACATATTTTGCATACAGATACTTTGTTTAGAAATTAACCGTCACTACACGTCAACCGACAGAACGACACATCGTATTCCCAAAAGTAGAAACGGAAACGAACAAACGAGGAGAAGATATCCCATCGAATCATGACCTCATGCACCAATTCACCACCAAAATTAAAAACAGTATGGCAGTTCAACTGGTTGTAAGTACATTGTGCAAATACAGACTCACCTCATTAAAACAAGTAACAAGACTATGTAAAAAACAGTAACTACTGTATAAACCCAGGAACAGCACAGACCTAAAATGTCTGCACACGCCTGTTGCTTTTCTCTTGGGATATTATAGAAAAGAAAACATCCATCTTTGTGGTCATTCAACATGCAACTGATCCTGCCGAGCAAAGCTCAGTTCTTGTCTCTCCCTCTTCTATAGAATTGTATCGACATTTTCTTCTTTCAGGACCGTATGCGTACAGCACTCAGCAGCACTACTCCAAAGGTCCAAAGGTAACTGCCGAGGCTTCAGGCTGATTGGGGCCTTTGTGTGAATTGTTGCTCAAGGCTACGGAGAAGGAGGCGTCTTCAGAGAATTGCAGGATCCTCCCTGGCTACTACCTGTGGTCCCTTGGTACTGCAAAGGAGAGTCAAGCAGAGAATATGTCACAGCAGTTTATACAAATGTTAATAGTCATGAGTGAACACGTAGAACTTATATCGTCCAGTGTTTCCCACACATTCATTTATTTGTGGCGGTCCACAATATCAACATTGGCCACCACATATTGATTTTCTATTTTTGGAGCTGTGCGTCCCGTTCTCACCCCGTCAGTCAATAGCATGATGTTATATACTCCGAAACAGTTGATGGCACTGTGGTTTTTAGTCCGCCGGTAAAACCAACGAAGAAGAGGAGGAGGACTATTTAACGCAGTTGGCTTGACCGTAACTTCCTCTGCAAAGAAGACGGCTAGCCTCATCGTCGAGATCATGCCCCCACAAAGAGCGCCAGGCCTTGAGGCCAGTGTTTGTTGTGGCCAAGCCTTGTAATTACATCATCATGTGATGCACTGGGGACTTTTCCTAAAAGCTAACATTGTGAAAGACGCATCTGTAAAACGGTAATAAAAGCCTCACAACCCCGCAAAATGACTCGTTTTACTGTCAGAATTTGGGAAAATTGGTCCAATAAAGGGCTGCCCGATTACATTTTATACCCATCCAAGTTAGTTCGGCGCTAAACCAGAAGTTAGCTGACTCGGTCAGCGGAAGTCTCGAGTGCGCGTGCTCTATGGCACCCCAGCTGGACAGCCACCGCCACAATTAAAGTCTGATTCTGTGGGAAACACTGTCCTCTGTTTTAATCAAAATGTGAAGCTGTGTGTATAATCACTGTGAATTTTGCTGTTTTACTGTATTCTTACTGCATATAAGGTTCATTCAATTGCTTTTAACCATGTACAGTTCTGTCACTTTATTTGAAGCTCACAAAGTCATGCTATAGCACATGTTTATAGGATATCATTCCCTTTTAAAAACTTAAAAAATACAATTTACAATGATTCGTTAGAGCAGTTCTCTATGTGGCTTTCTACATGAATCCAGGGAAGTAGACAAGTCACCATCGCTGCAGTGGCGTCTCCACTTAGAACTGAAGAATTTTCTATTTTTATCTTTACTCTCTATGTTACGTTACGTATGATATCTTAATTAATCAGGAAGAACCTGTGCACTTCTCAGCTGCTCCAACAATAGCTGCAAGAATTGATTTAGCAGAGCCGCTCTTTTGTTGATGGTGGTGCCGGGTCAGACACGTGTCGGCGGTGCCGGGTCAGACACGTGTCAGAGCAGTCTGGGTAATTGGGACGGGGGCTCGTTAAAGAAGACGGGAGCTAGAACAGAGCGTTTCAGACGGAGGGGGGAAAATCGTGCCTCAACGCCGGACAGTATGAGAAAACTGATGAGCTTTTTGAGCATTGATGCATATAAAACTATTGTAGTACCAACCCAAAACAAAATAATGAACCTTAAAATGATGCCTCTTTTATTGAGTAAATTCAGGGCCACTGTCTAGCAATCTTTAATGCAACTCCACCCATGCTGCTGTCACTCAGCAGACACTGAGATGCCACAGCTGTAAATCGCTTGCCAGACTCGTCTATAAAACAAACACTAATGTCACTTTGGCCCGGAGATATGAAGCTAAAGTCAATATATTAAGTCCACCTCTTATAATTCTTCATAAATCCTGTAATAAGTTGTCAAAAAACATAAGTAAACATTCATAAAGAGTTTTATAAAGCCTTATAATGCATTATGATGTCTTATGAATGTGCTCAAAATGCATTATAGACAGGACCTTCATAGAAAGTGTTACCTAACTCATCTCTCACACAGTCATGTAAGCAGATGCACAGTCATTATAAATCAAACCAGAGCCAATTTTTCTTTTTACCCCAGCTTTTCATCTTGGAACGATTTGGAACCAAATAAATGTTCTAACCACCTACAGAGTTATAAATTGGGCAGCATAACAATCAATGGATGTCTCCTGTTTTATTTTCGATTGTTGGGAGTTGGCTTATTTATGTATTCAGGCAGTTCAATTGGGAGAGCCTGCGCCACTGCGACTGTTTTATTTGCCAACTTCAGGCAAAAACATAAAAGCTTTTACAGACAAAGTGGCTTACTTGGCAAACAGACATGTAAACAGACCTGCGTTTGAAACCTGCCTGCGTGTTAGGACTACAGCGCTTTGCAGTTTTCTGGGGAGTGGCGTGAAGATGAAGGGGGCTCTTGAAGACTTTGACCGAAATGAACTGGGAGGAGGTAAATAATGAATGCAGTTTCTTGAGGCTCCAATGAAGATTTCAAAGTACTACGTACTCTAATAGCCCTGGAAGAAACATGACAAGCACAATTTCCAGTTGTTTTTTTTTTTCGCTGACTCCCGCTGTCTCTTTGTATTTTTCAGCTGCGGAGCTTTGATGTGCACACAAATGCACACAATGAAGCCTTTTTTTCCGGGCTGAGCACACAGGTCAGCAGTGCCATCTTTCAACTTCTCTGCATGACTTTGTCTTTCCTGCTTTCAGAAGAGCGGCTGCAGTCTCTCTCAGCGCTCCGCCTGCGATTCCTAGTAAATATTTAGTATTCAAGGGTAGATGTTTAGGGCAATTGCATATCGCATTTTATTTCATTTGCCACATATTAGAAGCATGAGAAGCCCTCAGAGAGCTGAGTGGCAACTCGTCTGGAACCACATGCCTGGGGCTCGATCACGTCAGAGCTTTTTCTACACTGCCTCCCCTCTCCCTTTCCCCCTGCACTCGGATGTAAAAGAAAAAAATGAAACAAAGACTGAGAATGGATGAAGTGGCACACTCTTAAAGACAAGGGGTCTCTCCTGTAGAGGGACCTGTTATGTCTCTGTTAAGAACTATTTTTACACCAGGTGCTGCGCATATAAGGATGTGATCGAACTGAGAGCAGGTTGTGTTTCCGCCATCAAATCCAGATACTTTCAGATAATCAGTCACCACAACAATCACCCCGTGTGAACCTTTTGGAAGGAACCACTTTGACTATTATAATTATTATTAAATATATTATATATTAAAGGACACATGTTATGCTTTTTTAGTTTTTTTTCCCTTTTCTTCAGTGTTTTAGAGGTTCTTAAGCGTGTCGAAGATCTTGGAAGTTAAAAAGTCCACACCAACATAAGCCTGAGCTCTTAGTTTGGCATGTTGTCTTTAGCGGTGCTGGCTCAGGCGTGTGTGAGCCGACCAATAAGAGGAGACTTGGTATTCAGGAGGATGGCCCTTAAAGAGACAGGAGCTAACACAGAGGGGGGATACAGAGCTGCAGCACCGGACAGAATGAAAAACCTGATGTGTTTTTTTGAGCATTAAAACGTGTAAACCTGCTCTAGTAGTAACGCAAAATAAAATCATGAACCTGAAAATTAGCAAAATATGTCTCCTTTAAGTTGTTAGGCTGTCCAGGCTACTCACTTCTACTTTTCACTTTGATGTTCGGAAGCTTAAAGCCAGTTTTCCATTACAGCTGACCAAAAAATATTTTCACAGCCTCCCTGCAACAACACGCTACTGTATCACTGAATACTAATGAGCCCACTGTGCCTTAATGACTGGGCAGTGACAATCATAATCATTAATTCATTTACACATTTTTTTTTATCCTGCAGTCCTCTCCAGCCTTGGCAAAACAGTGTTATTTTTGTTCCTCTCTTAATCTTTTGCATTGCTCATACTTGTTTTTTCTTGTCAAAGCTTTTACATAAATGTCAGTAATCCATTTGTGTGCCATTTGAGAGCTCTGATAATGCAATGTGCAAAAATTATTAGCACAATATTTTCTCCACTTACCCAATTTCATCACTTAACTAAATAAAGAATTAGGGGATTGAACATTATTTCCTGGAAATCTACATGTTGCATGCTTTCTGTTCTCCTCTTGACATAAACATTGAAATTTTACATGAACTGTCTCTTCACTGAAACATTTGACTGAATTGGACAAATGTTTCAGGGATGATTATAACCATGTACCAAATTTTGTATTTCAATTCTGGCCCGAGGGCATGTGCACATTTTTGACAGTGTTATGTTCAGCAAGTACAAAAATGTTTTCATGCTCCAAATCTGGTCCTTGCGCATGCATGGACACACATGTCGCAGCCATCACAGTAAGGTCACCTCACCTCGACGAGAGGATGCCAGTGGGCGACAGGTTTTCGAGGATATGTGAGCATTTCACTCCAGTGGTCTCGACCGAGGCTGTCCGCATCGTTGCCAACTCGACACACGCCGATGACCTCGTTATGGCCTACACTGTAGGTGCAGGAGAGAGGAAGAGAAATAATGTGATCGCGACTGACCCTGCACTCCAAGAATAACGATGGAAAGAAAAAGAAAAAAAAACGGAAAACTGTCAGACAGAAATAGAGTTAGAGTTTCCAGGATCATTACAATGAAAACATTCCATCCTTTTTCTGTCCTGCAGCAAGTTTAAATTAGAAAACGATTCATGCAAAAGAGTTTCAGAATGCCGTGTGACTTATATAAAACTCCTAACCGGTCATAGTCCATCACTGCAATCAGAAGGCTGATCTGCTCTATATTTTCTGGGGGGACATCGAAGACAATGGCCTCGTTATAGACCGGATTCAGAGTGTTCCTCTTCGTCGATGTCTTCCTCTTCTTCAGTCTGCGACCTTCACACATGAGTGAAACCTTCACGTATGGATCTGGGAAAAAGTGAGAGAAACAGAGCGGGAGGACGTTCACTTTCATTCAGGACAACAGTGAGGCTCTGTACTTCTAGACGGTATCAATTTGTAATTACCAGATGCACCGGTGATATCCATGGCCTTGAGATTGCGAGCTTTTATCATGGTAATGGTCAGTCTGCCCGCAGTGGGCAGGTAGCAGAGCGAAAACATCAGATCGCCGAGGTCCACATTATCCTGAAAGATGACACAAAACAAGTTCTCTCTATAAGACTTTTCCTGATGATTTTATTGCAAATTCTTGTATCGACCATTGCTGCTCTCTAGTACTGTACACCAGCCAAAGGGGAAGACTAATGGTGTGTTCCTCTGACATTAAGTTGCGGAGTTGAAACACGTTTCTTCTTAACGAACACTCACTTCTGTCACATCGCTCTAATAAAAGCCTCCCACATTCCATCCGACATTCTGTTCAGCCCCGGGAAGGCAGAACTCACTTATCACTTGCTCTTAAAATATCTCCAGTAAAGACGTGCGAACCAGGAAAGCACACAAACGTGTCTGGTGAAGACAACAACTCCTACAGTAGAATCTCTCGCTGATAAACCGGCATGTCGGGAAGATTACGCTGGTATTTTAATCAGGTTGCCACCTGTTATCAACGTTCAGTGTAATCATTTGCAAAGGCAAGCTTGGAGAATTTAATCAGTGTCTGCACATAAAAAAATAAGAACTAAGAATCTATGGTGCCACATTGATTTTGTAGAGCTGCTCCATTAAGTGGGATTGAGATAATGAGATAACGACATCTCACTCCTCAAGTATATCGGGGGACTGAAGCAGATTGAAATGAGCCTTGCATTGTGTGAAAAGTAGAACTTATCTGTTTATAAAGACATTTAGGGACTTTCTTCTTTTTCTTTTGGTGACTTTCTGTTATGGCGTCCGTTGAATAATGTTGCTGTGGAGATCAATAGTTTGCTCATATGTGAGCATTATGAGACAAATGAAACGTTTAATCTGAACTTGGTTTTACCTTTGCAAAAAAAAGTCCATTCTCTATACAAGCTGAGGTGCATTTGTAACACACACTTATCTAAGCAATTTGGTCTGCTTGAGCTGAGCGATGTGTTCAGCGTGCTGACTGTGGCTGAACACACCTCGTAGACAGGGGACGGGACAGAAATGTAATTGCTTTTCACTTATTAAGAGAGACATATCTGTCGGCTATCTGCTGGCAGGAGCGATCAATGACGTGTGGCATTAAATTTTTTGCAGAAGGCCTTGGGTGAGCGTCACACACTCAGACACTGTCGGGTGATTGATCTTTGTTGTTTGAGCTTCGTTGCGGGTGAAAAGGTTTTCTGAATTTAGGTAGACCTTCAACTGGAGCCTCTGGGATTAATTAGTTTAAAGCATAAATGTTTGTTTAAAATTAAAAGACGAGATAAACCCTTTGCATAGTATGAGACACAGTGCAATGATACACATAATTATGATATCAGTCTTTTAGCTTAGCAAGTCCGCAGACATTTAATTAAATTGTAATTTCATTATGGGTACAATTGTTATTATATTCCATGTCCACACTCTTTTCTCTGTCCTTGTTTTAAAAATAATTCAGTCTTCTCTTGTCTTCTCTGTCAGCGTTGGTAAGCATGAACGTCCTCTTCTGTGATATAGCACTTGTTTTTATCTGCAATCTGTGTGCGAGCGAGGGGAAAGTGAGGCAGAGAGGGAGCGAGAGGAAGAAAAAGAGTCTAAGACTCACTCCCCTGAGACCCTAAATCGCCCTGTATCTTGGCGTGGCTCTTTTGTTACAATCAGGATCAAGTATTCAACGAGGCTATGGTATAAGGCATTTTCATTTGCATGATGGATTAACTGACAAAGCCACCAGAAAAAAAACAGAAAATGCATTTCACATCGCAGAAGGATCCTGTGGGCTTTCACATGCTTCATGGTCCACGGTCTTTGTGCACGCTTGAGATTACAGGTGGGAAGAGAAAGATTAGTGCTGTGTTTCATGTGCTCCGGGATCCCTCTTAGGCAACAAATGGCATTTAATACCTGCAGGTCAAAATATCACACTGCAAGTCTCGGATAAGGTTTGTCCCAAATTTCAAGGATTATGCATATTGTACTATTTGTCTCGGCACATAAAAGCCAAAACCATCAACCAAAATGATAAATAAAATCAAATGCATAAAAAAGCAGCACATAATGATAATATATATAGCTATAATTTGAATTTTCAAAAACCATAAAAAAAACACATTCTTCCATCAATCTGTCTCTGCAGAGCTAAATGAGCCAAATCTGGCAATGAAACAAACCATATGCTCCTTCCCACTGGCAATCATGACTTAATGATAATTCTATCCCCCATTTCAATTAAGTCAATGAATCTGTACAGTGATTAGAACAAACTTGGCTCTACTGCATCACATACACAATGCCCTGCCGCTCCAGCACTCGTGTCCAGAGATGATTTGCTTGTTTATGTGTGTGTGGGGAATGTGTGCAAATGTTTGAGAACAAGCATTTGTGCAAGCGTCTGTGGGTGCTGTGTGAGTGTGTGTGTGTGTTGTGCGTGTGTGTGCATGAGCTCAATGGTGTGAAACGGAGAAAAAACTGCACAGTGTGAGAACGGAGCACACCAGATACTGTGAATATTTGGTCCCCATCACCAGCTGTCACGTACCATTCTACTCTAACCGGGCGACACTGATTGACAATCGATGACGAACAGGCAGAAGTGACAGCACTGTCTCATGAAACAACCAGACGTTTAGAGTTTACACAAAATATCAATAATTCTGTCGAAATCAATATTCCCCTCAAGTCTCGATCTGCCTCATGACAGGAAAAATATCTTCATGTCATTTTTCTCAGCATCTCCTACTCACCCACTGACTGTTCGTGTCTCTTAATTTCCTGAAAATGTGGATCCAAAATCAGCATTCTCATGATAAGTAAACAAAGACTAATCGAACTGATAGCTACAAAAAAACATAAGTGCACATGTCAGTGTGCGTCCCTGTGATGTACGTCAGACCAACACGTCATACCTAAGAGACTGAAAATCAATCCGTCAATTGTCAGCATCTCCCAAAACAACACATATCATTACAAAAACAATATGGCTGTTGTATGGCAGCGTAACAGCAACCCACCTACCGCACCTTTGTTGTATGGACAGGGTTAGGTTAAGGCAAGAACATTACTTGGTTTGGTTTAATCAAGACAAATACTCGGTTAGGTTTAGGCAAGAGAAACATTTGGTTAGGTTGAGGCAAGAAGATTGCCTGGTTAGGTTTAGGCAGGAGAAATGCTTGGTTAGGTTTAATCACAACAAATAATTGGTTAAGTTTAATCAAGAGAAAGGTAGAAAGGTTTAGGTAAGATGATTATTTTGTAGGGTTTAGGAAAACATTGTGGTTTGGGTTAGAATCTTTAGATTTTTCTCTTACTAACTCATCTACATCACCTTGGTCACTTACATTACGTCACGCAAAGCAAGTTAAAAGAACTCACCGTTGACTTCTGGCTTCACAATGGACACAAACAGCAGTTACCTGAATGAAAGTCTTGTTTAAACAGTTCACCAACCCCGTGTCCCTATCTGTACGTAGTTGTCCTTCTTTTTACTACTTCCCCTCACCGCCTCCTCTACAGCTGTAAGCCGTTAGAGGTCACCGCCTAACACCAAACATAATGTAAAGGCAGCTGCTCGATTTATATGGTCGTTTTCTGAAGGAGCCAGACTCTAGTGGCATGGCGGCTCTACCTTCAGAGAAGAACACTGAAATATGTATGTACTCCCTCGGCTAATCAGTGCAAGTTCGGCCATGGGAAAGTGCTGTTGCTTGACTTTGCTTTGTAATAGGGGTCAAATAGATCGCATTTGAGTGTGGCTTTCTACCTTTTTCAAACAGTGCTGAGGGTGCTGGAGGGAGGCAGTCACTCACTTCTGTACGACCCCCTCACCTGTCGAGTTGGAGCACTTCGCCCCTGTGAACTCGTAGGGCTCATTAGAGGCTGAGGCCTGTGAGAAACACATGGTGACCCTGGAACTACAGACACGGGGAGAGAGCACTCTAAACTTGTCACCCTGCTGCTCCTCAAGCTGCCGATGCCCCCACAACACACAGTTCTACACACTACAAACAACGTGACGCACAAACACAAGTCGTATGGTTTGCTTTTTTTTTGTTGCAGTGAGCTTCCAAAAAACTATCCCAGCGTTTTTTAACAATACTTTTCCTTGTTCTTTGTCAATGATGTTGTGTTTAAAGACCCCTATAAATAAAGTTGAGCTCAGCGAAGTTTGATTGAGTTGAGGAAATGATGCAAGACAAGTGTCTGCAAACATCAATCAGCTACTCAGCTGCACCTACTTAAATCTAGCGACAAGAACCATTTTTTTTTACTTTTTACGATGTATGTCTTTGTTTTGTTTTCCAGGATCTTCATGCAGCTGTTGCTAAAGTCTTCATTACGTCTTCTGGTTCCTATGTGCACCATACTGTGAGGCCATCGTATCCATTAACACCACAGGCAACATTCAAACGAATACACTCCTCTAATTGACATCTTCTATTTATACACTTCTCATTTTGGCAACTTTTTACGTAGGCAGAACCCAGTTAGAATTGGAATGGATCAAGAAAGTGGGACACAGCTGCTGCCTTTCTCGATGCCAAGTGGGGTTATGATGTCTGTATATATATACATGGCTTACACTGTGTGAAGGGCTGAGCAGCTACACGCACATTTCAATGCGGTAAGTGCGGTCGAACAAAGAAGACTGTCGGAGGGATCCACGCAACCTTCCTTTCCATCCCAGTGCTCGCAGGTTGCACAAATATAGCAGCTAGGTGAAGCAGGAGGTTACATTATGTTATGTGTGTGTGTGTGTGTGAGAGAGAGAGAGAGAGAGAGAGAGAGAGAGAGAGAGAGGGTGTGAGAGAGAGACAGACAGCGAGAGAGAAAAAGGCAGAAATAAAATATTTTGAGGCGATGAGTAGGAAGCTGCTAATGGTCTGCAGAACAGTGTTTGTTAGACTTTTGGTGTGTCACACCATTGGCTGGCAAACCGATATTCGCTGCAACCAGATGCCCACAGAATAGAAAGATGTACACCACGCCACGAGCTCATTACTGAAGTCACACGTTTGAAAAAACAAGAGCAAATCATCAGATGTCCAAATTTCAATGAAGCTAATTAAAGGCAACATTAATCTGGCACATACACAAAAAAATACAACTCCATGTCAACTTCACAGAACACTGAACATTACACATCTGTGATCACTGCGTATAAATGATGATGACCAAAATAGCATTATGTCAACTGCCTAAGCTTTTAAAGTATGAACTGTTAACGAATGATCTTCAGAAACAAAAAGGTAAACTATTTCAGCTTGTTGGCCTGGTTGTTCATTACTAGCTGCCGTGACAGATGGCTGTTCTGTGGCTCCCTTGCAGATGCCTATTTTGCTTGGCTTCCCTAGATATTACTTTTCAAGGTCTGTGAGAAGTGTTCCTCTCACACTGGGGCAGAGTTTGACCTCAGGCAGAGCATTCGCTTTTATTATAATGTAGGGTTTATTATATTACACAGCACTCCCTTGAGTGCTTTGAAGCAAAAGAATGCTGACCATGTGTCACACAGTCTTTTTATAAATATTGTTTCCTTTCTGGAAATGAACAAACGAAAAGGTCTGTAAGTATAACTCTAGACTCTAATTGGATGTTTCTGCCAAAACTGTGGGACAATACACTTTTCATCAGCAAGGTTATACAAAATATTAGCTAGCTGACCTGTAAAACTGACCTGTACAGTGAAGTTTTATCTTAACTTGCTGGTGGCTGAGCTCACTGTAGAAAAAAAGCTGTGCTGGTGATTTGCAGCCACGTAGGCAACCTGACAGGGAACAAAATTTCCCTGGTCATTTCCTTAACCTTTCAAATTCTAAAGTGCCAAAGTTGATTTCAGATTGTTCCAGGGTTTGGTAGAGGTAATCAAGTTTTACTACACGTGAGGGTGATTGTGAAACTCAAACTCAAATTGTTAATTTTCTTAACACAGATATAGTATCTGTCTCCTGGACCCCGGGATTACATGTAACTTAGCTTATAGCGAGTTCTGGTAAATCTAAGGGGCTGTGCATAGACCCTGTAAAAAGTCAGAAACGGTAGGTAGAGTGGGTCGTCAAGTACTCGGAAGGTTGCTGGTTCGTATCCCCCAGCTGCATGTTGAAGTGTCCTTGAGAAAGATACTGAACCCCAAAATGCTCCTGAAGACCAGTTGCATGGCAGCGTCCGCCATCAGTGAATGAATGTGTGTGTGAATGGGTGAATCTGACAAGCTTTCAGCGGTCAGTAGACTGGAAAAAGCGCTATAGAAATGCAACTCCATAAATAAAATAAATAAAAACTGCGTGATCGCATTAAAATATGTGATAATTTAAATTGTATAGTGTAGTTCTCAACTCAACCTCCGATACACACCCGTGAACATGACTGATGATCGCATCCTGGTTGAGGCTGATGTTTTGTAGTATTTAACTATATTTATAACTAAGCTGCTTTTCTGGGCAAAACATTTAAGCATGTCATCGATTTTGATTGTATATAAACAACATATTTGGGAACCAAATGTGCGAGATATGCTTAGACAGACAGTTCTCGATTATTATATGGCTGTTACACAAATCATCACTAGCAAAGCATGTTCAACAGATGCCTTTCTGATGTATTTCGGCTCTTGTACAGCAAGACTACCATCTGGCTGCTATAATAAGATTCATACACAGAAAATGATACACAACAGAGCAGTTACTCTGACTGAAAGCATGAATGACTCCGAAGATTAATAGGGAAATTAAACGATGCAGCTCTCTCTTCTCTCTCAAAGCAGAAAACAATTCATCTTTTAACAGATTTCTTTTCTCTGACTAAAAATTTCTATACATCACATTACAGCGGCGGCTATATTTAGTCTGGGCTGACAGTTGGATCAGTTAGGCACACAAATTCAGGTTACTGAGGGACAAAGCTCATTAAACTGAAATGGCTGCAGTGCAGTCAAGACATTTGCATATGCAGCGAGGATGAGAGCTGCAGGAGGAGAAACCTGGACACCAGTGGAGGTAGAGGACGCCTCACATATTAGATCCACAGACACATACAGCTGCTCAGTCATCCGGCCAAATGCATGATTCTTTATGTACTGTTATTGTTAAGTTCTGACTTAGTAGCTGCTAAATTGTGTCAGGTGGTTCCCACTTCAGTTCAGCAGAAGTCAAAGTGATGTCTCAGAGAAAAAGCTATACGGTAAATTACAACTTCGGACAATCGGTTCTATTGGTTATGATGACATTGTGTTTGCAGGGGGTATTTCTGAACAACTCAACACTGCTAAAAATAAAATCCAACCAGGCAGCAAATCCGAGCAGTCAGGCAGGTTAGACTTATTTGCAAGAGAAAATGAGTTCACAGTTTACCGACCGTCTGACTGACTGTCTGTGTTTGTTAGGTTATTTTTAGGTAGATCTTGGCAATTACCCTGGCAAGTAAAATCTAATCCGAAACAGATACAACCAAGGGCTGGAGCTATGAATATTTAACTCATGTTGTAAAAAAAAATAAAAATACAAAATTAACATAGTTTTTCTTTATACAGTTGTGCCTCATTGATCCGGCTTTCCTGTCCTACCTGGGGTTGAATGAAACGTCTGCAGCAATCAATGGCAGGGAGTCTTATTAATGCTGCTGTGGCACGCCATGACAAAGGTGGGATCAATCGCACATTAGAGCTGGTTAAGCTCACACACCGAGATGCCTGTCAATGAAGCAATTACTGGAAGCGTATACCCATACATATCTGCGCATATTGTCTGTCACACAATAGATTTGTACAGATATCGGCTGTTGACAGCATCACTGAGAGGGAGCAGTCAGAAACATAATAAAGAGCTCTGACTTATGTGGATAGAGGCTGCAAGAATGATGGCTGGTAAAGCAAGTAATAATGACACTGGTGACTTCATATGCAGGTACCACCTTCGATGCTCAAGTCAGTTTTTAGACAGATTTTCCCCTCTCTCCCCTAGCCCGAAATAATCCCTCCTCACTGGGTCTGAAATTCAAATTGGTCCTCAGAAAGATAGATGTATAAGAACACACACATACACACACAGTTTAACATGGCAAGAGGCTTAAAATCCTGTTGACCTTAGGCGGTCTAACCCTGGATTAAATTTACATACATTTAAAAAAGTGGGTGGTTCCAGTACAAGGCACTGAATTTAGATAAGTAGTAAAGTAAATGCGTTCACTGTGTTACCAAATGAAAGTGCCTCTCTGTCTTTCACTTGTATCAACTGGCTTTAAAGTCTACAGTAATAACAGCAGACAGCTGTCTCAAATTAAAGTAAAGTAAATCACTGCTCCTCCCCAACAGAGCACATTTACAAAACATTGCTCCTCAAGGGGAATAAAACCAAATGTATTAAAGTTAATTTACGTCAGTGCAGATGTCTGAGACGTTTCGTCGGCAGGGACATTGAAGATATTGAAGATGAGACCTATTCACCTCACCTACCAACTTATTCCGAGCTGACAGCTCAGCGTGTTTTAAAAAAAGCAGTCAACTTTACTTTGTTCACGATGCTCATGTCATTTAGAGGCAGACTGTGCTGAAATGAAGGACTCATATGTGGTTCTCAATAAAAGCTACAACAAATCTGTCAAACTTAATAAAACAGCCTTTGCCTTTTGCATTATTAAGAAGTTAAATATAACACTACGTATCTGAACATGACATCGGTCTGAACGAAAGCGCCGACTCACCGTAGACACGTACTGGACTTCCCGGCAGAGCTTTGTCTCCCGGGGGAAATCGGCCAGATCCAGGAAGTTGTCCACAACCACTTGGCCAATAATGTCGTGGCGTGAAAAACGGTCGAAGTCATAGACACTGAAGTGCAGCTTGCGTGTGGGAAGCTCAGAGTACGCCACTGGAAACAGGAAGACCTCATCAAACACAGGGTTCAGCGTCTTGCGGTGCACCTTGGTCTGGTGCTTGGTCATACGATCGGGGAGCAGGTAGATCTTAACATAAGGGTCAGAGGTACCAGAGAAGTCCTTGGCTGGGAGGTCCTCTGCTTTGTGGATCTTAACTATTAACTGTTCCAGGTCGCAGTCAAATTTGAGGATAAAGTGGAGGCGCCCACAGCCCCCGCCCCTGCGACTGCCTTCATCTCCCTCGAGGGAGCGCTGTTTGTAGAGCTCAGGTTTGAGGCGACCGAGGCCAAGCCCCATCCCAGTGAGGGAGTCCTGCCTTTGGAACTGAGCCACATTGAAGTCTGGGTTAGACAGGTTCATATGTCTACGTATGGACCCTTGTCTGTGGGAAGAGGAAATCAAGAACAGACAGGACAACATCATCACACAATATCAACAGGCTGAATCACAAAGGGCATGTAAGTCTTTACATCCATATATCCTGTGTGTCAATGCAGAAGGTAGTATACCCTATTATGTAGCCTGGTGGAAAGGTGAGTACTGTGGCCAGCCCTCATGCAGGAGACCAAAGTTAAAGTGCTGTCAAACACTAGCAATTGATGTTTGCTCTTTATTAACTGAAACCAAGTGCTTTAGTAGCGTTACACTAACAAAATGTTATCCATGATTTCATTACCATGACTCACAATCTCCTAGTTTGAACAAACTGTAGTTTTGAGATTACAATTTGAAATATGTTGGCATTGAACAAGGTTTTGCAGAATTGTCTAATACTGATGTTATTATATCTGGCAGTAGTGTTGAGGGACATGCAGAAGAGCACTGATCAGGTCAGACACCAATATATGTTAGAGTATAATAGAAGCAGAAGTTACAAGTTTTTTAAAGGTCACACATTTTAATAAAAGTGAGATTTCCCTGTTGTTTTTGATTATAGTGCAGATCTAGATGCTATATAACTGCACTGTACTGTAAGAGTATCAAAACAGTCAACCTGCAGGGAAATGTACACGCTGCATATTCACAAACTGTGCCCTCAACAAGTCATTTGGACTTCTGTAAGGCTGTGATGTCACAGTGATATTGCACTGCCCTCAGAGATGCCTCCCAGCACACTGCAAAAACACCAGCAGAGCTGATGTGGAAACAAGGTGCGGGCGCCTGCTCAGGCCTGTGAGCACTGACCAATCAGAGCAGCCTGGGCTTTTTGAGAGGGGGGCCTTAAAGAGAAGGACATTAAAATGGAGACAAACAATGTGTTTGTTGGAAAGTAAACACCCTTAATAAGATTATGAACCTTGAAGCAACATTATGTAGAAATTGGCAATTTGGATAATTTGGATCATAAATCCCAGGTCTGTAACAACTTGTCAGACGTTTAAAACAAGTACAATATGGAACTTCTAAGGACAAATGTATTAGCTCTGACTAAGACATCAAAGGAAAGAAAAATCTTCTACTGACCCCATTTCAGATATTGAGTGACCAGAGGGTGGAGGTTCAGTGGTCTGCCTCTGCATACGAGGGTTCGTGTGAACCCCGTTCTCCCGGCTTTTACTCTGGGCATCCAATGGGATGTCTGGAGATGTATGACTGATCTTCATAGCTGCCTCTGGTGTGGCCAAGACCACAGGTGGTGGCGACACAGGGGTCACCGGAGCCTCCACTGATACCACCGACGCCACAGGAGTGGGCTCTCTGGCAATGGAGCATTGCGACGACTCACGGCGGTTGTGCGGCGGAGGGTCCACGGCTGTGTAAACCGGCTGCCTGGGCGCCGGCTGCGAGGGCAGAGGGCTCATGGTGGGGTTGAGGTGCCCGTGGGGCTCCTTGGTGATGGGGGAAAGCCCACGCTCCCTCCATGGTATCCAGCATAGCTTCCAGGAGACAAAGAGGGAGACGCCAAACAGGGCCAAGCCACAGGCAGTCACAACGAGTGACAGCAGGCTCACCGATATATCTGAGAGGGTGACGAGAGAGACACGGAATAAGCATCTTAGAATGAATTCAGTTTGTTCTCTGCTTTGATGAAAATCTATTCCTTTTCTACACTTTTATGATCAACATCATTAGCAACTTTAAAATTTTAAGTTGTATTTAAACCCCTATTTTATCAGAGTCATCACAAAAGTACTCATAGGTATGTGATATGAGGCTGATTTGCATTCACCGGTGTGACAAAGCAAGCTTCTTCACACTACCTAACTAAACCTTTATTTATTATAACTGCAGTTAGTTCCGTGTGAGATTTCCTCTTCTTCTTTTCTTTACTTTTACAAAGAATCTTGACAAGATTAATTAGGATTAGCTACATTTATTTAATTATCCCGCGGAGCCTCATTCTGTATCTGCTTCCCAAGTGGATTTTGTCCCCCGCTGTAATTTTCGGTGCTTTACTGATAACAGAGGAAAAGTGTGTTGAAACAAAAGCAGCATTAGCCTTTATATGCTTTCTCACTGACATACTGGAAATACTGTCAAGGGCTTGAGAAGTTCTTTAGTCACAACAATATAAAATGTTTACAGCGGTAATCGAAAGAAGGGGATTTAAAGTGTAAAAGGAAATTGAGGTTACAACCTTTTTATACTGAGTCGGTGACTACAACTCTGAATTAGAATGTGTAGACAAATTAATATGGATTGAAAAATGGACGACATGTCAGCATCTACATGTCAAGCAGGGGATGCCGTTAACACATAACACAAAACAGAAATTCATGTTGAAGTAACCTTTAAAGCTGTCAGAATAAAGAAGATACATTTAATTAAAATTGCATTCCAAGCTCTTTGTTGTTGTTTTTTTTAGCACTGGTGGACTCTTGGAGGCCCCTACGGTAGATCAAACATGATAAAGTTACATCTAGGGTGCCCTTCCAGCTGACAAAACATGGTGAAGTGCTCTCTCCTCCCTAGAAATATATCATGACTTTCTGCTTTACGCTGATGACACCCCTGCATACATGTGGTACCCTTTTTTTAAAAAATGAAGCCCCTGCAATTCAAACATCCTGAGTCTGCTACTGTTGTTTAGCCATGTTATAAAACCCAACCAGACCCACCAAGTCTGCTGCAGAAGTAGTTTAACCAGACACGTTCCAGCAAAATTTCTCAAGTAACTTTCAGGCACGACATACACTTATGCTAATGTTCCTGTGGGCAAGGGCAGAAGCAGTGGATGTGGGAGTATGAAAAAGTTTTACAGGAGCATCACACCGGGCTCCAGTCTTTCAAGAGTTTATGGATTCAAAGCATGACACCGAATATTCCTGCAGTGCATTTGTTTACGCCAGCACAGGGTGTGAGCGTCGCCACGGAGAGAGGGGTGAGGTGTGAACCGACAGAGTCATCAAGGGCTTTCTGAATCATCTCTGCTCACAAGAAGTGGGTGACTTTCCCTGAAATAATTCTTCTTTGAAAGATAAATCAAAGAAGCTGCTGCGACACAACAATGCCGAGGTGAAATATGTGACTCTTTGTGATGGATTTTACTTGTCAAAAGAATGTCATCAGCAAATAGAGGGAGGACTTTATTATCACCATTTAACCCTTGTGTTTTGTTGAAATTGGCTTTACTTCCCCATTCCTCAGATCCCACAGACCTTTTTTTTTCTTCTTTTTTTTTTGCTTTATTCATTGACTTGATCTTAATCATTATTAAACCTGTTATGTAAAAAGGTAATGAAGTGATGACACTGCCCTTTTGCCACAATCAGTCTTGCACATATGATGAAGGTGGTGTTACTTGTGTTTGAGATCAGTTAGACTACCTTTTTATGAATCCTGTGAATAAACCGACGGGAAAAAACTCTAATAACAGACTTACTAGAAATTGTGAGGGGTTATGCTGCGTAAAACGTACTATCAACATCAATCACAGATACAAAACACATGCAAATCTACTGCAATGTTTTCTCTTAGACCTCTCTGTAGTGGAATATGTTATTAGTTTAAAATCATGTTTTCTCATGAATTCTCATAAAGTTCAGTTCTCATAAAATTAGTCTCAGTCAATGTGTATTGGTGGTTAGAGGCAGGACTGCAGACTTAACTTTTTACACTGGTTGCACTGGTGCACCTTACTTTTTCATTTAGGTGAACAGCATAACTTAGGTAATTTTAGTTTAAAGTCTCAACACATTATGTAAATGATTGTAAACAGGACTAAAAGTGGAGAATTTGTCCATTTTACATCAGAAATAGAACATTCAACATGATAGTAATCACATGTTTCTATGATCTACACGTTTAAAGCCACGAACCTTCTTTATTCATAGTGATCTGGTGTCAGTGGTGTGCAGCTGAAAAACACAGAGCCTGAACAGGATTTATGATGCAAAATAAAAAAGAAATGGCTTTTTGATTAGTTCCACAAAAATAATGTCATATGCATGTGTTTTGCTGCATTTTTTTGTTGTTTTACAACATGTTTGATATCCTCATTTAAAGATAAAGATTCAGATGCAGTCTAGAACATTGTTTTCTTAATCTGCATTAATCAGCTAGAAGACTTCATCTGTAGCGTTTAGATCACATGACCACAAGGACGGAGTACATGTCTGAGATGAGTCTTTTGAAGACTATCTCACTACTGTATATGTGGTATAGTCGTGTAAAAATCAAAGACATACACATTCTTCCGTCCTCCTATGCATTTGTGAGTTTTTGCGGCAAAGAAAAAGATTGGGCGATGATCTGTGTAATCACTCGACAACAAGATGACAGCAGAGCAGAATGCAGTTCACGACATGAGTAGCTGTTATCTATCTGCAACACAGTCTGCACATGAGCGATACGGTGCCCACTGCATCTTAATTGAATCTAATCTTAAGCAGTACCTTTCACATATGCATCCACTGGAGGGCAAAATATAACAGCCAGTTGCTTTGAAATGAACAGATAATGATTGCACTGTTAAATAATAACTTGCATTATGTATATTGTCCTGAACCTTAAAGCGCTTTAATACCAGCAAATCCCATTTAGACATCCGGAGCAAAGAGTTAATTTATCTCCAGGCACTGCAATTTCCGTTCATGATATGACATAAATGTCCCCTTTAATTTTTTCTCACCTAGTTTTGCCCTCTAATTTTTCAGGTCTACAATAACACAATATTCACATGTTCACTGAGAGGGAACTGTTGTCATTCCTCCTTTCCAAAATATCCACGGAGTGATCCTTCCACTGTGCGACAGGGGAAAACACTACGGAAACTCTACGGTCCACGCTGTGCAGAAATTGATTTTTAAGTTCAGCCAAAACTAAAAATGAGGCTTCAGCACACTGAGTTAGACAATTTAAATGGACGTCTTTCAAAGTTATGGTCCACTGAGGAAAAATGATCCAAATGCTTCCTTTGACAGTGTTTCTTTGCTCTGCTGTGGTGCAGGGACGCTAACACAAAGAAGGAAGTTTGTTCCAAAATAAGACTGGGAACTTTGGACAGTAGCCACTGGATTTGGCTATCTCAGACTGTTGAAGCATCATGTTAGCTTTGTCTGAACTTTGTTATGCAGTTCTGTACGGAGGAGGACAAAAGGGTTTCAATCACATCATATCTTATACAGAAAGGAAGAACAAACACAGCAACTAATGACTCCTTCAATGTTCATGTGTGAGTGGGCCTATTGTGTTAAGACAAACTTGAAATACAACTCTGATCCCATCCTTTCATTCCGTTTAGTTATTATCTTTTATGTCAGACATGAATGAATCGCCTCTTATCAGCTCCCGAGCAAGGTGAGAGAGTCAGAGTTGATACCAATGCTTCTGCTGCTTCATATATTGAAATGTTCACATGAGCATTTAAAGCCAACGTTGGGGGTGACATTTCTAAGTATTGTATCACTGCTGTCACATTTTGAAGTGCGTTACATGTCATTGTTTAACGTAACCACATCACTGACCTTTAGTGAAATTTACTTAAGTCATTTTTCTTTTATATATTCCTATGATGCTAAGGAATGCTGACAAACCAAAATGAAGAATGACTCAGTTCTAAGATAATTGAACATTGTTTTATTATCATGTTAATATTCATGTGCTGGAATGAACTGTTGCCCGGCAACAACTGTTGTGGGAGAAGACGGTTTGAAGCTGGGAGGACAGACATTGTACGTGAAGAAGAAAGATGCGTCCTATCTTACAATAGCCTGCCCAGTGATCGTTTATGCAATATTGATGCCGAACCTCCTCTGTCATCATTGTACATGTTAGTCATTGACTCATTACGTGCATTACTGCAGTTTACTCTTACGTGCAGTATTGAAATATCTTCCATCTTTGAGGTAAATCTAAAATCTGTATAGTCCAGGCTTCTGCACAGTGTGTGTGTTTTTTTTTTTAAATAGCATCAGTCTGCTAACCGTGTCTATTATTGGCTGGGCCTCGATCTGTGCGAGGGCAGTGATACAGACATGTGCCCAGTTTCTGTGCTGACTGTGCAACGTGCCATTAGTTGCCTACAGTAATAATCCAAGGGATTTTGTGTCCATCCCTGTATGTACAGTCAATACCGATGAGGATTTGTAAGGAAAATAATAACTAAATGAGTGTATAATCAGTGTAATCGCTTTGATTGTACTAATGAGTAAAAATTATCCCATTTCAGTAGAGACACTAATGATCGCTTTTGCTGGGTAACTCCACCCTCACATCATTTAGCACAGCATCACCCTTTGTTTGCCAAAACTGCGGAATTTCACAAGAAATGGCCTCTGATATAGTTTCAAGAAAGATGATAATCATAATAAACATAATGAGTATCGTATAAAGTAGATTAAGAATTTGCATGCCACATATTTTTAGCTGATTTTATGAAGAGCTTGGACAATAAAGTGAAACCACCAGATGGGATACTGTACAGTGACTGATTTTCTAACACTATATGAAAACAGCTTGACAGCCAAATCGAATGCATGACAGTTACTTGGCAGTGCCCGTGATAACTTTTATTTAGCTTTACAAAGCTGCACACTAATCCCCTCCTGTGTCACAGCTGACAGGAGTATAAAGTTTAAAGGAGCCATACAATGTTTTTTTTTTCCTTTCTTTCATGTTTTTTAGGTTCCTGTGCATCAAGGTCTTGAAAGTGAAAAAGGTCAAAGTCCGCACCAGCAGAAGCTCCTCTCTCCCACAGCAAACGCTGCTCCCGAAACGCCTCGCCAGCAGCCTCGCCAGTAGCCTCGCCTTTAAATCCGTGACATCTCATTACGTCACCATATCACACATGTGCATGATTTATGCTTAGCAGCACATGAGAATTGATTTAGCACTGCGGTGCTGACTCAGGCATGTGTGAGCTGACAAATCAGAGCAGACTGGGTTTTTTGAGCACTGAAACATATAAACCTATTCTAGTAGTAACCCTAAATAAAATTATAAACCTGAAAATGAGCATACGTCTCCTTTAATGAGATAACATCACCAGTATGTGTTGTGAAGCCATTGCTGTGCCCTGACATTACGAAGGAATACTGTGAAGCTTCATTTTTTGTTTCGTCATTAATATGTATCATGTTAAAATAACAATATGACAATATGTCAGACCGCATTTAAAATATTTGTTTCAATCACAGCATATCTCAAAAGACTTAATAACAATAATAGTTCTGCATTTTTCTTCTACTCTTAAAATCTTCCAAATCTGAAAGCACTGCCTAAAACAGGACTGGCTCTGTGCATTGGTGTGTGTGTGGGCGCTGTCATAAGACCTCGCATAGGCAACTCAGACAAACTGTCCTTTCTGCTCTCTGCGATTCTGTGAAGTATACCAGAGCATGTGCGATTTGGGAGAATAATGTGGAGGAATTGACGGACTTGCCATCTGAGGACACTGAGCCCACAGTCAGCCTGGCAGGCCGCACAAGAAGCTGCCTGTCAGAGAGGAATCCACAGACATCTGGAAGAATTCAGAGACTCCACCACGACAAAGAAGGGTGGACCAATTTTAGAGCGCAGGACCTTCAAAGGTGCAGTGGTGTAGGAGGCAAGCAAGTGCTGAAAAAAAGCAATATCTGGTACTTCCACCTCCTGAGATGTTGTTATTGGCCTTAATTATATCTCTCTGTGAGCAACAGCTGTATTTTTACAACCACTGGAAATTATTTTCGCTCAACACATACACAACATATTATATTACCCATGTGGGTGGTTCTGATTGGTTGTCCTCTGGGCCCTAACGTCTTCTGCTTCCTATCCTCACAGGGTGTTAGTTGCAAGTTGCATTGACCCACTGGTCCGTGTCTAACTAATGAGATGGTGATAATTAACCTCAATGCCGTGGATCCAAATACTATTAAATGTTGTGCACATGCTGAGCCTCAAAGGAACGGTTCCACATTTTGGGGGATACACTTATTTGCTTTCTTTCCAAGTCTTAGATGAAATTATAGCTAACAGCCCTGTGTCTGTAAGGTAATTATGAAGTTAAAGCCTGCTAGCTAGGTTTTGTCTAAAGATTGGAAACAGGGAAACAGTTGGCCTGCGTCTGTTTAAAAGTACCAAAATCTGTCAACCAGCATCTCTAAAGCCTATTCATTAACACATTAAAGGGACTTTATGTAACAATGTGTAACAATTGACATGTATTAATCACGTTTCTATTGGCCATGTGTAAGTGGATTGTAACACGACTTGAAAAATGAGACCATGCCCGTCTCTCTCAGTTGCCTATACGAGCCTGTGGACGATTCGTTTAAGTGGTTTAAAGCAGCTGTACTGATGATTTCTTTTATGAAGGATTTTCCATGACAGTCCAAAGGATGTGACTTTGTGCACACTCTCGAGGGCCTCTTCTCAGTGCCACCCTCTGCTATGCTAACAGAGAGCAACAAAAACGGACTTTAGTTGAGAAGTGAAGTCCGCTAACGTAAAGTAATGACCGGTTTTCAGCACAACATAGAAGTTGAACAGAGCCCCTTTAAATTGAATTTGTTTAAAGGGGCAATATGTAAGAATTTTAGTTGAAAACGTAAAAATAATAATAATAAAAAAATGTTTAATTATCAACAGAACATGAAGAAATAACAGCTTCGAAACAAAGATGGACACAGAGACATCTACTGAAATTAGCATGCAAACAAGTTAGTTCCAGTCCGTCCTGGCCCAAAGCTCCTGTGCTAGCGGTGTAAAGACATTCCCTGGTGTCCTGAGCTCCTAGTCTGGACTGCTAGCTGCACAGCTAACTGAGCTAACTAGCTAGTTAGAGTTTTTTCTAGTGATATGCTGCCTCTGTTTGGCTCAAGCTCATATTACACCTTTAAACTCAAGAGCAAAAATTACTTTCAACCCTAATTTGTTGTTTTGACATCTTAGACGGAGCCAACCAGTCGTTACCGCCTTTTTCAAGCCCCTGTGCTAAAGCTAAGCTAACTTGCTGCTTTGCTACAGCTTCATATTTAATGGGCAGATGTGACAGTTTTATTGATCTCCTCAACTAACACTCGTTAGAGCTGACAAACATTTCCCAAAAGATCTAAAGTTTATACAGTTACATGAATGTTGATCCCTGCACAACGAAGAGAGGGTTTTTTTTCCAATTACTTGCCTGTTCATTTATCACTCCGATTACCTTTCTGCAGGCAGACACATAAGACAAGCTGACATTTCCAATATAAATGACATTTTACTTATTATGTGAAACACACATAAATGCTCCTGAGCAGCATCCATAAGAAATACACAGAATCCCAACCAGCCCATCATGAACTCTCAGTAAAATGGTGCTGGACCTCTGAACTTTAATCTCCTTTCATTCACTTCCCCTTGTCATTCTATTATGGGTGCTTCCATCATGTGGGGTGACACATGCCAGGTGGAACTGAAATTAAACCTCATATAGAGGTGAGCCATCCCCGATAGCTTACTCCACCACAGCACCCACTAATAGCAGTTCCACTTTTTAAAACTGTCAAACGGAGGAGACAATGAATGATGAATGAGAGGGAGAGAGAGGAGGGAGCAGCTGGGAGATAGGGGAATATAGAGGAAATAAGGAGGGAAAGGTTGGAGGAGAGGGATGCAAAGAGGGACAGCCGGAGAGGAGAGGAGAGGAGAGGAGAGGAGAGGAGAGGAGAGGGAATTCACAGAGAGGCTTTCATGTGGTGACTAATGACTGATAATAATGCAAACTAATGGAGGGCAGAATGGACAGAGAAGGTATGTGGAGTCACTATGCCTTCTCCCTCCTTCACATTATCTTCCTCTCTCACACACACACACACACACACGCCATTCCGATAAAGATGGTTGGCCTAGGTGTTGGTAATTAGAAAACGTGACTCTGTGGTCACATTAATTCTTCACACGTGACTGAATGTCTGCTTTGGGTATCAACAAAAAAAAAAAAAAACGCCCTCTCCTGCAATCTATCTAAAGTTTAGTACGCCCATTTATTGAATGTTTCACGTTGCTTTAGGTTGGACAGAGGATTAAATGTGAGGTGAACTTTAAAACAAGTGTGGCACGGTGACAGCGGCGACCGCAGACACAAGCGCAACTCATCCAGAGAGGAGAATACAGCCTATACACCCATTACACTGTATATATATAAATATATATATCACGCTGTGGCTGCCGGCATCTGTGCACATGTGTCAGAATGAACTCGACCAATTTGTGCAAGAGAATTTAAGAAGAGAGAAAGCTGAGAAAGAGAGGCTGTCATGGCTCAATTGCACTTTCCATGCACAAAATTAAAAAAAAAAAAAAAAAAAAACATAATTAAACTGGATAATGAGTGAGCTAATTAAAAATGATGCAAGTATCAGTTCAAGCCGGGGGATGTTGCTGCTGGAAGCGCTCTACCCCCTCCAACATGCTCGGATGGAGTTCGAGGCGCGGGATGCTCACCGGTGAGAAGTCACATGCGCCTTCACTCCGCTTCAATTAAACGCGGCCGCTGAGTGAACGCGTGCGGGGGGAAAAAGAAGAAGAAGCGATGCCTCACCTGAATCCGTGTACCGTGGCCTGGCGAGGTCTCGGAAATAGTAGATAAAATCCAGGCAGTGTTCGTTCTGCACTTCCCCCTTCGAGCAAAGATCTGACAGGAGTTCAAGTGCCTTTTGACAAATCTCGTCATCTCTGTCTCCAGGCATTTCCCACCAGCATCCTTATAAATGGGGGGTCTCTTAGGCAGCAGCAGCAGCAGCACCACCACCACCACCACCTCACCACTCCGCCCGCTTTATTCCACGCTGCTCAGCACGGCTCCCGGACTCGACCACGCATCCAGCGGCACGCCTACCCGCACGATGAGACGGACGGAGGCGCTCCGTGCGAGAGGGAACGACCGAACACGAGCCCAGGTGATCCAGAAATCAAGCCTCTCCCACATGTGGAGCACGAGGAGTGTTTTATGTAACACTCACTCAGTCGGTCCCCCCTCGCACAGCCGCTCCGGTCGGAAGCCACCGGTTGAATCCGCACACCGCCACTGCGGCGCCGCGCGCTGTCCAAGGTGCTGAGATGTGAGCGCGCGCCTCGGAGACGGGCTGGACGTGGAATAGCAGGTGGTCTCACCTGATGTCTTCACGCCCTTCGAGCTGGAACGAGCTCTGAAAAAGTTTTTTTTTTACAGGGAGATGTGAGAGCGGCGGTGCTACCTGTAGCTAAGATCACTTCTCTATACGGCGGACCTGGTGTGGTTTTACGTGGCTGCACGTGGCCAATCAGAGGATGACATGCTTTTTTTCTTCTTTTTTTTTTTTCGTTATGTGAACCCTTTTAATTGAGACGTCACTCACAGAACGTTGCATATGTACGTTTACTGTAGATTATGTCAGAGGAGCTGCACCATAGACTCCCTCCCCCTTCTTTCAGTGAGCTCCTCACGTCCTGCCAACACACAACACAGCAGCTATGGATTCATCTGCAGTGACATCCATGATGCGTCTTGGAAATTAGGAATGCACATGCACGCATCAACACAGGGCGTTTATTAAACTCCCCCCTTTGTATTTTATGCAATAAAAGTGAGAATTAGTATAGTTAGAATAGTTTACAGAGTGTTTTGGTAGGGAGGCAAAAGCAGGGACCTCAGGGTGACAGCAGTCAATCCAAAGAATGGAGCCTAGTTTGAGGAGAAGTTGAAACAAGAGGGCAAAACACAAAATGTCATATATGAGTAATTCAAAGTATAACCAATAAAAGCCAGGCAGATTCAAAGGAAAAAGCCGTGCAGATAAATAAAAGTATAAAAACCAATAAAGGACAACAAGAGGACGACATCACATCAGAGGAATTAAACACATAAATAGATAAAGATGAGTAAAAAGAATAAAAGATAATGAATATATTGACAATAGACACATAAAAGAACATAAGAGGTGTTTTGTCCCAGGTTGTTGTTGTTGTTGTTTTTTAAGGTGCTCAGGGCATAATTATAATCAGCTGCTCCATGTATTTCTCATGGGATCATTAAATGTCAATATCTCAAAGAGTGTGCTTTGTTGTGCTGTCATTCCTTAATCAGTAAGTGGTCTCAGCAGTACTGTAAGTAGGCACACAGTCAATATCACCTTCACTGACAAGCTCAATTATAATGCAAAGACTCCGTAGGGTTTCAGGGCGCATGTCAGTACACTTGGGTTGAAAAAAGAGTGGGTAGCCTGACTGTGTGTAACTAGGTGGCTTGTGACATGCATAATACAAAGACGCACCTGAGGCAGATCTAATGAGAAATAATCCCTTATATTATATATAATGGTGCTTTGATGTTACAGGGATGTATGGAAATCCTTAATGAGGTTACCGTATACAAAAGAAAAAGTTCAAACAGGATGAAGGGAGGGAAGAGTGTGTCTAACTTTTCAGTTTTTTATTAGAGTATCAAAGCTTCAGGATCTCCCACATTCACTGGGAATTTCAAAAGGAACAGATACTAAGCAAAAAAGGGATGATGATGACAAACGGGCCTGCAGTTGTTGCTGATTTACATGCTTGTTCCACCACGAACAAAGAACCCAGCAGTCATCTCCTATCAAAGACGAACACAACTTCTAATGAGCTGTGCCTCGTGTGTGCGTTTATCTCGTTGCCTCGCAGAATGGCATGCCGAGCTTTTCCCCACCTTGTAATAATGAGAGCCTAGCAGGCGTCCTAAAAGACTTTATCACCGCAATCGACAACATGGGAATGTGGTTAGCGTGCTATTTATGCAAAACACATTTGTCTTTCTTTGAACCGCTGAGGAGGTGGGAGTTATTATGATCGGAGAGATGACAGTAATGTGGGGTGATCATCTGTCTGATGTGTGTGTTGTCCATTCAAAAAAAAAAGTCTTCGCACAGCAGGAAGTCGGCTTTCCTGGTGTCCATGGCAACTGTGAAAGACAGAAGGCACTCTTCACCCATTTACTCTCTTCAACTCTGATTTTGTCAGCCGCTCTACTTCACACCATCCTTTAATGTGCCACCACTTTTTCTACTACTCCCCATTTTTTATCTCAAAATCCTTTTTCCTCTTCTTTCCTTTCACTCCTCTTTCCTTGTACACTACTTTCTGTTTCCTATCATAACTCTCTCTGTCTCTCTTTATCTCGCAATGATTTTCTTGTGGTATTTTTATAGATTTACAAGCCGGTAGCTCAAGAGATCGAAAACACCGGGTCAGTATTGAAAGCCCAATATGAAGCATAAAGCCGAGTACCTTTCAAAATTTCCACTACACACTAAATCATTAATTTGTGGTGCACACAGGATTGAGAGAGTTCATTCAATCACCCAAGCAACCAGTCAGTTAATCAAAACCATCAATACAATTTGCTGGCCATGATTTCCTCTTCTGAAAGCATCCCTGTTCTTTGAAAGAGAAGCAACTAAGTCTTGACTTAAAGGGACTAAAAGTGTTTGGCCATCCTCCAGTAATCAACATCTGCTGCCTGAGTTTCAGAGGGAGAGGAAAAAATTGTTACATTAAGATAGGGTTTGTATGGAAAACCTTGAAATCATCAAGAGATCCAGTGTACAGAGAGAAACAGAGGGGCCCAACCACTGAACCTTGTGGGACACCATGCACCTGTGTGAAGCTGCTCTGGGTGTTTCTCATTACATCACATGTCAAAATCAACTGATGATGGAGGATTGAAACCATCTTAATGCTGATACTTGCTGATTTTATTTTTTTTCTGGCACGGATAGAAAAAATCTGATTGTTCAGGGTGCCTGGGCAGCAGCGAAATGAGTCGATATCAGGACTGAAAATGAGCCAGCTGTTCTCGGAGAGTGAAGTACCCCTGTGGCTCGCTTTGTGTGTGTGTGTGTGTGTGTGTGAGAGAGAGAGTGCGCTGTCTTGAAATGTGATTGGTTTGGACCCTTGAGGATGTGGATTTGGATTTCCAAACAGAGATGATGCACAAGAAAAACACATGCAGTTTGTTTTTATGTAATATCTATATCAAAGTGGTCATTTGTAAAGACTTAATTAATATTGTGAATACTGATTGTAAATATGTAGATATATATATTCTACAAACATTTTGTTGAGTTAAAGGACCAATATGTAATAATTGGCCACCTGTCATTAGCTGGTGAGCTTAGTTAACCAATTAACTATTAGACGAAACAGCCTGGACTGGGAGCTCAGAGCATCAGGGGAGTGTTGATGTTGTTGACCACCACATTTTAATGTACAAAGAAGCTAGGGGCTAGCCTGTTAGCTGCAACTTCAATTCATATTTCCGCAACAAAATGTGTTTTTAATTTTTGTATTTTTGTATTTCTGAATGCTTTAGCAAAAAAACGTACATAATGCACCTTTAAATATACAGATATACTTTAGAATACAAAAAACGATATACTTTTATAACCGATTTAGTTTCAAAACTGCATGTTTGTGAATAATAAGGTCTGATGTAACAGATAAATATGGATTAAACAGGTTTAACTTGACGCTTTGTTCAAATAGGGTTTGGTGCCCTGTCTTCCATTTTCTATTGGTGTTCGTTTGAATGCAAATTCTCCAGTACCCTTGGCTTATCCCTTCATAAATTCTAATGTATTTTGAAGAAATGAGGACATTCTGCAGAGAGACGTATTCATTGTTTTATGGATCTCTCCTTCACTCCATGTTTCTTGCGATGATAGAAATGATGAGATTCTCCCTCTGGCTTTTTCAATTTTGAGCAGATTATCTCAATAAAACTGTGGTTTGCTGGTAATGATCTTCTGAACATGTGTTTCATGCCGAGTGAATTGTTGAGAGTGAGCTATTAAATTTTTTTTCCATATGTGTTGTAACACACAGAGGATGATCATCCTGCAAAAGGCGAAAATACCTCCTAGTTTAATTGTAATCACTGTGGCTTGTCAGAGAATGTGTGAATAGAGTTAATTCGGGCATACAAATGCATTCCGAATGTGAAGAATGACAACGTTAAATGCATAGATGGAGACTTGTGAATACTCTCTTTAAGTGCAAACATAACAGGAAGAATTGAAGGCAGTGCTTTTGTAAATTGATCCATCATCTGCAGACAGGGGAGACAGCGCACATGTGACTGGATGAGCGCTGAGGAGATTAATTACTAGTTGTTTTCCGCATAAAAAGAAATCTCACATCTGCTGCCCAAGCCTCTCAGCATTCTTTGAATCAAACAAAGTGTGGTTCGTAGAGGAGATGTGCAGAGAGGAAGAGGAGGAGGAGGAGGTGGAGGAGGAGGAGGAGGAAGAGGAGGAGGGTGAGATGGGATTCTTTCTCATCTCAATTGCTCTTTCTCTGCCTCTATTTTTCTCTATGGCTGAAAGAGAGAGGCCTTGAGGGCTCCAGGAACGGGTCTCAAAAAAACAAAAGGCACAAAGGCAGAGCCAATTCAGGATATTTCGGCATGTGTGTGTGAGAGAGAGAGACAGTGTGTGAGAGGGAGAGGGAGAGCGAGCGAGCGAAGATCACACTGTTTGTATAAAGAGGAGAAGAGGGTGTTAGTGTGTGGGGGGAGGGGATAAGAAGGAAGAATTGTAAGTAAGAGAGAGAAAAAAAATACACTCAGGCAACACACAGAGAACATATTCACCATAAAGCCGGCAGAGGTTTCTCACACTGGGATCTGTGTGTCATACATGTATCATCCACGGAAGACAGTCATGCTCCGAGGACTTCATATCTGGAAAACACTCGGTGTATTCATCCTTGAATGAAATGTTTGACTATGATGTAGGCAAATTTTACAGAAATCAACAACCACCGTTGGTAACCGCCATTTTCACACGTGTGTCTACAGGTGTTTGAGAGAACTACTGCATATTTACATTTACATTTACATTTAGGGCATTTAGCAGATGCTTTTGTACAAAGCGACTTACTATAAGTACATTTGTCACAAGAAAGAAACCACAACATATCACTGTCGATAAAGTAAAAAAGATTTTGGAAAAAAATTAGTAGGATTTTGCTCCAGAAGAAATGGCCTTGTTCGGATAAATTGCCTTCAGTGATTTCAATCAGTGGCGGAGCTGCATTGTGGGTGATGGAGGCACCAGGTTTTGAAAAGGACGAATAAAGCTGCCGCGATTTTAATCTTTTTTTCTTAAACTGTCCATAACAAGCCCAACAGTGTATTGGGAGTGCAATGCTAGGTTAGTGGACTATTTTTTTAAAAACCTGGCATGTACATTACCCACAATGCACTTAAGCACTGAGTGACATCACTGGAGGCAATTTATCAGATTGTATGCAGGTTCCTCCCTACTTTTTCCACGTACACATATATAGTATGTATATCCATCGTGTGTATATGATTCTATTTCTATTTCTTACGTTTTTATCACATTGTTTATTGTTTATTGTGAAATGAAACAGTCCTTTGGCTGCTGTAATACACAAATTTCCCTGTTTGTGCGACTAATACAGGAATTCTGATTGTGATTCTGATAACTCCACAAGACCTGTAAACACTCTCTCATGTGTAAAATTGGCAGAGTTGCCCTTTAAGATTTTAGTTCAAGAGCATATCTTAAACTGTTTCATGTACGCTGATACTAAGACCTCTAACTGTGAGCTCATTGCATTTCTCTCTCGATGTGTTGGAATCAAATTGAGGAAAGAGGAACACTGTGACCCCTTTTAAAAACCTCAGGGCTGTGGTAGCACTACATCACACTGTACACCCCCTCCTCTCCTGTATCTGATCAGAAGCCACCTCTTGCATAGCTGCACAACTGTGTCGTACATATTCATCTGAGGCAGGCTGACAGAGGGAGTTTGTTCACCTTTCATAACAACATGGAGTCAAGGGAGGGACTCATGAGCCAATGCAGATAATGTTAAAAAAAGCCACTTAACTCAACGGTGGAAAGTAGGACATAAACGGATAACATGCAACGTGATTGCAGGTCCCTCTGGAAAGAGACGCCTGTATGGTTACAGGTAACATAATGAGCCAGGGAGGGACAGCTGTGCAGCCAGGCGGCGGGTCACAGGGGTAATCAGTTGATGGGAAGCAGGTGAGCAGGAAATGCACCGAAGGGGCCTGGTGGGCAGGTGAGGCAAAGCCGAGATAACACAAAAACAACACGCGGCACGGAAGCAAAAGAGTAATCGCGGCGGTTTGATATTTTGAGCTGGACAGCCCTGACAAAACATGATTTGCTCTCACGGTGTAATTTTCCATATTATTGCTGCCCTTTCATGTAGTTCAGACAACTCACTCTGCAAAAGCTAAAACATTCATTTAATCATTCCTCAGCATGAGCTGGTATAAAATGCCTCCAGCCATTTTTCTTTGCTGGTTAAAAACGCGTTCCATTTTCACTGATGAAATCACTCACTTTCTCTTTCTTCAACTAGCACTTATATAATTTTAAGACACCACAGAGAGAATAAAGAAAATTCAAGGATATAAACTTGTCATGTGGGACAACAGTCGGTATTAAGTAGCTGTATTTATAACTCAAGACTTTTGGTTCTGTGATGGACATGCCGAAATTGTTTCATTCCTTTTGACTGCATGCAAGAGAAATAAATACACTACCTGAAAAAGGTGAAGCTGGGAGTGTTACATCCCTACATCGGATTTGTCAGCATGTAACACTCAGGTTTGGCTGAGAGATTTCTTCGAGTGGCATAAAAATCTCTTAGATCGTCGCCAAGTGGCTGGCTGCTTCACGCAGATACAATACAACCCACTTGTGCTTAACAAAAGAGCCTTAGACTATCGCTGTTTAGTGATGAACACCCGTTCACTCAGCCCCGAGGTATCGACTTACTATCCCTTGGCTTTTGTTGCTGAGCTAAGACAAAAAGTTTCCCCCCTCGGTTTTGTAGCTTGCGAGGCCTGCAGAGAGAGAAGAAGACAAGAAAAATAACGCTGAGCTCAGCTTCTTCCAGCTGGTAAGCCTACTGTCTTTTTGCTAATTATCAAACTCACTTGTCCAGGCTGAAACACAAAGACAAGTCAAGTGGGAAAGGCACTTGCAAGAAGAGCGTAGGCCTGGTGTGCTGTCCAACATTATGACCATGGGAGCATCAGAAGTAAGTGACTCATGTTGGACAGGAGCACTTGAGGTTACTGGTTATGATTAAAGAGAAGAACACTGATAAAGTATTATACGATACAGTACTCTCCTATGAAACATGTGTCACTAGACATTTCACAGTAGTGAGATGGGTATTTACTGAAATAACTAATGTTTCAAAGTGTTTTTTTTCCCATTGATACCACGCATAGCTTAGCCTGAGCTAACCAGCTCACGTTAGCCCCCAAACTTCACACGCAGACAAACTTCACACGCTGTGATCAGCGAATCCCGAATCGATTGCAATCAAACGCAACTAATATTGTTTCTTTACCTTTTCATGGTCATTTCGAACCGCTGCATGCATTGTTATGAGCTTCCTTTGTTTACATCAACACTGTGTTGTCACATGACCGACAATGAAACACGAAACAAATGTGCAGTCAAATTTTCAATAGTTTAAAACAATTACTCATCAGGAAACCACTTTAAAACTTACTTCAGAATGATGTATTTACCAAAAAGTAGGCCCACTTGATCCATTCCATTGACTTGAAAGAAGTTTATTCTGCCTCCCTTGTTTGACTTTCCATAATCGCGTTTCTTTCAATGAGATGTGCAGTGAACTGTCAGTCAACTGGGGGTGCGCGGGTTATTTCAACCGTAAACTGCACAAAATATGGACATAGTTGCTCACTCTCCCTCGACTCCATTGACTCTGGTGAGTGAGGAGACCCATCCAATATGGTGGCGACGCTGGACTACGTCCCAGCACCTCATGAGGCGTCTACGTATATTATGTCTATGAGTGCTACCCCGGCTACCCCTCTGGCTCCGCCCCTGGCTGGCAGTTAGATTTGTCTGATGTTTTCATAATCCTGACTTTTTAAGCAGTGTTGTAGCTCTAATGGCCTCTTTAGATAGATGTCATGCAGAGTGACCGCTGGCCTCCACCCCTCCAATCATTTTTAGGAGTTTGCATTAACGACAAGAACTTGTGACAACCCTGAAAAGGATTATCAGAATACTGTCGAAGGCGCAACATTAAAAAGATCGCCTGTCGAATGTCACTCCAAACAAATATGGGGCAGCATTTCACCACAGTAGCCAGTAACTGCTGCTAATTGAAGCTGCCATTAGCTCAAAAAGGCGTCCAGCTAGCATTCCAGACTGGGAGCTGGGAGTGGTATTACAATGGCATTTTTCCGCCAACACTTTCAGCTGCTCCGAATCAAACCAAGCTGCACTGATTTGTTTTTCCATCACCAGGTTTCCAAGTTGAGCCGAGTCCCGACCCGATGGACCTGATCCGGAGTAGGGCCAGGCCGTGCTCACCCCTGCCAAGCGGCCTGTAAAAGGTGCCCGTTTCCACCTCAAATCGAAACTTAACACCGTCCGGTGCAGGAAACCTAAGAGATGGGCATTTCTCAAAGTGTATGTGTTCAGCTCTCAGCATTTTGTGACCTTTAACTGAATATTTAGTTTCTGTCATCCTATTTGTACTTTCAGACATCCGCTGTGTTTCATCGTGTTCACTTTCAGCTGTTCCAGGAGTCGTGTTTACTTAATGCTGGTGAAAGCGCAACATTTCCTGTAATGCTGCTTCATAATAAAATCTTTTACAGTAAATGACCAAATAATGGGGGACTTTTATTGTGAAGAAGTTCTAGGAAATGAAATGTGTTTGTAAGTGAATTAGCGGAGCTATTTGTGAGCAGTGATTCTATACTGCGGGAATCGAGGAATTGAGCAGGTAGCCCAGTTGTGGTGGAAATGCAAATCCCTGCCGCGCCGAGTCAAACCGAGTAGAGCCGGGCTGGCAGCTGTAAATGGAAGAAAATGCCACAAGACAGGATGGGCTGGGGCTAGCTTGTTAGCATGCTAACTTAAGCAGATTGGTTCTCTGCAACATAAAATGTAGACGTCTTTGGCATAACTTCAAAAACTTTTATTTCTGAAAATGTTCTTCTTTTTCTTCTTCCTGACTTTTTAATGTTTTGTATTATAGTGTATCATATTCTTACATATTGCACCTTTAACTTTAATACTAATTGAAAATACAAGACTTATGGATGTGCATTAATGATTCAGCCAGCACACTGTGACTCCCTCTGTACAGACCCGCTGTATTGCGCTAATGGCAGATGAAAAATGCAGTTTCACAGCTCAGTGTCATTATGTATTACAACAATCCGACCTGCGTATTCCCAAGCGTGCAACAAATTTCCTATTAACTTTTTTTTTTTTCATTCAAATCCAATCATCTGATCTGGGAGATAAACACATGCTGATTAAAAATCAGGCAATTATTTTTCAGCCATGAGACCATCAACTTTGAAAGGTTCAGTGTTAACGGCCTCCAAACCTCTGTGCATGCCTGAATGCAAAACCACGTGCGAAATGATGCTAAAAATAACCACAGAGGCGCGGGCTATTCTCTGTAACCACAGAGAATTGGATTAGATAGAATTAGATATTAGATATTACGCTCTCTCTCTCCATCTCGCTTTTTAAATTCCATTAACTGGCGTGTGTCGCACAAGATCCTTGTACGCCTAGATTGTTATCATGGAGTCATTTCAGACTTGCAGCATGTACGTCGTGTGTAGTATGTAGCGCCAGGTCTCTCTTCTGCTTGGACATGAAGCCTCGAGGTCTTATAAAGGTCTCACTGCATCATGACAGAAGACACAAGGAAATGAAAAAGTTTATCCCAGGGACTGCTCGAGTCTAAACTTTTTTTCTAACATGTTTCACATCTAATATACTCATGAATACAGACCTTACCAAATCCCCACTGCTGATATGTGGTGCTTTTTATTGCATGAGGCATGCTTTCGGGCTCCATCTTGCGCTCTCAAGCTCCCAAAGCAAATATCGTGTCTCTGTTTATGGACACTGTTTTCCGAACATGTCGGGCAATGGTTTATTTTCCATTACGATGACGTGAGACTATCTCATAATCTATTAGAAAAGGTTTTCTTTCCTGTAGAGCTGATTTGTCTTACTTTACTTTGCGAAAATCAGGACAAGAAGGTGGCTAGAGATAAGCACATCCCTCCACAATTATTAACCGCCGTCACTGCAGCTGTCAGGCAGTAACGAGACAGGGAGCTGACTCCGTGTTAAGGCCAAAATACACTTTTGGTAACTCAGCATTCGCACATAGACAGGGTGGAGGGTATGGGTAGTTGAAAATGAGGTAATTTTGTTTTCAGATTTCATGTCACATAATGAAGTTATTTATGGGCCAACCTCCGGACGGACGGTAATGCTGTATTCATGGGTCTCAGGATTTTTGATGGATGTGCTGTATCTGTGCGGGCAGCGGCCGAAATGCTTTATAATATGATGCAATATTACACAACAGCCCTTGTAAACATATAAAATCTGAAGAGGCGTACAGAAGAACAATTCAATAGCACAACAAAGCGTTGTCTCCACAATTACCATGGTGTCAAATCCAACGCTGTATCGAGCTAAAAAAGCTACTGCTAGCATAACAAGAGGCCCCAAGTGTGGAAATAACAACCGCTGTGCGCACTCATTATTCAAAAGTTTTTCCCAAACAGGGGGGCAGGGAGTTATATTACTTAGGGACTGAGGGAGACTCGCCTGCCTGTCCATCATCTCCACCTGTGTGACTGGCAGACTGCGAGCTGCTCTGGGAGACGGGACGCGTTGCTCCGCTAGACAATGCGTTGCCTCAGGAGGGAGCCTCCCAGAGAGAGGTTAACACCTGCTCAACCTGCTGAGGCTCGTGGGAGGATTCTGCTATAAAAAGGACTTAGCAGGGTGAGAAGAAGATAAACAGAGGAAACGCACTCACACACACACACATAGCTTCCAATTCCGGCTGACACGTCTACTGTACCGGGCAAAGATAAATTTAATTGGCATCCGTATGAAATCAGAGCACAGTTAGAGCAAGCGCTGACCTCTCTGTGTTATTCAAGGTATCTGACTTTAACCTCACGCGCATTAAACCCCGAATTGATGCCCGGCAGCTTGCTCTTTTTTATAGATCTCTTGGCCCGAGTCTACAGATACAATATATCTCTGCAATCACCAGCACTATACATGCTGCATACCGTGACGGTTCACCTGTTGATGCGCTGCATGTGACACAATAAATGGCCTATGTCGCTGGTGCGTCACAGCCCCCGAGCTGTCGAGAAGAATACCTTCATTTGTAGAAAATAAATTAAATTGACATTTTGAAAGGATGGGACCATTTTGCGACGCTTATTGGCTTCTCTGTTTCATTTACCCACGAGGCACTGGGGAATATTGCCGCTTTGATGATCATTATTGCAATTTGAAATCAATCGGAAAATCACCAAATTGCTCGTAGTCACATAGTCTGTAGCAGGCTCCCAGATGTTCCATATTCCAACAGAAATCATTTGCATAAACACGAGGAAACAATGGAGCTGACATTACCAAGTTCCACGTGTCACAGTTTGAACATTAAACGGACATTATTTCCCTTATGGAGAAGAAGACACGTTCATTGCTGAAAGATGCCATTTCATCTCATCATTATCTGATGAGAAATGACATTTGTCCTGTGCAAAGGTCTTAAACGCCTAAAACACTGTAATTAAACGGACATTCAGCTGGAGAATGGTTGCACTTAACAACATCATGTTGAAATGCTTTGTGTGCAGCAGCCCAGTGATTGATTCTCTTTGAGCGATGTCCTCATCCTGAGGGCGGTTACCAGTGTGAACGATGGAGTAAGTATCTCTCTCTGTAAGTCTGCATCTTATTGAGAGAACTCTGCTAAGTAGACTCGGGGGAGCAGGGCCGGGCTAAAGCTCACAGTTGTGTGCTTACGTCAGTGCGCTCGCATTCATCCCATCGTGTTAATGTGTGTACTTACATGTGCTGCATAATGCATGTTTTCTGGGCTCATATTATATATCGAACATGCAGCGCGCGCCAAGGGACAATGAGCTATCTCATGTTTGTGACTGTGTCGTGATACATTATCGGATGGAATCTGATCCATCAGTCTGGATGTTTGTATTGCACATGTGTCCCCCGGGGTTCTGTATGGTGAGCGATACACAACAAGCTTTGATGACTGGGTGATCCAGACACAACCTCAGTGCACATTAGGGCACATAATATATGCCACGTAAGACTTAGTTATACATATTTAATGTGTTAATCACGATGGAGTAGTAGCAGGAAATGTATTGTAATTTTTTTTTTAATTTATTTTGTTGATAAATGTAAAATAAATTTAAAAAACAACAGTTTTTGACCCTTACCTTCCACCTAATGTAGTGAGAATATACCTCAAGCACAGATTTGTGATACCCAAAATGAATCTTATGCTTATTGAATGGTAAATTCTAATATGGCTGTTGTGTAATTGAATCATCAGTGTCTATTTTTCAGGCTCCATGTGATTATCCAAGGCTTTCAGCTGTCAGATCTACAGTCCTCGCCATCTCTCCCTCAGCTTCCTCCGGATCAATGTGAACTGCGAACCAGCTAACCACTTTTTCTGTTTTCTCTCCGAGGGCAGAACAACCCAACTAGGCTGAACCGTTGCACCAAACCACCGACAGCCAATCTCAGAGAGCCGATGATGATGCCCCCCCCACCACCACCCCAACCGCCACCACCCCCGACCCCCCCCCACACGGCCTGTTGCCGTGGTAACAGTGCGGCAAGTGCCTCTATAGCTCTTATGTCTCTGGTTATGGCTGTCTGTTTCCATTCTGAGGTTGGATGGATTGATCACTATTCTGCTCACCAAGTGTCGAATCAGGGTGGCACTCGAGCAGAACAGCTCGGAATGACCTGAACTGAGCGCGACTACCTGTTCCTCACTCGACAAACCACGTGAGAGGAAAACCTGATGAAGCCACTGATTCCTTCACGGTGGAAAATCTGATCCATCGGCACGGAAACGGGCCACTCGGGGGGGATACGGCTAACCAGTCTCATCACTACAAAGTTACACATTCTCGTTCTATTTTTAGCCTCAGTTTTTGCAGGACACTTTTAGAAATACATTTCAAAGTAGAGAACGTGCTTTTTTCAAAGCTGCATGCTTCACAAACCTTCTATGACTGAGGCAGATTGTTCAATTAAAGACGATCATTTTCCCGCATCTGTATCTGCGGGCACAGATGAGATTGCTTAGCAACACAGAAGTAAGGTAATCAAGAAAGCCTGGGTTTGGGTCATGGCTGTGAGGCACAATGTTATGATATGATAACAGCGTTAGTCACAAGGGTGGTCGAACCTGTTAAGGAGCAAGTAACAAACAAACAGCACAACTACTGTATATCTCGAAAAAAGAAAAAATGATGCCACAATCCATCATTTTGACATGTAGCATCATTCCTGACATAATAATTCTGTGTCATTTCATCACACTTCATACACTAAATAAATATCTACCCCATTCCTTTTAAGTTCAGTGACTGAAACAAACTGGAAAAAGGGGAAATGGTGGGTTGTTAACAGGCATTTAATGTATGTACACTAAAAGTACAATTAAAGTTATGTTTCTTTTTTGTTTATTTTAGACATGTAATGTTCCTCTTAGCTTCTACCTTCAGCTGATATTCATTTTGCTCTCCTGATATTGTCCTTCTTCTCTTTGATTAAATTGTAGTGGTTTTAATCGAGGATCATTCAAAGAGAATGTTTAAAAGACCAGTGCCATTTTTTTTATATATATATATAAGTAGCCTAAGTTATTACTTGTATTTGCACCACATTAGTGATTCATTAACTATAATGATTGATAAATATCTGTATGTGTTTTTACACTTGAAAAACCCTAAACCTTTATTTTGAATCCAGTGTGTAAGTTGTGTTGTATTCTTCGACCAAATGCAAATTGTTTTTTTTGCTTATTTCCATATTTTTCATAAAAAAGTACAGTACAGTGTTAAAATGTTATACTTAACATGGCCAGGTACATTTAAACATAAAACACATGTCTGCAATACATTTGGACAGAGTTAATTTGAACAAATCAAATTACATTTACAGATGTAACTCACATTACAATAAAAAATTGCTTTAAAGCTATACAATAAATTGGTCTCATGGTGACCAATAATGTTTTGAATTAACGTGATCCCTTTCAACAGTCTAATGTAAAATAACTGTTTTGGTTTGACAGGCAAAAATTCATTGAGAAAAGAGGAAATGTATGTCAGTTGGCCTTATTCTGATCATCTGAGACCGATGTACACGTTAAAATTAAATACATTCAAAGGACTTTTTCCTTCAGTGAGAATTCTGCATGCATTTTATGGAAACTTTTCTTTTGTAGGGTAGTGATGATATTCAGAGACCGCTTGCTGTTTGTGTTGTTTGCGCTTGAGAAGGCATTTCTTCAGCAGCAACAAAAGATTTCTCATAAGAACAATCTGTCGTCTGAGTCGAGACGTATGCTCTCAGTGTGCTCAGAAGATGCTCCGTGTCTGAATAATTCATTCTGCTGAAAACCTTCTGGATCTGACACCATGGTCTGCGATTCCATTAAGGTCTCCTCATGCTTCATTTTTACATTCGCACACTCTCATTATCCTCATGAAATACCTCCACATCATGATAAAAGTTCAAAGAAATACAGAAAAAAGGGGTTGTAATCGTACACAGAAGTCACAGTTTAGTTGATGCTCCGGTTTAGGAGTCACGGTTCCATTCAAGTCTGGTGCAGCTGGGAAAAAAACCCCAAATGTAAAAGAATCGTTTCTTCTCTAAATTTGGGTGGCATCATCAGGAATGATCTATGTCAGTGTTATCTGGGTCGTTATCAGGCTCCAGCAGAGCTTGTTGACGAGCCGGTATTTGAATCAGGTGTGCTGGTTCAGGGAAACATCTAAAACGTGCGGCGCATGGGGCCACCAGGACCCATATTGAAAATGTGATGAGGACAATGTGCGCCAGTGTTGAAAACTGTATGTTTATATGTGTACAGGTGATGTTGAACCAGCCCTTTATAGAACCTACTGTACTGAACTCTACAAAGACCCATGGGGTGCAGTTATATAAAACTAAAATAAAGAGGACTCTTGCTCAACCTCTAGTGCAGGTCTTTTGTTTGTGACTAGTAAACTCCCACCTTTCATGCACTGCTGAGGACTTTTATGTAAAAATATGTTGCATAATTGATTCAAAGAATGTACAGGTGCAAGTGACACAAGGAACTCCTCTTGTTTATTGAACATTGTAACAGATGTCTGCATCTGTTTTAACCGCTATGAACTCATGATGTGCTTTGATTGTACTGTTGTCCTTGTATGGTATGTATTTAATATTTCTACACTGATATTGACCTGTGTGTCTGACAACAAGCTGAACTGAATTTTCTTCTAGGTAATGTAGTCAAATGTGGGCTAGCATGTTCAATATGTTTTCGGTCACATGCCCAACAATGGTAGAGCATAACCAACATGCCATCACTGTCTCATCCACAACTCTCTGTTTCTCAGTTGCTGTTGTATAGGCGATCGGGAAGCAAATTGTTCCCAAATTACTGATTCAATGGACAAGGTCTTCCTGCTCCTGCCCCTCATTTGTGCTGGCAAATTACTGTCCCTTTGTCCCGCCCATTTCTTCCCTGTGGTTCAATAAGAGTTGAGCAGTTACACTTAGTATCCAGATGTGCCTCGATCAACTTACTTGTGTACTGTTAAACTTACACACCATGTGCTCGGTTCATCTATATTGAGAAAAAAAAACAAGCTAACAAGATGGTTAAAAGATGTTGCTGGGGGACCTCTAAAAGAGACACTCGTCACCCTGACTGCATGGAAGCCGTTGCATTTATTATAATATAAGCTTACGGGAAAACAATTTTGTCACACAATTGTTATGTGTGTCACATAACAATGTAATTACACAGTTTAACCACTACAAAAACTGGTTTCAAAGCCTGGCACTCTTCCTGGGGGCTTGGGCTAAATGGGACCGGCATCGCCATATGTTTCTTAGGGCATGCTCACGCTCGGCCCAGTTGCTCCGTCCCATGCCAAAGCATGATTGTCCCTCTTCCCCAGTCCCCTGCTGGCCTACACTCACTTAAACTGGGCCTGATCACGGTTACCTCTTGTATATATGTCATCACACCATAGTGTGGCCGCAGCACAAACGAGAACAACACAGAGAACATGACTAACTTTACCGACTTTTTTGTGTCTTATTTTGTGTCGTTTTGGTCATAGATGGGCCTCTCACATTCCTAGATTCTTGATTATGCAAGAGTATACTTCACGTCCACGTTGCACACCTGTTATTTTGACATTTGATTTACTGTACCACTTTGTTGAATACTGGAGAAAGATGAGGCCAAACGTGTGTATAAGGGCCACACGCTTCCCACTTACCATGCAAGCCTACAATGTCAAGAGAAAACCAAGACACAATAAAAAAAAAAAAGGGCTTGAAACATTTCGGTTAAAAGGAATCACACAAGATGGGATTCCGGAGGACTACACAGGATTTGAAGTAGCAAGGGTTATATTGCCTGTGATAAAGAATTCCTTGGGGAGAGTGAGAGAGTCACAGAGAAAGAGAGAGGGAGCAAGAGAGAGAGAGAGAGTTTAAACGATGTGAGAAAACATTAGTAGGAACCATTACATGCTCTGGCGCTGCTCTGGGAGCCATTAGCTTGTATAAACAGGTCATTCCTCCACTGAGCTCTACTCATTGATTCGCAGATAATCTGTCTTTGCTCTTCGTGCTCACACTAACTGAGCGCAGTCTGCTCGGCACTACAGAACACGTTAGTGTTGCCAAAAAGGTTGTGGCAGCCCGGTAATGTCTGTCTATTGGAGTATCCGTGTGGAGGATAAGCATCCCCTGCTGATGCCGATGTAAGGGCAAAGCTCCCTCGCTGCTGCACCCACAGCGCCTTCACACCTCTGGTGCACACTCTGGTATAATGTGGGGTAGCACACATTGTGTATTCGATGCCTTTTTGGGTTATCAGCTACATACTCTGTGATATCATCTGCCAGAAGCCATGTGGTTGTCTGTGTTGAATCAAGGGAGGCCAAAAGAACAGTTTATACAGGATCGTGGGAGGTTTCATGTTGAGTCTTCATCTGCGGCCGTGTGTTGAATGTAGTTAATACCTTCAGGGAGTGAAAGCTCACATGTGTTGATGTAGTGATACAACAAGATGCAGGGTTTGTGAATGTACACCTGCTCATTCAAAAACATGCATGTTCTGGTTAAGTCATGATCTGCCTTTCTACACACAAATATATATATATATTTTTTGTCCAATTAACCACCTGGGTGAAATTTAGGATTTGTAAAATAGTGACAAGTGAGACAGCAAAACTACAGTGTACTTCACTCGGTCCTTATATTGTTGTGGTAGCTTATAGTATCTGAAATAGCAGCAGAAGACTCTGCAACAGTCAGGTACAGTTGAGGAACACTGTTGAGGTGTCGATACCGACTGTCAGATCTGAAGATATAGTTCCTGTGCCCGAGAAAAGCCAGGTCCAATTATCTCTCCCCTGGGTGACAGTACTACCAAATGTGACTTGAACGTGTCCCCAACATAGTTGAAACCCACCCTTTTCGCACAGGCAATAGCAGATGTCACACTCAAGCAGGATGTAAGCATTTCACAAGCAGTGTATGTTGTACAGACTGTGTACAAAGACTCCAAAAACACCAACTTAACTGGAAATGTATCATTAGAAAACACAGGAACATTTCTATAGTCATAAATTAGGATGGGGTCCATGTAATTCAACGGCCTATTGGTTGGACAAAGGATAACAACACGTTATCAAACATCCTGTAGTTTACAGTACAACTTTGTCATATGATCAATACATATCAAATACTCAGTGATTCCTGCTGCTAATCAAATGTAAGCCCAGCCATTGAAAACTAGATTAGGGTACAATTACAAATTTTAGAGGGAAAGATCATTTTTTTCTTTTCTGTGAGCATTATTTAAGTATTGTCTACCTCCGTATAATAGAGCTGAACAGTTGACAGCGATGACATTGTGTGCAACCCAAGTAATTATGGAATAATCCCATGGTCGGGATGTGCCACCAGAACATGATATACAAAAAGATGCAGTACAATGAAAACAAATGCTTTTGCCCTTTTCTCGTGGCAGCTCTGACAGTAATTTTGTACACGCGTGCCTTCGGCAGGCGAGCTACACCCACACTCCAGGGATTTATCCTGCCTATGTCTTGTTCTTTATTGTATTTGGAATAAGAACAAGTTGAGAAATGGGTCTACAGTTTTGAAAATGTGCTTCCAGCAGGAATGATCGTCCAGCAGTGCAGCAGCTCAAACGGAGTGGAAAAACACATTTACCTTCCTGAAGTGCACAGCGATGGAAAGCCTGCATTGTCGTCCGAAAACTTAAATAAAACAGCACGGTAATAGAATAGCACATATATGAGGGTTGATCAAATATAGCTTATTATGAGTATTTAATGAGATACTAAGGAACTTAGTTCACAAAATGCCAATTTCTACATAATGTTGTTTTAAGAGTCCAAACATAACTGTGGAATAAAAAAGTGAAAAAAATTACTTTGTTGTTCCGGTTTAATTAAAGAGTAAAACTAATTCTTGATGAATGAAAATAGGTTCTTCAGTACATTACTGTATAATAGATTTTTGCCCTCTGGTGACAATACAAGCCGTCCATAGCTGCGCACTTGAGAAAGGTAAGTTTGTATTCTGCTCCCGTTACAAACTGCTGCTAACACGCTCACTGCAAGATGATTTACAAGAGGAAAGTCCCATTTCTCGACTTGTTCTTATTTAAAAATCATACAATAAAATGGAAAACAGGCACAACAAATCCCCTGAGTGGTGTCTGTCTTTACTGCCGAAGGCACACGCATTTGTTTTTATTGTGCTTAATCCAGTTGCATATTACCATTTGGTAGCATATCTACAACTGTGAAATACATTACAACATATTTCTTAATAGGTGTCGCACAATGTCATTGTTGTCAACTGTTCACCTCCAGTGAACCACTCCAGCTTTTGGTTTTCTTTCACTTTGCCTTTGACATTTAAAGTTCCTGCCGGTACATTTACAGATATCATAAAATGTCTAAAAAGGATGAGATCTTTGTTCTGTATTTTGATGAGTTGTGTACTTACATTATCCCAAATGCTTCCAACAATGTTCAAACCGAGAGAAATCCATAATTTTACATGAGGCAGTGCCGCATTTCATTTTGTCACCTGTCGACATAACATCCGGAGAGTGAGTTAGAGAATGAGACAGAAAGTTGGCAAGCATGGCAGAACATACTATGAATAAAACCTGAACATTACCCCGTCCATGAACATTCCTGCCTGAGTTATGTACTGATTCAAATGACGGATTTAAACTATAAATTGTGTGAAATTGCACAGTAAATTGCAGGCTGCACTAAGTGTTAGCAGGACTGTAGGGCAATGAGCCTCTCCCAGTCAGAGTGTTGTGAGGAGTTATAAAGCAGTCTGAAGGTGACAAGTTCACAAAAGCAGCACTTCCCTTCGTGGAACACTTTGTCCTCTTTCTCTGCGACTTTCTGTCCTTTTCTGTTCAAGGGATGTTCAGTAAATAAAGCATCAAGAAATGTGTGTGGGAAAATAGACTTTAATCGAAAAAGACTACGCTTTGGATCACGGCAGACTGTGAAAAAGAGCGACACGGTCTGCCATGTGTCGGCCTGCCATGTGCCAATATATTTAAGTGAGGAAACAGAGCTTTGCCTCGAGGTCTTCAAAGCTTTTGTAGAGTCTTGGCAACACTAAATGGAGAGAGAACTGCCAGAGGATTACCGGTAAAATAAATTAGCCCACAGTCAACCTTATAACTTCACAAAATAAATACCCACAATACAGACACAAGCAGCCACAAAAATAATTAACTCCGCTGAGGAGGTTGTGTCTTGTGTCTGAGAGTCTGCATTGGAACTCAAATTTCCATGAAACTCGGTCAGATAGTCCTCCCGGCCGCAATAATTGATTCTGGTTCGGTGGCGATCTGGATCTGGGATTTTTATCCTGAGACAATTACCCTATGTCTATCAAAACTGGTGTTTTCAGCTATCACGCTAACAGACATAGAGACGTGAATCCAAATCCTGAGTGAGAAAACTAAACAGAAATTCTCTCTGTTGATGCAGCCTCAAGTCAGAGAATCGTCCAGCGTTACTCCCTGGGCGTCTCTTAATTACCTGATTTTATGTTTTCTAGTGTTTTGGCCAACAACAGTAAGAGAAGACATGACAAACAGATGGAAGTGTGATGCCGGTTGTCTCCGCTTCTGCTTGCAACCCAGACCAATCTGGTTTGAAGGGAAGGAGTCAGCGGACCTAGTGAGGAGAGGTCAAAGTTCTCCCTTGAGGTTGCCACAGAAACACACTGTAAACACGCCCACGTACGGACACGCCAACAAACAGCTTAGTCTCTATTTGGAAGGTGCCATGAGGGAGAGATCAAAACAAACGAGGCCTGTTTAATTAGACATTATAGTGGATTATAGAATCAGCTCTGAAGAAAACAGCTAATACTTCATTAGTGATTTAATACAAACTGGCATTTCAGTTTAATGAACATTATACGTGAGCTGTGGTTCGTTGGAAGTGGCAATTTTAATGACCATAACACAAACTGCGTAATCTGTTAGAAGACATTCAACAATGTTTAACATGGTCAAAGGCAAGGCCCGACTGCTTAGAAGTCAGATTTGAATCATTTGGTGACACTGTGAAGTTTGTCATCACTTGCTCAACGTGATTTATTAAATCGCTTAAATGTCAAGCAACACAAAACCTGACTTTAACCTCGACTGACTCTGACGAGCTCATCCATCGGCAGCAGAGAAAATCTTGCCCTTCGGCGCGAGGTTTGTCTGTGACACTGCTGATGAAATGCAATTTTAACGGCAGGAGAATCGTGTGCGCGAGCTATCCCTTTAAAGCCATATGGTTATTTAAGAGTTCAAAGTATTGGGGAGGGCTGTGTTGTCATGGTAACAATGAGACCTGTCAAGGATTTGAATTTTAACACTGCAAAAACGTTCAGCTCATCGTTGATGTCTGGAGTGTGGCAGGGGAGTACACACCTTTACAAACACACTCTGAGTCAGTCCACTGTCTTACAGAGAGACATGAGACAACGACCGTCCCACATGATAGACACCAAGATCAAATTATTAGAATGTCCAAATAGGGTATGTGTTCCTATTTTTTTCTGTGTAAGTTGTTGAAAATTTACATTTTCAATTGTAATTTTGATTTTAGCACTCGGAAGTGTTAGCAGGTATGTGCCACCACTTTGCAGCACAGTGTTTTTATCTGTTTAAATGTCCGCTTGCATGATGAGTGTGTCAATATTTGACGAGTTGTGAAACCCAAAGTTGGGAATTAGACTCAAAAATCTAATATTTCACAGAGAGCAGCTTCAACATTTCTGGGTGAAAGTTACTTTTGAGAACATTTAAAAAAAGTTATGCCTTAAAAACTGACGGAGAGAAAAAAATCGGCCATTTTAAAAAAGTGGCGGGGACGTGCTCCCGTGTACTTCGACGCTGTGGTGGCAAATACCCGTTAACGTTTCTGATAATTGCTAAAATCAAACATAAAATTGCAAATTTGAATGTACTGGCTTGTAATAACAAAATGAGACAATTATTAGAGTAAAATGAGAAGCAGGGATTCATTTTTAGGGGGATATAATTTGTAATACCTAAAATATTTATCATGTTGGACAATAATCTCATATCGTTCAATGTTCTGTTTTTCATTTGTGTTGCGACGCGCTCGAGCTTTAATTTACAATGACAATCAGACCGTGCAGGAGCGTCAGAGTGAGCCTCCGTAGCCTTGCTGTGGAATGCCAGTCAATTTCAGATTAGCGCTCTGTGAATCCCTGCAAAATGTGTTTCCCCAGCAACAGGAAAGATAACATGACAGGAAAAATCATCTGGTGCTATCACTGTAAAAGGGTTTTCCTGCTCTTTGCCAGCACTAGAAAGGGGGTGACAGTAAATGAAAGAGAGAGAAAACAAAAAACTGTACAGGACAATGAGCAGAATAGGCGTTCCAGGTTTTTAAATTAAACATGCAGAACACCCGAGCCGGATAACGAGATGTGCCCTCAGGGAGGCTATCTGTGGCCCGGGGCTGCAAAACTTCACACAGAACCGCCCCAGCTCTGCCTCACACATTATAATTGTTTATCAAACTAAATATTCTGAATACGCTCTAATGCTAACTGACATCTCACAGATCCCTCCTGTTCCAAGTCTAAACAGGTTATAAACTCCGGACATTGATTGCTGCTGTGGTCTATAAATTTGCGGGGGAAAAAGCCTTGGCAGGGGCCAGCCACCATATTGATTTTCCCTCTGAGGTTTATTAGTTTATGAAATCCTATATTTCCTCTGTCTCTCTGTCCAGACAGAGGAACTGCCAGTGAAACGGGGGAGCTATACTGTTCCTGTACTTTCATTTAAAAAACACTGAAGGGCCGTTGTATTTATTCCTCCCCTCCTTTTCGTACATTTTGTCGATAATGGATTGACCCCGTCACGTTCAGAAAAGGGCTCAGAGGCAAATCAAAGCCAAGCGAGCAGAATTTTGCCAACTCAATCACCCGACATCCGAGTTCCTCTCACGGCTCGCTGCCTTGACGAAGCTAAACAAAATGTCTGCTGTCAGAGTGAAAGAAAACAATAATAATCCACTTTTATACAGCCAAACCCCATTCAGCTGAGCTTTCCTACTGTCACCCAGGATAATTCCAAAGGAGACAAACGATTGTTTAAACTGCTCGGCGGAAATTGGAGCTTGTCACGTCAGGAGACAGACGCCAAATTAGCACGGGGGCCCGTCTGCAATATGTGTCGTGAAGACGACACTTTGTTTATAAAGTGATTCATGCAGAAAGAATTCAACTGGATCATATTTCTGATATGAGTTAAGCTTCATTCACATATATATTATTAGATGGATTACTAAAGGGGAAGGGGGCAATTATGTATCATTATTAAGAGCTTTAATTGTTAAATTGCATTATGATAATAGGCAGTAACAGTTGTGTAATCGTGCTGATAAGAGGACAGCCACATTCCTTAACTCGGTGCACTCACAAACCAAATATATTTGGTTTCAGAAGATTTAATCATAATGGACAATTTAATTCATTAAGATACACTTGAAAACTTGTAGGGGATGAAGTAGAGAGTTTAGAAAATGGCAAATGTAAAATATAAAGTGATATATAATACACAATTTAATTTGTTTTTAATCATAAAAAAACACAGATGCTGTTTTGGAATAAAAAATTTAAAAAAGTGTTTGAACATTTTTATTTTAATTTAGAGGCACGAACAGCAGGGTGTCAACGTTAAAGGATTTTTCTTTCTCAGTCTCAATCCTTGTTTACTAGAATCTGCTTTAGTCGAATATTTCACCTAATCTGCTTATATTGCTCTGAGAGAAAGTCAGCAAACCGTACCAGAAAACAGAGCAGACACAAAAATGTCAATTAGGTTCACTTTTTATTGCTTTTACTACTAGACAATGGCTGCCTGGAAGAAGGAGAAGGAAACTAAAACCTTTGAGTAGCCAACAGTTTCAAAAATGGTGATCTTGGCTATGCACATTTGTAATTAATGGGTTAAAAACTACAGTAAGGTTCGGCAGTCATACACAAGATGTTTTTTCAAGGCTGTGGTGTCACTAATGATCACATCACAGGACTGTCACAGAAGTCAACATCTCCTCGCAAAAAATATCTCCCTCACCCTACATCAAACACAAAATCTGCATAGAAATGCTACAATCCACCGCCACTGTCTACCAGCCAGGGCGATGCGTTGAGAGACGAGATTGAGATGTCTAAATGTGCTTTACAAGCCGCCCAAAAGCAACGGTTCCCTTAAAAGAACAAAGGAAGTATTCTCGGAGGACGTTTTAAAGAAATTTGAGAACAGGAAGTCCAGGGACACGTCTTTCCTCCTGGAGCAGCTGTGTGTGTGATGTAGTAGGTGTAGGTAAAGTGTCAGATGAGAGCGTTTTGTAGAGCAGAAGGCAGGGAACTAAATAAGTGTGAGGCAGTGAATCTCGACAGCGCCGTAAACTACTGCCTCTAAAATAAACATGAAGCTACAAAAGATGTTATAACCCTGAAGTCAGAAGTTAGCTTTCATTACTTGGCAGACGTGCTACTGCATTAGTTTTAGCAAGGTGCACCCAATAAACTGTCAAATAAGCATAAAGTATTTGCAAACGAGGTACACAAACACTGAAGGCATGTCAGATATTTCTTCGGAAGTCTACAAGTGCATTTCTCTTGTGACAGAGTATGACTCAGTGTCCTAAGTGCAGGCTTTTACCTTTCAGAGGGCCTTCGTGGGCTCTGGGTTTCTCATTGCTAATCTTATAGAATCAGTTTTATTAAAGCTGAATATTCTGAAACCACAAGATTTATGATGATGTGATCATGATCAAATTTGGTCGAAATGTGCTCAGGATAAATTCATGTGTGAGACGTTTGTAATTTTTTTTCTGCCATGCTAGCGGCATAGCTCGAGGGATGGCACTGTCAGCCCGTCAGCCAGTCGATCAACGAAACGTAACGTTGGTGGTGCCCTGACTTTTTTGCTAGTGCCACTATTGAGGGTTTTTTGTGTGTGTGTGTGTGTATTTGGTTTTGAAAACTTATTGAATTACTGCCATCACATTGTTTCTTCATGAATTTTGCTTACTTTGGTGACTTTCCGTCCACTGCCATCAGATCGGTATTCCACCTCGTTCAGTACTTTGTTTAATGACAAAATACCACAAAACCAATGAAATTCCAGCCCAGTCGATGGCTCAATGGCTGCCAGGCCATTGACTGCAGTTCAACACTGTGTGAAACCACTGGATATTTTTGACAAGGTTGTTTCAATATTTGTAAGCATTAATGGATACCAGCAACAACATAAAACAAAAAATGAAGGCTAAATAAACGTAAAGGTGCAACATAAAGAAATGCAAAGTTATGACGTTACGTATCTGTGGTTTGCAGAAGCGTACACTGGCAACATTTACTCTAGCGATCGAGTTGGGAAATTCCCATCACTGTACTTTGTGTTTAGTGCCAATTAGCAAGTGCTAGCATGCTAACATGGAAGGACTGTATCCCAGTGTTATAGGCTGCTCATTAATAATTCAACATGTTGCCATCGTCAGTGTGAACTAACGTAAAGCTAAGTGTTAAAGTGTTTCACATAGCTGTAGACTCTTATTGCTGTAAAAGCTAATGTGAGGATGTAATTTAGAGATCTAAAACCTAGTATTTTATCTTGCAGCTGTGTTTTTTGGGAGGCGATTTACACAGCTTCAGTACGTTATTCAATGTGCACACAGATGTTCACATTTTAAAAAGTGATAATTGAAGGAATTTCTTTTCTGGTAGGATTTGGTACACACTGTTGTCTTCAACGATTGTTTCAGTTTTTGTGACTGTAAGGCAAGGGTTTGACCAAGATGCAATATCGGAAATGACTTAAAACCTAATATATCAGTCTTAGACTGATGATCCATGCTCCAAGAGTCTTATAAATCTCACACACATAAACCGGCTGTACACTGCTTCCACCACAGTGTTGTGCCCGAGGCATAAATAAGGACAGGCTGTTGCAGCAAAAACCTACAGCACGTACATCTTACAAAGACTTTGAGGCACAAAAAATAAAAAACAGGCTAGCAGACGAGGTTATGGCTGAACTTGGTGATGCTAAAAGATGCTTCCTACAGTAACTAAAGTGCTGCAGACGTCTCTATTCTCAACATCACGGACCTGATTTTTCCTCACAGTTGTTGAATCCTCAGAAGCTCGGTGAGAAACAAGATAGATGAGAGAAAGGTTGGAGTGCTCAGATTTTATGTCAGCAGCGTGGCCTGCCCCCAGAATATAAATATTCATCAATGTGTCCACAGACAGAGGAGACTCATTAGAATATCACAGAGACGTGGAAGGTCTACTGGCATGAGTGCATCTTTGAGTTGATTTCCAGTCTGAGTCTGATCTTAGAACTGCAGCCCGGCTGCACAACCACCAGCCCGCACTGCACTCGACTGGTTGAGGTCTTTAGGGGTTTCCAACCAGATCCTCCATGAAGATAAACAAACATACATTTATTTATTTTTTTAACCCATGCACCATCTTATCACGCAGTCTCTGCAACAGTTTCTGTTTCTACAGCTCAATAACGGCGGTAATAATTCCCCTTCCATGTTTCCCGGCGCCTGTGAAGTGTGTAGGCTTCCCCCATGTGTGATTGGGTTGGCATGGAAACAGCAGTGGCATTGTGATGTGTGCGTATTGAATTTTTCACCCCTGTTCCCAGAGTTCCACGGTGAGGAAAGCCTGACGCCGTCCCCTCCCCCCACCAATTACACTAGAGAGTAAAAGGGTGGGGGGGGTGATTCTTCTTTCAAGATTTCAGCTTCAGTCCAACCTCCGTGTTGCTTAAAAGTGAGGGTGCATCTGCTCTGAGCAGCGAAGGACCTTTGAATCCTCATCAGTTTCTGTCAAGAAGGCCATTACTGTCAAATTATTTTCCCGTGCCATTTCCTTTCACTAGAAGTCAGTCAGTTTGCTACTAGAGTGCTGCATATTTTCAGTTTCAGGCAGGTTTCAAACATTACTTGTATACTTAATTACAATACTTAAATGATTGATGAATGAAGTACCTGTATCTGTAATTTTGATTTTGGTTTTCAGCACACTGCCCCCCTGTGGCCATGGATGAACAGGAAAAGGGGGTTAAGGTGGTACAGCATGTCACTGGAACAAGCAGCCTCAGGAATGACCAGTCAAGGCAAAGGTTTTTTTTCAGCGGGTTATCGCCATCTAGTGGCAGCTGAAGTGTACCCCAAATAAAAACACAGACCCCGATGACAAGTTGTCACGTTTACTTTTATTGTAAAGGTGATATTATTCCAAAATATTAATATGTTAGAGGAACAGAGATAAAGAAAAAGGAAGGGGGGAAGAGCTCTAGAAAACATCTACACAAGACTTTGGTAAGAATCTTGGGACACATTCTTATCAAAAAATTCCACAGCAAAAAAATAACAAAATCTTCTAACAATGCTCAAAATCATAGAGATCCCCATCGTGGTGCATCTACATGTACAACAATATAGCTGGGTAAAAAGTCAACTGGGCATTTTGTGTCCTAGAAACAACTGAACAATTGAAGGCATATAAAACACTGGAATGGCTGGGCACCTGTGCTTTAAAAGTCTGGAATATACTGTACTACTGAAGGATACCACAAGATATAACAGTTCTTTATTTTCATTATTAAATCGTTCATAATTATAGTTTTTCGAGATATATTATACCACAACAAGTTTACAGTAACCTTGCAAAAGAGCCGTACGTTCATCAGAGCTAGTTGGAGAGCACAGAAGAATCGGCCGAGTTTAAATCCAGAGTTTTTCCAGTGAGATCTTCAGCGTGACTGACCCGAGCTCTGGATTTAACCCGCACAGATTCGAGTATGCGCTGCTTCAGCCATAAACGGAGTGCATTGGATCATTGTGCAACAGTGTGCCATGCCCTGTCCCGTCCCCGGCCCAACTGTCATCCCTCCCTCCCTTTCCGCACCGACCCCCAGTTCCCCCCTGACTCCTTCCTAGCAGGGGTGCACGTTGCACGCCCTGATCTCCTTCCTGTCCTTGCAGCTGGACAGCTGGGCAGTCTTAAACCTCTGCTTCACTGTCATGAGCCGCTCTTGAATCCCTCCGCCGCACAGCTTGGTACAGTCCGTCCAACTCGACCACGGCCTCATTTTACACCCTAAAAGATAGAAATCAGGAAAAAGGGATGAGAGTGACAGTCATTCGTGCGATGATCAAGTTTTGAATGTGGCGAGGGCGAGGGGCCAACCTGGATGCTCAGAGGTGACGTCGGCTCTGATCGTTTTGCTCCTCCCCTTCTCGCGCTGCTCCTTGCGTCGTTTCTTCTCGTCGCTGTTGGCTTGTCCTCGGTTGCACTTCCTGACCTTGCACTTCTTCCTCTGGATGGTTTCGGTGCACGGGTCGCCTCCGAACTGAGGCTCCAACTTCACCATGCGCGTTCGGATCGTGTGACCCTTCCCACAGGACTTATTGCACTCTGACCATTCAGTCCACTCGGACATGATGCAGTTTATGGCTGAAAAGACAGGATTGAACAGAGAAAAAAGGGGGTTTAGAGGAAGTTGTGACGGAGAGAGGGGGCAACTGTGGGTCATGGATTATATGTGAATCCACGTCCAGGGAACGTACTGTGTCTTATCTTAAATTATACAGTGGCACCATGGAGAATAGTTCTCTGGTTTGCCAGAGGGTGTGATTTGTTTTCTCATAACCACATGCGTATGATGTAGCATCCTCACAACCGCTGTAAACTAATAAGCCCTGACATGAATAAAACATAGTATTAACAACTCAAAGTCCTAAAACAACAACATGGATTTATACATAAATTACAATCCTTATGGGGGACACAAATCATGAGAAATTGTGTTTTCTCCCGGAAGCTTCTCACTTTGGCAACAGCTTCTTGGTGAAGTCGAGTTATCATTTATATCAAGATAGTGGGTGAAGGATGCGCCAGTTGACTGTCAGTTACATTAATACTCAAAGCAAAGGGAGCAGCTTGATGTACTGTAGCTGCTGTTAGCCAGCTAGCTCAGTTAGCCTTGCAGTTAGCAATAGGACCGGGGAAGTAGGGGACCAGGGGAGTGTTTTACACCGCTACCACAGGAGCTTTGGACCATTACGGGCTGGGGCTAGCTGGTTAGCATGCAAACTCCGGTCGATATCTTTTATTTCTTGACATTCTGTTGACCATTTTAGTCATTTTTTGCAACATTTTCAAGTAAAATTCTTACATATGGCACATTTAAGGAACAAATTTTCTCTGATGTCACGCTCAGGGTGGGAAGCTCAAATGCTTGGATCATGTTATGCTGATGTTTTGTTGGTTGGACATCTTCTAAACGGGGTGAGTCAGATGAAGTGTTATCATTTCACCTCTTCTTGGTTGATTAGCAACTGAAAACATGATGGATAGTAAAAATCTGGAGGGACATTGGGCCGTATTTAAAGGTAAAACAACATATTTGTCAACCCGTTCCCCTTCCGTTAGAGAACAGCTAACGTTAGCATTAAACCACTCCCTAGCTTACAGTGACGTTAGATTATATCCAGTGTGATTCACCTCAAGGCTTAAATGAATGTGTCCAAGATGTGTAGTGAATTGAATCTTGTGCAACACTGTCAAACAGTAACGTTAGCTTGGAAGTGGCTGAATGATGACGATAGCTGTCCTCCAACAGAAGGCAAACTGGTTATCAAATTTGTTGTTTTACCTTGACATATTGCCCGAATCTCCTGCCCAGATTTTCCTCATTCATCATCTTTTCAGTTTCTAATCAATCAGGAAGTGGTGAAATGATCACGATTTGTCAGATTCGCTACATTTATAGGACTTGCAGCATTGAACACGGCAATTCTACATTTTAATCTCTCACACCCCGAGTGAGATGTCAGAGGAAAATGGCTGCTGTGTGAATGTCTATTTCGACCAAACCATGTGCTGAGCAGGACATTTGAAACTTGGAAGATAAAGGTGCCAGGCAAAACTGCGTAATGGATAACTTTACATTTCGATTAATTTCCCTGAGGTCTTCTAGCTCTGACTTACCTCAGAAATGTCACTTATTTTAAAGGTGTTTATTTATAATCCCTTTAAATATAAGGATAGGACATTTCATTTAAAGCATCTCCTGTCTGCCAGGCTATCTCTATGCATTTGACAGGCATTCAATTCCAGCTTTAATGTGAATACAGCACAGCTCATCAATTACCACTCGTATAAACCAGCAAGCCCTTGATTACTGTACATCTGGAACAGGCACACAGAAGCACTCCTATTCTCTGTGCTGTGAAGCAACTTATATCTGTAATCTATGTAGCTGCATTAAAGCACCAGGTTGCATAACAAAAGAATTATCATTACATTTACATAAATTACACATGTATATATATATATATACAGCATGTGGGTGTGTAAACAGAGATGTTTATTACTTACGACACTCTGGCAGCATGCACTTCTCCACCTGTTCCAACTCCTCTGTGCAGTCTCCCAGCTCAACGGGGGACGTGAGCTTGCGCTGCCGCGTCCTCAAACCCTTCCCGCAGGTCACGCTGCAGTCGCTCCAGTCAGACCACGGGGTCAGCATGCACGGGATTGTATCTTTAAAACAGTCACAACGTCACACATACATCCAGAGTTAACGTGCATGAAAAATACTTTCACTGCAACTGATCAAATCACTTTTGAGGAACAGTGGCAGGAAAACACCAACTGGCGATTTGTTTCATATCAGTGTTTTTTCCAGTTTCTGTTTTAATTAGTGCTGTTTAAAAATGAAAAACTAAATGTATTGTCACATCCGTGCTTCTTCCATGGATCTACATTTGGGTAACCAGCCCCCTTGTGCCCTGCAGTTTAATGAGACTTCTCCAGATTTGAAGTGTAGGAGGTGTCGGGAAAGTTGTGGTCCTGAAAAAAACGCAGCCACTCACGGCATTCTGGCATCATGCACTTCTCCACTTCTAGCACCTCTGCCCCGCAAATGGAGCCATCTGTAGGAGGCATCTTCACCAAGCGCTCTCTCCTCTTCATGCCAAGACCGCAAGTGGCACTGCAGACGTCCCATTCCCCCCACTCTGTAACCAGGCAACTGCTGGGAGCTAAGGGCAAGAGGGAAAGACATGGTACGATAAAGCCACGATGCCACTTACATTAAATCCATAATATGACTTAAAAAGCAGGAGGGGTGAAACTCACAGCATTCCTCGTTGACCACACAGGTTTCAGTCTCCTCCGTGGGCAGGGTGCAGACCGAGCCATCATCGGGGAACTGCTTCACGTAACGCTCCCGGGACCGCGAGCCCATCCCGCAGGACGCACTGCACGGAGACCAGGTGATCCACTCTGACAGCATGCAGGTGGAGGCATCTGAAGAGTCGGAGGACAGAGAAGGGGATGTCAGCAAGCCTGAAGAGAGGTCAGGGATTGTTGCTAACTGACAGGATATGTTAAACTCAAAATGATGAGAATTTATAGCTCAGTTGTCTGGAAGAAAAACAACACAACTAGAGAAAACAGCTGCACCTGAACGTCTCGTTTCATGTGTGATCGATAGTCATGCGTTTAATCATTACACATGTAACGTTCAAAAGCTTGTTGCATCATTTAGGTGTCTCTCTGTCTATCTGCTCCACTGGTACACACACACACACAACACACAGCTTGTATCGTCATTTTGGGGCTTGTTGAGTGGATCTGCGTGTTAATATTCAGGGTTGAACTTGGTGAAGCTGCTCTGCAGTGTTGCTGAAGTTTTTATTCTGGTCTAATATACAGTATACAGCTGTGAGATCCCTCTGTTGCCTACATGGTGTGTGTGGAATTTAACTATTTAAGATGTTTTTTTATTTATTGATGTCTGAGAGCATTAATGCCATGGTTTGAGTTTTTGGTTTGGTCTTTGGTTTTTTTGGCTCTTACTCTTTGTGAGTTCGTCTGTTCCCTGTGTCTCGGATTTCTTCACCATGGCTCTATTGTTTGTCCCTTTTTTGAGTTTGGAGCTTTCATTTAAGCTTACCATGAAAGCTCGCATTTTGTTTTTTTACCTTCCTGCCTCTGTGTGTGTGTGTTACCTTTGGGTCCCTTTTTTGTGTAACCAGAACAATTAGACTTGTGAAGTTCTGCTCAACAAGTCACTGGTAGCTGAAGTGAGGCACAGGGGTTCTAGTTTTTGGAATTTAACTGTAATGTAATGAAGTACAAATTTAAGTACTTGTACTGTACGGCATTTCAGAGCCAATATATCCTTTTCAGACATTTCGATTTGTCAAAGCAGGGAAAGCGCAGGTGAAATTTATAACATCAGTGATCTCTGTATTCTATTCAGGTGAGCTACTTCCAGGGCTCTGATATTGTGCATGCTCACTCGGCGACATAGCTCACTGAGACACTTAGTGGAGTAAAGCCATTGTTAATGTTCTTTGTAACGGCTGGGCTTTTCCTGCTTCAATGTCTGCCGTGAAAATGGACTATTATTGTGCTTTTTACTAGGTTTAGTTACTTTTTCAGACCTTTCATGTCCAGTAAAAGCCATGTATCTCCACATCTACGGCAGTAAAATGCAACATGAACAAATTAATGCAGCTGTTATATAAATTCTAACATTATGTAATAGTAAAACGATGATACAGGCATTTTTTGGTCCTTTTAATTTTATGCTTAAAGCGAATCATATTTACACACTTTTACTTAAGTAAATGCAGGACTATTACTTAGTAGTGCAGTATTTTCCAAAGCGTGGTCAAGTGAAGGAACTGAATACTTCTTCCACTTCTGTCTAATTACATTATATCAGTTAAATTAAATTGCAGGAAAGAAAGGGCTGTTAGCTAAATGTGTGTAATGTGGGTCTGAACTTTCTAGTTGCACATGAAGAATGCAGCTAAACAAGCATACAGTCATTTACTGGTAATTTAACGTTTAAAAATGGCCACTTCTACCCAAGATATAGAGAAGCTTGTTCATGGTTTAATTACAAGTAGGCCAGATTACTGCAGTGCATTAATGTCAGCCGGCTGCAAAATCCATCACAGTTTGTATAAAATGCTGCCGGCAGTGTAAGTGGACCAAAGACAGGAGTCCCTGCACTGTCTGTCTTCCAGTTAGTTTGAGGATAGATCCTCTAACTTGTCTATAAATCTATTCACTGACTTTCCCCCGGAGTATAAGGCTTATACATATGCTAAAAGACCCAGATAGAGCCGTCAGATGTTTCTCTCTACTGCTCACTGCACCCAAACAGCGAGCGGCATAAAAAGACCTACAGGGAAGCTGCCTCTGGGAACAGTCTCCCTCTGGATCTGAGGACAGAAAGTAAGAAAAGAAAAATCCTCACCATGCAACAACGCTGACATTCTCCTGCCTTCATTATGAAGTATTTGTGCTAAATTAAAAGTTAATTAACCGTTTCTTCGTGGCATGTGGGGCTGTTGTAGTTGTCTCCGATCTCTCTCTAATTGTTATTCTATCTCGGTGTAAATCACTCTGAGCTGCATACCTTCTTTAAAAAGTTCTCCCCTGAGTATAATGCTCGTATTATAAAATTTGGAATAATGTAAGATCATTAAAACGACACACAGCGACAGCCACAGGAAGGCACCGTCACTGTCCACGCTGGCCGCACAGAACAACAGATTTTCCTTCATGTCAACATAAATTTGTAGCTATTCATCGTCGAACCAACAGGAAGAAGAGAAAGTCCTGGACGTTGGGGATCATGTTGCCTCGTTTCTCTGTTTGTGGTCCCACCGGCAAGAATAATCAGAAGTTTATATTCCAGTTTAGCTGAGAGTAAGGTTAAAAACTGTTTCTCTTTTTCACAAAAGTTTTTAATGATGTGGTTACATCAGACTCAGCATGTGCAGGGATGAAAGATGAACTAGTAAAGCATGAACCAGCTTATCTAACCAATAGCCATGGCTCAGTGGTTCGTCACTGTATGAAGACCCAGGGGTCCACAGGAAAGATTTTTTTAGGCTCGAGCACAGTGAGTCATAAAATCGATAACGATTAAGTTTCTTGAGGCAAACTATGCTTTTGAATCTATTATCAATAAATCAGAAGAAGACAGCGAACAGACATCTTTCAAAATCTCACAGTAAACCATGGCATGCACATTACACACACCTCATGTCCACATCTGTGCAGAAAGTACACATTGACAAGATAAACAACTTTGATGGATATCATATAATAGTTATAATGTGCTCTACCCGTATCCCTCTGTCACCACATTCTCCAGTAGACAGTCTGTGCTATGAAAAGTTATATAAGAATAAAAAATAGAATTCAAAAATAAAATGGATAAATGGGACATGGGACAAAATGACTAATAAAAGCCAGCAATGACTAATTTGAATCTCATAATTCTGGGATCCAGTAGCAGATGAGCTTGGGTTTGGAGATAAAAGTGGCAGAAGGTAAATATTAAGACTGTGACATTTGTTTTGTTGTATTGATTCTGTGCTCCAGTTCGCTGGAATTGGAGGGAAACAGCGATCGTGAGGTTAAAATGCCAACTTCTCAGCTTTGTTTATTCCACATTTAATGAACCATGTAGAAATGATTGCCCTTCCTATACATAGACTCTCCAAGATGTTATTTTGGTCCCATTTAATATGTGCAGGCAGCCAGCCAGGCTAGGATGCCAGTGTGCGTGTGTTATGGGCACAAACAGGAGGAAGCAGGAGTTAATATCTCAGCACATTTAATTGGAATAATCTGTGAGGCTGGATCTATGGCCAATGTGATTTTTGGCTGACTCAAACAGTTTTATAATGTTTATTTCGCTGCCTGCTTTGCCGTTTGTACTATTTTCTGTACTTTTAATTTGCCAGATTTGATTAAACCGCAGCGCTGAAGTGTTTTGATCTTTTTTGCCCGAAAAAGCACTTTGTGACTTAGTTATAAAAGCTGCTATATAAATAAACTTTTGCCATATTAGTGTAAGAGAGGGCCTTAATGTTTCTGCAATAATCGGCATTTAAAGTGCCAAGCAAAGCGCCAATAATGACCTTATAAAAGAACAATCTGTCTGCCATTTAAAAAGCAATGAACGGCTCCTTTCACCAACAGGCAAATCCAACCAATTGATTTATCTTAAAGGGACCGAGAGTTGACTACAAAATAAAAACTACATATTGTTCCTCTTACGTGTAGCGCTCTTTATCCATCTGGATTTTTTTGTGTGTTTTCGAGTTTTGGAGGTATTGACCATAGACATAAAGGAACCATATGGCACAATAAAAAAAAACTTAACAACAGTGTCTCTTCCAGAAATCATGACCTGGTTACTCAAGATAATCCAGAGACCTTACGTGGAGCAGTTTCATGTAGGAACTAGTTTCTTTCCGTATCACTGCGCAGAAATGTGCAATTTCTCATGACCTAGCTAGCTAGGGTTAGGGTTAGCTAGCTAACCTAGCTAACGTTACAGCTTTAAGTAGGATTCAATCAATGTTTACATCCTGTCCATGAGTACAGGCTTGCTTTCTTTTGCGGTGATACTGTTGGCGGGTGGAGTTTTATGGAAAGAAAAGAGGGTCATCAAAGTCTTCATGTTTCATTAGTCATTCAATTAGACCGAACGGTTGAAAACAAAGAGTGACAGACTGACTACACCCAACCTGCTGCATCCAGGGTAAAAATGTTTGAAGGGAGATAAAAAGACATATATATACCACTTTTAAAACAAAATTTGCGTGTATATGCCAGTTTATTTAAACACCGGTAAACCTGCTTAAAGTGGGTATTTGACCCTTTACCTTGCCAGGAGACCGGTTTGCCTTCTTTCTTTTTATTTAACATGTTTGCGGCCTTAATTTCAGTGCGTCATTCGACACAGGAGTAAATGCCGAAAGACAACAGCCACATGTTAGTATGTGTTAGTGGGTATTTAGCCCAGTAGGAAAATGGGCAACAAAGAAAGAAGATCATACAAGTAAAGGGAAATAAACACGGAACAGCCAGCAAACCTTGTTTCTTGGGTGAATTACTCTTAAAGTCTAACAAAATAAATTTGGTGACCTCACGCAATTTACCTTGACTTACTGTAAAATGTAAAAGCCTGTCATACAAACAAAGTGCTCTTGTTGCCTCTGCTTGCTCTTAATTGCTGCTGTACAATGGTACTTTGGGCATTAGCGATGTCCTACAGCAATAAAGGCTTTTTTTATAAACATGCACTCGCTCCTTAAGAGTGTCAAAACATTAATGGAGGCAATAAACCTAACATTTCTAAAGGCGTTGAACCTTTAGAGAATTATTACAGATGTTCTTTTTTTTATGTCATCATGGACTTTTTTGTTATCCTCGCAGTCACAGTAACCTCCAGTCTTTTCGAAAAAGACACTCACCCTCATCGCTGCATCCGGGCCCCATGCAGGGCTCAAAGTCCTGGGTGTGTGGGCAGGGCACGCTGAGGTCCAACTGGGCCTTCAGCATCCTCTGCCTCATCCGCTTGCCCTTCTCACAGGTGGCCGAGCTGCAGGCTGACCATGGAGACCAGTTGGAGTAGATGCAGGTCTCGGGAGTATCATCTGCAGGATGGAGAGTGGAGTATAGATACGATGTACAGCCTACAACTGTTTACTATGATTTTAAGAGAGAGAGAGAGAGAGAGAGAGAGAGAGAGAGAGAGAGAGAGAGAGAGAGAGAGAGAGAGAGAGAGAGAAACTAGAGCACGGTCCAGACCTTCCTCTTTCTCCTCCTGGGCAATATCCGCTACAATGTCATCCACATTGTCTGGCACGATGTTGCACTGTTCCCCCTGTGGACGCACAGACACACAGCGGCGTTGAGACACACTCTGTATAGGCTCTCAACACATTCTCTTCACTGTAGGATCCAGAATGAATGTACGATCATTCAGCAAGTGTAAACTGAGCGCGTGTGTGTTGTTTGTATAAGTAAATTATGAAAAATGGGTTGTGGCAAATGAATAAAGCAATAACAAAATCCCTGCAGCTGCCTCTAGATGCCACTGAAGGACTGCTAACCTTTCATTCCTTTCTGGTTTGCAGCCAGAGTTCCCACAGAGTGTTTCACCACCCATCAAAGTATAATAAGAGAAAGGCTCTATTTTATAGAGAGTGAATTTTAGTACCTGCTGCCGTAAAAGCTTTGACTTTTTTTTCAATGCTTTTTGTCATGTTATTGGCTGAAGTTCTTCTAGGAGTTGAGAACAGTTGAGGTATTATGAAATGTATTATTCCGGATATACAGTGTGATTACCTGTCACTGGTGGTCTACTGTTTGCAGTTGTTTCATGTACTTGTACATGTACCGCTCAACACGTACTGCCACTACTAATAACTGACATTTAACAACACAAATCCTATTCTGGAGAGCCTACATTTCATTTTTGTTCAATTTGGAAAGCAGCTGACTTTTTTCTCACTTTGTGAAACACTACTCCCACCCCGCACACCACAAATACAGGAAGTACAGGACTGAACGTATCATTATACCTGCCGAGCACCAATAAAGAAAAAGGTAATACCTCTCTGACCTCCTCTGCGTCTCTACTTTTCAAGCTTTAATACTTCACAATGATTACAGTTATTAAGAGATGGCAGTTGAATTTTTACATCAAGTGGTGCACATATATACTTTGAGAGAACTAAGTGTAGGTGTGAAGAGAAGGTGCGGAGCTGAGCTGGAAGAACATAAGGATCTTTTCAAAATACAAATAAAAAAAAGGTGTAATCACACCAAAAGAACAAAACAACCCAAACAAGGACCTTTTTTCTTTGCTTGCTGTGATGTTTTATGCAAATGCCTGCATTATGATCATTATCCTTGAAAAGCCACCAAGTGTTTAGCGAGAGAGGTATAAACAGACCTTCCTGGCAATACGTTCCACCACCACCCTTGCCACGGGAGTGATGGCGCCCCCCTCAGGGTCGTAGAAAGGGCTCTGTGGGTGATCCAGACTGGTCAGGGGACGGATCTTTTCCTGGGGCACAGTGGGCTTGTTGGGAGACTAGAAGAAGGACACAGAAAGACAAAAAAAAGAGAGAGAGGGAGTTAAAAAAAAAAAAAGCAAAGCTGTGGATCTTTGGGATTTCAAAAATAACACACTGTCAGGATTTGCTTGAAAAATACAGTGTTGCAAGTACAATGAGCACAAAGTCAGTCAAAGTCACACGCAGCACGAGTCACGCAGAGGACAGATCACAGCGCTGGAGTGCAGCTGTGGAGGAGTGCTGTAGTTTATATGGGCGATGCTCTTATTAGTCAACAGTAAAAGGTCTGCCAGCGTGGGGTCGATGGAAGCATCCCCGCCAGAGGCTGTCTGGAGGCTGAAGACCAGCTCATCCTTCACCCCCACCCTGCTGAGGCCGCCCGTAAAAAATAACAGGGAAATAGCACAACTGTTTTTGTTAGTGTGAGAGAGAGAGAGACTGTGAGATAGGGAGAAGGGTAATGAGTGGCCACTAATTAGAAGACACAGTAAAAGTAATGGCAAAGGACGGATCTCATTATTCCGTTACAGTCCTGCGCCTTTAACAAACCGGGAGCCAAAGTCCCACCCTGAGTCCAGAATAGCCGCTGTTCCTCCGCTGCACTGTGTATTTTTGGACAGAGGGTTTCTTTCATTGATCTCTCTAAGAAGCTCAAACATGATACTCGTGCGATCTGTATGGATAGCACTGTCTGTGAACGCTGTCATTTAAACAGATATAGAAAACATGTATTTTGTGGATGTTTCACACCCACATGTTCTAGAGGTTCATGTAGCAACAAGCACACAAACCTTACAACCATGTGGTTGTACCAAATGATCGCTTGACTCGAGCAGCTACCGGTACCCAAAACTCCATTAAATATGCTGAATTTGTATGTTTGTCGTGTTTTTTCTGATTTTTTGGGGCCAACGTGCAGTCTGAACAGATGGGTTTTTAAGGATCATGTGTGAGATTTTGATCACTGTTCACCAGGTAGTATGCGCAACTATCACTGGATCACTCTGATCCTGAAGGAAACTTAAAAACATGATGATTTTCAGATGTGTATCACGTCTGTGTGGTTAAAATTAGACATAGAAATGAATCCGATAAGCATGATTTTTGAAGCCAGTCGGGACAATTTGAGGCTGTTCATTTTTTTGTTTTACCATCCGCCCTGAGTGACCCGATCATAAGTGGACGGCTTCAGGACCGTCACCTCACACCTGGCATTAGATGCGTCTTGAGCGACTCGTGCAATCGGACCTCACTTCCCCACTCTAAATGACTGTCTTTATCTGGGGCTGTCAATTGATATCACCTGCTCACATCACCTGTGCACAACATCGCTGTTAGCCGATCATCTCACTGCTGTCAATTTAAATACAATTGTCTCCTGCCTCCAGTTCGTTCACGCTGCTGTCTTGCGTGCGTCTTCCACCTCCCCATCACCGCCCAGCCTTCGCAGCTTCATCAGCTTCATCATTTCACCAGCCCATATGTCTCAGACGAGTCATCAGCCACCACCACCAACGTCTGGACACCATGGGGGGATCCTTCTTGCCGCCGCTGCTGCTCGGAGCAGATGCCCTTCGATCACAAAATCTCCCTGCAGAGTCTAGGCGCCGAAGACTTCTGACTCATTATCTCGCATCATCTGCTGTAATAAATATTTTCTTTACTACATTCACTAGATTGAAATAGAAATATACACCTATATCACTGGAACAAACAGAGACAATGTTTTTTACACAAAGAAAGAAATACCTTTGTGTATGACGTGTACCGAATAAACAAGTAGACCCAAATACACACAAGTGTACCCAGTTTAAGTTTCTCCTCATGCAACAACTCTTGAAATGCTGCAATTTGCAAGGGAATCTGGGATATTGCCAGCAATGCTTAGTTGAAACAGACAATGTGTTCACAAACGTCTTCTGCACAGGGGGAGCCAAAAGACAAGTCATTTACATTACAGTGAACCACATGGAAATCTGACAGCATTTAATCCACGCTGCCCGTTGCTGTGGCTTCTTCGTGTTGTCGGTTGAGTAGGATGTCGTCCAACGTGACCCAGGACACATGTGCATACAAAGTGCTAAAAGAATGTGGTCACATGTGGCCCGGACCCCCTCTGAATGCAGTCTCGGAGGTAGGATCCCAAATGTGTCCTTGATACATCTTGGGGGTGTTCGCACCTGTTTTTAGACCTGTCCACTTGTAATTGGATCAGTTAGGATGCATGTTGATAGATGCTGAGGCTGTTAAAGTGGCTTTATTGCCTTCATAAGCTGTGTGTCATGGCCACTGCTGCAGCTCCATCAGCCGGTCATGTTGCTAAGTGGGTCAAATCAACGGGTCAAACAATGATACCCAACTTCCTGTTGTTTTTAAGAAAGCCCCGTCCCTTACACCCCATACAGAATCTGCCACACCTCATAGTTTAAAAAACTCCTGCTGTACGCGATTCGAATTCTGCAACTTCATTTCACAGTTTTTGCAGATGTTTTGTGTTGTCAAGTGTTATGGAGCCGTCCAAAAAATAATGCACAGGAGGCAAGCTGTAGCACAAGATCGAAAAAAAGAGAGAGAGGACTAAGAAGAGGGAAATCATTGCAGAGGTCGGCCAAAACAAGCGAGAGAGCGCGGTTCAGCGGGTTCCTCCGTGCGCTACGAGGGATCAAGCCAGAGGTTTCACACATGTCATCATCGACAGCCTAATCTGTTAGCGCTGACTGGAGACACGCAACAGGCAGCAGACAGCACCTCCGGGTGAGGGCGGGGGTGGTGGAGGGGGGGTGAAGACGTTCGAGGCTGTTAAAGGAGAATTGGACGGGTGATGACACTTGAATTGTTGACCGCTGGCAGTGTGTGAAGGGGTGAAAGAGGGAGTGATTGCGACTGCAAGCAGAGGGGCCGACGATGAGGAAGAAGAGGTTGGTATAATGACAAGGTCAAAGTGTGAGTCTGAAGGACGGACCCGGCTGGGGATGAAAGCGAGGAGGGAGGTTATCAGCGGGCGAAAGGCGGAGAGAATAACAGTTTGTAAAAAGGCTGTGATTGCTTGGGGGGCTGCAGATTGTAACCTGTGATGAGTCACACATTCGGAGGGACACCGCTGCTTTTGTTTGCATGATTATAGTAACAGATGATTCATTCTCCCTCCAAGTTTTTAATTACATTTTTAAAAGGGTGTTTCACTAAATATTTATAAGGTAAGTTGTCCTACAATCCCAACAGGAGCTTGAACATCAAATTGTAATGACTGACCTCATATGTAACCCCACTGTCAGTGCCTGCATCCCATGGGATCAGGTCCTGGACCACCTTCTGGGCCCAACCACACTCCTTGGTACACAAGTCCTCAGCAGACAGACCCACGTTCCAGTCCGGACTGGGCCCCAGCATGGTCAGGAAGGACATGATGTGGCGGGTCCGGTCCACTGAAAACTCAGCTGAGGGCGCGGCTCGCCTGCGGAGGAGGGTGAGACTGAGGAGTGAGTGGATCAAAGCAGTTTGGAAAATGTGAGTAAGGGGAAATCAGATAAGGCAGAACTTTTTTTATCCTTACACACATTTATACAGAGTTAAAATAAATGCATACACAGCAGTAGATGATAAGTAGGGAAGCCCCCGAGGGACAAATGAGGATTTTTTTTTTTTCCCTCTGGTGATCCATTTTATAAATCCGAGCTGATTTGTTTTCTTTCCAATGTGACTTAATAACTGATGAACAAATCTTTCACCAGGATAATCTTTCTCAGTTGATAATTCCTTTTATAGGAGATTTTTTTCTTTTTCATGTGTGAAACTAAACGTGTGACAGTTTTGGCAGAATAATAAAAAGGCATTTCTTGTTTTCTCCTGACAACCTATTTTTCACTTGGTTTCACACATGACTTTCTTTTTTCTCTCCTGATTTGTTTTTTCACCTGTTCTCACAGATCGGAGAAAAAAAGGAAGTTAAGAAGATTATCCTCGTAAACCCTTTTGTTCCACCAGTTTCCAAGTCATGAACACAGGAGACAAAAGAATTTAGATTGGACTTAGAAAATGGATCACCAAAAACTTTCCTCAATCGCCTGTCAGGGCCTCTGTTGATGATTGAACTTAGTGGGCCATACTTTAGGCCATGGTTCACAATGATTAAGGTCATTAACACAAATTATAAACATGATCTGGAACAACTTGTGAAACTCCTGAAACACATATGCTAAAGTCAAGCTCTGAGAACATACGGTATTTGTCAGAACTCGGAGTCGCTGGTGCACCTAAATAATTATTCACAAACACACTTTGAATTTTCGAGTCTTTTATATTCTGATTTTTGATGTTATAAAGTAGGGCAGCGCTGTAACAATTGCAGGCAGAGGTGCACAAAATACAGCAGCGTGCAGACTAAAAGGATGAGCATTTAATCAGGTCTGTAGCCAACACTGATCAACGAAAGACTGCTTTTGTTAGCATTCAACAGCTACATGAGGCTCAGGCAGTGAACCTATGTCAGTAACTCAAGGAAGCTCTAGCTGTTGCACCTTAAAAAACACTTTTGAAAATGAAAACAGAAAGAAACAAAGGAACATTGGGAAGTGGATGTGAAATAAGAGAAGAAGCTCGCTTGGAAGTGTTAAACTCCACACTCTGCACTTGCAGTGCCCACAAATCATAGAGACTGGCATCTATTTATTTGACATATTCTAGACTTGCATTGCCAGAACACATTTATCTGCACATTGCACTTGCTCTGTTGCAGCACAGGAGACACACACACACACACACACACACACACACACCTCTGGCCAACTGTCTTGACCAATGATTGACAGTTAAACTAATTACAAGAATTTTCTCAGCCAATACAAGATTAATTAGGAGTGGGGAGATTCTTGCTGCAGCATTGACAATTAGCCAGGGATTCCTTTTCACCTGTCACTGTGCCCGTATAAATCCATTTGACTTCAGCCAACTCAGTCTTGCCCTCGCGCACTCTGCTAATGATGGCCTCTGAGGATGTGAAATAGCCCGTATCCCCTGGGAACACACAACTTGACTCGACACTCCTGGGCCTCTGCTCAGTGAGCGCTGCACATCCCAGGTTTATCTCAGACAGCTACCTGGGCTCTACAAAAAGGCAAAGTGTAACTGACAGAGAGGAGAGACGGAGCGAGTCTGGGAGCAAATGAGGAACGGATTAAGCTCCCTAGATAACCCCAGTAAAATACTTTTATCACTCAAAACACTGTTTTCTGGTTTGCAAATGTGTGCATGCATGTTAGTAGGTGTTATGGTGTTGCTATACGGATATCAGGCCCTCATGATTCCCCTACACATTCAGTCCCTTACATCTACCTGTGGAGGTGGAAACTCTATCGTAGCTCATTTCTGAAAGCTACAGAAAAGAAATGATAACTTAGCCATGACAAAAAAGAGATATGAGATAATGACTCATACCATCAAAATTATGAGATAAACAGTAAAAACTATGATGTAAAAGACACAATTATGAGACAAAAAGTCATAATTATGAAGAAACAGGTCAAAATTATGAGACAGAGGTTATAATTTAAAGATGAAAAGTCAAAATGATGAGATAAAAAGTCACAATTATGAGATCAAAGGTCAAAATGAGGTAAACAGTAAAAACTATGATAGAGTCACAACTATGAGATCAAAAAAGTAAAAACTATGATATAAAAGATACAATTGTGAGTTAAAAAGTCCAAATTATGAGATTAAAAAGTCAAATGATGACATAAAAGTCATAACTATGAGTTTAAAAGTGGATTTTTATGAGACCCCCCATAGTTTCAATTTCTTAATCTTATAATATAGATTTTTAAAATAAATGTTTTTCTGTGCCACAAAACTGTAACATCCATAAAATTGATTTTTCATTTGTAAATATTTTGTTGAAAACATTTATTGTTCTGGAGACAGGTTTCATAAAGCAGTGCTTCAAAGCTCAGGCTGATTATCAATAAATTATCAGCACCACAACATTACGATTCAGATGCTTCAAGTATGCAGAAACACTTGGTTGCACAGAAGTGGGACAAGGCTTGCTTGATTATTATACCACACACACACACACACACACACACACACACAAATAAACCATTCCAACAACCCCAAAAAGTGGTTCTGAGAGTGACAGAAATAAAGGCAGCTCATTAACAGCTGTAGTCTTGTCTTGAAAAGCTCCTTATTTCACACAGCTGACAACAAGCTTTTAAAAAAAAGCTGCTAATCAGATGTAACCCGTGAAACACCAAAGTAGCCCTGCGGTTATTAAGAAGACGCCTGACAAGAGAGAGTGGGAGTGAGGAGACAATAAGGAGCCAGCTGAACACCATGGAGGTGCTGCAGCTGTCACGGATGAAACCGTTTTAACCCAGTTTAAAGTGGGAAAAGTGGCACATGGGTCGGAATAATGAAGAGAATTTTAGCAGGGAAATTAAAGGAGGAAGACACTGTCATGTATAATGTGACATGGTAGAGAGTGGGAGGATACGGCGCGACAAAGAAACCCGGAGGTAGTTTTTCTTTAGTCAGAATTTTTGTAAGGACCAAAATGATATAACTTAAACGGTATTTTGACTTCCTCTTCATCTTCATGGACAAAGAAATAAATAGAAAACTTTGTCGTCTGCCTCTCCAGAGGTACGGAGCAATTTAGACAGCCATCATTACACACCATGCTTTCTGTCCAAATGATTACAGCTTGAAGGGAGCTGAGGCTGGGAGACCAAATTGCCCTGCATTTGAAGGATGCTCCTCCAACATATTACATTTTCTCACTCATGTGTATATATATATATATATATATATATATATATATATATATATATATATATATATATATATATATATATATATATATATATATATATATATATATTCAAGGTCATTTTATTCTTCAGAAAGATAAGCCTGGCTGTATTGTACAGTGACATGTACACCTAGCCTCATGTCTTATTATAGGACAAAAGACCCACTTGGCCAGGAGAGGAGACACTGTGAAACGCTGCGTTAACTCTTTTAGTTAGTCCGCCAGTCAAACAGAATCTTGAGTCTCAAAGTGGTATTATACGTCTCCAGGCTGCACAAAGGTGAACATGTACTCGGGTCACCCAGATACGTCGGTGTGACACTTTTATACTTGTATGTTGTACATCGCGTTTGTTTGTGTCTCCCTTTCGAACACACCTCTTGACAGGAACTAAATCGACTAATCAACTTCCTTGAAGTGCATATCCGCAAAACAGGCTGAGAGTTTTGGAGGTGTACACATGATCGGCGACGACCGTCTTTGAATAGAAGAGGTGGCCTACGACATGACTTATCACCCACCTACACTGCAGCACTGAGTTCCCTCCCCAGACAGCTTAACAACCATTCACACTTGGGCTCACATAGCCCTAGCAACCCACATGAAGGCCGGTGGGGTCAACTGACTCTGTAACTCAGAGCTCACGCATGTCCTTAACGACTCTGTAAGGACACTCCCGCACAGAGCAACTCCCCCTTCAGTTAGTTATAACTGAAGAAGCCTCTTGGATGAGAGGTGAAACGTCTTCAAGAAACTGATACAAGTCCAGTTGCCTCCGGTACAGCGCTGAGAACCTTCCTTTGTACTGTACAGTAGATCCGTAGGGACGGATCTTTGAAGAATCATCATTTAAGCATCACTTGTTCCCACCACAGTCTAAAACACTACTTTGAGTTTGTTTGACAGTAGACAAGAAAAGTAACTCTGTCAGTCACCTACCAATTTAAGATTTAAAATCACTGATTTTTTTTGTCTGCTAGCGCAGGAGCTTTAGAGCGGAACAAGCTGGAGCTAGCTTGTTCACATGCTAACTTTACATCATAACGTCAAACCTGTTAGTTTTTCACATTCTGTTAAAGATTTAAGAAATAAAGTAAATACTAATAAATAAAACCTCAGCTGTTTTATTAATTTGTCAACTAGAACTCTGGGTCCTTTCCTGTTCTATTGGGCTGAATTCATTAAAGACCAGTGACCCAGAAACATATGGACACGACTCTTCAGGAGCTGTCTAGTGTACCTCATTCTCTGGGATATAAATTCCCACTGTACTCAAGTTTATTTTTTCCATTATATGTTCTGGGTCTCAGGAGAGCCACTCTCGTGGACACTCTGCTGTAATATGTGCGATAATGGCTGGCACTTCTTCAGCCTCATTCTTTTCTCATCTCCCACCTCTGCTCTTACTCTACATCTCTGCTGCTTTGCCCTTTGTTCCGGCAATCATTTTTTCTCTTTATAGGCAAATGAAATTGAAAGCTCGGGGTAAAAGGAGCCACTTCACTCTACAGAATGAAGCTGCAGTACACAAACCGTTTTCTTAACCACAAAGCTGACCTAAAAAAAGCATTACTGGTGTATTTAAATCCCAGTCTTTGCATTTTATTCTAAATGACTGCTGTTTTCTTTCTGTCTCACATCCTTCACATATGTCAAAGCAAGGCATGTTGGAAGCTTTAACTGACAACTGCCCTTTTTTGTGTTAAATGACAGCAAAATCTCCTCTTCTTGTACATACATATGTGTACAAGAGAAGGCACAAACGTATGTGCATTTTCATGCTATGCACCTTGGATGTCCTGGTTAAAAAAGGTGAAATAAATACAAAAAAAAAAAAAAAACACGAGAATTATTTCTGGAGCAGTAACACAAAAACACACACACTCAACCGTGAAACATGCAGTGAGTAATTTATGCAGCTACAGTATGTAAAGCTAATCAACCCTCTATCGACTCCTTCAGTGGTCAGGACACTTCCATGTAGTCATCGATACAAAATGTCCTTCCCTTTTCTCGCTACAAGCCGCTGAAATTGATCTGACACCCTCCTGCATGCGCTGCCCACGATCACCGTGTGAAACAATTAATTGGTTGCCCATACAGCACAGAGTAAGCTAATTAGCCCTGGTGGATATCACTGCCTCTGTTCCTGGCTGCATTCGTCCCTTTGGAGTCCAAACACATGGCCCTCACCGGGGCCTGTGGTTGAGGAAACAACACCGCACCACCGAGGCTTCTACCACTGAAGTTCTTCTGAGCCAGCATAGCCAACAAGCTCCTTGTTTTTCTCATGAATAAGAGATTAAATGGCTTTTAAGAATTTAGGAGTAAATGAGCACACACACACACACACACACTGCGAGCAGGGTGTAGACGGCAGTTTCAGGACACCTTTGAGCTGGGTTTTTCACTGATCAGCAATCTCTGGGTGCAACTTCGGACCCGCAGAATCATCTAAAGTGGTTTACTAGTTGTAGAGAATGTCACAGCTCATTCACTACAAACTGTAGTCGCATTTTAATGTGTTGAACATTTTCTGCGCCCCACGTTTTAAAGTGCATCCCTCTGCAGATAACTGGCTGACTTATTAAGAGCTCAAATTCAAAGCATGTCAAACACACATTTTGGATTAAAATAGGCACATACATATCACAGAACCATTACAGAACCCAACACAGTTGCTCAATAATGATTGAAGTCCAGCCTATTAGAGATTCACTGCAGGGGTGAGACAAGTACTAGAGGGACTTCAACATTAGTAGTAAATCTGGCTGATAAAGGGGAGGCTGTTGTAATCCCAGACTCTCCCTGATACTGGTCTGCTGTGAATCATTTAAACAACTCCACACTGTACAACTGCACACTCCTTAAAGGTTATCCTGTTTATGATCATGCATCAAGTCAGAAATGTATGTAATGTAACTGTTACATCATATTGTTTTACTTAAAAGTCAAAAGAACAAAATAGAGTGTGACTTTTTATACATCATTTAAAGTTCCATTCCCCATCAGGCCTGATGTAACTGTCACACTGTCCAATGTAATCTCTTTCCTTTTTCCATATAGCTCTCGAAGGTACTAAAGAATAAAGTCATTTTCCATGACATCTTCATAAAAATGATCAGAGGTTGGACTGGTTATTCAATCCAGTTCAACAAAAGAAATTTCAAATCCCTCAAATTCTAAACAGAGAGATTAAAATGGCCAAATACCAGATAATTCCTAATTCGGGTACCTCGAGAGTGAAAACGGAAGGAGTTTTATATGATGGCTGCTCAGAGACCGGAGTCTGTGCCATCACTGTGACCTCTTAGGAATGAAGACTGAAATGCACTTTCTTCCCTCATGTCCAACACATACTCTGATAAGGGAAACATGTCACCCCAAATGTTCAAAAATATTCATGGATTTTAGCACCCTGTCAGAAGCACGAAAGTGCCAGTAATATTTGGAGAGAAGGAGATGGGCCTATTATTATCAGCAAAACATGTAACAACACGCCACAGCCTCTGACAAAGGGAACAGACTGAGGTATAAGAACTTAAATCAGTACTGAACCCTCATGACTGATATTGTGCTTTATTTCAAACGTATCTGAGTGAATACAACTATAACGAGGATGTTTAAAATTATTATCAATACGTATTTTTTATGATTTGCTGATCTGTTGGTTTATTTCATTACTTGTTATGTGATTTATAGTGCTTAGACAACACACATTTATATTGTCCTGCAGATAAGCTACTTTGAATTGAAAAACAATTGATTAAATTGAATTTATTCTGATATCTATAGAACTATATAGTGATTTTTTGTGATATTACATAGGATTGTAGGTTGGACATTGTTGCACGCATGACACAATGATGACAATTGTATTAATTCATACATAATACAATCCTAGAAACTGTTCCTCTGTCAGGGTAACTCTACACCAGATGTTTTATTATTAGGCCTTTGGTCTTGAGTATCATGAACAGTTGATTCCCACACAGAATACCCCCATTAATCAATCATAATGGCTTAATAAGATCAGTGAAAACCTGACCTAAGTGAGACCTTAGCAAGTTTAAAGTCTCCATAGATTGACTTTACACTGTCTACAAGGTGCCTGGATAAGTTTTAATATAGGGGAAGATGATGAAAATTATTTATAATTTGTGATTAAACTCCGGAGCCCAGTCCGTAGATGTGTGGTGAGTATTATGATAATCAGGAAATATCACTTACACATTAAATGGTTGCCAGGCAGGCCACTGTGCTTTCATTTTGATGACTGTCAGGACGTCGTCACCCTGCAGAAGAGAGACGAACAAAAGGACACAAAAAATTTCAATCTCAGTCTCCCAAAATAACCAACACTTGAGCAATCACGCTTTCACAGGGGAATAATTAAAAAGGGATCAATGAAAGACTTTTTTCCATTTCAACACTCGTATAATCTATAAAATAATTACGGTCAGCAGATAAAGACTGTGTCTAGTCAGAAGAGCTAAAAATGCAACTTCAACATAGAAAGGAAAAGCATTGTGTGACAGAACAAAGATAAGTTTAAATTTGTGAGAAAAAATGAAAGGGAAACAGGAGGTTTAAGAGTTTCAAAATCATGTGAAGGCAAAAGACCACTGAAAGAAGTTTGGAGCGGAATAAAATACATCTACTTTCTGCTCAAATACTCAAAACAAAATTCTAAATACCTGTTCTGACAAACTATGCGAAGAAAGTTAAGGCTGATAAAAGAATATTATTAAACCTCAAACAACAAGACAGCATACCACAACCTCTTCCAAGACTCTGCAGGCAATTGAACAGATATTTTTCCAGAACACAAAGGGGGTTGGCCTCAGTTTGAAGGCTGCATAAGTCTTTCAGAAAGCTGAGCATAACTTGAAAAGGTTGTTGATTTTTTTTTTTTTTTTCGCCAGAAGGAAAAATAACTCAAAACCCTCTAAAGTTGACAGAAAAATGACGCTGGCATTCCTGTGTGCACCGTTCAATCTGCAGCTAGCGTGCCGTGAAGCTATAACAGATAATTATCTCAATCTTAAAAGCAGCTAAAAGAAGTCCACGAATGATCATATGTTGAGTTTATGAAATAATAGTGTCACACTGCTCTAACGCCGCAGTGACATCCACCCAGCCAATGTGGCCAGAGACAGTGTCTGCTATGGTAACAGGATGCCAATCCTCTTTCTTAGAGCGACAGGTGTCATTCATTCATGAAGATAGAACGCTATCAACACTTCTCAAGCCTGTAAAGTGCTGCCGCTGCATCAGTTCTTACGTCACTCTAATACTTACACTAGTTCCGCTAAGCACTGAAAGCACCCATAATCGTTTCCACAGTGAGTGCCCCAGAAAACTCACAGACACTTTGTTCACCACAAAGAAAAAATAAGGTATACGCAGGAGTGCAATAACATCATAACAAATCTAATAAAATGCCTCAAGGCAAACTGAACGTGAACATCACATCCTGTCCATGTGAAGTTGATTGATCAATCTCAGGCGTACAGTCAATAGCTTCCACTGCTCTCCTCAGAAAATGCAAAAGAAAAAAAAAAAGAAAAAAATCTACTACTTTTCATTCAAATCACTAGCTCTCTTTGAAAAGGTGTGTAAATATATTCACAATGTGCTTAATTGTTGCAGTGATGTACTTCCTGTGGTCCTCATACTTCCCCTGCCCCATCTCTTGCTCTGTGTTATTGAATTTCATTGCAGCGAGTCTGACGGACTGATAATAAGCGCAGCAGACTAATCCTGTTTTAGATTCAGGGATGTTACTGATGGGCTGTGCCTGTGGTAAGGATTCAGATATTACGTGCTCATGACACAGTACTGCATTCTAGGGGAAGCTTTACACTTTTGGGTAAAAATTTCCATCAGTAAGTAATCATATTTACTGAGACACTTGCAAACTTACAATAAAAAGCAGTTGACAAGTTCGAAAATGGCAGAAAAAAAAAAGTCAAGGTGCTACTTTTCAGGTTCTCAGGTTAATCTAAAAAGTAAAATATGTGTATCTTTTCTAAATATACATATAAAGTTTGTATTATGAGAGCTGTGACAGCTTCTCAAGGTACTGCAGTTTGAACAGAGAGAAAAAGCTTGCCTATTTTGTTCTCAACACACCATCTGTCTCTTAAATGTGATCTAGGACAGAGGTTTTCAACATCCAATTTCCCTGGCTGAAGGTGAAAAGGAAGGAGCTTGGAAATATGGGTCTGATGAGGAATAGAGCAAGCGAACATTGCTGTAAGACCTTTAGAGAAACAGAGAGCTCACGATGGGCAGCGTCCAAGACAGTGACAAGGATCACTAGTGAGCGAGCCAAAAAAAAAACCTGAGCCCACAATTTAGTCTTTTGGCAGCCGTTCGCAGAACAAATTGAACTGTCAAGATGCGACTCATAACTGCTGAAAAGGACACATTTCATGTTCTGCACCTGCAACCCCAGAAACAACAGAAGAGGTTTATTTCCCTTTGTCTCTCCAGGTTTTGCCCTTGAACATCCCAAAATAACTAAACCTGAATGGCCATAAGGGCTTAATGGAGCCTAGCCTCCTAAAATTTTGTAAAAAAGCATGATTCTGCTTTGAAGGTGAAGAGAGGTGAGGAAAATATGTTCCCCCCCTTATGGATTAAAAAATACCACGCTGATATGAATATTTGTTTCGTCTTAGGAGAGAACAGCCTGATCACATCCCCCAAAGTGTTAGTTGGTCATAATGGTTGGGGAGACGCTTTTAACAGGGATCAGGGGAGCTGATATGATTGGATGTAATTGATGCCAGCTTCACATGTTATCAGCAAGCACACTGAGTGCCTCTGGTCATGAAAACATGACCAGAGGCTTGGTCAAGGGCACTGACTGGAGAACCAACCCAATGTACCATATTTCCAATATATAAACTTACCAGTGATTTAAAATTTACATATAACTGTCTTAAAGGACACTGAGAGGAAAAAAAGCATGCTGTTATTACTCTGTTCAGCAGTTTCCAACGCAGTAATATTGGTCATGGTCACACATGCACACACACACACACAAACACATACATGTCAATATTGCCAACAGGGCACTACATTTCTCCACTATCTAAGAGGGGACCTCTGTTTCTGGTCTTTTTGAAAAAACAAAAATGGAGTAGAAAAGCTTTTTTTAAGGTCTTTTACCATGATATTGCTTTAAAAATTATTTTAGTTTTTTTTTTTTTATCAAAGAAGGGGCTTCCATGTACTGCATTGGGAGCTGTCTGAGAGAGAGAGAGAGAGAGAGAGAGAGAGAGAGAGAGATGTTTGGAATGCAAATGCATGAGCTTTTGACAGAGAATGAGCATGGTTTATCACAAACACCTTGTGTCTTTCACTTTAATTCACCCTCTCTCACCCCCCTCTCTCTCTCTCTCTCTCTCTCTCTCTCTCTATCTCTCTCTCTCTCTCTCCCACACACACATACACAAAGACCAATATTTTGAGTGTTAATGAGTATAGCTTATGACAGGCAGAGGAGACATTCATTGGAGACAATTAGCATTCCTTAGTGTGTAAAGGACACAAAAACAAATGCATGCACATACCGTATATGCATGCACATACACACAACACATATCATACCCACTGAGCCAAATGTTCCCTACATGTGTATAAAACAGGGTACAGAGTAGAACCTCTGCCTTGGCTCTCTTTCCCCCTCAGCCATAAGTAAGTCTTCAGTCTAATGTAGAAAGTCTCTGTAGGATCAATATACTGTAGAGGATGTGATCCAATACTTCACATCATTACTTACTAATTACCAGAAACCCATCACTTAGTAGCTCCCAAGACATTTTGATGGAATGGTTGAGTTTTATAATTAATTTGCAGATTTGTCGGTACAGTGTCCACCAGCTAGGCCCTCATCTGCCCCTCAGTACATTTCTATAAATTTTTTATTTCCTTATAATTGGCAGTCAGTCGTGCAGATGGGTCTGCAGCATCAAATATGCAATATGTATTAAATGCTAAAATGTACTAGTTTAAAAGTTAACAGTTACATTGCAGTTGCACAGTTATGTACACATAAGCAAAAGAAGAAGACTTCCGACACACTAGTTCACTTTCACTAAGTTTGTGTTTCAAGGGCCATTTGCATTTGGAATTAACTTCTGTTTTTTTTGCACCTACAGAATATCGCTCGAGCTGAGCGCTCCGAGTTTTCATCTCAGTCACTGAAGAATTCATGCAAATCAAGACATATTACAAGCAAATAGCCTCCTTCATCACCAAAAGCACAGCTCAGTGCTAGAGTCACAGACCCTTACACCATAATGGACTCCTTTTGACACTAACATGAATTTCTCTCTGTGGAATACAAATCCTCAGACATGCTTCCATCTTTTTTAGCATTAGCTAGGCCGTTTATGATGTTGTTTTCATCCATTTGACAGCCTTTATTTTTAATTTGGCAACAATGTGTTTTCATTTTAACAACCTCATAAACTAAAACAGGAATTGTTCTACTTTGGTCTACAAAGAGCCACAAAATTCTTAAAATTTATTTGGAATGTGAACAATCTTCTAAGCTGCAAATATAAAAGCATAAAAGTGAAAATATTCACAGACAAATTGGGCACAAAAACTTTCTGACATGTTATGAGAAGTTTTTCAACTCATTACACATGGCATCATGATTTGTCGCTTCTGACACAAACCTGGAATGCTGGCTTTGCTTGCCTAAACACTTTGACTTACACAAGGATTTCAATCTGTATTTTTTCCAAGAATAAGTAAAAATTAAAGCTTCAAAATTTGTTTTTCTTTTCAATGTAAAACTCAAGAGAGAAAGCAGCAGTCTTTTTCCTATGTCCATACATTAGAGACGAATATTAAAGCATGCTGCCATAAATAAACTCACTTTCGCCGCTTCACACAACTTCGCTGTTGAGTTTAATGACTGGTGGCACAGAGATTTATTGGGCTAATGGCAAAATGTGCAACAGATCATTACCTTAGCACAGAATCCCCAGACTCTGAATGCATTTCTCAATTAACAAGCATTAACTGTGCATGCATTTGTTCATTCAGTTAAACCGTCAGTACGCCCGACTGAAAATGTCAACCTATGTTGAGTGACTGCGGTGACAGACCGAGCAAATAATAAAGAAGAAACTTTACACTTTTTACAGTGTGACAAAGAGCACTCCATGATGAAATAAAGACTTATTACAGAAAGTAGGAGCATGTTTCTGAGTGAGATGAGGTTTACAGCCACCCTCCACATTATTCATACAACCACCTGATCTTAAAGGTACACTTTGTAGTGTTTTAAGTAATTTATTACCTCAAATCAACATCTTCATTCATAAATAAGTCCTCATTGGTGTAAAAGTATCTCTGCCAACAATCTCACTTCTCCTCCTGAGGGAAGAATCACTTATCTGTATTTACATAGGACGAGCGAGCTCTACGGAGGCTTCCATGTCCTTCCGGTCTATAAAAAACGATGAACTGCCGAGAGGGACAAAAAGCACTACGTGGTACAGATAAGACTAAACGCGTTTTCACTCAGAGCCAGCATGACTGTGGAACAGAGAAGGAGCTTAGCAAGACGCGCTTGTCAGTTGCAGTTTGAAGTTTGTTTGAAATAACGTAGCTCATCATCCGAAACAAAACTTGATGAAGTGGTGTTTGAAGACATGTTGTTGTCATAGCTTCTTGAATCTTGACACATCCCGCCTGCTGTAGTTCCAACAGGTTGCAACGCACATTTGAAAACGCGAGGCGCTAGAGAGCAGTATTCGTTTGAATGCAAAATAAAATGTAACCACTAGATGGGAGAAATAATTCCACAGTGTCCCTTTAATCACAATAGATACAGGTATGGTATTCTTGATACAAAATGTATTATGTATGATCATTTTACAGATGCAACAAAGGTAGAGCCTTCCTACACATTTCATTATAGTTTTTCAAATCAGACCACCTGCTTCAGAACTTGGTTGCAACAGTAAAACTACAGAGACAGTTTGTTTTCTTTTCTTATAGTAGAATAAATCTAATTTTCCTGCCCGGTGCACCGACAGTATTATGGTTTCTAATGCTGCTAAGAGAACAAGACTGCAAGAGGTGAAAGAGTTGCAATCACTTGCATGTCACATGTTCTCTAACCACAAAGGGAGACGCACAACATTATCATAAGTTCTTTGAACCATGTTCCTATCTGAGAAATGCAACATGACCACCTAAAAATAACTGATTTTATATTAATCTCTATCCCATCTTTGTAATGTTCCATTTCCTTTGTTTCTAATTACATTCTTATCTTATTGACTTTGTTTCCTACATGATTTAGCACATTGGGGCCACTGTACAAGAGAAGAATCTTCTGGTTACCTGTTAATTGGACAACTTACACCACTAATTAAAGTCTTCCCACTGGCAGATTTATTCCTGAATCCACTCCAAGCTGTTCCTCATGCCAAAAGGCAGGCCCTCTGCAGCTCAAATGGAGCGCATTTCCACTAATGACAGGGATCTCTAAAGCTGAACCTATTAGTAAGTCGTCCCTTGCTGCTCCTGCCCAACTCGCACAGTGGTTAGCTTTTCAGAGAGCCTGTCATTTCCTTCCCCTAACTTAATATTGAGCAAAAGTAAATCTATAAGTCTGTTCTATTCTGTACGATGGCAGCTGAGGGACAAGCTGAAAGGGAAGTGTCTTTTCAATTTTTTTGCTTTTGTGCAGCAAGCCATTACCTACACACATATTGTATCTTGCTGCTCTCACATTCCAAGGCTCTACTTTTAGTGTTTTCTCATTCTGATTGAATTATTATCGTTTACATTAGGTTTCATGACCCTGAATCCCTTCAAGCTTCGTATGGGTCAAAAAATAAAGCTGATTTATTGAAACCTTGAATAGGTGTGTTTAAGAACTACAGTGTTTTCATCACTGTTCCCACTCCACAAAGTGCACTGTTTTCATCACTGTTCCCACTCCACAAAGTGCACTGGATCAATAAACACTGATGAATTACAGCTGATCTCTTTTTGACTTTTTGGCTTTTACTCTGAACCCTCTGATGTTATCTTTAATAAAAGATAATTTGTACCCTGTTTTCATAGTCCAAGATTTCCAAGATTTTGACTTTCACGAGAAGCTACAACAAGCATCAGCCTATTTTGTTTTTGTTATTTGGTCACTTAATATCACCTTTTCTCTTAAACTTTCTCTTAACGATCCAAAAAGAATGCAAATCTGTTTTTTGTGTGCTCTGCATCACAATCTCTATGTCCTTCATGACTTCCAGACCGCAGCAGCCGGAAACATCTGCCCAACAGGACAAACACTGTGGCTCGCGTCACAGTACAAAGTGTGACTTATCAAATTATTCTACACAATAACACAAAACATCTGCTCCAAGTTAATTATTCCACCATAGTCCCGCGAAACAAAGGCACATTAATCAATGCCAGGCTAGTAATTCACTCCTTATGTGTTTCTTTTTCATCCAACAGAACTCATTAACTGCGTGTGGTGCAAATTAGCAAATTTAGGAACATTTAATTTAAGAATTGATAACCCAAATTTCACAATAAAAAATCCATGAGAACTATGCCACTATGAATAATTACCTTGTTGCTATAAAATCTTTCAGAAAACTGATGGATGTTGCTGTTCAGTGGTCATATCAGAAGTCTTTCTAAACTAAACAGTGTTTTATTAAATAGTTGATGTTTGTGCAAAAATTATACTTCAGAGCAGGTCTGATTAACAAAAGCATCATCATTTCCTCCTTTAATCTGTATCGTGGCTGATATTATAGTCGGAGAGAGGAGGAAAGTGTCTTGATAATGAACAACAAACATCTTAATTTTTAAACGTCATCCCTGTTGACTCACATGTGAGGCTAAAAAATCCCCTGTGTCAGGTAGAAACTTGGTGTGAGATAAATTCATAATGATAATAATAATAATTCCCTCTTCTCCTAAAATATTAATGCTTCTAAATTATTTCTACATACACTTACACATTCTAATCACAACCTGGGTGATTTAATAATGAATGAACAAACAGAATATTAACCACTGCAGATGCAAACAAAAACACTGCTGCCAGTAGAAACAGTTCATGTGTATTCGTTGACTGAGTACCAGTCAATATTCAGAATGCATGTTCAATAAAGAGCTGTTAAAGCGAACTGACAGGAGATGCAGCTCAAGGCGTCTCATTTTTTAAAGAAAAGGGGTTTCCTTGATCCCTCTCTCCTTACATCCTTAGTGGGAGGGGCTGAGCTGCAAGGAGAATATGCATGTGAAGGAGATGTGGATGTAGTTAAGGGAATGGAAACCTGACGTATGAGTCAATTTCTTCCAGACTGCATTTAATGATTTTAATCTTTGCAACAATCGTGAGCACCATGCAAACAGTTTTTTAATGGTGTCATTTTGATACTTGCTAATCCGCAGCTCAGAGATGGCTAAACCTCATGCTTTTTCTGCGACAAATGAGAAACATTTGCCGAATATGTGAGGCAGTTTATGGTGGTTAATTATCTCACTATCACTTGTCACTGAGTGTCATTTCTCCAATAGATTGTGATCTTCTTGTCTAGCTGGATCATGCAGTGATGACACCCCCATGGTGCCTCTCAAGCATTTTTTGTTTTCATCCCAACGTCAGGTTCTTGCATTTCTTAATTTTTTGTTGAATAATGCATTTTCTCAGGATTTAATCTTCAAGGCTGCAGTAATCGATATGTGGCTCTCAAGTATGCAGACAACAAGTACACTGATTTGATTTTCCTCCTGACCCGTTAAATAGTGACACTATGTGCTGGAAGCGAGCCCATTGTCAGAGGCTTCTGAGCCCCAGAGGCCAAGCCTGTCCTGCCGGGGTGGAATACCCCTGTCGCAGTCCCTCACACTGAGGATATCAGGCATGAAATTGGCTCAAGGCAAGCTGAGGGTGTAGTCTTTAAATACTGCCCTAGTAGTCCTGAACAGTGTGCGGTTCTCCCATTGGCAGAGTCTTTTCCTTTTCTTCAATCAACAGTACAACTGTTCAGGGTGATTCTTTATCATGACTAGATCTTTTCTTCACAGTGAGAATGTGTGAAGAATTTATTACAGGACACATTTTATGCAATGGCATTAACCTTTTAGCTTTTATCTTTGTTCCATCTATGTTAATAGTTGAACTCAGTATATCATAAAAAAAAGAATAAAAATCCTCAAAAGACAGTAATATTCTGGCAGCAGGTGGTGCCAAAAAAAAAAAAAAAAAACAGAAAATAACTTAAATAACTCCTTTTCTGATAAATTTTACACAAGCTCTTGTTTATTTTTTGGCTTTTTGATGTTGAATCACGGTTATTCAAATGTATAAAAACAATGAAATTGCCTTTGAATATGGTCAAACACTGTTATAACACATGTAACCAGGCTTAAAAATGCAGAACAGTGCTGTTTTTTATTCGATTTCAATATATCATTTCACCTGAATTACCATATAATTTAATTAGCGATGTAAAATGCGATAAAGTGATGTATTGGTTGTGTATCTGGCACTATAAATTGCAAGTAGCAAGTGTGTCAATTGGATAAGAACTTACTGTCATTAAGTATTTTAATGTGGAAAAATAATTTCTTAAAAAAAGAAAATCTAACTTTTATGGTCTTTCACAGTTAGAGAGTTTTCATGATATTTTACATTGGACTGGGCAAATCTTAAAAATAACCCCCCCAAAAACATTAAAATTAATGTTTTATGTGTCACACACACTTTCAACAACAAAGTGTGACATACTTGTGATATCTTCCCAAATGGTGCAATATCATATCACTAATTAAAGTGATAGCTTGTGAAAGCAATGCTGTTTGGCAGTCACCCCTCAGGTGGCAGATTTCAGAGCCTAGACTACCAAAAATAAACTCAACCTTTGAGGAAACATTGGTACACGTGATGTTATTGTCTCTGGTGCAGGTGCTGCTGTCTAGGAATGAAAAGGCTGTGTCGCCGGGGAATACATTCCTGTCTGTTCGCATGTAAAACATCCACATGATTTCCATGTGTGTTATTGGTGTCATGTCGATCTGTGCTGCACCTGAGCTCTTTTATTGACAAGGTGGTGCGATTACATGCCTGCTCGTGCATTAATTGGCTTTCAAATGCCGACACGGTCATACACTGTAAGTGATTCTGAACATCTGTGCGTGTCAGTGTTTGCATACGTGTCTGTGTTTGTGTGACCAGCGCTGTCGCTAATGCAAAGCACTCTGAGCGCTGCGTCAATTATTGCAGTGGATCACAGAGGGCTGATGGCTGCTGTCAGATGAACTGTGTTTCCAAGGTGATTCAATAAGCAGAGTTTGTATTGGCGTCTGCAAATCTTTACCTTTTTAACAATGTGAAAATACAATTATTCATTGGTAATCCGCTCACGTACGGACTATAAAAGAGTGGCTAATACATGTAAATTACCACCAACTATTTTAGCTAATGATAAGCTATTTAAACAACAAAATGAGACTTTTAAATACTGAATGTAAAATATAGACTGACCAATACTGCAAATAAAGTACCATTACTCAGTTTCTACCATTAAAACTAAAAACACAGTAAAAAAAAAAAGTAACTTCATTTTTCCTCTTTCCATTGAGCAGAACTCTTGACAACAATCACAATGGCTTCAGCAGAATCATCAGTGGAATATATGTGTAAATGTACAGGGACTACTGATGGCGAGAATGTGATGGTAAAAATAAAAGGGAGTACATGCTGCCATCATATCACAGCTACAAGTGTTAAAACAAGTACAATTCTCTCTGTGGAGAAGCCTCTCAATGGGGTGAAGGCTGTCACAGTTTTGTGTCTCATTACGTTTACATTGCTTGTTTTTTGCTTCACTCTGATCCACGGAGGCATAAAGAGGTCCTCAAAAGAAATGTGACTGCCAATGCTTTCACCTTTCCACTGTACTAGTATATTTTAATCTGCCTCTGGTTTGAGATTTAACCCAAGCTGGGTAGCAGGCAGGATCGTGGCTATGCCCTAAAACAATTATCACTCCATATTCTCATAATGACTTATATAAATTCAAATCTTGTCATTTGTCACCTCTTGATAGGTGTGTGTTAATGTGTTTTACCGATATCCACTGCATCAGCTGGAGCAAAAGCACACATGAGAAGCATTTGTGATGAGAATTGTAGGATTAGAGAGGCCACGTTGAAGGATTTATTTTTAGAAGCTTGCCTGGAACACATTTCTCTTCAGATGTATTAATACATGGACACCTGGTCAACGATTTTCAATTATGATATGATACAGACCGTTTCAACCTTATTCAATTCAAGATTGGCATGATAAGCAACAACATGTACTAATGTAGTGCTGGTGTACTAATACCAGTCTCCATACAGGAAGTGCAGTAGCTCATCTAGGTATGGTTTTGTACATTAAAATGAATATCTCACCTTCCCTCATAGGTGACAAATAATGTCACAATTTAAAAAACAAAATTTCCCTTCAAACCTCTGACATCTCAATCATCTGTCTGAGACTGACTGTCAACTCTACAGCAGATGTACTTGCTCTGAATGTTACAGAGACAGGCAAAGAGTGGACTATTACAAAGAGATGACAGTTTTCTTGATGCTTTTTGTCTTCTTAGAGAGTTATTAGCATCACAAGGATGATCACTGGAATCATTGAACGCATATTTCCTCAGCTGGGGAGTCATTATGATTGATGGTATTAAGCCTAATATTTGTATTCCTATGTAAATGTATGGGTGAGATGAAGATAGAAACAACGTCCCTGATGAAGAGTATATAGTAGACTAGAAAATCATTATGGTAAAGATAGTATTACGTTTTATGCATGAAGAAGGACTGATCCAACTTAAAGCCTCGAGGCAGAAATCAAACGGGCATGAGCGGAGGAAGGCGGGCATATAGATCATAAGTATTTTACGTAGTACTTTAAGAAAAAATAAATAAACCGTGCATGTTCTGCGTCACTCAACTGGTGACAGAATCTTTTTAAATTCCTCTCAACAGTGATGATGTATGCTGGTCCCTAGGCAGAACTGTGCGTGGGTTTTATATGGCTAATAGATTAGAAGGACACATTAAAGCTAAAATTAAGGTGCAAAGCCAAAAAGAGCAATAAAAGCTCGACATAAGAGCAAGAGCTCATTAAAGATTACACATTTCAGACACAATGAACATTACACCAATAAAAAGGCTGTCTTTAAAAAAAAAGGTGCAGCCACAGAAAACACTCAAGACATATTCGTCTTCACCTTTGACAACTGAAAACCTCTTTGAGCAATGCATCTATATCATCTGCAGAGAGGGCTTCATAATGAGACTCAAGCTGGAGAAGGGACAGACCATTCCTGGCTAATATCAGCATGGAGTGAAAGTGTGAATAACTCTGTGCGTGTCAGGACTAAATAATTTCTCTGCTTATGAATCACTTTATAGACCCTCAACGGATGTATAATTGATGCCCTTGTCACTTTTTCCTACAGCTTCACATTAACAAAGCTGTCATTTGTGAATGGTAAATATTATGATCTAAGGGGTCATGAAAAAATCATTTGTCAGCCACTTTCGATTTAGATTGTCTGCAAAATATACAGTGTAACACCCCTTTAATTGTGGGAAGCTCTCTCTTTGGCACATTTTTCTGCTTTTCGATATGTGGACCTTGACCAAGAATATCTCAGCCTGTCCTCATCAGAAGAAACAACCATGTACATAGATCGACAGTGAAATCATCTTATTATGACCCAGACTTACATTTATTTTTCTGGTGGTGACCTCCAGTGGCTGTAGCAATTGTTTCAGCTCATAAGGAGGAAGTGAGGAGAAGTAGAAGAAAGAGTGAAAATTCAAGAGGCCGCTGTCTGAAGTTACAGAAGTCAGGCAGGTATTTTAACCCACACCACTTTGTTTTCCTAAACCTAACCAACTAGTTTTCTTGCCTAAACCTAACCAAACTGTGACTACACAACGAAAGTCCAGTTTGCACGCTTGAATGTAAACTTATACAAAAGGCAATCATCAAGGTCCAAAAGGGTTCAAAGGCAATTAATCGCTTACTTTTATTCCACAGACAAAGGCTGAATATATATATAACACTCTAGTTCGCAGGATGTTCAGAAAAAGACCAGGAAAACTTTAAGTATATCTCAACCAAAAACCTAATTAGAGGCAGCACCAGCTGAACCTCAAGGCTCCCACCAGGAGACCATCAGATTATGGATACGTTTCTCTCCCACATGTGGCTCCCGGAAAGATTAGGTTATAAGGTTACCAAGCATCAATACAGTGTACACGCAAAGACTTCATTTGTAGGTAGCCCCTGTACAGTAACGTCTTACCTCGAACATGTTTCTATCTTATACTATATTTGCTCACTCAATCAAAACTGGCTTATGTTGTGGAAAAAAAGCTCACCGCAGTCATTTCCAGAACAGAGAACTGCTTGTTTCCATTAGGGAAGACACATCATGCAGAGCAGATGACATACTGCTTCTTCATCTTGGAGGGAAAAGATTCATATTGCATGAATAATTTCCATCTAGTCCTGACAAGCGCAGTGAACCTTCATTTGCAATGCTTGATTTAGCATTCATAATCCCCTGTTAGGCAAGAAACGGCATTTAAACTGGCATCATGGCAAATAGGAAATGGTTAGGCAGGAGTCACAGTGTTAATATGTATTATATTGCCTGTTTGCTCCACTGACAACTGTAATGGTTTAATATGAATATGGGCAGGAAGGCAGCCATACAGCTGTCTGTGTGCTTTCTAACTGTAGAATGAACATTCAAAAAACCTGCTGGAGTCAATCAGCTACCTTACATCTTTTTCTCCTATAATATTGTTATTAATTAGTTTCCACTTTACACATAATATAGTATACATCAAAAAACATCTCAATTAATCTGCATATGGGCCAAATGAGGGTGTCTGGTACAGTTTTTGCTATCTGGGTATCGCCCAGCACTTTATTGATTTAGAAAAATATTAACAGTTTTCTGGGGATGAAGAATGGTTTTTATGATTATGTCAAAATGCCCCCCTCCAAAAGGGACACTGACACCCCACACTTATGAACAATAGTAAAAAAAAAAAACAATTTTTTAAATAGTAACCATGAAAGAAAACGAGTTTATCTAGGGGATTTATCTGTAAATATCATATAGAAACATTGTGTTGGCACACACTTAATATTACAGGATATGACTTGGGAGCAGGAGCCTTAAAATAGACTGGTACATCCATTTTACCTACCTCGCCATATCCCAACTGTCCCTTTTCTGTGTTTCCACAGGACTTAGCCGACATACAAAAGAGAGATGTGTTATGGAGAGAGGCAGTCATTTAGAAATGTCTGCTGGAAGTTGAATGGACTTAACAAAATTGTAAAGAAAGGCCTGTGTCAAGAACCTTCCTGGACCCGGTCTATAAACACATGGAAATTCATAATGCATCTTCTGTTGCTGTATTCTTATCAGCTTTTACCGCTTAATAATCTTGGTAGGATGCTATAATGAGAGATTAATACCAACAACCAACCAGCTGACTTTTAGGATTAGGAATTTGTTGTCAGACAGTAAGTGCATTTCCATCGACTTGTTTCTAAAATAACACATGGAAACTTGCGTTACTGTTGGATGGATTCCTGCTAATGCCATTATATCAAATATAACAAGGGCCGATCCTCCTAGATTGCTTCACACACAACGATCCCTAAAATCCCTGTGCTGTGTTATCTACTGCCATTATTTATTGTGTTGTACATAAATGATAACAACAGCACTCAACATAGATGGCAGATCATCAAATTTGCAGATGATGCAGCACTCTTTGGAATGATACAAATCAAGAATAAAGCCAATTAGAGATCTGCAATCCACTTCTTGCTCTTCAGTGAATTGACCAAATTACTGGTCATAGATCAGATCTAAAAAAAAGTATTTTAAATTGATCTAAAATGCAATACAGATGAAAATGCCAAAGCCCAACAAAAACGTTTAAAGCAGATTACAAGATTACAAGAAAGCTTGTGAGACCTTATCACAAAAGAATAAACTTAACAGAAAACTAACTATTGCCAGCAAATGCTCAAACATTTGTTCCCAAGATCACACAGCTCTCAGAACACCACACTGCATCTCTTATGATGGAAATCATTGCTGATCCATCTCAACCCTTCCACAGTGAATACTCCATCCTGCCCTCAGGCTGCCACTACCAGCTTTCACTGCTGAAACAATCAGAGTTGTCAGATCATTTATTCCAACAAGCATCCACCTGCTAAACAGTGAATAAGCAATGGACTGTTGAACAAATGAAAGGGATTGTTCTGACTCCTCAGTTGTGTGATTTTTTTTCTAGTGACTGCTTTAAATTGTATGTATTTCAATTGCACTTTAATTACATACTGCTGAAAAGCAAACTTGTGCACAAGATTGTTATGACTGATGCAAATAAATAGTCCATTATTACAAAATACATTATATACAAAAGACCTTTGACTCTGTGATACTTTCCAGGACTCTGTGGGCACATGTGTGTTTGTATGAGTAGGAGGAACATGTTTGAAATTGTGTGTTCAGATTTTGAACTAAGACTCTGTAGGGTTGGGTTTTCATTAAACTGTGATGATGATAATGTTCCCCGAGTCTTGCTCTGGAAAACAGATGAGGTAGCGCAGATGACCAGGTTCCCAATGCAAATAAAATCCTATTAGCATCTTTCATGCCAACAAAGCCAGTCTGACACTGAAGCACAAGCCGAGAGGAGACCGCTGTGGAAATTGCCCGTATCACTCACACAGTTTCTGGAGAAAAATGATACTAATAGCAATCCCAGCTCCTGGTGGCTGTGATGGCTAACAACATGAGGGAAGTAACACCCATTTACTCACTGCAATAGCAGGAAAGAACACGTGAAGCTGTAACGGCAGGAGCTTCAGCCTTTCCAGATCCCATCGGAGTATCAGTCGCAGCACATACTCGTATAATCATCATGCTAAAAAGATCATTAGTTCTAATTACCATGCAAATACCTCTGTTATTTTTTCACCTCATTAATATTATCAGAAAAGCTTATTTCCTCTGAGTGCACAACTATGCAGATAAGTTATTCATATGCTTTTTCACTGCTTTAGTATAATGCAACCTGACCCTGAAGATTGTGACAGGGAAACATCCAACTGCATGAAATTTCTTCCTTATTTCTCAATCAATCAATGTGAAAGTGCATTTTCTGCATTTGCATTTTCTGGACAAATAAAATAAGAGGTAAATGTTTGAGTCAAAGGTGGCAGAGGCAGGAGAATGTGCCTGGCCTGCCTTTTACAGTTTTTGTGACATTTCAGGAGCTTCACAGCAAAAGAACTTTCAGAATTCTTCTTAACAACTGCGGTAGTTGGGGACTGGTTTTAAAGGTCTAACAGATTGGCCTAAATTCGAAGGTAGCTCCAAAAACATTTGGGGCAGCATATCACCACAGTAACTGGCAACTGTTGCTCTTTGTTAGCTATCCATGGCTGTAGCAAGCTATCTTAAGCCAACTGTCTCATGGCTCTGATAAGCTCATCTTAGTTTGATATAAGAGAGAAACCTGAGTTCGGGAGGTGTACGGTTGTATCTTCTCTGTTTAGTAAGGACTATAGAATTAAGAGTATTTCATTTTGTGACATTTTTGGAGTTTACGTTGTTCATTTATTACAGTTAAACCTACATATTATGGAACTATTGTGTCTTATCAGTACACAGTAGAATTATGAGACAGGACGGGCCAGGGCTATTTGGTTGGCATGCTAACACCACTAGACATTTCTGTTATACAGTACATAGTCGTCAACATAACGTCAACACTGTTGTTTCTTCACATTGATTTGGTAATGTTTGTTAATTTTTTAAATGTTTCAAAGACAAAATCTGGCCATATTTTACGGATTGCTCCTTTAAAATGTTAAAAACAAAAAACAACAACAAATTCCGAAAATGTCCTCATAGAGCTTTTTATACATCAGCGTATTGAAAAGACAGAAAATGTCATAAGATCTGACGCAGGCACGTGTTAACAGTTCTCTCTGTTGAGTGGGAGGCAAACTTTTGTGTAGAAGGTACACACTGAGGTATGCAGAGATAGCGAGTCCTAACATCTCGCATGTAAGCATGTCGATGCTCTTGCATCCACTTCGGACAGGTTGACACAGCTATAGTTAAGCAGCTATAGTAAAGTTTTAAAAAGGCGTAAAAATGTATTTTCAAATCAATAGGGATCTCAGGGCTTCCATTGACTAGCACTATGCTTGATAAACTGTATGGAGCCATTTTCTGTTGTTTTTTTACATCCTAAAACAAGTGCCCAGCGTCTTCATTTATTTAGTAGAATGCTGCAACGCTGTTTTGCTTTAAAGCTCCACAAATGGAGCATTGGCACAGGGATGAGTACATACCGACTGAATTTTCATCTCTGGGGGGAACTGCTCTTATCAGTTAAAGGACCATGATTTGCCAGATGAAAGTGCCCATGGGGATTTAAAAATTAAAACAAACTGGAAACAAAAATGTGTAAAACAAAGATCGTGAGAAATGACGGCGTATCAACACTAAACAACATCAACATTATGCAATATCTCTGTGCACATGTTACATTTCTGGCTCTATTTTTTTATTCCTTGTTATATCAAAAAAAAGGGCACAGCATGGTGGAAAGAGTGAAAACAGCTTTGTCATATGACAGTTATTAAAGAAAATGCTGTTATTTGATTAAATATTAATATTGAATGGAAGAAGAACTACAATCCTACAAACATAGGTATGTCGTATAAATCAATTCAATAGTCATTTGGAGTAACTCGGTCACATGAAAAGAAGGCTTTTGAAACAATCACAGATTTTTCCTATTCAAATATTTATGTAAAATCCAATATTTATATTATATATTCTAATTACACATTCAACATCAAATAAGGTTAAGAAATCACAAATTTCACTAATATGAGTAAGTCAGCAGGAGAGTCTTAGTAATAGTATTGGTTTTTTATCATTCAAACAGTAATTTAAACCCCTGTGGTGACGTGTGAGGGCTCAGTGGCTGCTCATTTTATTGTTGTGTAGAAATATTTGGCCCTCTCTAAATGGCAGAATACTTCATTCTGTGTTTAAACTGGTCAAACTACTCCGTAGGACACCCCAATTATGTGAAATTAAGAGCTCCGAGCCAAACCCCCCGTTGTTCTAAAGAAGCCTTTCCCCCCATGTGAGATAGGAGCTCCTCTGATGTTGTAATCAAAGTTCTGCTCAGGATTCTCTGATCTGTCTATCCCAGCACGTACTCCAAACTATTAATAGACATTAAAAAAAAAAATTGCTTCGAAATTCCAATGGGATGCATGCTGGCTGTTATCAGCACATAGCGTAAAGCCTTACACAGCCTTCAGGTGGTAATTAAATCTCCACTGACTTCCCCTAAATCCTGCCCTGCAGAAGAAAAAAAAACTGCAGTCCAGATCTGCATAGGTGAAGTCACTTCAGTCACACCAATCATGCTCTAAACAGGACAGGAGAAAAATCCCACCGGCCAGGGAGGAAAACGTGGTGACAAGAGAATCGTCCATGCTTAAGGCAGATGAGTTTGTAAGCGCCGACTTCTTCTCTGGAGAGCTGTGAATTGATTTGCTGACTGCGGTTGTCCTCGGTGGCAAATCTCTGAGCCTTGCAGTACAGTCTGGAAGCCTATAGTGCTGCCTGGCACACTCATTCATCAAGCAGCCTGAGCCATCATACAGGCAACTCCAGCAGACCTGAGCCCAGGGCTAGGGGATATTATTAGAGATGAATTGAGGTAACTGCCTTTGATGACCCAGTTCAGGCTGTCTGTCGCTCTCTAAGCTTTTCTTCCGTTTTACTAACTTTCATTCTTACTTCCAGGATCCTTTCTCTGTAAGGAGGTCATCGGCCATTGAGGCTAGATGTACTGCACTGCAGAGTGTGTGATGATCCTGAAACTGCCCACTGCTGAGGCTGGAACCTGAAGTTTTTAGATTTATTATAGCCAGATATAATCCATCCGTGTTTTATTACATATACACCACCAGAGACGTCTTATCAGTACTTCTGAAGCACACATACTGCTGTGCGTCAGAATACATAATTCAGTCCGATACTCACAAAAGACGTTAACCTGGCCTCACCTCCGAGGGGAATAACAAAACCATGCTAAAGGAAAAGCATGAAACATGGTATGCAACAGCAATGCGACTACAGAGAATGTCAGAGCTATCCTTTTTGCAGAATATAAGATGCGTGTGTGTGTGTGTGTGTGTCCATTTTACCGAACAGTCAATACATACTGGAACCTACGGATGTTTGAAGCGGAAGTACATCAAAGCAACATCATCCAGCATGGAAGAAATATGATGGACTAAAATAGATGTTCAACAATTTACACAAAGGTCTGTAGAGAGAGATATTGTATGTGTGTTGTAAGTGCCCACAACACTGTTCCCATTAATCATAACATGCAGGTTAGTTGAAGCACAGAGCTCTCTCAATAGTCTCAAAACACACATTAGCTACTCAAGGCTAATATGGTTGTGACGCTGCAGTCAGCCCAGATAACTCAAACAGAATCCACAGAAAAGTATTTACAACTGACAAATCAAACACTCAATACACTGCTACAAGGAGCGGCCAGTTTCACTGCCCTTAAAGTCCATCATCCGGGAGGAAGCCAGCCTCAGCTGATAACATAAATGTCATGTTTTTGTTAGTTCCCTTCACAGGCAGATGAGAATCATATCCACAGAGTAACAATTATTACTGTTTGTGCGCAGCGTGCTCACACACAAGTACACAACACACACACACACACACACACACAGAGTAATGAGCTTTTTAATGCATTTGAGGCAAAATAATGCAGCGTTAGAAATGAAAGATGCCGCACTAAAAGTAATGGAATAAGCAATAACCTGGAATTAGCAAAAGCTGTAGCTCTACAAAAACAGGGTTTCTGGATAATAAATCTCTGCTGTCTTCCCAACTCTTATGAAAAGCAATTGTAGACTAATAATAGGCATTGCAGATGATAATCGTGTTCACAATAGACAGTCGAAATGTTGGTTTGAATTTGCTGACATACTCTATCACATATCAGACTCAAAACAGATCTTATGAGGTATGAAACTTGTTATTCTTGATTTGTGTGTCAGAAATATGCAGCCTGGTCAATGGCCCTATGCTTCAAAGTTGTCACTTTTTCTGCACTGCCCTCTGGTGCAGCAGTACTGTATAGAGAGCAGGAAAAGTCAGAGTTAGGAGGTGGTTATAAGTGATTGGATGGGTCATAAACTGGACTGAAAATCGGGGTTGGGTCCTATTTTGGCCTTAGCGGTTTTTGTACCTAAACATGACCAAGTAGTTTTTGTACCTAAACCTAACCATTTAGTATTAGAGCCTGAACCTAACTAAGTAGTTTTGGAGACTGGACGTATCCAAGTAGTTTTGAAGCTTAAACCTAACTGATTAGTTGTGGAGCCTAAACCTAACCATTTAGTTTTCGTGCCTAAACCTAACCAAACAGCGACCATTTGGCAATGTCAATAACAGTCCAACAGCCATAATGTGTCATAATATGCAAACTGTTTGTCAGCAAGCTTTATTTTAAAAGGGTAGCTAGACATTGCATAGATGTTTTATTGCTAACTTGTGCAAAACTGAAGCTAGAGGGCAGTGCGTCGAGTGAGAATGTGTTGAAATATGTGTGGGTCGAAATATTTGAATGCGCTACCATGTCCTTAACTGTCAATCACATTGTGTCTCTTCCATCTCTTTGACCCATCCCTGGGATGACAGAGTCCAGGTCCCCACCCCACCAAATGATATGGAGATTGCGCTGAATTCAGGGCCTCAGAGCCATGGTCTCATTTACATAGGGACAACATCACATGTGGAGCCATTTCTGAAAACAGATTCGTCGAGGCCACCTCATGAATAAAAGATCACACCAATTTCTAATGAGGGTTTATTGTATTTAGCTGGCCTTGATCTTCTGAAGATGTAAGAAAAGAATAAGAGACGTTTCTATTAGATATCCAACCTCGTTCAGGAGAATCAGCACTTCAGCTCCACGCAGGCTGTAATGCACGATGCACACACCAACATTACTGTAGGGTAAATCACAGTGGCTGCACTTCCTAACAGAAGGTATGGAAATGAAATGCATTGAATAATACTTACTTTCATCTCACAAAAACCTATTGACAGTTGAGTACATATACTGTATGAGAGGCATATGGTCTCACACATACAGTAGGTTTCTTTAACCACGTATATCATGTGTTCTACTCTGGTATTTTCCAAACGCTTTTCTCGGATGCAGTTTTTCCAAGCCCTGTTTACAACTTGTCCACTTGTTTTACTGAGTGCGCAAGCTTTGGCACTCTCAGCGCCACCACAAATCCTCACAAACAGATAGTGACACATCAAGTATGACATCTCCTGTTAAATTTCAAAAACTCAGTGGTTATATGCAGATAAACACATGAAACCCAGTAAGAGATGTATTAATAGCATTGATTACTAACTGATAAGAGGGGGGGTGATTGCCCCTGGAGACCACAGATATAATGCAAACTCAAAACATTGCAATGTTTAGCATAAATTTGAATCTTAATATCCCACAACTGTGTCATCTCACACTCACAGGAACTGACAAATATTCAGAGAAAAGTCCTGGCATATCCAAATAACGCCTAACGTCTAATCTTCGAAAGCTACGATGCACAAACAGGACAGGCGGAAGCGGGGTCCGCTACTACTTTCTTATTCCAAGCAGTTCTCTGGACACCGGGATGGCTCTATCAAAGCTGCCTCCGGCCAAGATGTCTGAGATTCCAGAATAATCCAGCTTTTATCCCTGTGACTGTGTATGTAACCCTGTGTCCTGAGCCAGCCAGCTGCACGGAGGGCCGGCTAAGTCAACATTAAGGCCCGCATACACACAAATGGAAAGACACATGCAAACAGATCTGCATGAATATGCCAACAAATCATACATATTAACCACAAACACATGCGATCTACATTAAAAGCCATCGACTGCATGGGGAGCTATAATGACCTGCGTGCCTCTAAATAATAAAATAACGCATCACTCTGACTCTTTCATTATGAGAAAAATAAACAACCCAGTCATATGCCCAAACTACGTGCATGTGCACACTCAAGTGCACACATGCACATACACAGAGAAGAACATACTGTCTAACTCGCTGCATTTCAAAATGTACTAGCCTCTGGCTGTATGGCTCGATTTCTGCAATCATAATTACAGTCCTGGGAACCAAGGCAGGCATTAAGGTTTTTGAGAGCTTTGTTTTCCCAAACAGGAATATCTCTTCTGGGCACATAAAGCTGACTTGACAGGCTGAGAGAAATTAAAGAATTATTCCCTCCTAAACCCGGGCGTTCGCTTTTATTCAGCCTAGAAGATACCCGGAAAACAAAACAAAGGAGGGTTGTAGCAAGGGAGAAGTGGCCGGGGAGGGGTTGGCGGTGAGTAACGGGAGACATTTTTGCATGCTCTTTACACCCACTGGGGTTTGGCATGGTGCACCATGGCTTGGCAAGGTTGGATACAGAGGTGGGGTCAAGACTTCACCCCCTGGGAGGCCCCTTTATAGCTAATTGCTATCCCACTGTGGCAAACCTGACCTCATGCAGCCGCACTCGCGCAGAAAGATACGTGAGGAGTGCGAGGACATGAAAAATGGTATGTTTTGAAAGAAGCGAGTGAAGACAAAAACAGAGACAGAGGGATATTGAAAAAGAGGCTGTTCGTGTGTGAATTTTCATGTTAACAACTTGTGCATCCCACTCTACTGCCCTGCTACACAGGGCTGGAGGAGAGCTGCCTGTAATGTATCATCTAGCACTTCAGTTAAACCAAACGCAAATGCTGGACTTCCTGGAAGGCCTGGACGAGATTAGAGTTGACTGACATCACTTTATGAAATAGGATTCATTGTATTCACTGCATCCATTTTACATCATTTATCTACATTAAAGGGGGCGGCTGTGACTCAGGGGTAGAGCCAGCGTCTTGTTATTGGAGGGTTGCAGGTTCAATTCCCCTGGTCTGCATGTTGAAGTGTCCTTGGGCAAGATACTGAACCCCTAACTGCTCTTGATGTCCTGGTTGGCACCTTGCATGGCAGCCACCGGCATCAATGTATGAATGAATTACTGTAAGTCACTTTGGACAAAAGCGTTTGATAAATGCCCTAAAATGTAAATGTAAAGGAGCAATTTGTAAGAATTTTAGTTGAAAACATTAAAAAATCAACTAAAATTACCAAACAAATGTAAAGATTTGACAGTTTCGACTTTAACATGTCTGTATTGTGTTGCAGAGATATCTTCTGAAAATGCCAGCCCAAGTATATCTTGGTCCAAGCTCCTGTTCTAGATGTGAAATTACCAGCACTGTCTTGGTCCCGAGCTCCCTGTCCGAACTGCTAGCTGCACAGCTTACTGAGCTAATGATAGCTACAGTTAGCAGCAGTGATATGCTGCCCCCTATCTTATTTGAGTACAAATTGGATAAGACTCTAATTCTTTCAAATAACACGTCTTGAAAAGATTGAAAGATTTGTATTTCTCCAGCCTCCTTTAATAGTGTTTGATGGATCATTTTCTCCTTGCTGTGTATCATTACATTAATAAAATGGCAGAGAATAGATTTAGCTCAAAAGTACTCGAGAGGAAAAATCCGAACCCATTTGAATCCTAACAGCATTTAAACCCCAAGCCCCCTCACTGCTTGACCCCTTTCAGCAAGCCACTAAAGAACTTCACACAATGCAGCTCATTGGCCACTGTAGCTACTAATAAACAACATTTCTACAATTATGATCATGATATAAAACTGTCATTAAAACATGGAGGTGCCATAGGAATTTGTAAGTGAGTGAGCAATCACGACTAGACCCTTTCATGAAAGATAAAAGGGAGCGAGTTTCATTGATGTATCATACATGTTTGCATGCCGCACGGACCCCTGCACCAGATAATTAGACGGCCAAGGAATGATTTAAATGTGGGGGGTTGAAAGACTTGAGTCTGAATTGCATCAAGGTGGAGACCAGTTTCCCCTCTGATTGTTTGATGAGAGATTGGATCTCAGAAAGACATTACACAACTTAATGATGCAAGAAAAATAACTCAGGTCACTCAGTCTTCTCTAATCTGCCCGGCCTCGTACAGGTCTTACCGGAGATGCGCTCAGGGAGGAAAAGATAGTTCACAATCCCTCATTATCAAAATGTCAACTATTATGTGTTGACCTAGGGGAGAGTGTGCTTTTTCTAACGTGCGTTTGAATTTTGCTCATGTCACGCATTACTAAATTGTGCACTCATTGTGATGAATGGAGCAAAATTTGTCTGTGCTCCACATGAAGACAGCGAAAAACATATCGGCTCCTTTCCAAGACATTGTGTTAAGTGTGCCGTTGGTTCAACAGTCAATGGTCTGAAAACACTATGGGATGCACTCTCCAGAGAGAAACAAGGGGAAAAGGCAGCATGCAGTGACAGTTCACTGGTATGATTAAATAAAATAAAATGAGTTCACTTTTTTCCTTCCCACAAACACCCTCAATCTCAGAAGATCCGAAGATCAATACAACAGACAGTAGCTCTTCTACCTGAGCATCTAAATAGCCACATTATTTCTCCAGACATAACAAACTCTGGTAAGATTTACGACCCGGCAATGCGACCACAAGAGGTAATTAAAAGTGTACCAAAGGACACAAGGGGAATTTAGATTTCCGCACCGTGAAAAGTGTTTCTGAAGTCATTCTCTGGATACAAAGGAACGCACATAAACACCTGCTCATTCAGTGGAAGTCAAGGACCCAAAGGAACCCGCATATCTATTATTCTCTGCCCACGCTCCTGACTGCACTCCTCCCACTTACAGATGGCAGACCTTACTGTTCTCACGACAACTAAACTGCAGAATTATCATTTGAATCCTTGAAAAGGTGTGCCGAGAGAGGAGCAGAGGCAGAAAGATTAACAACGAGGCATTTTATTCCATAATACCTGTTGTTCCTTTACTCATCATGCAAACTAAATATGCGAGTCAGCTGTAATGCTCCCTGCAGACTGTGAAAGCACTTCCATCAGCCTGGCAATTTGACTGCAATAAAATCCAAGTAGCGTTTGGCATTACAGTTTAAAAGCTTTCAATCTTGCTCAGAAATATCCTGCATTTAGTTTTTACATTCAAAGGGAAATTAGGGTTTTCCCAGGAGTCAGTCATATTATCCATTATCATCTGCACATGTAACTTTTTAAAACTAAAATAGGTGCCAGACACCAAAAGGACTGCCACTGTAACAAGTGACATGGATCTGTATTTCATAACGTCTCCTTTTTGGCTCTAGCCCGAGCTATGTTGTCTGTGCTCCATGGCCCAGCTGTGGCACTCAGGATAATAGAGGATTCCGTAAGCGTACTGTGCAATAATGAAAAACACCCCATGCTGCGAGAGGAAATAGGAGATTTCATAATCTGTCTGAGACTTTGGCCCTGGTCCATGTAGAGAGTCTCATTAAACTTCTCATTAATGACACACTGAGCTGCTGTAATAACTGAATGCATATATAAATCACCTCAGAAATGAAAGGAGGGACAACAACGGAGCCGGGCTGCATCCTTGTGCTGCCAAGTCCTCTGATAAGAGCATTTGTACTTGGCAAAAGGACCACTACTGCACATCTGTTTACAGTCTGGAAGTAGAATTACCGCCTGGGAGTTGCATGCCTCCGCTAACCAGTCATGTTCAGTTGACGTCCACGTCTGTCTAGGCTCATATAATACGTGTAGTAAAGACTTTGAACTAATCTAATTAAAGGCATTGAGTGTATTTTGGGGTGAAATGGAAGATATCACTATATTGACGTGTGTGATTCTAGTGAATAATGTTCGCTGAGAAACCCACCCGATACACAATATATATATAGCTCGAAATATAGCTCGAGAAGACAAGAATTAAAGGTGCAATATGTAAGAATTACTGCAAATTCTTGAACCTGGATGTTTCACACACGTGTTCAACCCAACAGCACAGAGGATCTATACAACCACCACAGCTTCAGAGTCTCACCAATTCAGTATTTAACTAGATGTGAAATTCCTATTCTCCCCTTCTGTTCCTGGGTAGTAGTATTGAATAATGGCCAGGAAAGTGTTTTTTGCAGAACATGATGATGTCACTGTGAAGTTGACCTTTAACGATTTGGATATAAAGTGTCAACACCTCATCATTTTCACATTTGTGTGAAATTTTGTCATAATTTGCACATGAATTCTTAATTGTGGTCAACAATGTGAGGTGTGTGAGATCAAGGTGACCTTAATCTTCAACCAGCAAGTTCTGATCAGTTGATCTCGTAGGCTTTTTGTTCCAAAACTTCCCTTAATGCGTTCCTGGGATATGGCGTTCAGGAGAATGGAACAGGTGGACAGACTTTCCCAATAAATTATTTTGCTTAACTACTGTATGCAGCAAATCTCGAGACATATCACCTATCTAAATACACTCACTAAACACCAAACAAAAGTGCCTTCCCCCCGACTCTTTGTTGAAATGTTATACTGTTCAATATGAATTCCTAAAAGGGTAGTAATGGTCACACTTAACGATCTCAGACCATTTTCAGTATGACGAGTGGCATGGTGTCATGATTGCTTGTGTGTGCAGTGCATTGGTGTCAGGACTGTGTGGGTGAAGGCTGCGTTTGAGGAGGCTCTGACATGCAATCATGATTTTATTAGCAGCCGGTCACATGGTTGAGGGCTGGAATGAGCTGGCCATGAAGAATAATGGCATGCAAGGGACGGATTTAAAAAAAAATTGGCAAACTGTGCACGTCACATCCTAACTCCTTCTTTTTGTTAATAATTTTGCAAAATAATGACAACAATATGACTGCCATCTGTAGATTTGCAGCTTAATATAGCTCAAATTGGGTGCAATATGGAGGAGTTTTTGTTTAAGAATATTATCAGCAGAATACAAAGTTTTGACATAATGTAAAAGATGTATATGTGTTGTGTTGAAGAGATATTTATTGAAGTTAGCATGCTAGCCAGCTAGCCCCTAGTCACTTTGTAAATTCAAATTTAATAGTCCGATATTAAACAACACCAACACATCCCCAAAGCTCTGAGTTCCCAGTCCTTGCAGAGTTGGCTAACACGACTCCTAGCTGCATGTTTAACTGAGCTTACTAGCTAATGGTAGCTACAGTTAACAGCCCTTAGTGGTTACTGTGATGACTATTTGTCTGGGGTATAGCCTACTACTGCTCTTCCAGCATTCTAGTAAACTTATGTACTAGAGGATAAGCACAGATGTTGAGCAGTAACAACAGAACATACAGTGTAGCTAACCCTTGTCCAAGCTCTCAGAGGCTGCTAAAGTCAAAGCAAAATAAAGCGATCACGTTCTGAATTGACATGAGCAGGATAAAGAGGGCTCTGTGTGTGTGCGTGCGTGTGTGTGCACACATGTTTGCACACCTCTGCGTGCCTGCTTGGCTTTGCAAATTACACTTTGTATGAACACTCTGATCAGCGCGCCCCTTGGCTGGAGTGGAGCCTGGCTATGAATATCAATTTTGCATTCATCGCTAGTTGCTCCCCCCGATGCCCCACCTGACACAAAAGAGAATCAGCTTTCTGTTTGTGTCAGCGTTTAGCAAGGAGCGCTGCACGGCTCCTTCACCCAGCCTCCTTACCTCAAGGGCATCAACAGACTCTGTGTGTTGTCTGAGATGTAGAAAGAGGAACTTGTGCTTTGTGTCTAAGGCAACAGAAGATTGTTTAGTTTCTAGGTATATCAGCAGCTACCAAAGTCAACCACAAAGCATCCATGTGTCATGTGATTGACAGGTACAAGGCAAAAGCGAAGTGCAATCAGCTAGGCATGATCACACTGTACGTCCACTCACTTACAAACACACAAGCATAAATGGTGCAACTTACGCCGCGTGCAGAGTATTGACAAAGGCTGACTATTCATTGGCTTTTCCAGACAGTGAATGATAGCATGCGGCGTGCTGGTATCAGACTAATCAGGGTTTATATTGATTGCCTGTGTAATCGTCCCACTTCACAACTGAGCAATTATCCTCTACAACCACAGCTTGAGCCAAGCCACACCTGGTGATGTTACGGTCACCGGCAGTGAGGATAATGCCTGATTTCCTCCTGTTAAATCAATTCACCGAATTGCTGACGAGAAAAGGGCAATCCAACTGTTGTATGTCCTGTACATTATTCTCAGCTTCCCTGTAGAAAGCAGAGTTGTCCGACTTGGCTTATATAACTGACCTCTGGGTGTATGATCAATAGTGTGGCTAAATTAATTCTTGTATAATGTGCTCAAGAAAATAGCCGCAAATTAACAGCAAATGAACAACATTAAATTATGACTATCTAATAGAATTTATGTTTTTCAGCTCACTAACTGCTCCAATCAATCAAACCTGGTGCCATTTCACTCTCATTTCCAAGCTCAGGAAAAACTAATCTAATGATCCTGGCCAAGAGATGAGAATAATGTAAAAAAAAAAAAAAAAGAAAAAAGTGTGCTGTAATAGCAGTGGGAAGGCGGCAATGACACAGAGACCCCATTGCTCACACTATGGTCTCATTATCTGCTGTGACTCCAGGTCTTCAATATTAGCCAACAATAAGCACTCTGCAGGACCATCTGCTCTGCCAGCACGGGTTATTCTCAGAGTGGGAGAGACAGCCGTGGAGAGGAAAGGAAGAGGAAAGATATACCATGCTATTTGTGGACATAATAAAGAAGAAGAGAGGCCAAGGAGGGAGAGAGAACATGAGGAATGGAATAGAAGAAATATATAAAGATTACAAATTAATATGTAAAAGTAAGGTGAAAGCAGTGACAGGCAGTTTGAAAGTGAAACTGGAGAAAATTTCCCAAAAGGAAGGAGCTGCAGGAGAGAAATAACTCACCATAGATGGAATCAACTACTAATAAACAAAAAAATAACAACATGTAGATGCTGGCTCAAAAGCACCATCTGAACATCACAAGGGTTGTGTTAAGATTAACTGACATGTGAGAATGTGATGCTGAAATCTTGTTTTTAATCTTTACTTTTGGCATCAAACCCAGGTCCCCCCTTACCCCACCCCCCCACAAACTAGAGTATTGGTCATAGATGTGGAGGCTAGGCTAAGAATAGTGTAGATGCATGAAAGCACTAATCAATCTGGACAACAACGTCAAAGCAATGCTGAATTCTGTCATCTCATGCTGAACTCAGGTGTGCACCTCCTGGAACATCCGCTGGGACCCCAGCAGTGTTATGCAACTCACCTCTACGGGTTTTAGTTGCATCAAAAATACTTTCAGAAAGAAAGCTGAATATTTGTTTGATAGATTAATTTGTTATATTCAACATGTACAGCATGTCAGTCATCTTTGGTGCTGCTGGAGAATCTTACCTTCTGTCTGATCTCCTCCTCCATTTTGACCGGGGAGCCCAGCTCTGCTACCTGTTTAACTCCATCGCTAGCCAAGCCACCGTATTCCCACAGGACGTAGCTCTTAGAATGGGAGGCACCAATAATGGCTGACCAGTGATTGGCACGACCTGCCGGAAAAAAGACAGTAAAACATCTCTTTAGTGGGACATCCCATCCTGTTTCCCCAATGTATCTCTGCATCTCAGTGGCACAGATCTAAAGACGCCAATGGTGATCCATCGGATGAGCACAGAAACAAGTCTATGGGCAAAGTTGTGCGGTTTTAAATACAAGCCAAGAAAAATGTTATTTCTTTATTGCCATATGTGCTTTCAAGAGATGAACAGAAGCAAATGTTGTGTTTAAAAGATTCAACAGGTCCAGGTGCATTGATGTGTCTTATCCGAAGTCAGATTCTAGAAATGATTAGGTAGAATTGGTGAATTAAACATGCCAGAGCCTTAAAACTCAATGGTGTGAGGAAATAAGGTTGATTGAACATGAGATCACTGTGTATACAAAGCATAAGAAGTCATGTTTCTTAAATATTTAGTAATTCAATCTATTGACCATCATAAAAGATCTTTAAGTTGACATGAAAATGTGTTGCTTTAACAATTAAGAATAAGAATAATAATATTCATGTTGAAATGATTCAATTTTAGTCAACATGAGTTTTAATGTGTGCAACCAACGCCCATGTTCCTGAGTTTCAGTTCAGTTGATTTCCTGTCTTATGTTGAAAGTTTATCCTTGTGTGTCATGTTTTACTTTCCACTTCCTGCCTTTGTCTATTTTCCCACCCTTTTCCTGTACACACAAATGTGATCATTGGTTCGTCATCTCTACTGTGTTTCTTGTGTTCCTGGGCCTGTTTCCCGGTCATCATGTGTCGTCTTCGTTCTCGTTCTTGTGTTCTTGTCTTCAGTTTGGTATTTCTCTTTTATTTTTTCCTTGAACTTTCTTTTACCTGCCTTTTATTGTTTCCTTTTGGATATCAGATCATCATTGAAGCTCACTTGTTGTTGTTCAACCTGCCTGCTTGCCTCTGTGTCCGTGTTTATTATCTCAGAATGTATCCTGATTTAGGTCGTCCTTACTATGTCACTGTGGACAACTGGCATGTGTCTACAGCACATAAACTATTTGTTCTGAATTCCTTTATTATCCCCCTACTGTCACATCATTCCCCTGCATTTTACAGTCCCAATCAACATAAAATGTAAGCTTGAGTCCTTTGAGATTTGTGAAGAAAGGCTACAGCTACTCATTCCAGCTGAAAGACTATTATTGTGTCATGTGTCTTGAACAACTTCACCATTTGTCTGAACACATTATACCATCTACAGTATTTAGTCAAAGTGCGCTTCACTCAAATAGTTCATAGGTCTGCCTCTGATCTTGATGCCCTGGATACAGCCCTGACTCTGCAGTTTTGTAAGTCACCCTTTGTGCCTTCTGCTGGTTCCCAGCGTGACTCTGAACAAAGATTAATCACTCTGATAATCTATTCTCTGAGTTTGCAGTATTTCTGTAATAGTAAACGGCAACTTGAACAGTTCTTCAGAGGACAAAGCTAACGTGGCTAACTTTCAAACAGGACACTTACTTTCTGACTTTTTACTTCTACAAACTTGTTTTTACTTTATATCTGGATGAATGCTTGCAAACACCACTAGAACAATGATTGTATTCCCTGATTGATGTTTGTAAGAGCTATTCACAAGAGTAGTGTTGATGGCTGTAGCCCAGCTGCTGTTTATGTCGTCAGGCTCCCACCATTTCTCTGTGCACACCTGTGTTCCATTTGTTCAGTGGGCCTTGTGTAGTTAAGTCTGTCTTTTTCCTGCTCTTTTTGTCAGTTTGTCTGTTTTCCTGATGTCACCACAAACACAGCTAACCACCCAGTGGCTTCACGCTTACAACATTATGAAAAAAAGTCTCAAACTGTGGTCACTGGCTTGGTTGCCGTCTCCCTTGTGACTCCACCAGCATCACTTCCACCTCACGACAGTCAGCTCAGCTAAGCTCATAACCAACATTTCCTGGCAACTGGGCTGGTTAAAGTTTATTTGACCTGGCCTCTAATAAACTTTCTAAACTTTTCTTACACTGCAAGCTGCACAGAGATTTCTAACTCTTCCAGTGTCCTGGTTAAAGACTAATGATGAGCAGGATCGGGAATGACCTGCCCGAGGAACTCGGACTAGCAAAGTCAGTATCATCTCCTAGGGCTTGATCTGAATGTGTTTTTAGCAGTGAAAGGTGCCCCTTTAATGGGTGTGTTAAATGCTTTTGTGCTCCAGGTGCATTACATTTATCTGCCTTGCAGTTTTATGGGGAAGCACCTTGAGAGCCCCAACCTGAAAAATGGTCAACTGACTGAAGGTTAGTGGTGGTTGTTTGTGCTCAGGCTGTTAGAGAATATCAGTTATTAGGGTATCAGGCTTCAGTACATGCGAGATTGATAGTAGATGCCTCTTTTTCCTTTTTTCTTTCGCCCTAGTAATGATAAAATAGCAGGTTGAGTGTGTTAGCTTGCGTAGGCTTCACAAAATCACAGCAGAGTTTCATCCATCCATCCATGATGAGGTCAAATCTTGTTAAATGTAAAATTTTAGATTCGCCAAAAGCCGTGATCTTACCTGGGAAATGACTTTGAGAAATGTCTACGAATACAGGAGGTCTTCATTTTTAAAATACCTGAATATTTACAGGAGACAAGGTATACAAAGGCGAAGGTTCTTTAAAATGTTTTGGATGTTCCTAGTCTGAAAAAGTGCTTTGCATGGAGCAAGGACAACGATAGAAATTTAATCTGTTTGAGAATTTCCTTGTCCTTCATGTCACCTTAAAAGTTTTGTCAGTCATTGTAGGTATAAAAGTAAACTTATGAAAAAGTTACAGAAGCAGAGGATACCTTCCTCCCAACTTTTTTTTTGTCTGTCAATATAATTTCAAACATATTGGTTGTTTAATATTTTTGCTGATGGTCCTTCATGAAATTTTAAGGCCATTTTCTGGCACAAGCTTTCATAAATGTCTATGCCCGGCAGGTAGGACGTCATTGCCAGTACCTAAATAACCTGAACATTATGGCACCGGTGAGCAGGTGTGTATCCATCACAGGTTTCTTTCGCCTAAGGTTGAGGCAGTATTACCTTACTTCAAAGGTTTGGAGCAAGACTCCTTCTTAATGCAGTTTTGGTAGGGATTAGTCCATGTGGTCAGAGTTGTAGCCAGTTTCCATCTTCAATCCATGGAAATGTTTAGCAGTGAAGTGATATGTGCTGATAGCTGCACAGTGTCTATTAATGACCCATCACAATTTTGCAGGGCTGTCTTAAGGAAATGGAGCTTTATGAGGATATAACTGCCCGCTGTGACCTCTCTCTTCAGGTTAATAGGACTCTCTGATCAATGGTGCATGGCGGACCTCAGAGCAATACATGGAGACTTAACTTAAAGAGACACACAGGGGAGTAGCAACAGTTGCAATAGGTCATCAAGGCAGACAGAGGTATTTGTGGCTTTCCAGCATCAGACATTTTACTTAATAATGTTTTCCCCAAATCAGGGATTACAGTTCACATCCCTGTGGACACTCAACTAACATTGTTCAGTGTATCGCCGGGGGTCAGTAAATAAACAGAGAATTTTCTAGACATGATGTCCTAACAACAACAACCTAACATCCGGTCACTTTTCAAAATAAAACACAAAGTGTTTGTTTTTTTGTAGAGAAATGCTAATAAATGCATCTTGTTTCCAAACTCAAAAATAATCGTTGAAATAATCATGATTTCAATATTGACCAAAATAATCATGATTATGATTTTTTTCCATAGTCGAGCAGCCCTACTCTCTCCCTCTTTCATCTTCTCTGTCTTTTCCTCCTACTCATCCCGTAGAAAAAACACTGTTGAAAACCAGGCTGTATCCCGTCTCCACACACTCGCTGTGTCCGAGCGAGCTGGCATTGCTCGGGTTGAATAGGCATGCAGCGCTGCATGACTTACAATGGGGACAATGGGAGAAAGAAAATAGAACTGTCAAGGTTATCATGTCGGCAGGAAAAATAAAGCCTGTTGGCCTGTTTTACAATGAGGTTTTGGTCTCAGAATGTGTGTCACCACAATGATCCGAGCGTCACGCACTTGAAGGTCGTGTTAAGAATACAAAGGGTGACATGTGACATACCTCAAGTAGTAAGGAATGCCTCAAGGCTACCACTTGCACCAGAAAGGTATTTTTGTTGTTTTTTGATTGGAATGTCTCATCAGAACTCAATTAAGGACAGATCATTTTGTGCTTACTGTATCTTAGTCGGTAATATTATTGTCCAGTGCAGCGTTATAACAAATGGTTACCTTGGATATGACTTTGTGCAAGGAGAAATCCAACTGTAGCACCCTAAGAGTCGGGATGAAACAGAAACACACACACACAGCTTGCACCATCCTCTTTTAAGTTCATCTATCTGCGAGGTGTGTGTTTGCGTGTCTTGCGTGTGAGAGTGAGTCGCATACCACCTACTCCCTCCATGAGACAGTAAATTAGGGCTCCCTTCGATCTCAGGGTTTATCTTATTCCACTCTAATCAGCGTATTGATCTGACCGGCGAGAGCCTGCTTTAGACAAGAGAGCCGGTGTAATCCTTAAGTCCATTCACATCCTGACAGCGTGGCTCAAGGTTATACGCACATCAAACCCAACCCATACTGTAGCTCACCACGCACAACACTTTTGAGAGCCAGGCACCAGGTCAATACTGTCCATGAGTTGGGAACTCATCAAGAGTTTTGGGGGCTACGAAGCTACAATTAAGAGGAACGAATAAGGCTGCTGATGGTGGATATTTTTTTTTTGTCAACAAAACCAATGAAAAGCCCCATATCAGCTAAGTGTTAGTGTTAGACACACATACAGAGACTGAGAGGGTGAAAGCATTACTAGCCAATGCTGTCGCCGCTAGTAATTAAAATACAATGTTATTGGCAATTTTTTTTTTATGCTGCAGCACCTTTATCCACCCTCTGTCTGAATATTCTGTTTTAGTGCCTGTTTCCTTAAGGGCCCTCTCCCAAAAGTCTGGTCTGCTCTGATTCGTCAGTTCTCACAGGCCTGAGCAGGCACCGACCGCTGTGTTTCCACATTAGCATTCACTGTTTTGTTGTGATGTCACAACTTTACAAAAGTCGTCACAGCTCGTTTATGGTCTGTAGCATGGTAGCCCATGGAATAATCTACAACAGGCTTGGGCTACGCAGCTAATACTAATTAATTTACTGCTGGTTTTAGTCTTTTTATGGGACATCTGATGGATCATTTTTTAAATGTGTGATGGAGCTGAGGTTATACGTGCTTACGTGGGTAGTCTTTGGGGTGAATCTTCTCTGACCAGTTCCCATAGAAGGTGACTCTGTACTTTGCTGTTCCACAGGCGCAGCAGTCGAGCAGAGGCTTTTCTGTAGTGTCTCCATACAGGGATTCTGCGATGAAATGAGGGGAGGGGAGAGGAGGGAAAAAGAAAAGAGCCAAAGTGAGAAATACAGATGACCATGAGACAGTCATAGAGAGATGGCTCATTAGTATAAGGAGTAGATGAGAGTGGTTCCCATCATATAGGAGATGGTTGGTTTAAGAAAGTAGGGAGCCAATGGAGGAAGAAAGGGGGAGCATGAGAGAAAAAAGGGGAGGATGTGCCGCACAGGGCTTTTGATCTATTGCTCAGTGTGGCATCCAATGTCATGCACAGCCAGGGGTTACACTCATTTACAATCATTCACATGCCAGAGCCTAACAGCAGAGAGGAAAGTCCCTGCATCAAAATCAAGAATGAAAGAAAAAGAAAATAGAGTAAAAGAAGACGAGGAAGAAAAAAAAGAGACTATCAGTGGGGAGCGAAGCAGAGTACCAGCAGGGAGATTGAAGGGATAAGAAATTCATGGTACATTTTTTATTCCATGTCAATAAAGGAAGCCTACCTTTCTCACACATTCGCTTGGTGAGTGAGCCTTCATCCTGGAAATATATTATCCTCTTCTGCACAATGCTAGCCCTGTACAGAAAAAAAAAAGAGAAAAGAGATGGAGGCATTGAGGGGTGAAGTTTGTTGGGGGACCAGGCAGGACCAAGTGAAAATGTACAGACATATAAGCACAGGGGGCAAAAAGTAAGACTGAAGGTCACAGTGGAAGAACATCACAGAAGATGGGAAACTTTTGGAGAGGCTGTGAGGTTTTTAAGAAGGAAGAGAAGATAACAGACAGCGAGAAATGTGGAAAATCTTGCGTTTTAAGATATGATAGCAGATGGAACAGGTGCAGCGCTATTCATTAGAATCTCTTCTGTATTTTTTTTTTTTTTTTTTCTTTTAGAGAACTCCTAAAAGCAGGTATCAGAGCCCACGGGGAAATTGCGAAATCAGGCTGTCTTTCAGACGGAGGCATTCAATGTCTCACACAAAAGAGCACAAAAAGAATGCATCACCATTAAGACATACACGTACATAGAATTGAGAGGTTGAAAACGCTGAAAGAGAGACAGCAAATAAAAGAGAATTTTCTTGCATTAAAGAAAGTCCCTGCAGCAATTTGTAAGGAAAAGAGGCAGAAATGAACAGACACACTATACGGTGGGATATGCACCATGTCGATAAGAGCTGATTGACAGGCGAACAGAAACGCTCCCCAAAAAATGCGAGGCCTGGCACAGGGGAGCTTCTTTAGATTGAGCTGTCTTGGAGGCTTGTTCCACTGGGTGGTGGAGAACACGGGTCTGAGAGGGGCCTTGACATGTAAATCAGCCACAAACAAGCCTTTTCAGAGGCCAGCAGACTTAAGAAAACAACAACAGAAAACAAGCCTCCAGGCACCTAACTTCCTCACAAACACCAGCTTTCTACACCAACCCTGGCTGCAGGAAGGTTTCCATGGGGATAAAACCCAACAATGAGGTGCTGGATGGAGGTGCCGGGCTAAGGTCTGGTCCAGGTGGGCCCCGTCCAGCTGGACTGTTTGGACACCATTGATTCTGGGGTATCACACTAAGCTGAGATGTATTCCCAGAACTGGTCCCTCAAAGCTAGAAAAGATGTACAGTGACGTGGGGAATCTCCATTAAGCTAGAAGATGATAGAAATGAGACATTCACACACATCACATACCTCACTAAACTTAATCACCAGCTCTATAGGGAAATATTATATTGATATGAACCAGTTGTGTAACAGACCCCAGACATCTCACCAAGCCGGCTTTTAACACATTATAAATGATGAGGTATTTGTTTTGTGGATTTGTTTTTGTACAGTCCATATTAGTGAATGACAGTGACACGCAGTCGGAACACTTTTTTATTCTTATCCAGAAGCTCTCCATGTGAGTAAACGTCTCCCGGTTTCTTTGTTCCATGTCAGATTCAATGCTACTCCACTTGTGGGCAAGTTTTAATCACAAAAATGTAACCAAAGAGTAAAGAGAAGAATTTCACACGGTACAACTTCATGTTCTGTTGTTATACATTGTCAAACAAAACATGTTTGTCAGTTTCAATAGTCGTATTACGGGGGACTCAAAATTATAAGAAAATATTGCTCCTGTTTTGGCTCACTCTTTTGTGCTATCTTGGGCAGGTCTCCCTTCGAAAAACAGATTGAAATCTCAAGGGACTTCCTGGTTAAATCAAAATTGATTAATTAATTAATTGATTAATTAACAAGCTGCAAAACATGTCATCAGAGCAACGCTGCAGGCCTACTTTCACAAAAAATACAAAGAGAATGATTGACATAAAGTTGGATGCCAATAAACATCTAATAAATATCTTGCGAAGGCAAAGCTGTCGCCCTCACATGGGAGGCAGTCACGAAGGTAGTCTACTAGATGTGAAAATGTTTGCCTGTTAGTACGTGATGTTGCACTGTGGGAACGGCTGTGATTGCTGATCCTGAAAAAGAGGCCTGCGTTAAGACCCTGAGGCAATCAGAGTGAGAAGATTTTTGAGTAACTACTGAAATGTATAAGATGTCAAGCTACGCCAATAATATCCTTAAATAAAAAATTAAATACAGTGCACTGAAATGTATTTGATCTATTTATTTTATGTTCAGTTCTGTGACAAGATTAAGAATGATGATCAACTGGTTTGGAGATAGCTATTTGCAGTCTATATCTCCACAGTAACATTGAAGGACAACATTACATCTTATGTTGTCTTTGTATTTCTATGCTTCATTTACCTCTTTAATGTAAGCAGTGTGTATGTAAGAATGCTTCATTTACCTCTTTAATGTAAGCAGTGTGTATGTAAGAGATGGACAGATAGAAAAATAACAACAGATCAAAAGAATAAACGAGAGGTCATCGTCATTTTTATCAGTGATGGAGTATAAAGAGGTAGTTCTGCTTGGAAGTATGAGAGGCCATGAAGGCCATAAATCATAACAGGTCTCACGCAAATTACTGTATCCTGATAACACTCTCTTGTTCTCATCACCAAACTCTCCTACATACACTATTACTCACAGCTGTACTTGCTATAGCTATACTTTCTGTGTGTGCAGGGTTTCTTGGTTTTCGAACCAGCCAGCCCTGTCCTGTCTCGTAATACCAGTAGGTGTGTAGCAATACATAAATCCGGATCAATATATCAACTGATTGATCAACGATACAATAGCATCGATGCAAAGTGAAAACATGAATTAATATTGCCGCCATCGTTAAGAAACACCTTTATTTTGAAATTCACATGGCATGTCTGTGTCACCTTTTTTCTACATGTGCAACTCCTTTCTAAACAGTGCTTTCCTTTCATTAAAAATAATAGATTGTTTTCCATTTAAATGTCTGGAACCATTGATCAAATAATATTTCCACTGAAGAGTTCAGTAATTAAATTGTCAAACCATATTTTAGTTGCCTTTTGTGAGTTCATATACGTATAACTGATTGTGTTAAATGGGCATATAATATCGAATCAAATTGAATCGAAATCGTATTGTAGCAGACTTTGTGATATTGGCAAATATCATATAATTGTCCAAAGAATCAATATAACATTGTATCCTGATGAACCTTGCAATTTATACACCTAAATACCAGCCGTGTTCACTCTTAGAGCGGCCAGTATGTTATTAAGACAAGCTGTGTGTGAGAGAGTTTGATTGAAAGGGGGAAAAAATAAAAGGATTTGATTTGAAGAGGCTTTAAGTTTCAGTCAAAATCCCTTTTTAAGTTGAAGACTCTGATATTACTCACCACAGGCAATGCTATTCCTTCTAGGAGAAAACCCCTCCCTCTTACATGACATCATACTCTCATACACATAATTATACTCTCTCTCACATACAGAACACTATCAGTACACTCATTCCATCTCACATACATTGTCTGAATTCACACACTCGTATTACACACTACACACTCTCAATCTCACTTAAACACACCATAATTCACTCTCATTAAAATGTCTTTAGCGACTCACATGCATATTACTGTATAGCGAGTGTATTGGTGCCTATGTGAGATTGTGACAATGCATGAGAGAGCCCAGATGATTTATGGCCATAACGGCCTTTCACAACGTGGATGAAATGATTCAAGGTAAGCGACACCACCAGCACATCTCTAATTGTTCACGCTTTAATTCAATCTCACCCCAATTTCACATATCTCCCTGAGAGAGAGGCGCCCACTCCGCCTCACTGCTTGCCCACTTTCCTGGGCTGGCCAGACAATCAAGCAGAGTAATGCTTATTTAACATCCAATTTAAATTCTATCTCACTTGGCCGGATCCACACCACCACCGATCCCAATCACCCCAAAAGTCCACTGATTTGACTGTGTGTGGGGGTGTGAGAGGGAGTATGCATGCGAGAGCTTAACAAAAAGAGAGAAAGACAGGGCGAAAAGAGAATAAAGGGCGAGAATAAAAGAGAGAGAGAGATTTTGCCTTTCTAACTACGTTTTCCATTTGCGCTCCCAATGGATGTCTAAAAGGAGAAAATAAATTCTCATTTTGCTCATGTAGCTCCTGCTACATTCAGAGATTAAATCAGTTCATTTTGTTCCATCTGCTGCAGCTGCTACAAACGGAACTTACGGGAAAGAAACAACCAGGAGACGACGCATAAATCCGCTGCACCAAAGCAAATGTATTTACATTTCACTTCCATGGCGCTGCTTGACTAAAGTGTCCTGTCGAAGTCCCTCCTTGATCTGTCCTATCATTGTGCTGGAGGAGATAAACGCGTTCTGACAGCCGCACGTGGTTGTGACATTCATCTGATCACAGATACACTGTCTCACTCAGACAGCCCATCAGAACACATCGCACAACCCCACCATATCGCACGCCACGGGGAGATGACAAATAAATTGCTTCCTACCTACAAATGGAAAAGATAAAAGAGAGTGGCAACTTCAATGGCGACTGCAATATACGGATTGTATTTTGATTTGGCTCTGTGGAACTACCAGGATGTAGCGAATGACAAGGGTTCAGCCGTGACAAGAGTTTCACTTTTTGTCACCAGACAATCGCAGGTCATGTTTGGTTTTATCATTACGTTCCACAGTTAGACATGAAGCTAAACATTTGGTTCAGAACAAAGTTGGGAGGAAATAAAGATAAAATCCCTCTTCACCAGAAGTTGCTGTGAGAGAATTTTGACAATTAAATCTGAAACTGTGTATAAAACTCAGGGGAGCAGAGAAGGAGATTGACAATGACAAGTTTTGCATTTAGCAGTCGCTCATCTACCATTTTTAATCAAGCAGGTTTATCTTTCCACGCTCTCTTTTATTAGCAAAGAGCAAAACATTCAAAATTGCAGGTTTTTGCTGTTAGTCGGTACTGATGTCACATCCACCTGGGAAGAGACCAACGTCTGTCGTGGTTTGGGATTTTGGGGTTTTGGGTTAATTATTTCCTGTTATTTTGTAGTTGTATCCTTATGTGTCTTGTTGTGACTTTCCACGTCCTGTCTTTGTCTCTTTTCCTTATACCTGTGTTTAATTTGTTAATCACCCCTGTGTTTTTAAGCTTAAGTTTTCCCCTCACTCTGCCAGTTCGTCTGCTTTCACTCCGTTTCCCCACGTCAGTCCTGCGTCTTCTGCATTCTCTGGTCTCAGATTCTGTTTTGCTCCCTGTGCTCCCAGTGCGTCATTGGTTTGTCATTTATTTTGTTTTTTTATAGTTCTGTTCTTCATTTGTTCTCTTATTTGCCCCTGCCTGCCTCTTTGGCTTTTGCAATCTGCCCGTCTTGTTTCGGAGGATTACAGTTTCTTTATTAAAGCTGGCTTTTTGTTTCTTTACCCACCTGCCTTGGTGTTTTTTCATTCAGGTCCTTTCTGTGTAAACCATACGAACATCACTGGCAGTAATTGCCTGTAGCAAATTTACAAAAAGTGAACTGTAAGCCGGTAGCTGAACTGGCAAAAGATCTTTATAATGTGAAAAGACACATCACTCTGTTTCACCGCAGTACAACTGTGAGCTGATGGTTTGTTTTTGTAGTTTAACAAGACCCACTAAGTGAGAAACTCTATACATATCTGTGTGTTCATCTCTATTAGTTCTGTAAAGTGAAGCGAAAAGCCTGTCAAAAATGCAGCGCAAGACCCAGCTGGAGACACTCGCTATTAATGATCCAAACAGTATTTAGCATTTCATACTCGAGCTGCTCATCACATTTATAGGTTGTAGCAACAGGTTGTGAACATTAATTCTGCTTCCATTAAAAGCTGTAGAAAGATTTTTTTAAAAAAAAAGGGAATTTGAAAGCAATCAGATTCAAATAGCAGATTCCATTCAATACTTCCCTATCTCTGAACACATATAGTATCACGACTGGATGATGTCAGGAGCGTGCAATGTTGTATCTGTATCCATAACCGACAGTGAAGTCAAAGTTGGCTGTCATACGTATCTGTATCACTGCAGAAAGGTACGAAATTCAACCGCTGAAAGTCAGCAGAAACAAGATTTTGAAGAATACATTTTCACACAACATGAGTGGGATACAGGGAACAGAGACATCGCGAAGGGAACCTTGGCGCGATCTGATTCTAGCGTATGAAAAGCCCAAAATAACCGGATTGGATGGTAGGCTTTCAAAAGACGATGCTGTGAGTTCAGGAGTTTCAATGAGCATCCCTGCCTGACCCTATCATCACAGACCGACCTTAGACGGAGCCCAACCACCGAAGCTCAGTCTTTCCATCTATAAGACAGCAGCTGCCCGTCAATTATACTGCAGCAAACCACTCGGGAGGAGCAGGGTTCCTGGGACAACGTTTGAGTCATAGGCACACACATGCCACACACACACGCACACTTCTAATTTCGTGGCCAGATGTCTTTTTTTTTTTTTTGAATAACATGATTTTTTTTTTCTCTTTTACAGGCAGGCGCACCGACGACGGGCAGTGACGGAGCTCTCTGGGGACACGAAATGAAATTAAAAACAAACATTTACCCTGCCTGTGGTGGTAATGAAATTGTCCTCTCCGTCCTGATCTATAATATCATTTCACATTATCATGATGTTTCTTTCTGTGCATATTTGTTGACTGCACTGTGTGTTTATGTACCCTTGAGTCTGTGCCGGTGAAGGCTGTATGATAACAGAGTCATTGTGTACAAGAGTGTCTCTCATTCTTTTAATGCATCATATATATTCTGCCTGAATGTACTGTGTGTGGCTTTGAACATATTTGCCTGCTTTTTGTATATGAAAGTAGTTTTGAGTATATTATTCAACTATTGTTCACCATGTATGAGATATGTCTGCCAAGTGTGGACCCCACGAATATCGGGTGGTTGCCATGGCATCACCTATTAAAGATCCTTTGAAAGATACCTCATTTCATTTTTCTCCCTTTACGTTAGTGTGTTTCATATGTTCTTGTGCATGTAAAAGATCTTGAAAGGTAAAAAGGTCAAAGTCTGCACCAACAGAGTCTCCTCTCTCCCACAGAAAACACTGCTCCTGAAAGGCCTTTAATTCGGTGACTTTGTGACATCACACTACGTCACGGAGTCACACATTTGCATAAAGTATGCCTAGCAGTTAGTTTGGCACGTAAGAATTAATTTTGCATGGCTGCTCTGTTGCTGTCGTTGTTAGTGTTGCTGGGTCAGGCGTGTGTGAGCTGACCAATCAGAGGAGACTGGGTATTCGCGAGGGGGGACTTAAAGAGACGGACAAACCAAAAATAAAATGATGAACCTGAAACTGAGTGTCATATGTCTCCTTTGAAAAAACTTGTCAGTTAGTTACAGGAGTTGTAACTCCTCAATAAGTTAGACTTTTTGTTGTGTTACTGCACAGAGGCGCACAAGAACCCTGTGATCTCTACGACTACCAGGTAGAAGAAAGAACAGTGGCGAGAAACCCACTCCTAGCCTGTAATCATGTCTTTCAGAGGTATCTCTTTTGAACCATAGGCTTCTCACTCCTCTCCCTCTCCTATTGTCTGCACCCTGGTATTACATCCACATCTCTGCACTTTCAAGTATCTCTTTCTAAGGCTGTATGCTCTGTCACACTTTCAACTTTTTCCCTCTATCCGTGCGCTTAACTGAATACCATCATCCCACTGGTCTCTGTGAGGGGAGCAGAAGTGTCGTACGAACATGACCTGCTTGAGAAAACGATGACAACAACACAGCGGAGAGGAAAACAAAGAGAGAGACAGCTGAAAGGCGAGGGGGGGAGGGAGAGAGGAGCACAAAGGAAAGTAGGAAAGTTCAGGCAGGTTATGAAGATACTCCAGGATAACTCACAGGGAGACTCATCACAATCTGCGGCGGTCACATAATAACGCGCTTTACTAAGAAACGCATCCTTTTTTTATCAGCCCCTTTGCACGTCAGAAATGTGGCCCAGGCAGCACAGAAAGCGCCTGTGTACATAAACAGTTAAATAATGCATCGATCAGACGGCCTTGTGAGTCACGGTCCCTCAGTATCTTTCCACGTCCTGTATTTCCCCACAGTACTGGATTAATAAATGGATTTCTGCCATGATCTGTCTTCAGCTGAACATGACTGCACTTCTGTATGCAAGAAAAGCCCAGAGGACACACAACAACAGAATTGATTGGTGTCAATCAACCGTAGAACTAATAAAGGCAATGAATAGTTTATGAAGCCAACTGGGAATGAAGATTTGATAAGACCCTCTGTATTCAACTCTGCCTAGCTTGGGGGGAAGGGAGGTAATGAAAGTTACTCTACATGTGGACTTGATATACTTCGTGCTGGCAGCATAACTCGCCATCTCATTATACACTCATAAAACATTAAATGATTAAAACTGAGATGTAATACTGTATGACAGAATGAAGTATAAGCCATATAACCAATCTTGGAAAACATTTAAAAGATTAAAATTAAGATTAAGATTAAAAAAGTTGAAAAACCAAATGCTTAAAGGAGCTTTATAGAAGAATTTGAGTCTACAACAATTGCAGTTTTGACATTACGTCAAAAGCGTTCATGTATTGTGTTCCAGAGACATCCAGCACGTGAAGTTAGCGTACTAATCAGCTAGCATCAGTCCGTCCTGTCCCAGAGTACTACTTTTTACCGCGAGTCACTGAAGCGTCAAGTCTGCTCTCATTCCAGCATGAGAGGATAAAGAAGTAGCGCTATCTCAAGGATGTATTCTAACCTCTTGTCAGTCATGTTGAAGGGTCTCCCCGCGTTCAGACCATTTAACAACTTGTAGCCAGTGAATGGAACACGAAAATGGCTGACGCTCTTGACAAGCGACTGTTATCACCACCACCACCAGCACCACCCACTCCCGGCAAGACAACACCAGCAGCAAAAATAGAGGTGATAGAAAAAGAAGTTTGATGCTGAGCACACAATGGTTCGTCTAGACTGGTGAATCAACAGCTTTCAATGGTAGCGTTGCTTATTTAGCAATTATCTCTGTAGATCTATGGAAGCAAAACTGGATTTCCTTACACCATCTTATGATTGTAGTGGACACCCCAACTTTCTGGAGATATACTGCAGCCAATGTGATTGTGGTGTGGAGTGTGAACTCTTACATAAAGCGCCTTTACAGCTACTATATCAGATTTAAAGCAACATTACGTAACTTTTTTGGCTTAAAATAATCTTCAAAATCATTTTGATGGTACAGTGGGTTTTAATAGGGTGAATGGTGTTTATGTAACTTCAGTGAGAGGGTAGGATCACAACGTTACATACATGTTTACTTCCAGATACATCATTATGATGTAATAAGTTTTGTTTGTAGTCAGCACAGAGTAGTTTCCCACAGAATCAGACTTTAATTGTGGCGGTGGCTGTCCAGCTGGGGTGCCATACAGCACGGGCACTCGAGACTTCTGCCGACCGAGTCGGCTAACTTCCGGTTTAGCGCAGAGCTAACTTGTGTGGAGATAAAATGTAATCAGGCGGCTCCTCTAGACTCCCCAAATTTTATTGGACCGAATTGCCCCAAAAATTTGACAGTAAAATTAGTCATCTCACGGGTTGTGAGGCTTTCACAATGTTAGCTTTTGGGAAAAAGTCCCCAGTGCATCACATGACAATGTAATTACACGGCTTGGCCACGACAAAAACTGGCCTCAAGGCCTGGCGCTCTTTGTGGGGGCTTGATCTCAACAATGAAGCCAGCCGTCTTCTTTGCAGAGGAAGTTACAGTCAAGCCAACTGCGTTAAATAGTCCTCCTCCTCTTCTACGTTAGTTTTACCGGCGGACTAAAAACCACACCGCCATCCACTGTATCAGAGTATATAACATCATGCTATTGACTGATGGGTGCGCTGTCTTGAGTGAGTGAGAACAGGACGGGCAGCTCCAAAAACAGAAAATCAATACGTGGCGGCCAATGTTGCTATTGTGGCGGACCGCCACAAATAAATTAATGTGTGGGAAACACTGACCTACATACTGTTACAGACCTGGGATATGGGGCCTGGTCTGGTTTACACTCAGTTGCTAGATAATTAGGTACATGTAACTAAAATGAATGCAGCCAAATACAACGGTTTCCACCTTCATGGTTGTTAAAGTTTCCGTCTAAACTGTTTTGGGGAGCATTGGTCAAGACATGCTGTTGCTGCTACCTTGAAGTTAGAAAAAATACATTTATCCATCTCTTTTGAGATAGTCACCAGGAGATAATCATGAATCACATCTACCCTGTTTTTTTGGGCAAAAGATATATCAGACTGATATCAGGTTGAGCTTGTATCTGGTATCCTCGGTTGCTCTGCATGCAGTGATGCAAGGTGAAAAAATACCATATAAGAATTAGATAGAAGGGAGCAGCCCTGCCCTCTGCATTACCAGCCCTCTTACAACATAATGAATGACAGTTCATCACGCACACGGACCTCTTTATCCAAGTTCATCCTCCACTGGTAATGTGGAGCATATCAAAGCATTTGAGCTGAGGACTTCGGTTGCTGTATACATACTTGAGGAGGACGCAGCCAGAGCCACTAGGGGGCGCGGTCCAGAACACCTGGATGCTGGTGCGTCTGCGAGGAGTGCTCTCTGTCACTGCGGGAGGGCAGTTGGTCATAAACTGGGTTTCCTCCTCATCAATTATCTGTAAACGCATTCACACACACACACACACACACACACATAAAGAGGTTAGCGATGAATAAAAACATCCTCAGACAAGAGGCAATTAAAATATCCACATGTGATCTGATTCATTAGGCGGTGGAGTATTTCACATTCATTTCCTCCTCTGTTGTCAGCTCAAGCACCTATAAACATAATTAGCAGCTGGAACTGACGTCAATAATTTCACATTACCAGGACACGCGAGGAGATATAAATCATTAGTCTTCAACCATGTACGGTTTTCTGGATTCTGTCACATATACTTGTCCAAACACAACTGTGTATCTGCATTTAGTCTCATTTTGTTGTTCTCTAATCTTTAATTATTTTCCTCGTGGGACACTGGATAATTTTCTGCTCTCATTAAAATGAAATAGTAGGGGGGGAAATCATTCATAGATACACGTAATCTGTTAAAAAGAAACCACGCTGCTTCTTTTCAAGGGTTCAAGAGCCAAAAGGGTCGGGAGAGAAATTGAACAGTTGATGGCTGGAGAGCTGTGGCTGTGATTTTTCTCATCCCGGTCCTTGTGAATAACTATCATTGTCAGCGTGTGGAGGAACAAAAACAAAAAGATGATGAAGGCATTTGACACTAAACAGCAAAAAGCAATTAATGCAGGCCAGTGAAAGGGGGAGGAACATTGCACTCTTATTTTTCCACTTTGTCAGCCTGGTGGACTCAAGTCGACAGCTACCAGGAGCTGAAAGGCAGCATTAACGGCATTCAAACTAAGTGGTTAGTCCAGGTGAAATAAAGTAAATTGGACTAAATTCAATCGACATTCAAATCAATCAAAAGTTATCACCCACTTGCCCAATGTTGACACCGTCGCCGTAGGCAGTTTTACAGAAAAAAGTCCCCAGACTCTTGGGGGTCAAACTGAAGTCGAGTCCAAATACCTGCTGCCCTCTCTACTCTTGAGCGTCTCATTGATTTTAACCGGACAGGAAATTAGCAGGGTCGGGTGGCATGAAGGAGCGCAGCCAGCGAGCTAATATTCACCACCCAGAGACCGAGGATCCGTTTGATAGGAAGTGACATCAGGGCAGTAAAGACGGGGGAACTTTCTCACTCCATAAAGCTGTCAGCAGAGAATTTCCTTTGTCATGCCATGTTATGAATGAGCTGCCTCTGAAAGTGGATTGAGTGTGGGTACGCATGCCTGTGTGTGTGTGTGTGTGTGTGTGTGAGAGAGAGAGAAGGAGAGACAGAGTGAGAAGGGGAGCCTGGGAGCTGTGCGTGTGTGTGTGCAGCCTATCTCGGTCTGACGGATTACACCCCCCCTTTCCTCCGTGTTCCCATGGTTTCTAAGAGGCATCCTGGGCTGGCCTGACTGGACTTCAACACATGTTAAAACCAGCGAGGTCTCATGTGAACGCATTAAACAACATCTGCTGACGGAGGCGCACAAATTTGCTGCGGAACGACTTTATAACCCTTTTTTTTGTGCGTTTGTGTGTGTGTGTCTAAATCAAAGTTTTTCAAATCTTCTCCCAACAGACGTGTAGCGGAGAAAAAACGCAGAAGGGAAAAATAGTGTGACGCATTAGAGAAACCGAGTTGTGTTTCAGGGTTTATGCAAGAATTTGTGCGTCATTCCTGACTAAATTCTTGACTGTAGACCCACACAATAACATTCGACATCAATTTGGAGGTTAAATATCTACAGAAGATGATCAGAGGCACCAATAAAAAACTATTTTGAGGGTTACTTTTTCTCAGAATTGCAACTTCTTCCTTTAAACTCGGAATTCTGACAAAGAAGTCAAACTCACTTTTTCATTATTCTTTTTACAGTGGCCCTAATCCTCTTCCGTACGCAACACACATCTCTGTTAGATCTTCCTTGTGGAATTATGATGTGACGATGATGCGCGGTGCCTGTTGTGTCCACGATTATGTCAAATGTCGATCTCCGAGTGGCACCGATTTCACCCCTCACACTTCCACCCGACAATTTGCCCTCTCTTGCTCGATCGTCGCACCCTGCTGAGAAGCAGTGTCTCGTCTGACAACGCCGGGGTTGCCCCGCTGCTTCACACACTTTTGCCCGCGAACACACACACACACACACACACACATATACACGCACGGTGGCAGCTGACCTTCCCAGAAAGCTCAATAAAAGTGCTTTTCATCAAGTCGGGAGCTGTCCTGAGACGGCTGTGATGGGGGCACACCAGCAGATTTCAAATGAGCTGTATGTTAAATAAAGCCTGACGTCTTCTGTTGCAGCTTCTTTTCTCTTTCTTTTCACTCCGTGCCTGGAGGCCGGCCCACCCAGAGCTCTTTCACAGCGGAGGGAATACTGTGTGAGTCCGTGCGTATATGTGTGTGTGTGCTTTTTCCTGACATAAAAGACATAAAACATGAAAGACTAACAGAGTAGGTGATGATGGAGGGATATCTCTTTGGACAGCAGTTTATTTTTCACTTGGCTGTCACATGGTGCGTGGAACAAGCGAGGTGATCGTCCGCAGCTGTGAGCGAGACCTTCAAACTTCTTCAAATCTGTTCTAATCAAAGGCGGGTCTCAGAAAATGGCGCGCCCATTTCTTTTTACATTCGATGCCAACATCTAAAGCCTGCGGCCACACATCCATTTATCACATCTGTCATTCTCTGCACACTCCACAATCAGACCTTGCCCGCGTGTGGAGCAAAGCGACCGAACGTGACCAAGCGGCGGAGCGCTTCCCCCTCTTTACTCCCGGCGTTCAGCGCCTTGTCACACGGCGCCACGCTCTGCCACATGGCTCAAGGCTGGCACTAAATAACAACAGCATGAAATCAATGGCAAGGACAAATAAAACAGAATAAACCTCGCCAGTATTAACCCTGCGTAATGAGACGTGAGGGTGCACACAGGACTGAAAAATGAAATGTTTCTTTTTTTTTTATGTCGTCCTATATTCATGGCTCAGGTTCGCTGCGAGTGCCACAGCATGACAGTTCACTGTGATCAGAAAAGCCTGAGGGCTGCTGTGCAAACCTCGCCATGCATTGCACTACAGGTTCAATAAAATAATGGCTTTTTTTATGTGGGAAGAGACTGAAACCGACAGGTTCACAAAAGTCTGAAAAGGAGCGCTCCGCGCATGCTGTGAAGCCCGTTGAACAAGTGCTTTCTAAAAAGCTCCTGTCTAAGAAAACCGTTGATTTCGTGAATTTGAATTCTGCCTGGTTACCTATATGTCTACCTTGCCTTTTTCTTGAATGTCTCTCATATCTGGGCTCTAAATAAAGCTGAAAACTAGCTAATTTCTTTCCAAATCCTCTGTCATCTCGTGCAGTGTGAGCTCTATGAATCTCAAAAAAAAAAAAACTGCAGCCGTGACTTTTGATGAACAAAACATTGGCAGGACACGGCGAGCTAAAAGGCATGAGAGCGGAAAAGGACCAGTGAGGGGGAAGGAATTCAAAGGTTATGAATGTAATATTAAATTTATGTCTTGTAGTTCAACTCACAGTGTGGTTTCTACGCTGTAAATGTCTTGTAAACGCAACCGGAGACATTTTATTGTGCTTTGTGTCAACAGTTCATCATTATATCACATAATTACAATCCTCACACAGCCAATCAACAGGTCTTCTTCTTCTTCTTCTCTCCACCACTTGACTCCTCACGCTGCATCATAATCACAAAGGCCTCACATATTTGTCCATTGTCACACATGCGTAACAACACCACCGGCTTCCTGTCCTACTCCCTCTTCCTTTCGCGCTCCATCGTCTTCCTGCTCCCTACAAAAAACTCCAGCCGGACCTGCCTTTTGCAAAAAACGCTCATTAGCCTCCTGACTACACCAACCGCACACTTCTACATGTCTGAGCTGTCTCGTTGCATGTAACTCTCCATATTCCACACACGAGTACTTTCACAGCCTGGCAAAGCAGAGCCGTGCCGAGCCGGGCTGAAAGTATGCTCTTTTCATATGCTATATCGAGCCTATTAGAGGAGGTGAGGTGAGAATAATCACACTTTGACATGTGAAGATGAGAAAGGCTGTGCGAAGAGAATCTGTCAAGACCCCCGTCCAACCCCCCTCCCACCCATCCAGCTACAGGGAGATCTAGTTTTTCTCTCTCTCTGCACACACGTCATGTATGGTGGTATTGATATTACGGTTAAGCAAGGCGTGGGGAGTAAGTGTGCTGCTTCGCTGTCTTTCATTAGTGCCGACGGTTACATTTCAGTCATTTTCAAGCAAAAAACCTCAAATATTTGCTTCTTAAATGTGAGGATTTGCTGCTTTTCTTTGTTATTTATGACAGCGAGTGAGGAGTCTTTGGATTTTTGGATTTTTGGATTGTTGGGCTGTTCGGACAAAATAGGCAATTTGAAGACCCTAATTTTGGGCTCAAGGGAATTGGGTCGAGCATTTACCACACATGTTTTCGACTGAACGATTAACAGATGAATCATTAAAATAACTGGCACAATAATCAATAAAGGAAATCATTGTTGGTTGCGGTCCTACGTCACTCTGGTGAACAGGTTGGTTAATTCTCAGGTAATTGCGCTGTAAAAAATAGAGACTGCACGAGCAAGTCTTTTCAATAGCTGCTGCCTCACCTGGAAATTTCCAATGTAGTCCTCGTCCCTGTCTCCTTCTGCTCCCTCCCTCTGGGCAATGAGGGTGAACCCTCTGAAGTAGGAGGGGCTGGATGCAGTCAGGAGCACTGGATGGAAAGCAAACAGGACTGACATCAACTGATGGAGAAAACAGCTGAGCTCCCAAACACAAGAATTAAAGGGGTCTTAATTAGATGCCTGCCTGAGCACTGTTACATTAAGACGTGCCAGAGTCTGGTGGATAAAGGGTAATATATTCTGATATAATAGTAATTATTCCTTTTGTATGTACAATCGGACGTTGCACCTGCTCTTGAGCTCAGATAACAGTAATTGTAAGAGGCTCAGCCTGGAAGTACGGAAGAGTTTAAGATTGTAATCCAGCAGAACATTAAAAAAAAGGAATAATTCATTTACTTTAGGGGAAATTTAACTTCCTGTACCTGTAACTTTATCTGCATCTTGGGAGAAGATATTTAGACTTCAGGCCTTCAGGTGATGGCAGAATAATTGCAAAAATGTGACTTTTGAGCTGATCCAGTTATTCGGTTTGAATGCTGTGGAAGTATTTATGATTCAGTCAGAAAAGAATGAGCCAAGACGTGAAGACCAGAACAGCGTGAGCCTCTGAGATTCACAGAGCAGATGGTGCATGCCCATTAACAGCACCCAATAACTTCCACTTTGGACAAAAGCAATGGGGTGATGGGGGGGGGGCTGATGACTTTTGAAAAATCTGTTTTAACTTTGAAAGAGAATCGCAAACCGCCTGACAGAGATCGCAAAGGGATTAAGCTCTAAACCTTTTTGGATCACAAAGGAGTTTTGAGGCGTTAAAAGTCAAATTCTCTGGTCACCTTTGGTCACCCATGCACATTTCTCTGCTGGAATTAGAGGGTGTAGTTTACTTTCAGTGCGTATACACAAGCCTGGCATGAAAAGTAGACTCTTGCAGAAACTTACTTTCAGTTTGCGTAGCCTACTGACCGTACATGAGTGTTTATTTGACAAAGCGCGCACGGTGCCAACAGGCGCAGTGTGCGTAAATCCCGCGGATAAACACCAACCTCTGTATGTGCTCCCCGGCTGATAGCTCTCCGGGTCTCCTTCAACGCGGAGGCGAAACTCGTTGTTGACCTCCTTTCGATTGCTCTGAGCCCGTAGTATCCGACTACAATAGCCGTCTGACTTCCCGGCTCTCTCGGAGGGCTCCTCCGTGAACGCGAACATATTGCACGCCGCGTTGGAGACGAAGCAGAGCAGGAGCAGGACGCGAGCGTGTCGCCCGGCTGCTGTCATCGTGGAGAGGATTCCGACGGACAAGTTGATGCGCGGAGGGAAAAAGAAAAGAAGAAGAAGAAGATGGGGATCTTTTCAAGGGGACGGGGAGGGGGTGGGGGATGAGAAACGTCCAGCTCCCGCTTCACTTCCAAATGAGAGTCCAACTTGCCAAGTGCTGAAGTAGACTTCTGCTCTGCTCGGAGGGTAGATCCATCCTGGTGCGAATGACACAGAGAGGGAGAGAGAGAAAGAGGGAGGGAGGGAGGAGGAGGAGGAGGAGGAGGAGGACTGACTGGGATGTGCTGTGCGCTCTCTCTCTCTGGAGGGGGACTGCACACTGCGTGCCGCTGCGCGAGCCGAGCGGCCGGATGGCAAAGCAGGGGTCCGAGGGAACGGCCGAGTGAGGGGCGGGTGAGCGTTGTGTGGCAGTTTCCAGGGCCACAGCGTTTACCCACAGACTAGGTGAGGAATAATCTGAACCAACAGACTGCGAACAAGGACAAACATTTCCACAATCGACTGCCGGGAGGAGGCAACACGTTTGACATACTTGGACTGAACTCTCTGTGTCAGCATGTGCGTGTGTGTGTGTGCGTGCGTGTGTTGTCATCACTCAAGAGCCCTAAAGGAAGACAGGAACACACACAGAGACACACAAAGGAAGTAAAAAAAAGGGGGGGGTGCCTAATGGTTGTCAAGGTGACTAATTAAACAATAAGAGCTGAATTAATTGGCTGCTCGTGGACTCCCTCGCTCTCCTGGTGCACAAAAGTCAAACTGATGAAATCGCAGCGTGGCATGCGAGCTTCCACCTGACTCAACATGTCAGATGAGGCAGAATAATGAGGTGTATCAGGACCCTGCCATGTAGGGACCAGGAGGAGCTGCTGTGCTGTCATTACCAACAGAGCAGGAGTGAGATTTCACATCCTTCTCAGGACACCAGGGGCCTCTCGCTGAATATTGATCAGTGGCGGTAACACCAGAAAACTAACGTGGAGACACGTCGGTCCACATTGTTCTCACACTCCCCAGCCCACACTTGCAGATCACGATTAAGTTTTCCATGGCGGTGAGGTATAGCCTTGCGGGTTCACTGCACACACTTAGAGTTTTGTGGATGATGGCACTTTCACTAACAAAGACCACGCCATCATTTAGTGTAAAGGTAGTTTGATTAAATTGATGGACAGCTTGATAAGGGTAGGGCGAGAGGGGTCGAGGTAGTTGGATGAGGGAGAGAGGGGTCGAGGTAGGTGGATGAGGTCGGTGGATGAGGGCGAGAGGGGTCAAGGTAGTTGGATGAAGGAGAGAGGGGTCGAGGTATATGGATGAGGGACAGAGGGGTCAAGGTAGGTGGATTAGGAGAGAGGGGTCGAGGTAGGAGAATGAGGTAGAGAGGGCTCGAGGTGGTTGGATGAGGGAGAGAGGGCTCGAGGTAGTTGGATGAGGGAGAGAGGGCTCGAGGTAGTTGGATGAGGTAGAAAGGGGTTGAGGTAGGTGGATGAGGTAGAGAGGGTTTGAGGTAGGAGAATGAGGTAGAGAGGGGTCGAGGTACTTGGATGAGGGAGAGAGGGGTCGAGGTAGTTGGATGAGGTAGAAAGGGGTTGAGGTAGGTGGATGAGGTAGAGAGGGTTTGAGGTAGGAGAATGAGGTAGAGAGGGCTCGAGGTAGGTGGATGAGGTAGAGAGGGGTCGAGGTACTTGGATGAGGGAGAGAGAGGTCGAGGTAGGTGGATGAGGGAGAGAGGGGTCGAGGTAGGTGGATGAGGGAGAGAGGGGTCAAGGTAGGTGGATGAGGTAGAGAGGGGTCGAGGTAGGTGGATGAAGGAGAGAGGGGTTGAGGTAGTTGGATGAGGGAGAGAGGGGTCGAGGTAGGTGGATGAGGTAGAGAGGGGTCGAGGTAGGTGGATGAAGGAGAGAGGGGTTGAGGTAGTTGGATGAGGGAGAGAGGGATCGAGGTAGGTGGATGAGGGAGAGAGGGGTCGAGGTAGGTGGATGAAGGAGAGAGGGGTCGAGGTAGGTGGATGAGGTAGAGAGGGGTCGAGGTAGGTGGATGAAGGAGAGATGGGGTTGAGGTAGTTGGATGAGGGAGAGAGGGATCGAGGTAGTTGGATGAGGGAAGAGAGGAGAGGGGATCATCTATGGGTGTAGAGTTTCTGGTCTGTCTAGGAACCAGGGAGGTTGAGACTCAGAGTGGGGGTACGTCTCGATGAGCGTGTGTCTGGATTTGCGCGGCTTCGTCATCTCCCATGGTTCCTGTGCTGGAATGGCCGGGGTCCAAATCTGGATGGTCTTCTTGCTGCGGGACAGCAATGTCGAAAGCTTAGTGCTGCTTAGTGATCCTGTGGTGGAGGATAGAGTAGAAGTAGAGGTCCTGTTGGGGGGCAGGGTTGTGAGAACTTGAGACGAATGGTAGAAAAAATGTTTAGGCTTGCTTATATAGGTCTGCACAGGTGATTGGAATGGAAAGGCAGAGGTGTTGCGTTAAAGGGACCCAGGTGGTTTTGGTTAGATGGCTCAGGTGGCAAATTAGCCAGGAGAGAGGCGTGGTGTAGTTCCTGAAATTTAGTTTTTATAACTTATTTGTGTGTGAAAGCAGTTAACAGCAATGTTAGCAGAACAGCTACTGAATGGATTGTCATGAGATGTTGGACCAGCGTTCGTGGTCCCCAGAGGACAGAGCCTGCTGACTTTTGCTGTCCCTTGACTGTTTCTCCAGTACTCACCAGCAGGTTAACCTTTGGCAGTGCATTTTTAGGTTGCTCTGCAATGAAATTTGGTACAGATGTCCAGAGTGCCCAAACAAATGGATCCTACTTACTTTGGGGATCCCCTGACTGGGATCTGATTCTCTGATTTCTCACCTAGCACCACTCTCAGGTCGATATTTCAATTTGTCAAATGCTTTTGTTCAGCCACACGTTTTGGTTTGTGCCAATTAGCATCAGAGCCCAACCAATACTAATAATTTGTGGCGTAGATGACGATACCAATGAGTTGTTTTACAGTTTCACAAAAAAACCTCTTTAGTCTCAAATTACATCAGAGGGCTGAAACAGTAAACTTTATTATTTATGAATTATTGATTGCATATTGAAATGCATAATCACTATAAACACACCATTTTCTCACAAGGACATATCAGACAGCATATATGCTGACAGTTTATCTGTCATAGACCAGTATCTACAGATAATATCACCCAACCAATGTGTTGGTCTGTCGGGCTCCAGTTAGCATATATTTTCAGAAATATATTTCTTAAATATATATATTTAGAAAATACATTACATTAATTTTTAACCTAAACATTTAGTACATTTTTTTCCAAATAATACCTGTAGACCATACTGTATGCCCTAATGCTGTCTATTTCTTGTGTAAAATCAGGGTAAGGCTACAGGGGAGCAGTGGACAATGGCGCTTGGTGCGGGCTATGAACACAAGAACATGTAGTGTTGTTTTATTTGATTCATTTTTGACGTGCAAAAAAAGAGGCAATTTATTTGAATACTGAAGTCTGAACGGTGGGCGGACACCGCATCTGTCTAATGTCCTTCAACTTGTTCGGGGAATGTTGTCAAGAAAAATATTGTTACGTTATGATTTCTCTTAAAACCTCAGCAGAGAGAGCAAGGTTTTTAAGACAGTTCGCTCTTTGTGAAGCCACTAAAATGAAGATAAAAAACCTTGTACAAACATTTGATGATTCCCAATACTCTGATAAGATGCAAGCTCAAGCTGTCTGCTTTGTATTTTTTCTCTGCTTTTCTGTTTCTCTTACCTTGCTTTTTCTCTCTTTCAGTAACATATGTGAAAACACACACTCGCCTCCTCAACTTCAGACTTTAAAAAAAATCAGAATCAGTAACCCCAATGTGCTGAATTTAAGGTTCAGCTCACGATCGTGACCAAGTGCTCTCGGTAAAGGAAAGTGTCTTTTATATTCAGGCATGAGGTCATTTGATAGTGACTGATGGTTTCAAAAGCTGCACTTCACCCGAGCTCCACCACCGCCTGCAAGTTTAAACCTTGACGACTCGACAACATAATAGACAACAACACAGTGTTTGGATCAAACCTGGGCAGCAAAACTACCTTACAGGAGACTGTAATAACTCATTACGTACTAATAACTTTTTAATCTCTGCTGTGCTTTGCTTTATTTTTTATCTTCCGTGTCTCATTCACAGGCTCAGAAATAACAACTTATCTCCCGATCGCTTATTGCCTCCCTCTCTTATTATCTTCCCCACCCTCTTTTCTGCCTCTTTAGCTCTCATTTCCTTTTTTCTTCAAAAGCATATTGGTTTGGACGGTGGTCCGTTCAACAGGAGTTCTCCAGTCACTGAAATACATCTTACACAATGGCAACACACCACTGGGCGTGAAGCGATGAACGGAAAAGTATTGACGTAATCCCTCTTGTTTCTCTGCCTCTCAATCGTGCTCAGGAGATAGGCAACATTTTTATCCTTTGTGACATTCTTATGCAACACCCCCAGAGTTTATTCCGGGCTTCAAAGGGGTCAGCAGGCATGTAATGAGAATGTAACAACTTCTGATGGGCACTGACAAATGGAGAGTGGCTATGCTCTGTACATCTACCGCTGGGTTGATGGATGGATGATGGGGAAGGAAAGGAAAAGAGTCTGAATCGCAGAAGGCTGCACCAGCAGGTGCCATGAAAGCATTTTGTCTCACAGCCCTGCTGAGCCAAATCTCTTCACCACTTTCACGTTTCTCCACAAGATCCTCGCTTTGCTTTTTTACCAGTGGAAGTAAGGAAGCTGCAGAGAAAAACGTTGGCTTGTGTAACCCCGCTCAGAAACAGTTTTCTTTTGTACAGTACAGTTTAGAGGAGAACTGCTTTCTTACAGTGTTTCATATATGTTCTTGTGCATGTAAAAGAAAGAAGATAAGAAAGTTAAAAAGGTCACACCAATAGAAGCTCCTCTCTGGACGCCTCGTCAGTAGTCCCGCCTTTAACTGTGTGATTCGTGACATCACGCCACGTCGCAATGTCAAACATTCGTATAATTTTATGCCCAGTGGCTAGGTTGACACATAAGAAAAAAATGATTTAGCGCAGCTGCTCTTTCGTTGTTAGCTGACCAATCAGAAGAGAGGAGAGGCCTTAAAGAGACAGGAGCTAAAACAGAGTGTTTCAGACACAGGGGTAATACAGTACTGGACATTATAAGAATGCTATTGTTTATAGAGCATTAATACGCGTAAACCTATTCTAGTAGAAACCCAAAATAAAATTATGAACCTGAAAGTGAGCATAATCCAGCATGTCTCCTTTAATATAACACATCATCATATGTGATATAGCTGCACTTTACAAATGCAGCAAGCACCATGCCTCAAGTGGGTTTTGATGGTTGTCGCAGTATTTTCATTCTCACCAATCCTTTAGCCTATAAAAATAAATTGGGCCTTCAGTTGCTGCTTTTCGTATTACACCCCAGTTTTTCCCTACTCTCTGCAGAGACGAGAATGTCTCCATGTTTTATTGCTTCATAATGTCGGAAAAGTTGCTTCCGAGCAGAGGAACCCATTTTTGAATTCCCAAACCAGTCAATAAAATGAGTGGCGAGCTTGAATGAGTTATGAGCTGTCATGCCCTCAACAACTATTCTCGAGCTGCCCTTGAGTTGGACACTTAGCCCCCGACAGCTCCAGAGGATCTACTCACAGGCAACAGTAGGAGACCGAGTGTACTGCATCAATACCCAGGTATGCGTGTGAGCAACTGGGGATGTGTGAGACAGAAATGCTGGAAATAGCCTCCACTTTTAGCTGACCTTTTTTCTTCGCTGTAACTAAAGTTATTTTTATACATTTTTATATAAGAACTGATTTACATTCCATTGGGCGAGAGAAAAGTAACTACAATATGTAACAAGTTTGGAGCTGTTTGACGTGCTGAAAAGAGAGAATTCTGTAAAAAGTGATAAAAAAAAATGTTACTTGCTACTTGTGGAGACTTCCCACATGAGTAAGGGGATTCTATCTTTTTCTTTCTATCTTTCTAAAAACAGAAGTCTCTCTCATTGCTGACACCAGTTTGACCGAACACATGTGGTCTGTGGATGTGTTGGTATCAGCACATGGGGTTGTTGCTGCTGGTCTAGACACCCACTGTGTGTTTTCCTCTGTAGCGATGCCATGGTCTGCTGCTCACCTCTGAAGTGGTCTCATCTTTTGCCACATCTAAGGGATGAAATCATGGGGACGCTTTCCAACAGGAGTCCTGCAAAAACAGACACCGATGCTGATTTTAATCCTCACCAGCTACCCTCTTTTTGTGGAGAGTTGGTTTAAAGATTGATAACGCTTTGATGTCTGTCCAACAGTTATTGTGCCTGTTCGAGAAATAGTCCCATACAGCAAACTGTCATATTTACATCTTGTTTTTTATGAAGAATTTATAAGACACAATATGCTCAACTCATTATAGGACCTTAAAGGTCATATTGATGTCATATGCCATATGAAGAAGTTGAAGAATAGAATAAAAGTGTCTCTTTTACTTAAAAACACTATGATGGTGAACAGTATAATCCTGTTGTTATCACTTGGTATCTGTTTTTCATCAGCGATCGACACACTTGGTAGTTGCCAGTTAGTGGATAAAAACTTGGGTAACCATGTGCCCAGCTTACTTTAATGCCCTAACATTAGCTAGCTAGCTTAAGCAACATTAAGGTTGGTTAGCGTTAGCAATGTTAACGTTAGCTAGCATTAGCAGCTTTAACTTTGGCCAGCCAGTGTTAGCAATGTTAGCCAATGTTGCTAGCCGACATTAGCAACAGCCGCAAACCTCAGCAACAAACGCAACAATGACAAAGGGCGTATCGTTAATACGTTTTAGACAGCATCGGCTACTGAGGAACGAGCTCACATGAGTCAGCATGCATTTGCATCAGCACAAGTAGGACAATGAAATTAGAGAATACAGTGAACCCTCGTTTATCGCGGGGGTTACGTTCCAAAAAGAACCCGCGATGCGCGAAATCCGTGAAGTAGAAACCTTTATTTTTTTACAATTATACAATGAAATACTCCATAAAACATTGAAAGATAGGAACAAAACCTTTTTACAGGCCCAAGCATTTGTTTAATACTGTATAAACGTTTGTTGTTGTTGTTGTTTTTTTTTTTTACAAATAACTACTGTACTGTAAAATAATATAGTTATAAATAAATAAATAATAATTTTAATAATCAATACGAACTGAAGGGTTAATATTGCGGGGATCAGCACCGCCCCACCGTGACGGATTGGAACGGGAGAAAATGAAAAATGATTATGAAAAAAAATACAAAGTACAGTAGGACAAATAGTGACTCACGTGTACAGTACAGTATTTCACTGCTCTTCTGACTGAGCCGCTGCATCCTGACTCCGCTCTGTGGCGTTTTTGTCTTCTAAAGCCTGCGGTGCAGGTGTGTTTTTTGGAGAGAAGAACATAGTTATCGGTAGTTGTTGTCGCTCTTTTTTCTTCAATTTGGCAAGCGGTTTTACGTACGTGTACATATTAAACCATAACGTTATTGACACACAGGTAGAGAAGACGTGGAGAGACTGTTTAGCCAATCAGAATGCAGAACACAATGCATGATGCAAATCCGTGAAGCAGCGAGACCGTGAAAAGTGAACCGCGTTATAGCGAGGGTTCACTGTACCCCTTAAACTGTAATTTTTGATTATACAACTCAAACAACTGCAGATTGATTATACTCGATGCATGAACGACTCAGCTGCCAACGTGAATAAGTGTGTTTCCCAAAATGTTGAACTATACCGTTCGCATTTTAGTCTGATGTTTGCCCATGAGCGCACATTATATACTGCATGTGTGTGTGTCAGCAGGAGTATATAATATACTTTATATCCTTGTGAGCAAAATCTAATCATTATCCACTCCTTTTCTCCACACACCCCTGAATTTCTCCACTCGACTGCACAAGCCTTTGAAAAAATCCCCGGTGCTTTGTTGTTTTCTAGAAGGAATAGAGGTCAAGAGGGAAAATCAAATTAGGCTCTCATTTGATCGTGGTGGAGCAGGAGAGCCTGCTCATTAAACAGCCGAGCCCCCCGCCGACGAGTCATTAAGGCCATATTTACCATGCAATAGTGCTGTATGCAGAGAACCTGAGAAGATCTACCAAGTTGCTTCCACTTAATTTGAAGGAGAAAGAGAAGCGGTTAGAGGATACAGATGGAAAGAAGGAAGGAAACTTATTCCTCTCTCTTCTGCAGTCACAAAGTCCTTTTCCTACTCGAAACAATAGATGGTTTATTCATGGCATTTCAGACCTGCGATCAGCAGAAATGTATGTACAACAATGACTGACGTGTCCTGAATTTCAGTGCATTAATGATCCTTGATGTATGCATAACTGGCTCTGATGTCACACAGCACATCTCAGAAATCTTGGTCTGCAGACAGAGTTAATGTCTTTATTTCCACCCTGGCTTCACGCATCCAGGCCCACATCTACTGCTTTGGAGGTAATGCATTTTGATGCCCGTCTAAAAGCCTGAGTGAAACATGTGCTGCTGGGAGGCCAGCAATCGTACGGGGGCTATCACAAATAATTACAGTCAGCCAGAGGGTGACGGGGATCGCCAGGTGCTGGGGCCTGCTGAGACATTACTTATTGAATCCTGTCTTTAGCTCTAAGGAGACCTGGGCCATATCTAAATGGCTTTCAGGAAATCACACACCCTGTCAGGAACCATTATGTTTCTGTCTCAGAAGCAGACTGTCTCAGCCGAAGTTTGCCACTAGTCTGCGGGAGGCATAATACAGTTTACAGTTTAGCTGTTTATGACTGGCTCAGTGAGACATCGTCATGAATGTGTTTGCACAATAGTACATAAAATATGCACATTACAAATATTAAACAGTCTACTGACTTCGGGTTATGACAAGTACCCATCCATAAGTTTCTGAGTTTGAAGATTATACTTCTATTCAGAAGACAAGCGAAGAAACACTCTCACAATAACATAATTGGGGCATGTTAGAGAAACCAGACATGGCACTCAGACCTGATGTAAGCCACTATTATAAGCCCTGTCACTGCACGTCAACGGGTCAAATAAAACAACATCAGAAGGGATCAGTACACACACTGAAACCAATAATTCATGGTCAGGGTGAGAGGGATTGTGTATATGTGTGTTTGATGCACGTATCAAGTGACATCGAAAGTTTAGTTAGATCATTTTGTCTGCAATTTAAAGGAGACCTGTGAATTATTATTTGTTTGTTTCCTTCAGTGTTTTACATAGGATCTTGTGCATGTAAGACTTTGAAAATTAAAAAAAAAGTCAAAGTCTGTACCAACGGAAGCAGGAGTTCCTCCTTTAATTCTTGACTTCATGACATCACACTACGTCACCATATCACACATCTGAGTAATTTCTAGCGGCTAGTTTGGCACATAGAGATTGATTTAGTTGCTCTGTTGTTGTTAGGGGTGCTGGGTCAGGCATGTGTGAGCTGACCAATCAGAGGAGACTTGGTATTCAAGAGGGGGGTTCTACCTAAAGAGACAGGAACTAAAACAAAGCATTTCATGAAGGAGAAAAATATGATTCTGCCAGGTCATTCTGTCTCCATACAATAGGAGGTCATACGTATTGTATGGAGACAGAATGACCTGGGAGAATCATATTTTTCTCCCACATTTCAGACAGAGTGGGAAAACAGTGCTGGAGTAATGGACAGAATAAGAAAACGGATGTGTTTTTAGGCACTTAAGCATGTAAAGTTATTCTAGTAGTAACCCTTAATACAATTATACACTGAAAATGAGCGCAATATATCTCCTTTAGGACAAAAAAAAGTATATTTTATAGTAGATGTAGCTGTTTGATTACCCTTGAAACAAAAACCTTGGCAAAACTGCTTTGCAAAATGCTTCGATTTTTATACATTGAATTATTGCATCTGTGACTTTTAATACTAACTATGAATTTAGTTGATATTGCTCAAGGGCACCCTTCCTTAACATATTGTTAATACTAGATGATGACATGCTAATACAAACCATGTGAGGTCATGCTTGTGACAGAAGACATTTAGTTTATATCGCTTGGAGGACTATGGGACACAGTGTCTGTATAAGGTTGAAGGCCAAGACATCCAACTGTGTGGTCTGGTTTAAATGTCACATTAACATCTATGCTGCCCGGGCCATAAGTGCTGTGACATTCTCCAACGCCGGTCTCGGTTACAGGCTCTCATCAGGACATCACTCAAAATCTTGATCTTATTGCGCATTAATGCTGTCAGTGGATCACATCGAAAGTTTTCTCTAACTTAAGGTACTATTTGTACTATCATGAGTTCAGGGACCTGATACGTTCTACTTGTTTATGATGCTTACGATATTGTTACCAGCATTTTTCAAAGAGGCTTTGACCTTTTCTCGATCGCAGCCTTTTACTTGCCGCTGACCTTTAGCTAGGACGCGTTAGCTGAAGACGCTCTTGTGTTTTCTCTTCTCGAATGTCATGCCCGGAAGCACTTCAGGCCCTGTATCTCTCATCTAAACACATCCCACTGTATTCCCACTCAAAACCATATCACAAAACCAAGTAATTTAAAAGTCCACAAAAAGGCCTGGTAGAATGAGCTTATGAAAGAAAGAAGACATATGACTTGGTAATATAAACTACATAAATCAATACGTGCGCAAGGTCCATCAGCTTGAAAAAGCTGAGGTACCGCTCTCTAGTGACACTAATGTTTAGTGTATATTCAGTGCTGTTCAAAACCAAGTGTAACTAGACTCAATCAAGCAGAAATACATGTTTTATCTTCTGAATGTGCAGCATCACTGGGGACAAAGTACACACACATCCTTTATAATGCATCTGGTAAAATTACATGACCCAAGGTTAATGGATCGTAAGATGTTTCCAGTGATGTTTTTTGTCTGTCCTTAAAAATGATATGATTTTAGTAATTCTAGAGATCTTTCATATGATGATACTGAAAATTATGCATGCAGTTACAGAATCACGGAGGGTAACAAGCCTTTCAGCCCCATACACGACTTCCCCATTACAGAAGATCGGTGACTCAAAAGCAATTCTTCTCCACTTGTAATATAATCTTACTCATTTTTAACTTTCAACTGATGATTTTTAAATTCACTGATCGATCTAAGGCATCACACGGAGCGGACACAATACAATGCGCATGTTGTACAAATACAACACAATGACCCTGCGTGAGTGTTTATTGCAGTGCTGTTGTATTGGATTGCATTCTTCGTCCAGGCGTTCTTTATACGGCCTTCAAACACACTGTTGAGAAAGTGGTACCTCTAGTGCTGACAACAACAACATGTTTCAGCCGAGAATCTTAAACTCTTTCACAGCTCAAATTCAGTAGGAGAAACATGCACGTATATATGTGGATGCCTGCACTGAAGTATGTTGGGAATGCATACTTTTGTCGGGATTGTTGAGAAAAGACTAAATTTGCAGAAGCTATTGGAAAAAAAAGTAGTCAGCAGGAAAGGTAAAACTGTTTTTGAGATAACATCATCTTAAAGATGCAGATTGTTTTATTATTTCTGGAGTTAAAGGAGCATCAGGTGGAGCATCTGTCGTAGTCAGCTGCAGAGAGGTGGACGTGCTGCTTGACTGAACAGAAAAAAAGACTTTAGACTCGACTTGGACTCAGAGGTTAAAGAATCATGACTTGAGACATGATGACTCGAAGGACTTGTCTCTGTTCATTTTCAGTTTAAATACTAATTATATGAAATATAACATATTTTCAATGTTGTCAGCGTTGACATACATGTGTTTTAAATAGAGACTAAATGAAGAAATAATGACGCTTTAGTTGAGTTATTTGTATTTTGTTTGATTACAATTATTTCACTGGCCAAATTGGTCAATAATACCAGTATCCTTGTGTTTGATTTTATACAGACCTGATACTGCAGGTAAGACTGCAGTATCTCAGGTTGGGGTGGGGGACTTGACTTGCCTTAAAGCAACATTATGTAGAAATTGGTATTCTGTATGACGTTGCACAGTTTCCCCCACAGTTTCTGAGTGCAACACCACTGTCAGAGATGCACATCCCAGCTCTGTAACAACCTGTCAGATGTAATGTGGGTGCTAACTACAAACAAAACTCATTACATCACAATGATATGTGTTGAAAACTTGTATCTTGAAGTAAACAACAACTCACTGAAGTCACATTGAGCAGACACAATAGACATGATGTTCGATTTGACTTGACTTGACCAAGAACAAATGAGTTGATTCTGGTTGATTGTCTGTATCACATACATCAGAAGTTTATGGAGATACTTTAGTTATCCAGAAGTCACAGGAGTATTTGCCCTGAATGACACTGAGCATAAAAGGAGGCACCTCCAGTGCACTTTACTACCAGCACATTTATCATGCCCAACAAGTTTCAGAAATAAAATGGTTTGTTTAATTTAATGGTTCACCTGTCAAATGATTCAACTTTATCATTTTCTCTCCATGAAAAACATCTCACATGGTGACTCACAGTTTGCTTTCATCCAGTGTATTACAAAAGAAATGCCAACAAAATGAGTTTAAATTATAATGTGGTTGTGAATACGATGGCGATATTGTCATATATAGATAATGCTTTGATAATTACTGCAATTACAAACCTGCCTCCTACCTTCTCCGCACGTCTTAAATGGAATCCAAAAATATCTGAGACAGAGAGTTCGTCTCTTATCCGTCACTGAGGATGGCATCTTTTCTCAACAGCAGTTTGAGCAACTCAGCTGAAGCCAGAGAGTTTATAAAACACAGAAACTGCCATGTGGCATGTCGTATACACAAGCAGGTTAAGACTCCATCCTCTTTCATTACTGCAGAAACAGCCCCGTGAAGTGTTCCCTCATTACCAAGTCAAAGCATGTTGTGATTGTGTAGATGGAAATAACTGCTGTATTGATTCGTTCACCTGAGAAGTATTTATACCACTGGAATTGTAAATCTCTCTGTATTCTATCACACTGCTGTGGATAGTGCACACACCTACACGTTGAGCATGTGAGTGTATCAACAGCAGGTAGGTTCTTTTCATTTAAAAGGGTTTTTCGTTTCTGAATCAATGTAAAACCCCTAAAGGCTTCAACTTGGACGCTCCAGAGCAAAGAATCCTGCACATCAATTACATAGATTGTATTTATGCCACAGACATATCAAGGTTTGGCACCTTATGTTTTCGTAGAAACGCAGCATTTTGTGTCATCTTCATTTTAAGAGGGTGGCTGTTAAAGGTCTCTCCAGGAATTGAGCATTTTGCAGAGGATGGAGAGCACGAAAGCGGGCTAAAAGGCAAATAATTGCACGTATCTCAGTGAAGTGCCTTTGAAATATGGCTGCTTCTGACAAGGAAGTTTCCTCTGGGGCCAGAAAATTTGCATTAATCACACATAGATCATATCCAGTACATGTTCATCCCATTACATTCGGTGCACATAGAGGTAGAGAGGGGAAGGTGTGAGAGGGAACGAGAAAGAGGTGCAAAGATATTCAAGTTTCAAGGATTGATACAAAACAAGGAGCTTTTTAATTACCGAAACTGCATCCACAGTGAAGCTATAGATGAATCCCAACAGAAACTAGCACCTCACTATAATGGCTTCACGCAAGTTAAAGCACCAGCTTCATTGCTCAGGGTTTACTTTTTGTAAAATAGCATTAGTTCATCTAATAATCCAGGTTTGATCTGGAGCTAGAGGTCAGTATGCTTCCTCAGAATTGCTCATCTGACGGTCGAATTGTCCTCCCTTCCACACTTTGTAGACATCAGATAAGGAGCTGTGTAAAAACTGACAACTCGACATTCACACTCACTTCACGCCCTGATTGGACAGCTCTGCAGAGGTCAAGAAGGAGCCAAGGTCCGAACTTCACTTTCAGCGCTCTCTTTTTCCTTCTTGACACAACCATTCTGTCACTTTTCTTTTGAACAACTGAGTGGAACAATCTCAAGGAAATTGAATCGAAAGCAACTGGATTTGGTTTTTTGTCTTGAAGACGTTTCACCTCTCATCCGAGAGGCTTCATCAGTTCTGCTCCCTTGACTAGGCTGAGACTAGTCCAACTAGCCGGTGTGGAGGTCCAGCTATTTAACCTCTCAGGAGGCGGGCACAAGGCCACTGAGGCCTCTGGGTTGTATGTGCTCCATTATTGCCAAACGACAGTCGTTAGTATGGTCGTATGGTCGACCATACTGAACGACTGTCAAGGGAGCAGAACTGATGAAGCCTCTCGGATGAGAGGTGAAACGTCTTCAAGACAAAAAACCAAATCCAGTTGCTTTCGATTCAATTTCCTTGAGATAACTATGACCTGGATGAATGAGAATATTCACAAGCCTGAGTGGAACAATACGAATGCCCTTGGGGAGAGACTGACTGAAATGTCCACCTTTACTCACATTATTCAATCAATATTGCGCCTCCCACCTACCTATGGTGGACGGCTTTCCAATCCAGCTTCCACTGTGGCAGTTGGGAACACCTTAGAGCAAGCCAACCCCTTTATGTGTGTTGCATTTTGCTTTTGCTTCTTTTTTTCTGCCAGCATCTACCTTTGTTGTTGCCATTTCATTGATCTCTCTTTTACATTGCATTCTGATAATATAGCCAACCAAAGCAGTCACTATTCTAACTACAGTACAGCCAGTCCTATATAGTGCATTTCTTGTTTTTTCTTTTGGAAGGATGTGCAGTAGTACTTGAGTGACGATGATACTGCCAAAGTTCCCATTATTAGGAACCAACTTGAGCATCAGTTTGCATATCCGGGCGATTCCTGTCTGTCAGACAGCTGAATTTGATAAAAATAGCGCCTGGATATTTTCTTCACCAACCCAAAGTGAAATGGCGAACCAGCATTTTTATGTTGATGAAGGTTCTCAGTCATCCAGGTCATAGTGGTTCCAAGTGCTGTATTGTAACCAACTGGAGTTAATGGAGTAGGTTAGAACTGAAAAAGCCTCTTGGATGAGAGATGAGCATCTTCAAGGAACGGAAACTGTTTCCTTCTAGGGTGACCTTCCACTGGAGAAAAAGTGATAAAGTGCCCTCTCTTTCTCCACTATGAATACGTCTATATCGTGACTTTCTGCATGCTGGTGCCTGGTGTCATCTTCACCAAGAGGTAGAGGAACTGTAAATCATCAGATCATCAGATTCATCAACACATTCATCAGGCCCACACATCAAACACACTGTAATTCTACTTCAAGTCTGTATCAGCAGACGTGCAAGTTTGTGGGATGGATTTATACTCCTTGCAGGAACATTTGGATGATCTGGACTCATTTCAAGGAGGATTTACTCGTTAATGTTTCCAGTTGGCAGGGTTGCGTTCACAAATCCCATCCCTCCAACCCCGTCCTGAGAGACAGCTTTGAAATATTGTTTTTCAAGGACAACACTGTGTAAATGTTAAGAGGGAAGTCACAATCACAATATTTAATTGCATAAGAGATCTAGAAAGAATGGCAATGCATGTGATATTTGTTGAGATACTTCAGTAAAAATTGTCAACCTGCTTGTGGTGCTAGAGGAAAAGTCAGGGGTTCGGGAGAATGAGAGAGCTTCATCCTCTGGGGATCGTGTGTCAAAACATTTCATGTAAATTCATTCAGTAGTTGGTGAGATATTTCTGTCTATCTATTTCTGTCATTTTGTACCAAGTGGTGGACCAGACAAAACCAAATAAAAATAAAAACTGGAAAAATAATGATCCAAGCTCAGCTAAACAAGTTACCCCACTACATTCGACTTGTGCCATGGAATCAGCAGAAGCTCATCTTGTTCAGCTCCAGTTAAGATATTTGATTTCTTTCAGTCCATATCCATGCAGCATAAACAGATAAAATCATTAGCTATAAGTCGCAGATTATTATGAAAAAACCCTTAAATATGGTGTTGGCATGGTAAGTCGTCAGCTAGAGTGTTTATTTGAACACCATGAACAGCCATCCAGAGCCAAACCCCTTTCCTCCTGCCAATGTGTATCTCAACCACAGTCCTGAAATAAAGAGGCCGGCTGACCTCAGCAGGTTTGACGCTTGTATCTTTGACTGCACTGACGCACACTTGCTCATCTTAAGATGGCGCCAGGAAGTCAAAGGCCAAGATGGAGAATTATGAAAAAGTTTTTTTTTAATATGAATTTTGTTTTGTTTGTTTTTTAACTTCTTGGATGGTAAAAAAAATCACATCATGTAACTATTTTACCTTAAAAGCTTCAAAATCATTTTTATGCTACAGTGACTTGTTACATGGGGAGTGGCGTCTCTTTCTCAGCAATAGCGCCCCTGTCGCTTGTTTCTGCACTATGTAAGCAGCATAACAGTGTGCAACACTCTATGGTAGCAGATCACACACAGCACCAACTATCACCGATTTGGGTGAAACTTTATCATTTTTTTAAAGAGAACATTTTCTGGTTTTCCCTCTGAAGTCATCAACTCTCCATGATTTACAGGGTTTCCTGAAAGCACACCTGTAACTGCTGCGTAGTGTAGTTATCTCTAATAACTCTGTTTGTACTGCCCGGGAGTCTGAAATGACTTTGAGAGATGAAGCTAAAAAGGGGAAAAAAGTAATCAAGCAAGAGGACTGATAAGAGCAAATCAGTTAAGCTATTAAAAAGCAATAGCTGGACTTGCTGCTGATCGTTTGTTGTTGCACTTGCTGCATTAGCAAAGTTATCATGTCTTGTGTTGTTTGAAGTTGTCGACTCATTCGTTTTTTTAGCTGGTCAGCCCATCTACACGGAGGTTTAGTATGTTATAGCAAGGTTATTCCAGATGTTGCATCGTTACCTGGGGATAGTGACCTGTGAAAACAAGCTTGGATAGCACAATTGCAGACGAGCTACCTCTGTGCCGTTATCTCAACCTTCACTTTTCTGGAGAAAAAAAATCCAGCCCGGTGGCAGAGCGAATAGCTTAGTGACAGCGAGGTTATTCTCAGATCTATTCTCAGATGGTGTTATTTTCATACAGCAATTACACTTGTGCAATTAATAATTAATATTTACTTCAGAATGATAAGGTAAAGCAAAAAAGAAGTACAATGTTTTCACTTACTTATTATCTTATTTGGAAAGATTTCCAAGAGAGTGCTGAAGACTACTGTGTTTTCTTCTTCTCAAGCTGTTTCTTTTCCACCCCTCTTGGCCCCTATCCTCTAATATGTTTTACAATGTCTTATCTAAAAGTTAAAAGCAATCTCCTGTTTAACTCCATCTAATCAATAAACCCAAAACTACCATTAGGACCTCTTGTTTCACATGGGAGCCAATCTCAAATCATCCTTGTTGATATAAACTTAATGTGCTGTTGCCTGCTGCTTCTGACACTGATGGCAACATCTAACTACCGTCTTCTCCACAACACCATATTGACTCCATTTGGGTTAATAGTTGAGATAAAGAAGCTGTGCTGATGACATTTACCACTGAGGGGGAGTGCTCAAGACTTTAATTCATTTCTATTGCCTCTGTTTATAAACTAGTCTGTGGCTTCTGTGACAGAGGGTTTTAAAGAAAGCTTTTGAATATTGTTACCCCCAATAAACATTTATACAATTTGTAACCATGCCAGTGAATCCTTTAAGACTCCAAAGGAAAGGAGCCATTTCCATCAATCCTTCTGTATCAACAATCAGATTTTCTCCTCTGTGTTCCACCTTCTCCCCTTATATCCCTGAAGTAAACATTAACTGGATGTCAATATAAAGCATTTTTCATTGCAGAGCATCCACACTACTCAATTTCCTATATATATTTATATATATATATATATATATATATATATATATATATATATATATATATATATATATATATATATATATATATATATATATATATATATATATATATATATATATATAGTCATAAACATAAATGCTATGGTGCTATAAGCGCTTTACGCTCTGAGATGAGCTTACACACATCCATCCACCAGCCCTACCCACACACATAGACACCACAGACAGGCTTTCACATCAGCCTCCAGGCAATAAACAGATGTATTTCTCTCTTACATGTAAGTTCTATTATGCGTGGGGATACTTCTCAGTCTGAGAGATCATCACAGCAGTGGGGCATTATCACACCATCCACTCTCCCGAATCTTAATACCTTCACATCGGCCCATTCTTCTCGTCCCCTCTTTCCAGATTTAATCTCTTTTTGGGGAATTACTCATTTATATCCGGCGTGCTGGGAGGTGTGTTTCAATAAACTGGACAAAAGAAGCACATGGCATGTGTGTGTCTGCAGTGTGTCAACTGCCTGGTAGCTTTTCACTTTAAAAAAGAGATTAAGACTGATGATAATCCAGACAGGCTAGTGAATCAGATTACGGTGTTTGATGAGTCCAGAGTAGCTATACAGTATCATTAGACATTGGTACAATAAGATCTGTTTTTGAGTTCAGAAGCAGAAAATTGCCATAACCCATGATGGTTTTCATGCCTTTAAGATATGCCTGAAGTTTAGCTAACTGATTAGTGTCATCTGGGCTAATTTATATGTATAATTGTGTGTCATCTGCATAAACATAAATATGCGAGTGTTTCCTAATGATGTTCTCTAATTGAGGCATATATAAAGTGAAACATATTGGTCCAAGCACAGAACCTTGTGGAACACCATGACTAGCTATGGTATGAATTGAGGATTTATTTTTAACTTGTACAAACTGAGCTCAATCTGATAAATAGAGCTGGCTGACAGTAAACCTCAGTTAAATTTATCACCACCATAACAAACACACTACATCTTACCTTGTTCATGCTAATATGAGGCACTTCTAAGTGTCCAGTGATGCTGGAATCCAGCTACTGTTGGGGGTTTTGAGAGGTCAGTCATAATGACATCATAGAAAATGGTTCTTAGCATCAATGTTTTTTGTGTTCATTTGACTGACCAGAATAACTTAAAGCAAATAGTTATTAACAATTTACAACCATTTGGGAAGATTTGCACTACAGCAGAGGACAAATGTGAACACCAACATACTGTAGGTCAAAGCAGCCACATCAACTATAGTTAACAACAGCAAGGAAATGAAGAGGGAGAGAAATTCCCCAGACTCCTTTACAAAATCACTAAATTTTGAGGATTGTTGAGATAGGAGAAACTTGAAGAACTTTTGCGAAAAGGCTGACTTTGACAAATTCTTAATCATTTGAGCCTTCTTGTATATTTGGCATACATTATACATTAATTTATGTCGCTTTTGTGTAAAAATTGACATGTTTTTTTGCATATAGAGCAGGAAAGAGAGATCCAATCACACATCACACTTTTTTAATCAATTGATGTTTTTGTTTTTTTTGAATGCCTTGCTTTACTAGCTGCTGCAGCCCTCTCAGTGCCCCTAACTCCAATGTCCATGTCAGAGCCTGCAATTTTTCAGAGCAGATGTACACAACTTCATGCTCAAGAGGATAACTCTGGAAGCAAGAAAATAAAGTGCAAATCTTCAGCTGTTTTTCAATTACTTCCAAACCCAGAGGTCAGCCAGACTCAGAGAGCCCGGGGAACATTTTAAGGTCACATCTCCATGTCTTTTTTTTATATACTGAATTTATATAAGAGAGAAATAAAGCAGGAAAGACAAAGAGGAAAAAAGCAGACTTAGGACTAAATTCCTATCCCAGGCATCATTAGTTTGAAATGACTGTCCTGGGTACAGTTTTGACTCAGACTGTAGAGAGAATCAGATTGTGTGGGATCTGGGGAGTACAAGGAAAGAAGTGTTGAGAAACCTTTGAGATGGCGGCAGATGCTGGAGTAGCAAGAGTAGCAAGATTTATCGGTTAATACAGTGCAGGTCTGCTGGCTCTCTCAGCTCTCAACTGCCACACCAAATAAGGACAGGGGGACAAGAAGCTGGGGTAGACATACAATAAAGAAGAAAATGAAAAGTTATAATGTGGTCGAGACCAGGATGAAAAGAAGGCACTGGAAAAAAGAAAGAGGGACATAAACTGATCCTGATATAATGAGATTTGTGTGTCCTTTGCACAGCTACCATCCTGAGACACTTTACCTCAATAATCTGCAGGGTTTTTTTCCTCTTTTTTAACCTTGAGAAGAGCAAATGTGACTACTGTTGTTGCTAACTTATGAGGTTATTTGCCCCAACAACACATACCATATTCTGTCCCTCTCTGTTTTTCCACACTCAATCCGTGATGGTATCTTATGATCTCTGTTTCAATCGCAATACAAGAGAAAAGACGAGAATGCTGTGAAAGTGGTGCATGCAGTCCTTTTCACAATAAACTGGAATAAATGTGCATTCTGTTTTATAATCACACCGTTTATTTGCATGATAATAATAATAATAATAATAATAATACATTTTATTTATAACGCACTTTACATCAACTGAATGACCTCCATGACACACCAATATTGCTGCAAAATAAAACGTTACATCACACTACAATAAGTCTATATAGTTAGAGAAAACTGGAACTGCCCACTCCCTACTGTTTAAAGAATCAGTTCACCCAACTTAACAATGAAAGGTATTTTTCCACTACTGCTATTAAGCCATGCTAAATCCTTGTGTTTTTGAAATATCCCTTTCAGAGACTTTGTAGAAATCCTGCAGAAGGGGTGAAAGGATTTTAATATGTGCTGTTCCTGTGTGGAAAAGGTTAGAAAAAGTCATTGACGGATATCAAAAAAAATCAAAGCAGATAAGACCAAAATGATCCACATGGTTAGGGGTAAGAGAGTAGATATTTCCATTTTTGATTTTGGTGACCTGGCTCTTTAAGTACTTCAACACTGTTCAACAGTGACTTCTTTCAAGCATCCAAATGTTCATATTATGGAAGAGGACGTAACTGAAAATACATGTATGTGTATCTTTCATAATCTCAGAAATATTAAACATTTCCCAGAACATTTCCCCCATTATAACGAATGGATTAAAAAAAAAAAATCAGCATAAGAGCAGGTGGCAGTGGGGTTAAGTTCTTAACTTAAGGTAGGTAGGTAAAAAAAAAAGATTTGATTGGAACAAAACAAAATAATGCTACTTACCTGAGTGTGCACTCAAAGTGTGCTGTATCCATAAGTGTATTTCCTGCAGCCGTCATGGCTGTCAAAGAAACAGGGTAAAATATCTACCATATATACAGTAGGGTAATTTCTCTAAAATGTTGCATTGGCTACATATCATAGGAATAATAGAGTCCGCAAGAAATATAAACTATTGCAGAATTGTATTCCTGTGAAAGATGAATCAGGATGCTTGCCGCTTGGTCCCAGCAGCTCTTTGTTTGAGCCAGGCTCTGGCCAGAAGTTGAGGCCCACTCAGCTCCACAGAGCTCTTGTAAACCTGAATACTAATGAAGAGCTTGCAATCTTAACCTGACTTTGGCCTCAGCGAGGATCAGACAATGTCAAGTAGTCTGCTGGTCAGAGATAGAGACATGCAGAGGGCTGCCTGAGAGTGGGCTACAGAGGATCAGCTGGAGCAGAGAGAGCAAGTGGAAAAAAGTCAGCATGTGATACTATGTTGTGTGTTACATCTATTCACCAGTCAGTCTTTTTTATCATGCAACCATTCTGAATTCCATTTCAGTTTCATTATCTTTACCTTCATTTTTCTCTATTTCAATTACAATAATAGTAAGCGGGAGAGGGGAGTTTAGAAAGTTCTAGATGCTGAACTGAAGGTTGACTCATCCCCCTGAGACTGGAGGCGTAGGGCTCTGAAGGGAGCATTAGAGAGGTTTTGTAGTTGGATACAGAAAAATGGAGGACTATCAGGGATCAGAGGAAGCTGAAGTACACTATGAGAAAAAAAAAAACATCTCCCACTCCTGGTTGGATCTATGTGTGTTTGTGCATTTTGTGTGTTGCTTAGGAACATGCCAGCAATCTCTTTTAGCATGGTTTTTGATGTGGATGTCGATTGTTGGCCACACTCACTCCCACTCACTCTCACTGCACTCTAGAGTATGCTTTATAACCAGCATATGATTGAGCATAACAAATCTTGATTAAACATTTGTCCTGGCACTTTGCAGCTTGAACAAAAGACAACAGGAACACCCAGCAGGACTGAGACAAGCCAGAATACAGAGAAACTTCTGAGAATTTGGTTGAACATTTGACTTTGTGTGAAAGAGTTTAATTTCATACAGGGCAACGGCAATGTCAACATCATAATTCTGGCTTCACTCTTCAAATCACAGTTGTATGTAAAAAGGCTTCCCAAATTCAATTAGACGTTCAGAAAGCTTCTTTTGATAGCAGTAAACACATTAACCAAACAGATTAGATGCAAATGAGATTATGTTTTGTTATTCATTCTCCTGCCATTTTGACAGTCACTACCATGTCTTAGAAATGGTGGCTCAGTGTGGCATGTAGAAATGAAAATCTTTCAGATACAAAGTTAAGTTTATAAAGCCACAATAACTCCCAAATCAATATTTCCTCTGGCATAACTGGCACAAATAATGGCATTGTGTTCTTACAGTCTCACTAATGATGTAGGAATACTAATGAAAGTCTGGAAAAAGCAGTTCTACAAAGTTCAAAGTTTGATATTAAAAAGCAACCAGAGATATTATACAAAAAAGAACAGCATCGAACTCCAATATCTGCAATACATATCAGCAGCTCAAAATTAAAAAAAATAGGTCCACTGGTTTGAGGAGTATAAGAGATGAAGCTAAGACTGAGCAATGATCTGGCTGGAAGCAACGCTGTCAGTTTCTTGGTTCTTGTTTCTTTTTAAGATGCAGCATTTTATCAGAAAATCCAACGTAAAGCTTTTTGAACTGACTAACTTTTCTCTTGAGGATATGAGCTGACTTAAGTAGTAAAAGCGATTCCATCAGCAAATACAGTTATAACAGTTATTATTTGTCGAGAAATGACCGGCCTTACGGCTGATTTTGGCCCATCGGTTGGCCCATCTGAGTTGGAGAAAATCCGACATTTTTCAAAGCTTTGTTGGGGATGGTGAACTAATGCATTGTAGCTGCTCTGCTACAGTTACCATTGTCACGTACAGGGCTACTAAAAAGTCATTGGTCAGGCTACATTAGTTACAGTTGTCCTACAAAGTCTCAGCAATGTGATCTTTAATGTGTGAGCAGTCCTGAAACAGCAGTAAATCAGTTGGGCTTCAATGTGTCTGCCTTAAAACAGGGCACAGAGACACATGCACAACTTGGCCTTGTGTGGTTGTTTTAGCTACAATAGTATGAAGCGCTGACATGATTACAATGAAAGATAAAAGAATCCTGCTCTTGTTGCCTTGTTACATTCATGAGCTCTTTCGAATGGTACACTCCCAATTAAAACTCAGTAGACTGTAGTTGGCCTTTGGGATGGATGCTGGTGTAATTTGCTCGAGGCGATACAAAAATGTTTACTAATGGTAGGGTAGTCATGAAGTAATAATGCATCCCACAGTAACAACTCAGTGCGAGTGCCTCTCCAAGGAAACAAGAAGAGTAATCAACATTTCTTGCAATTAAACAATTTCCCTCAGGTTTTGAAAAAACCTCGGTTTATGAAGCCTGAACTGTTGACCTTGGCGATTACAGGCTCATCTCAAACCTTTCTTTTCTTCTTCTGATGAGATTGTTTTTAACCAACTTTAGTAACAGCAATATATTAGAAAGGTTGGCTAGCACACTGTCCATGGCACTGAAACAGACAAACAGAGGATTAGAATTGATATAGTGACAATAAAGTCACTGTTCTCATTCTGTTATATCTACATCCTGTGTTAGATCATGGCACTGTATCCAACCTATTTGAGAAATGGGTGGGTGTCTCTGGTATTGTGCTTTTTAGGTTTGTTCATACTTGTCGAGCAACACATTTTTTGGTTAGTTAAGGCTCCTATTTGTAAGATAATTGATATTTGGGTCATTCCCAACGCATCAAAAACCTACACTATGGGTTAGTAGCTCAGGTTGGTCTCCAACCCAAAGCGTCAGTATTTGATGAGCTGTGAATGCGACTCACAAGGTCAATTTGTAGCCAAAAATAGATTATACTGATTGTAGAGTTCTTCAAGAAAGCATTCTGGGGCCAATTCTGCAATGTTATCAGTAAGTAAATTGCCAATGTTATGCAGATGACAAACACATGTTTTTCTCTGGCTTGTCGGACATTAACATTAACAAAATGCTATTTGTGTCTCCTTGAGGTGTTGAATGCATTTCCTTCCTCATAAAATAATGCAAAGCTGATTGTTAAATCTTTTAAATCAACCATTGTTCAAATCCATGTTTGCTTGCCAGCAGTATCCATCTTTCTTGCACACTGCTAGTGGTCAAAAAATAATTTCAAAGTCTTTTTTTAATAAGTAATGAAAAAAAATGTAATGTTTAAAGGAAGGCAATTCTGTTCTAATGTCCCTTACTGGCAAAATATTCTTCCTCTTGATCTTAAATTGTTTTTCAAAATATATTAAAAACTTTGTTTTAATTTGAGAAAATTCTAACTTTTTACATATTTTTTTTATTATTATCTCATTTATGGATTTGTCATCATGTCATCTAAACATGGGAATTATTATGTAAATACACATGCAGTTCATATTCATTACTCATCATTTAATTTGATAATTAAGCCATCTCCATGCAACCCTTTCCATTAGTGACATAATGAGGAAATGTTGTTGGTTAACATATCTGGCACATCTTAAAAATTCTGACACTAAACTTTCCTGGCCAGGGACTGCAGATGAAAACTAGCCTCCTTGCTGATTCTGGCATATTTATTGGAAATATTTATTAATGTGCACTCTCCCTGATAGAAATAAGTAAGTAAGTCAATACATAAATAAATGTGGGGGTTTTTTTTCCACCACTGTGTAGGATTTTGCACTTCACCATCTGCTTTATTTTCTAAACTTTACCTCAGACAGCGCTTTGAATGCGAATCTTGTTCTCTTGTGTGCAGGTTCTGCATTTTATACGACAACAGTCCACTATGACCACATCCATGTGATGCTGGTATGATACATAAATGTAGCATTTAATTGCCCAAAAACCTGATAGTCATGCAAACGTCTGGACCCAAGTCAGCTGATCCAGCGTTGTGGCAAAGAGCTTCGTCAGCACAATAAGGCCACCCAGTGAGCAGACAGGAGCACGCCAACAACAAGTGACAAATGAACTCCCCATTGTAGAAGGGCAGCATAGAAATTATCAGCTTCCTTACAAATCCCAAGTGCATACAGTATATCACACATACTGTACATGAAAGCATGCACACACACATTTAGGACTAACCCTATCCTCTTGAGAACTGCTCCCCAGCTACATTAATTCCCTGTCCCCTTATCATACAAGTTTAATATGAACCTGAGTACTACTGTACAACAGTGGCAAGGAAAAGTGAGAACCGGTCAGAAAGAACTCACTTTGAGGGTCTAAAACTACCACAAATATAGCAGATACACACACAATTAAACACCCACACCCACGCCACACACACACACACACACACACACACACACACACACCTCACCCGCTCTACAAGGTTTTCAATTATGCATATACACCAAAAAGTTTTGCGGTCTACCAGATGTAAGACGCAAGATAAATTAAATCCCGGTGGAAATGTGGTTTTAATTAGACCAATCTGCTGCATCAAACTCGCTCTCTCATTGTCTCCCAGATAATGTAGCTCATCAGCACTGACAAAATCACTCCCCGTCAAACACAGGTAGAACAGCATGTCCTTTGATAATAGTGATGTAATTTTCCGCCCTGCTGAAGAGTAGTTATACTCTTCAATCTCAGGGAAAGAGAGTAGTTTAATAGTATGTGTCAAGGTGCCACACAAAGTTCCAGTGACTTAGCATGGAGGTAATGCGTCCAATCAGCCATCTCTAACTTCTCTTAATCAAGGTGACAAACGGCAATGGAAATTTAACATATCAGAATTTCTTTCACTGATCATTTTATATCATCAGTGATGCATTATTTGCATCGTATATAGGCCAGCATAGAAGAAAACGCGTGTTAACATGTTTGTTGCTGGGTGCATGTTAAAAATGTAGTGTGAGCCCTGTTATCGAAACATCTTGCCAAGTGCACAGAATATAGAATATGAAGTAAGCGCACATGACCCGAAAATACAACAGCATACAGTTTAGTATAACGCAGCAGTTGGAAGGCACACTGCGCAACACATACAGACCAAGATAAGCAGACCTACAATGGACAAAAAAACAGACTGGCAGTTTGACAAAACCGTACATTGTGAGAGCTACAGAACAGCCCGAGGGGTTCAGTATAGGGGAGCTAGTGTATAGTAGCGCATAAAAGTCACACAAATCACGATCATTAGGAAACCCACAGCATTCAGAGGTTGTGCCAAATATCTCACTGTGTAAGACAACAGAATAACAAGCTACCAAAAAAAAATGTACTGAAAGCTGTATGCTCATTATAAGTATACTAGCAGATAGTATTGTGAATGTTTCACAGTCTATGAAAATAAACCTGACGTGTGATGCAATCTCATCAGAGAAAACAGGTAAAACCGACAGCGTATCTGAAATGACCAGCCTGCAAAATCTCAGACGGCGCAGATGACCATCATATGACTCCTCTATAAACCAACACCTGCTATTCCGACTCTCAGCCAGAATTATCTGACTATCAATTTTCACCGATTTAGATGTTAAAAACCTCAGGCGATCGATTCTCTACTAGTCCTGCCTCTAATTTTCACGCAGCTTGTGCCCTTGAACATGGAAAAAAAGAAATAAAAGACTGTCATTGCCTGAGGTCTCGACTCTGAACTTGTCCTGAACATTTATTAACTCTTGGTCTGGTCACTTTATATTTTATGAGTGGACAAGGGGACAAGATGCCAGCCATATAAGATGCAGACATAAAGCACTGTATATGAGACGAAGGAGTTCCTACACATACAGACACATTCACATTAATGTCCTGTTTTTGGAGTGAGTAAAGAAAATGCACCTGACTGTGTGAAAAAAATATTCTTACAACCATGGCCTTGTTGTCATAGCTTGTTCACTGCTACGATCAGAAATGAGCAGGTGTAGAATCAGGATGTTTGAAAAATGTAAAGGGCACCGGCTGTACTTGGTGGGGCACCAGCACGCCAAAGAAAGGGCACTAAAAGAGCAACCCAGAGGACAGTTAATCATGTTTAATCTACTGATGGAATATCTGAGAGGGCACTTTCGCAGCATTTTTTTCCAAGATGGGGGCACCGGGGGGGCAATTGCCAGTGGTTATGAGTTAATTTCACTCAAGACCTTACTCCCTAAGTCATTGCTGAGTTTTGTCTCTTAGCATCAGCATTGTCTTTGACCTGGATGCAAGTTCCTGGCAATCTGTCGTTAGCATGTTAGCCTAAGCAAAGGTTAGCATTTGAGCATTAGCAAACAATACTTCCATTCCTACATATAACACTTCCATGGCTTTTCCAAAGCCTCTGGATCATAATGCTATGCAGTCAGTGTGTGCATTTTCAATGGCAACACACTCTCCTTCTCGCTTCTGATGGGTTCCGGTGAATAATTTAAGGTGAAACTAATTACTTTAAACCAATTCAGCGGGGTTACCATGCAATTCATTTAAGAGAACTAATGAGTTTCAAAGCATGCATTACAAAGTGATTTATCAAGACCAAGAAACCTAGCTTGACATCAGAGTTTCAGAATTTCTCCACCTTTGATAATAATGAAAGAGAGCTAATGTTTGTGGTGAACAGATTAACATTTAACCCTTGTGTGAGGAAGAAATGTTGCAGCTAGTAATTGTGGAACGCAGTCATGCCTTTTGGCATTTTAGCTGTTTCTTAATAATATGGCTTTATACATTATCTCAAGTTTCAACTGAGATAATTTCCCTTTTACCCTCAATCCGTCTCTACTATGGTCCATCCATCAATAACCTTTTATGCTTTCCTCTCATTTAAAAAACATGGAAATGCACATTTGTTATTGCCAGCATATTCTATTTTCCATAACTAAGGCTTGATTGCTGGAGGGCAAAATATTAGCAAAACAGAGCAGCATTCACAGATGACCTTTGGACCTTGCAGAGCAATAGAAGTGGTCGCTGTGATCCTGATCGCTAGCTACAAGACAACAATATGTTCCTCCTTTGGCAGATCATTGACCTCTTTTACAGTTATACAGTATCTGCATCTAAGCCTTATGATATTCGATGCATCATGTGTTCCCTTTTAGTTGTATTAATTTCAGAATTAGGTGAGCAAGAGGAAACATATTCACATAAAATGACCAGAATCAAACCCTTAGTGGTAAATATACTTTATTATCCCTTCTCCCGCTCTTTCAAGCAACATCAACTTCACTATCCTGTAAACACAATGTATGGTTTTTCCTACAAACAGCAAAAATGGATGAAAATGTATATGGACCCTCTGTGCCATCATATCCTACTATTACTATGAAGGCTTTATGGAGGGGCAATCAAGACCCAAAAGACAGGATGGGTGAGGTTGGCAGATATGGCAACAATGCTAATAGATACCGCCAGACACCATTTAAAGTTTTTTTTATTTCCTTCAGTGTTTCATAGGTTATTGAGCATGTTATTGATATTTAGAGTTAAAAAAAAAAAAAAGGTCAAAGTCTGCAGTAACAGAAGAGCCACTCTCAGAAAACGCTGCTCCAGTAGTAGTCTAGCCTTTAAATCTGTGACTTAGTGACATCACATTACATCAAAGTGTCACACAGTGTGGCTCGATTTGAAAGTTAGAATTGATTTGGCACCACTCCCCTGTTGTTGCTAGCAGTGCTGTCTCAGGCGTGTGTGAGCTGACCAATCAAAGCAGACCAGGTGTCTGGGAGGAGGGGCCTTAGAGACACGGGAGATGAAACAGCGCATTTCAGACAGAGGGCAAATACAGTGCTGCAGCACTGAGCAGTATGAGAAAACAGTTGTTTTTTTAGAGCACAAATCTATTCTAGGAGCAACTCAAAATTAAATTAAAAAACCTGAAAATTAGAATAATATGTCTCGTAAGTAACCTTAATGCAGAGAAGATGACACAGTAAAAGGAAAATGTAACTGTAACAGAGTAAATCTCAACTAGAACATTTCTATACTGAAGAACCTTTGTCTTTTATATACTGCCAACTCTCTTCAGTATCTTGCACATTATCACGAAAAACAGGTGGAGAGAAAAGAGGGTCCTCCAATACATCCAAATTTCTCTTCTATTTCCCTGAAGGAAGTTTTTGTCCTCAGAATCACCTTGGTAAGTTAATTGGGTTTTTTTTCTTCAAAGGCACTTGCCTAACACTTGAGGTGGGTGGTAATGAGAGAAATTACAGGGCTTCATTTAAGGTACTTTTTTCCACTTTAATCTCGTATGTGGAGGCAACTGTGACATTGTGTGGGAATCGATAACCTCTTTGTTGTGGAGGTGAATCCAATAATGAGATGCAAGAGAACAAATTCAGTGGAAGACGGGCTTGGACTCAGGCGCATATTTCAATATTTTCTAATCAATCTTTAAAGGTTGCTAGAGTGGTTTTCTGACGGTAAGCTGCCGCACAGTATGTTCACTTTTTACTTGATGTATGACTTGTATTTTCATGGTATATTTTTAAAGTGAAAAAATATGAGCTTGAAATAATGTTAACCTGGGGTGACAGATGGCTTGTGTCATCACAAATCCATCTGGGAAAGAACCACTAGAAGCTGTTTGGAAAAGGACAGGCACTTACATGTACATATAATGTGAGTGAACAAACCATTTGTCAATCACTGTCATGGTAACATGAATGTTCCAGTTGAATTAAAACCAAGAGCAATTGAAAACAACTGAAATATGCAAAGTCAAAAATTGGTGTCATTTACACTGAGGACACTGGGACATGTCCCAGACACTTTTTAAAATGACCGATTTTGTCCCTGGGACTTTTTAAGAGCACAATTAGTGAGATGAAATTAATTTTGAAGCCCAATCTGCAGTTTTTCCAGGCTTAATTATCTACTCTGACCCCATTGCTTGGCCTTATGTCTTAAATATCGACAACCATTTAACCCTAACCCGAGCCCTTGTTGTCGGGGTAAAAATGGTTCCTTCAGGAGGTGTGTAGGTGACTGTTTGGGGCAGTTTGGAGTCCACTAGTACCTTAACCCTAACCCTAGCCCAGGGGTTGGGTTAAAGGCAGGCCTGCAAAGTGAATGGGATTGATCAGAGGTGAAAGTTGACCAAGTGTCAGGGTGAAAATGGTTCCTCCAGGAAGTGTGTAGGAGATTGTTTGGGGCCGCTTGGAGTCCACTAGTATCTTAAAACGTGTTTTCCTCATCTTAGCCCTTATGTCCTTTGTCAACAAAGTGACTCCTCTGTAGTCAAACAGTGAATTTATCAGTATCTAAGTCCTTGGGTAATTGGCACAAAGCTGTGAGAATGATTCTCAACAGCTGCAAACACACAATTTAACAATTTAAGCACGTGAAAAAAGTGCAGTTCTGTCTGGAAGAATGAGTGAGCACAATTAGTTTATCAATAACAAAACTTGCAACCTAAAGTAGGGTTACACATTCAGGTGTTGAATCCAAGCATGAACTGTCCTGCCTGAGTAGACACGCATCCATGTGGAATGATTCCTTGAAGTACTGGCTGTTGATAAATTATTAATTGCATTTCGTTTACCATGGCTGTAACACTGCAAACATTCCCTTTCAAACATTTCCTGTGCGTTTTCTTTGTTAATAATCTATCTTGGCTAAGTACCAAGCAATCGCAAACCACTTCAGCTGAATATGAACTAACACAAATCATAGAGTTAAAGGCAACCGATGATGATGGCTTCAGTCACGACATAATAACTACTATGGCACCTGTGACTGACTGCAAAGGCAAAGACAGGGAGAAAAGTTCGCTGAGTGCAATGAAAAGCTAGCCCATAGTTCCCCTTGGTGATCTGTAGCTCCAGTTTCAAAGTAAACACTCATGTCAGGGTCAGACCAGGTGAGAAGAGGAAGGTGTTTGTGTGCAAAAGCTGGAGAGAAAACCTTGCTTCACCAGATGATGTCATCATGTGAAACGGGGAACCTGAAAATAGACACGTCCTGTCATTTCCCTTGCACTTTCTCTCTAACAGAACCTATAGGGTGCATAATGTAAACTCCTGTCCCAATGCAAAAGTCTGTCATCTGCATCTTGAGCAAAAAAAAAAACCTCTGCAGTAGACCACTGAGTGACAGGTAAGCCTGCATCACTACATCTGTGGATCCTGGCATAAATAGACTTTTTTTTCCAATTTCAGTCGCTCTGTTGTTATCCGGCAGATTTGAATGTTGTTTCAAATCTGCCGTGCGCAGTGTTTACTTCAAAATGCATAAGCGATGAACATCATTAGGACACCGGTCATTAAGAATATTAAACAAAACAGGACATCCATGAATCACTTTCACTTACCAGGAAATTCTAATATCAAAATGATTTCTGGAAGCATTTTGGTGCCTGCAGTAGCAGCAGCAGCAGCAGCAGCAGAGTCACTTAGAGTTTCTTTGGAGTACTAAGTGGTCATTACAGAGCCTCATTTTGATGCAGGGTTTGGTGTTCCTGCTGGGTTTGCAGTTGGCAAAGCTCGTTCAAACATCAGGAGGGCTGCAGCTGGAGGGAGTGAAATGTAATAGCCTGTTTAGTTTTACATGAAACGATGGGGGAAAAGTTGGCAAAGAGTTTTAACTAGACTCATATACATTACTATTAATAGAGTATCTACTGCTAAAGTTTGTGTTGTTTTTGTGTGTGTGTGTGTGTGTGTGTGTGTGTGTGTGTGTGTGTGTGTGTGTATGTCTTTAAATGTTGTCCATAGAGAGCCTGAGAAAACATCTAAAAAAACAACTTCAAGCTCTGTGTTCCAGTAAACTGGTAATGACTCATTTACTTTGCCCATATGCCCGCAAGCATACATAACAACACTCTCAACACTTCAGCTCTCTGCCTTTGAAGCAATCCGTCTGATTGGTGGACATAAAACAACTTTTGGGGTTTTCTTTTTTCTTCTCATTAATCTCCTGTCAGCATGTCTTCGGGGGGCTATCGACAAATATATATAATTAGGTGGGCTAGCCTCGACACAATGAATGTTGTAGCACGCAGGCAGGAGGTTTTACTAAACAGGCATACATCATTGTCCAAACAATAGGCCTGAAATAAATAATTGGCTTTGTTGCAGCAATATTGCTTTGAATTTTTTATTAGTTCAACAATAATGCTATTTACATGCAAAAAATATTCTTAATGTTTGATTTAAGAGGTGGTTTGATGTAAATAAATTAACCTTAAATCTGAATACATTTATGTTTTTTTGTTTTTGCAAATCAAAATGGTTATAGATGGTGTTCACATTGAAAGAGTCCCTGAAGTTAAACTTTTGGGAGTCATGATAAATGACCTCGTAAATAATATATAAAGAGTGCGAGTGTGTAAATGTGTTACTGCTTCGAACAAACAAAGGGCAGTTAAGATTTTGCTTCTCGTCATATGTTGTACTGTTCACTTGATCTTACACGATTTGGTTACTTCATAGAGGTGTGGGGGCTACACACACAGCACATGACTTATACTAAATGTTTGTATGTGTTACAGAAAAGAGCAATAAGACTCATAAACAGACTGCTTACAAAGTCTCACGTGTGGAAATTTGTGGGCTGAATTTCAAAATCCCTCTCGACTGATCGCAGTGGATTCCGATCACCTGTGCACAGGGTGGCTCCTAATCAATGAGTGGAAGCAGCTTGAGGCATTCGACTCCCAGCCAATCAGAGGGTGACAAAGCCCCGTTCTGTGAAGGCTTAAGAGAGGTGGGGACTGGCCCCCAGGTTGGACTCTCATTCTGGATCTGTATCTGACACACTGTGGACCTCATCCTGATAGACTGCCAGACAGGAACTCTGGTCTGTTTAGCCCCCTGCTGAGATTCCTTTGCTGTCCCGTTTCGTTCTAGTTGAGGGAAATTGTGTTTATTCGTCAGCCGAGTTGAGAGACCTCAAAAGTCGCCAGTCAGCTAGGCTACCTGCATCAGGGCTATCCTTATTTGTGAACACCTGCAGCTTTTTCTTTTGTTTGTTTTTATTTGTTTATCGTACCTGAACCCCATGAAACCCGAGCCCCTTTACACCTGTAGCGTTTAACACTTTATTTCATTGGAGACTTAAGAGCTTGCAAAAGCACATTTCAGTTTAATTATCCCCTGAAAAGGGCATTTTGTTTGTCGTCCCCTGAAGAGAAGAAAAGTTTAAATCAACAGGGAACTGCTACTATGGGCTCCTTTCAGTTCACTGAGAAACATGTGACAATTGGACAATGACTTAACATTTTGAAAAGAATCTATAAAGAGGAAAATAAAGTGCCATTCTTTCTCATACACTAAAATGAGCAAATAAACCAAATATGAATAAATGAGAAAGCACAAACCACAGGAGCGGTATAAAAAAAAAAAAAAAGTATGCAACTAATTTATGTCAAGTGTAGTTATGTATTTCTAGAAATAGAAAAATCATGTGCAGTATCAACAGATTGTCATCGGCACTGAGGAGGATTCGGTTGAGCGTCGCGCACAGTTGCTTTAATCCGGTATTTGCTCCTGTAAGCAATCAGCACCGCTGAGTTTATAGAATATTGTACTGACATCTAGCTTTCAATAATCTCTGTCAATCACAACATGACACAAGGCCACAGGGGCCCATTATGTCCTGTCAACAGACAGAGCTGGGCGGTTTCTCTTGTCATCAAAGCTGTGACGGATAGGAGAATGGAAGGAGAGGAGGAGAGCTGGCACCTCATTCAACAACCATGCGCTTTATTAACAAGTCAAAGAGAGAATGTGTAGATGTAGGAGCAGCATTGTGTCGGTCCGTTGGACTGTCAAACTCAAAGTATGAGCTGAAAATTTGACTAAAAATGGCAGCATAGGGACGATTAGAGATTACTCAAAGATGCAACTAAACAACAGCAGACAAATACGGGAGTGACCAGTGCTCAGAATGTAACGGTACAACTGAGACACAGGTGTTATGCGACCCTTCTTTGCATGTATCTCACAGCTGATTAAAAAAATCCTATTCACCTCAAAAGAGCTGTAACTGTGAACTGCCACCTACAACATCCTTCTTCATCTCTGAGACACTAAATTAGATTCATGAGAATATGAGTGCGAAGGGACAAAGCAATCAAAGACTCCAGCTGTTCCATACTAACCAGGGGATCTTTGCACTGCATGTCTTCGGTAAATGTGGGGATCACGGCACTGTCATAGCAAAAGAACGTGATGGTTACTGCTAGTGCAGTGACCTTGACTACAGTCAGAGTGAATTTTAATTAGAAAAAAAAAAAAGAAAAAGAAAGAAAGAAACTTTCTCTCTGTTGTGCCAAACCAGTTACTCAATGGTACAGAATATCAGGGCAAAAAAGACACAGAGTCTTAGTACAAATGCAACGCCCACTGGGTGTTAAGGCTATTTGTCCATTTGGTTGAAAAGAGACGGGACAGATGGGGAAGAGACGAGTAGATAAATTAAAATATAGATCTCTTACAAGACTCAGTCCTGTCCAGTTTGGTTAAAAAATACGGTATGTGTCTGAACCAAACATTAATATTGTTTCTTGATGTCTACGGTTATAGAAAACATCAGCTGACAACTCAGCTGTCAAGATTCAGAGCACAATCTGCAAGTACAGAATAGATCCATGTGAAGCAGAAATAATTAGTTGATCGATTGACAAGGAAGTAATCTGCAACTATTTTATTAACTATATTTTCAGTAATTTCCATTAGTCTTCATTCAGTCAAGTAAATTATTTCAGCTTCTCATGTGAGATGATTTGACGCTTTTTGTTTTTTTTGTTAATTAAATACAATATATTTAGGTTTTAGACTTTTGATTTTAGGCTCTGAAGTTTCAATTGACTATTTTTCCCTTTTTTTGTTGCGGTTTGGAGGTTTCTGGACCCAAAAGCGGACACCAAGACAGGGGGATAGGTTTAAAGTAATTTACTGGTTTGCTTAGGTGGAAGGCTAGATGATCAGGCCTCAGGCTAGTGGCACAGCAGGTGGCGTAGCTGGGGCTCACGGTATTGGGAGGTAGAGGAGGAGATGGACACGCAAGTGGATCCCCAGAGGTGGTTGTCTTGAGGCAGAGGTGGCGGAGGCTGGGCGGCAGTGTGGCTGTGGAGCTGGAACTCGGAGGTGGCACTGGCTCTGAGAACGATGAGGAGAATTCAGGAATGACACGTGTGGTTCAAACAAATTAAGACTGAAGCAAAAATCACAGGCGTTTAGTACGAGTCGTACCCGTCAAGGTGGGGGCCACTCGTGAGCAGCGACAGCGAGCTAGCAACAATCTTAGTCCATGGTTACAATTAGCGAGTCAAGTGCAGTAATGGACATTTTTGTCCAGAGGGATCGGCGCATGGACTTCATTTTTAACCCATTTGTACCGGATGCTGCGCGGCGCAACATTCCATCTACCGCCGGTTGCTGCGAAGCACAGCTTTAAAGCTCCTGCCGGCTGCAGCGTAACGCAACATTGTTGATTTGTCGTCATTTTCATGATTCATGTAGCATATAATGCACTGTCATTGGTTCAAATACACATGAGGTGGGTCTTGTTTGTTTTTTTAAACCACGTGACCACCCAAATGTCGTGTGGTTGGCCGACAATCACGTCAATCAATCAGACATACACCTGCGTTTATTTAACTTATAACTTTTAAATGGCTATGGCAGGTGAATACTGTGACAGCGACAGCAGCGATTTGCAGGTATTTGAACCAATTACAGTGCATTATATGCTACATGCATCATGAAAATAATGACAAATCAACAATGTTTGCTACGCAGCAACCGGGCGGTAGACAGAATGTTGCGCCGCGCAGCATCTGGTACAAATGGGTTAAGTAAAGGTAAGACTATAATAACGTTTTTTTAAATGAAATGTGCGTCACGTGGGGAACAGTTTGTATGTGTAAAGAATACTGATATGAGATATGAAACATAACTCGTTAACTGCTGCCGTTCAAATGAGAGAAAGGACTGGCTCAATTCATGGCAGCAGCTAGTAGTGGCGCTTCTGGTCTCCCACGGCAACTGCTGCTGTTATGGGCATTTGTTTATATTTTTATTTTATAAAACAGTCGTCAGTGTTGCATTAGACTTGCTAGAAGTAGAATTTCCATTACATGAACTCTGCATTAATTTGTTTTTTCTTAATTAATCTCTCAACATCTGTCTCAACTGCTGCTGCTGTGTGGGGCAGCTGCCACTGACCTGCCACGGCAGTTGCGCACACGCACGCACGCACGCACACACGCACACACACACACACACAGTGGCAAGTCAGGAAGTGCCACTACTAGCTGCTGCTGCCACAAATTGAGCCAGTCCTTGCTGTCAAATGGTGAATAATCTACTCTGTTGGGTTCATATATTTGTAAATCTGATTCTGATGGAGTCAGTGCCTGACCAGCCATGAATCTCACCGCACGTCACTGCCAGTAGAGTGTTTAAGCTGCCACCATGACATTATTATCATAATCATGACATTATTGACACGTTTTGTCAGCGCAGTAGCGTCATCAACTTGCAAGATGCAGTCAAGAGACTTTCCATGTGTAGTTGAGATACGGGATTTAAGGCCAGAAAGATTTCGGTCCGTGTGCTCGAGGAGTGACGTTTAAATGACTACCATGCACTCATGGGTCGGCTCATCGACACATTGACTGGCACCGCAGCTGGTGTGAATTGTTATATCTTAGAAAATGTCTGTCTTGTGAGAGATAACTGTAGGCCTACATCATGTTTGATCATGAGGTTGAAGTTACCTTGACCTTGACATCCATTACTTGTGTGAAAAAGAAGCATGTTACTATTACAAGCCAGCTGTTGACATGCTGGATTACAGCTAGCTGACATTTGCTAGGTCAACAAAACAAAGCTGAAATGTCATGTTTTTCAAAGTGAAAAAAAAAATATTTCAAATATATAAATCTAGTGTTGTTTGGTCCAAATCACACTGCAACAATAATTATTTTAACAAAATTGTTATCATTGTGTGTATTTATACACCGATCAGGCATAACATTATGACCACCTGCCTAATATTGTGACGGTCCCCTTGTGCAGCCAAAACAACTCTGACCTGTCAAGATATGGACTTCAGACCTCTGAGGGTGTCCTGTGGTGTCTGGCACCAGGGCGTTTTATAGTGGATCCTCTGGGTCCTGTATGTTGGGGGGTGGGGCCTCCATGGATCAGACCTGCTCCAGCACGTCTTACAGATGCTCGATCAGATTGGGATCTGGGAAAAATTGGGAATTTGGAGGCCCGGTCAACACCTTGGGCCCTTTACTGTGTTCCTCGAGCTGTTCCTAAGCAGTGTTTGCGTTGTGTCAGGGCACATTGTCCTGCTGGGGGGCAACTGCCATCGGGTAGTGCTGTTGTGATGGGGGGGTGTACTTGGTCCACAACAGTGTTTGAATGGGTGGTTTGTGTTAAGTAGCATTCACATGAATGCCAGCACCCAAGGTTTCCCAGCAGAACATCGCATTGTGATGAGATGATCAATGTTATTTACGTCACCTGTGGTTTTAATGTTGTGGCTGATCGGTATATAATAGATCAGATTTGCATACAACAGACTCATTCATAAATCGGGAAAGGCAAAAATAAATACATTTTGTGGCAATGAAAAACATTGTATTAAACGAATACTTGGAATATTAAAGGACAAAATAATTAGATTTTAAAAGAATAGCCAAGAACCGCTCAGCCATGCATGAAATTACATAAGAAAATAATGAGGCTAATGTTTGACCTATGTTGTGCATTAGGAGGAGTTTGCAGAGTCTGTGCATCAAAGGGTTGGGTTCCATAGACAAAGAAAATAGTGCAAAAATCCTCCACATTCAGCCACGTTCTTTACTGCTTACCCTATTTAGGGTCACAGGGTGGTGGAGCCTGTCTATCTATCGCAGATGGATAAACAGATTCACACCAGCTGACACCGATTCATCTAAACTGCATGTGTTTGGACTGTGGGAGAAAAGCTGAACACCTTGAGAAAAACCACAGACGGCCGCAGAGTATTTTATTCTTACCATATGGTATCCTGAAGACTTTTTCCTTGAGCTTCCAATAAAGCAGTGAAATATCTAAGCTGAGTAAAAAAATACTTTTTACAGGATTCAGTATATTTATTGCCTTGAAAGGAAAAAGCTCCATCTCCAACACCTATAGATAAGACGACCACATCTTCACCCAGGCAAAAAAATTGCATGTTGTGTTTCATAACAGACACAGTTATACATTTTTACACACAAAAATCACATACGGTCAAGTGACCAGCTCTTCTGTGCTTAATCACATGAAAGCAGACAGAACTGAATTTACGTTTTATGAATTTTTTGCCCCCTTATGTCCACGCAGTCATCTTGTCATAACAACCTGGAATGATTGCGGTAAAAGGGTCACAATGTTCCTGTTATTACTCCTGGTTTGAGCAGCAGAAAATAAATTATTAAATGAGGTACAGTGTTGCAAGTTTTCTGAAAAGGAAATTAAGGGCGATAATATAAAAAAAAGAACCAACCAACCACAGGCCGTATGGAGGGAAAAAAAAAAAAGAAAATTGGTTTTGCAAGGCTGTTATTACACAACACGACACACAGTCCGTGGGTCTGGCTGGAGCCTGGTCTCATGTGTGCATAATTGCAGTCGTGTGTTTGAGTGATCGTTGACAAATCTCTGCGGAAGGGCAGCGTAATTTATGGGATGCCTTGAATTACTTAAAATGCCATATCGAAATATGGAACAGAAAAGGTTCAGTTTCCCCCACTGACTGACTGTATCTCAATCAAAAGTAAGCTGCCATAATATCAGTGTTTTAGAGGCTTTACATCACTGATCATTTACCCCCCATTTATTAAGCGTTTGAAAAGTGTGTGATGCGAGGAGATGCAACAGACTTTTCCTTTAGGTCAAAACTGTGTTTTCAGGTCAGTTCACAGCTCACAGAAAACACCGATGTCTTCTCCATCTCATTAATTAGTTTCACATTAAATCTGGAGACAGCTTTGCTCTAAGAAGTCATGTGTGTGTGTGTGTGTGTGTGTGTGTGTGTGTGTGTGGGTGGGGGTGTGCATTTATGAGTCCATTGGTGTACCGGTAAAACCTGCGTCATGGTCCCGGCTTTAAGTGCTCCACATGCAGCAGTTGAGGCTCGATCCGACATTTCACTGTTTAGGGCCATATGCTCACACAGTGGCTGAAGGGGACTTTAAAACAGTCCATTGTCCCTGGATGGAAAGTGACAGCACATAAAGAGCTGGCACCAGGATGCTGGGGAAGATTAAAGGGCAATGACATTTAATAGGCAGTCCTTAGGAGCTTCACAAGGACACAGTCACTTTTGATACAACAGTGTACAACAAATCTCTCATATCTACACACGGGCTTGTCAGTATTCACCAGCACGTGTGATGGTGTGATAGAACTGCAATTTACAAGCTGCAGGCTCTCCAGAAATTACAAATCATTCCTCCGCCTATGGAAGGAGGCCACCTATTGTGGATTGGGAGAAGCTTTTTGGAAGTATTCAGACAGGAACGCTGTTAAGCTCAGATATTTTTTCACAGGCACAGAGGGGGACAAGGGGAAAGAATTTGTGTGAGATGAAAATAACGTGTTCATAGGGGATCACAGCTATCTCCCATTCTAGTTCAGTTAAGACGGAAGGGGTGTCTGAAACTGAGGGGAAATCAGCCATGCGGAGAATTGCCTCTTCAATGGGAGCACATTTCTTACGAGGCAAACTAACATTAGTGACAAAATGGTAAAACTGACACATTTATGGCGATTGCAGTACAGTCTCACAACTCGGCTACAATGACAATGGAGCACTGTCATCAAGAATGCTAGCCAATACGGGTCCTTGCTACTCAAAGATCACAGAGACAAGACCAGGGAGACTTACATTAGGGTTTTCTAAGCACTTGGCTTCCAAGTCCACAGAGTCAACATCAGGTTGTACTGTAGACATATTTAAAGAGCTAAAAGCATGTTAATTCAGTAGTTTTCACACACACGTGTACAATCAGATGTACAATCTGACCATCAATGCGGCAACACTTTACAATAAGGTAAACAAAAATATGAGTCGTGAGTAAGGAAAGAATGAGGAAACGACTAGGTAGTTAATTAATTGTTAATGAGTAATTCCTATATAACCATGATTTCAGTACAATATAGGTAATGTTGAACAGACTGAGAGATTAATAAATCATTAGATAGTGATTAGTTCATAATTATATGTCAATTGACATACTGACCACTTTCTTCATGAATTGTTCCTAATTAACTGTCAACCAGCCACTGAGTGGCACAAACTACAATGACTCATTAATAACTAATTACTGAATCATTAATTACCATTTTGTGTACTTCAAGTAAAGTGAAACAAAGTGCTGAGTAGTTACCAATAGACGTATCGGATACTCTTTTTGTGTGCCTTTTATTCTAAAGTGTTGCTGTCAATGTAAACAAAAAGTTACGTATAGGGGCTATATGTTAGAATTTAAGCTCAAAATATTCAAAAACTTAACTGAAATTAGTGTAGACAAATAACAGTTTTGATATTATGTCACAGGCGTCTATGTGTTGTGTAGCAGAGACATCTACTGAAGTTATCATGCTAACCAGCTACCCTTTGGCTGTCATGTCTCATAATAGCCCACCACTTTGTCCCTTTTTAAGATGCAATAGTGAGTCACTGTAGCGTCTACTCTGCCCCAGTCCAACATGAGATGAAGAAGTAGAGCTACTCCGAAGGCGTTTTCTGTTTCTGCTGCTCCCGGCAAGAAACCATGTTCAACAGCAAAGAATAGAAGTGATAGAAGTAGAAGCAAAACAAGAATTTACATTAGCCTTGCTTTCCACAACTGGCAGCAGTTCTTGGCGAGTGGGATGAAGTTTAATGCTGAGCTTGCAGCTATCTCTTCTAGACTTGTAATTAAACAGCTGCTAACTTAGACTATTTAGCGAAAGCTTATAAAGGCTGCTAATTGTTTAACATTGTTGTTGTTGAAGTACAAAAAAAAGACAGACCTATATGCTCCTGAGGTTGGACATCCCAACTCTGTCGATATTGTGTCCTAAATTTGTGTGTAATACTTTTTTAATCTTTTTTTTAAATTAGCTTTTTAACAAGCTAAGTTAGCACACCCACAGTCTAACCACGTGTATGTGTTACCAGCCAAGCCTCCCCATTAAAAGTGCATGCTAGGGGTAGTTGTTACTTTAGTCAGCCAAAAGGTGTCTAGATAAGGTCAGGTTGCAGCACAATAGTTGCATAAAGGCCATGTATTGTGTTTGTTGCCACAGAAGAGTCCCTGTTCATTCAGCGTTAAAGTTACTAAGGCACCTTCCTACATTCTTCCTTGCATACCTAGACTAGACTGTAAAAAGCTGGTTCCCATCCGTGAGCCAGGATAAAGTATATTAAAGTAGACCAAAAACCAGAGGAGGGAATGTGATGACATGATGAAGGTCAAACCACAGTGTTCCTTGCTGTGAAAACATCTAATAAAAAACTCTATTCAAGACTAATAGACTAATTCATGCATTGAGCTCCAAAACCATCTGGCTCCCCAGGCATTAGATTGGTAATCAGAACTTTAAAATTGCTCTCATGGTTGCTGGGTAATATGCAGTCACTCATCTTCAATGCCCTCCAACAAAATGAGCACGAGGCCAAATAAGGTGAAGGTAAAGAGGTGTCGGGTCAGTCTATTGGAAGAGTATTTTTTCAACAACTGTGAAGTTCAAACAAGTGGCAGCGCTGTGCCCGTCAATAAATATTCAAGGTAAAGTGATCTGATATTGTTTCCATTCATAAAAAAAAATGACTCACTTGAATCTGCACTCTTAAATACATTTTCACCGTCTAACATTCAGTCTATCTCCTGCATGAACTCATATTTTACAGACAAAAATATGATTTGTATCATTATTATTTTAATATAATAAACAAATAGAAGAAGAGAACCACATTTCTGCTAGTATGTATATGTGTGTGTGTACACACAGAGACATACTCCAACATCCAAAGTTCAGTTTTGAGGCAAAGCTGATCCTCCAACAGAAAACATGATTCTGTGATTCAAATGTTACTACATTGTTCACTATACAGTGCGTGCAAAAACACACAATTAATACATCTCCAGAGTAATTTCTCTTCTCGTTAAGAGTCGTTCAGTCTGTTAATTAGAATGTACACACACACTAAAAACAAAGCTAGAACCCTGAAAAGAGCTGATAACAGTACTGTGTCCTTGGAAAGGCTGAACTAATCAGGCTCACATTCTGACAGGCCTGAAATGTCAGGTATTATTTCTTTTACACCTTTTGTGTCTATATAAATTAAAGACCAAGGTGCATGTCAGTTTTACAAAAAATACAAGGGTGTTCTGAAAGAGCAACAGTGCAGGTAAAATATACAGTTTTAATTAACCGCAACAGGGGCAGGTATCTCATCGTACAAAGCTACATTTTCAATAAATTCAAATAACAAGCATAAGAACCATCATTCAAGGGAAGCATAATAGTGAGAGCCACTACATTTACGATGGACAGGAAAGGTTCACTGTGCTGCACTCTCCAACTCCATTCATAGTCCATCTCATCTGAAGTAAGGGTATTGTAGAAAACACAGAGAACAGGATTAAAGGTTATCCTTTCACAACTCATTTTCCCTTGTAAAAGGGCCATTAGCCTTCAGAGTGCGTCTCCCCGTAACATACATATACAGTAAATACACTTAAAAAAAAATGAAAAGAGCACTTTAATCAAACATCAGATCTCGATAAACAAAATATTCAAGTTTAAAATATTTACTGATGTACACTGTGTCATTTGTTGAGAACAAAATGACAGGGGCGGCTGTAGCTCAGCGGGTAGAGCGGATCGACCAGTGTTCGGGAGGTCGCTGGTTCAAATTCCGGCTCCCCGGGGCGGAACTGAGCTACATGTCGAAGTATCCTTGAGCAAGATACTGAACCCCAAAAATTGCTCCTGATGTGCAGTTGGCACCTTGCAGGGCAGCCTCAGCATCAGGGTCCTGTGATGAACTGGCGACTCGTCTGGGGTGTACCCTGCCTCCGCCCTTAGTAAGCTGGGATAGGCTCCAGTAACCTCCCCGTGACCCCTTGAATAAAGGAATAAAGCGGCTACTGCGACCATCAGCGGTTGATGATGAATGAATGAATGGAAAAAAAATGACGTAACAACAGTCAATGGTAACCAAATTCATTAACCCATTGGATTCAAAATCATACCAAAAAGCAAAGTAAAAAATGTAAATCACAGGCTGATCCAACGTGTGTGAATTTTATCAAGGCAACTCATCATGTGAGTCAGTAGTGTGTATGGCCCCCACATGCCTGTATATGCTTCCGACAACATCTGGGCATGCTCCTGATGAGTCGGCGTATGGTGTCCTGGGGATCTCCTCCCAGACCTGGATCAGGGCATCAGTGAGCTCCTGGTGGTCTGTGGCAGTACTTGGTGGTGTGGGATGCACTATACATAACGTCCCATAGGTTCTCAATTGGATTTAGGTTCAGGGGAACAAGAGGGCCAGTGACTGACATCAATGCCTTCATCATCCAGGAGCTGCCTGCAAACTCTGGCCACATGAAGCCGGGCATTGTCCTCCACCCAGAGGAACCCAGGGCCCACTGCACCCGCGTGAGGTCTGACACTCGCTCTGAAGATTTCATCCTGGTACCTAGTCAGGGTACCGTACCGTTGGCTATGACATGGAGGTCTGTGTGATCCTCCAAGGATATGCCACCTAAGACCGTCACTGACCCACCACCAAACCAATCATGCTGGATGATTTTACAGGCAGCATAACGTTCACCACGGTGTGTCCAGGCTCTTTCATGCCTGTCACATGTGCCCAATGTGAACCTGCTCTCATCTGTGAAGAGAACGGGACACAAATTCTGGTGTTTTGGACGTTGGGCCCTCATGCCACCTTATGGAGTCTGTTTCTGACAGTTTGGTCAAACATGCACACCAGAAGCCAGCTGGATGTCATATAATTGGGCTCTGGCAGTGCTCCTCCTGTTCCTCCTCGCAAAACGGAGCAAATAGCTCCTGCTGCTGTGTTGATGCCCTGCTACTTCTCTGTCCAGCTTGAGATTGTGCTCGGAGACACAGCAAATCTTCTTGTAACCGCACACACAGATGTGCCATCCTGGAGTAGCTGGACTACCTGTGCATCCTGATTTGGCTTCAGGTACCACCTCATGTACATGACTCTAGCAGGAGACAAAACTAGAGAAGAATCAGTCAGGAAGGATACGTAGAAGGCAGCCTCCTCTGTTGATTTTGAGTGGTTATTGTGAATGCTCTGAATAATAAATGTAAACTAGTGGTAGCTTTGTTCGTTGACATAATAACTCTATGGTATATTGTTTAACAAGTACGATGATTGTCAAATATTCGTCTTCCTTATACTCAGCCTCACCCGTGGCCTATGATTGGGCTGAAAAGCATCTGGTAACACTGGAGGGAGATTGGTGTCTTGATAGCAGATTATTAGCTGTCGTTTCTCCAGTGAACAAATTGACCTCTTTTGCCATCACCAGACACTGGTCTCGTGAGACGGAGCGGACCAGCAGCAAGTCAGCCCGCATTGCAGACAGCCAGCCTGTAGCTAGCTCACATGCTCTAACAGCACAGAGTGGTTCCGTAAGATGCAACACCAAGAGGGGCAGCAGCAGACCGGTAGAGAGCCTTAGGAGGTTGGTGTTTTTCCTGGGGAAACTACAGCTCATAAACCACCAGTATCAGTACCACAAGCCAAAAAGACATTACCAAAGATAAACCATGAGAAACATGTCAAGCAAAGACCTAGATAATAACAGTAGGATACAGTATAATTCATAAATGCTGTCTCTCCTTTACTGACGAAGTTGATGTCGCTGCATTTTTTTGTTTTGTGGTTGTGATTTTTGATTTGCTGTTGTGTTGCGTTTTCATATATTCTGTTGTGTTTTCCTATTTAAAATTGTGATTTGAAGTTCAGGGCCAGTGAATTGTCACAGAATCTCAATAGTAGACAAGGGTTAGTAAAATGTCTGAACATTTTTTTCCTTTTCTTTTTTTCTGATGATCGTTTGATTATTCTCTCTGTGCTCACCTCTTTGTTTTTTTTGTTTTTTTTGCTAACTTGACTCAGATTCATTACAAATACCAGCTGAATGACAAAAACCCTCCTGAGTCAAATAAATGACAGCCTCAGTCAGCCGATTCTGAATAAAACATCATCTTGCCCATCCCAAACAGTATGTGTGTGATATGTAACATTCAGTGCCTACAGCAACATGATTTAGTCATTTAAAATAGATTATTAATGTGTGGGATTGTTTTCGGTAATTTAAGTGAAGAAATATTCATTTAATTCTAATGACTGATTTGTGAATACATATTTTAAAACAATTCACACCTGAAAGACTGAACACAGCAGCAACCTCAAACTCATTTGATTAGAAAATAGCCATGCACAGAATTGCCTGCTATTTCTCCCACAGCTATAACATCTCACTGAAGTTAAAAGCCATTATGATTCTCTGCAGAAGGCTGCAGAGGTAGCCCAACTCATACATCCTTAATGGACACATGCCTCGCAGCCAAAGACCGTGATTAAGTGTCACCTCTCCCGTTTTTCATCTGAGAGAGGTCTGCACAGCTGATTTCAGGAAGTGCCACCTCATATAGAGCCATGGTCTTCACGAGGAATAGGAAGAGTGATGACCAAAGGTGAAGAGGGGTTGCAAAGTAGTGAAAGTTGTGAGTGACGGCTCCGTGTCAGTTGAAGACATGGGGTCAGAGTTCATTAACTATCTCTCTCTTCTAATGAACCTTTTTCTGGCTGAGGGGTTTTAGCAATCGCTGCAGTAAAGCTAGTTCAGCATGAGGAGACAGGAGCCAGTAGGAGCACAAAGTCAAAGTCACCCCTCGCAGAAGGCAGACAGATCGGGTCAGTATCAACGTCAACCCCTTGAAAAGCAGCAGGCAGGAACTAGGCACATGTGATTGAATCTGACTCATTATCTCAAAATCTTTTACTGCAGAGACACCCATGAAAAATAGAGTAGAATAAAGTCATGGGATCAAGAAAAGGTCACAATTTAGCACATGATTTACATGGCAGGTGAATAACATATTCAGTGGGTGCCAAATTAACAATGAGGCTCAGATGGTTTAGAAATTGCTGCAGCCATTTTCGCGAAGTTTCTCTTCACTCAAAATCATGTGATTTGTAAGGGAGTCTGGTATGGGGGTGTTGAAACAGACATTGTGTTCTTGCTGAGCTTGAAGCAAGACTATGTAACTTTTTACTATAAAACAGCTTCACAATCATTGTGATGGTACAGTGTCTTGTAATATGGTGAATGGTGTCTCTGTCTCAGCCACTCCGCCTCCCCATCACTTGTTTCTGCACTATGTAACTTCAGTGAGAGGGCAGGATCACAGTTTTAGATACATGTTTACTTCAAGATACGAGTTTTAAATACATAACGTTATGTTTGTATTTACTACCTACATTACGTCTGACAAGTTGTTATAGACCTGGGATTTGTATTTGCGACAGTGGTGTCGCACTCAGAAACTGTGGGGGGCGCCAAATCGTACAAAATGCCATTTTCTACATAATGTTGCTTTAAGTCCTCAGCTGCTCTGGTTCAACTATGGGCCTAGGGAAGGTATTACAATTCCTTTACATGGTCTCCTTGATTACATTAGCATGCAAAAGTAGCAACCCACTGTGGCACGTTGACTTCAATCAGGAAAAACAGACTTAACTCTAGGGTTTTTTTTTACTTTAAATACATACTTAGGTTCTCCATGAAAATAACATGAATTTGGTTTTCTACAGTGAAAGAAATATGTGACAATACTGGACATTATAGCTTTCCTGGTCAGGTGTGAACTTTTGGTGACTTTGCTCAGCATCAGGGATTATTTCCATCCAGACCGAGCTGAGTAAGTGCTCATTTACCCAGAAAGGAGAGAGGCTGGGCTGAGGGCAGTAACCTAAATACCGCTTGTTTTGCAATTCTCTGTGATCCCTGAGTATGGGAGAAAAAGGGAAAAACACAAAATGGAAAGCAACAGAATAATGTATTCTATCTCTCTTTCCCTACATAGGAGTCCTGCCTCCGAGTAGTACCACGTCTGGTTGCGTGTACTGTGATTTACGGAGCGGTGGCAGAGATCCATTAGCAATGAAACAACATACCCTCTATCCAGGAAGTGATTTATGTATTCAATAAGCCTCTCTGGCTCTCATTCCCTTCTTCCCCTCATTTCACTTCCTTATTCTTGACAGCAGCAGTAAGAAAAGCCACAGCATGGGGAAGTGTCCCGGGTAGGTGAGACTACAAGTGCACCATGAACCTGCTGTAACGGCTGTTTGCTTGGCTGCCTTGCAGCAGTAACACACAGCATCTCTGTGAATACCTCCTGCAAAGCTGTTCAGCTTGCAAGTTAATTTGGTCAAAATGACATTATGCACACAGTGTGTCGACCTGGAGTCATAAGACGTTAAGTCTGAATGGTAGTCCATGGTGAAAGTTGACTCGTTGCAATTAGGTTAAGCAGATATCTATGAAGAACATTTCAACTAGTAAGAAATTAATTGATGATATCAAGAATCAACATTTTGACTAGTGAAAAATAAACTGTAGGTATCTTTAAAGCTAGGGTCTACAATCCTGGAGAGCTAGCAAGATTTCAAAGTGGCATCTCCTCTAAATTCCATCCCCCCCCTCCCCATCGCGTCAGTGCTCCGTCCAAAGCCACGCCCCCACAAACTTGAACGCGCATCTGGCAGTGGGACTCAGCCGGGAGAAGGAGAGCCGACAAGTTGGCAAACTTTACATAATTCATGAAAATAACAAACAAAAAAAAATCATTACCTGTCCAACAGAAAGAGAGCAACCTCTGCATCACTTTTCAGGCCCTTCACATGCCCCAGTTGTCTCCACCGCTCAAACGCAGCACCGATGTTGACTCGGGTCCGACTTCTTACTTTATCCAGAGCCTTTTTCGTTGCACCCTTTTCTGCCTCAGACTTTCTTTTCCTTGCCTTTTTAGCGGGGTGAGTTGGTAGAAGTAACGGTGGCTGTATTTTCTCTGCCATTGTAACCAAATGAACTCCGTATTCCTGCTGAGGAGTGTGCTGAATATTTCCGGCATCAGTGAAACCGGACGTGTGCACGCGCGATGGAGGGCGGGACATGAAGACATCTGACCAATGAAGGCATCTGAGAAAAAGCTGACCAATCCGTGATATTCGGGCTGAATAGCACGGATTGGTCAGCTTTTTCTCAGTCGTGCAGCTGCCACAGAGGTCTGATTGTTTTCGCTCCTTTTTCAGAATACATAATGTATTGACTACTCTCAGGACAGAAGGACCATTTCACCCAGTATAACAAAATGTGTTTCTGAACAACATCATAGACCCTAGCTTTATTTGAAACTACAAATTGTCCAGGTCACCTTATTGAATGGAGTTTTAGGTTTAGTAGGTACTTTTGCTTGGAACTCCAAACAGTTAAAGCCATCAATAGCCATCTCAGTTAATGTAACTCTTTATTCGCCTCCAACACTGCTGCAAGGGTTCTAACAAAAACAAAACATGAGAAATATGAGCACATTTTCTCACATCCTTGCCTCATTGCACTGGCTACCTGTGTCTTTTAGAATTTAATTTATTTACTCTTATTTGCTTTTGTTTTTTTCACTACTCAGCCTTGCTCCTTCTTGTATCATGACCTTGTAACCCCTTATTCTCCTTGTTTGCTCACACATGGGTAAAATTCAGGTGACTGACAGCAAGTCATGCAGTACTTTACTGAACCTGATGTGTTTGTTCATCTACTCTGGTGTCGCAGAGAGCTCACCAAGTAATAACTGATTACGAGCTTCATTAGTCCAGATTGTAATTTGATCTCATGAGAAATTAAGTACAGGTAATGACGAGACAAGTCTTTTACTGTCATATTAATGATGTTATGGCTGGCAAAAAGATGAGGACCCAAAGCACTAACAGCGACAGTCAGGTTAAGAAACAAAAAGCAAGCTTTGATAACGTGAGCTGTAATGCAAAACTATAAAATGTATTCTGAAACAAATGTCACTAAGCTATTTTTGTAATAAAAGAGTTTCCAAAGGTTTGAAATTCATCCAATCGGGTGCAGCCAGTGAGTGTTTGCGTGGTTGACGGACGGTGTAGCCCGTTTTAGTCACACGGCCTCTAGTGAAATGGCGCCCCTGTGGACACGTGCAGTACCTTAAGACACATGAGGATGAACTCATGTACAACATACAAAATAAAAACAGGAAACATCTAAAGTGAAAACCAATAACATGACGATGAAAGGATAGTGACTTGCAGAGGGCAGAAGGCGTCATGCAAAAGCCCATACATGTTGACATGGTTACCAAATAAGGTTGAAAGTCTTTGTGATTCAATATAATCTGATCTCTATTTATTGAGACTACCATAAAACATGTAAGAATGGTCGTGCCTGCAACAGAAATGGCGATGATAAAACCAAAAATTGGCCACATCGTGAAGTGCCAGCAGGGAAAATTGCGCTGAAAGCAGGCAGATGAGTGAAAGGGGTGAAGGACAAGATGAGGAACCTTGAAGGAGAACTGGAAAAAAGACGAGGGAGTGCATCAGAAGAGGCAAGTGAGGACCAGGCAGCCAAATCCTGCTGACTACTCTGCTTTCAAACAGCTGGGTATGGAAACTCACAGCAGTCCTTAACATACGGTATCACCGAGCAATTAATCTACAGAGGGGAAAGTATGGGAAGGACAACAGAGAGAGGGAGAGAGAGCTGGCAGAAGGGGTCAAGAAAGTAAGAAATCAGCAGAAAAAGGTTTGAAGAAGAAGAAAGAAAGCTGCTTACAGTAACACCCATTAATTTCCCCAAAGACAGGTGTTGGGGATATTAATCCAAATAAAAGAGCTAAGCTTTGCCAGATTCTCTGCTCCAGCCAGAGCCCTTTATATCCCATCCCGCTAAAAGATGCTTTCAATTAGAACTGGGACAGAGTTGTAATCTACAGACCAAGTTACAAAGGAGGAACTTGTCTATTGGCCACATAGCTTCCAACCTAGTTCTAAACTGAATCCAAAATTATACCTCATTGATCCATAAACTATATATCTGTGCCTAATCTTAACTACAAATGATTATATAAGTATTCACAAATGATTGCTTTTTATTAAAAGACTTTTATTCATTAGTGTTTGCAGTTTGGCCAGATAAAATCCCAGAGCAGGAACAGGCTGTGAAGAGAAGAAGCACAAGCAGGAGAAAAGTTCAGACCAGGGATCTGAATTAAAGGACCGTCACATTATAGCTGCACGAGCAGGAGCTATATAACACATCTGAGCTCATAGGCTACAACTGTCTCACTTTCTTTTGAGCCCAATCAGACACCGGAGGCCCTCATCCCACAGATAGAGTTGGAGAATGGGTTTAACTAGCATCCGAGAGTTTGCATTTGGGAAGAGTTATAAGTTCAGTGGCTTTGCCTCATCAGCTCTTTGACAGAGCAAGGGCGTGCTGAAACAATACTGGTCGAGATCACTTTTTCTGTCAGCTACGTGTGTGAGTGTGTGTGCACACACCTGTGCATATTTAACAGCTAATCAGCTCCCACTCAGTGCTTCGCCTGAGCTACAGCGAGCTGGCATTTCTCTTGGATTGGACACATTCCTTGGGTGTCATAACCACTTTGGCCTGTTGCCAACAAAATTAAATGAAACTGAAATGGCACTCAGTAGAGCGCACGCTTCCACCGAGGCCCTACAGTCCACTTTAATTCAGTCGAGCCGAATCCAATATCAAATAAAACTTTTTTTTTTTTCATCAAGATCAATGCATTATACCCTGAGAAATTATAGAAAATGTAAAAAACCTTTTACCTTTATCCTGATCCACACCAAAACTCAATGGGGTCTTTTTACATTTGGGGCATTCAGCAGACACTTTTGTCCAAAACGACTTACATACATTCACTGATGCAGAAGCCATGCAAGGTGCCACCCTGCACATCCGGAGCAGTTTGGGGTTCAGTATCTTGCCCAAGGACACTTCGACATGCAGACCAGGGGAATCGAACCAGCGACCTTCCAATAACAAGATGCTGGCTCTACCACTGAGCCACAGCCACTGGAATGAGTCCCATCCTCCCTCCAAGTTTCGTGGAAATCCTTTCAGAAGTTTTTGTGTAATCCTGCACACAAACCAACCAACGTACAAATGGACACGAGTGAAAATATCACCTCCTCGGTGGAGAAAACTATGATTAACATCACGCCTTTTTTTTTATACCAGTATACCTGTCATTAAAACAAAAGTGATTCACATACACAAACGTGAATAAATGATGCTGTATTGTCTGGAACTTCAGAGTACTGACTTGCTGTATCATATCAAGTGGAGGATACACATAATGGACTGGCAGAGAAATACAAATGTTTGTACAGAACAACACAGACATAAAAAAATACGGTATACTCCACATGTACGTGCAGAAGCGAGCATTTAAGGGAGGCATTCAGTGTTTCAGCTAATAGCCTGTTGTGCTCACGACAAACAGAATTTGTGTATTCAGCCAGTTGAGTGCCTGCAACATACCAAACCTCCAAATGGGCGAGGGGAAGTGGATTATACTGCCAGAGTGGTTTCAAACTGCCACTGGTGTCTATTACAACCGCTGTGAATCAATGCTGAATAAAGCTTCGCCTTTTGTTTCTCCGGGCCGCACATAGGTAAACACACCCAGGGGGGTTGCTCAGAGACCTTCGTGTGAGTGTTTCTTTTTTTTTTTTCTTGTGCGTTTTCATTGATTTTGGGCCAGCCTCCAAATGGGGAATAAATTAACCAATTAACTTGCTATATACTATGCATTCTTGAGATTTGGGAGGTGTGTTCTCTGAGTGCATTCTTTAAGACGCCATAGCCACACAGTAATCGTACCAACATTCAAGAGATCGGTCTGCTCTCTGTATTCAGCCCTGACGCACAGATTGCATCGCACTTACTACACATTTATTTGTTCACGCTTTCTACTGCTATCTATTACCCAAAAAATTAAACATTCGTAGTCCCCCAAAACGTTTCTGGAGCTTCACGGCAAAACGGCGTCGCAGCATTCACTGAACTGATGGGGACTTAAAACATAAATATCAAGGAAAAAAAAAACATAAAATATCTCCTCACGGCGTAATTGAAGTCTCTGGAAGCGCTGAGATCCCAAACTGATTCCAAAGGATGTTATATACACCCTTGACGTGCCGATCAAGCTTCAGCACCCACTTCAACACTAGTTTAACACCTACAGTGAAAACTTTGGCTCAACAAAGGGTGTAAATAACGTCTTCAGAAAAATCCAATTGGGATCTCTAGGCTTCTGGAGACTTGAATTTCGCCAGGCTAGCTATATGGATCCATTTCGATGTTTGTTTCCAAGCTGTTTTATATTTTATAACCCCTATGTTTTATAACCTCCATATAAAGTCCCCACCTCTTCAGTTGGTCAGTAGCATGCCTGCAACACGGTTTTCCTGTGAGGCTCCAGAAATGTTTTGCGGACTACGAAAAATTCACCCGACTTTCCATCGGCATGGGGGAGGTGAGAAGGTAATGACTGAATTTTCCAGTATTCTGATGGAGCATAGGGAGGTATTTTTTGACAGCTGACCTGAGTGCAGCAGCGTCAGGATCAGAAATGAATCAGGCGTTAAGCAAGCCCTCAAACAAAACTGCAAAAGTACGCTTTATTCTTTACCCACAGTGGTACCTAGTCATGCAGACTTGGCTTTGGTTTGTAGATATCCACTGAAGAGACTTCTGCAGGCACACATATTCCAGCTAAAATAACGGGAAGGTTAGTTTGTGGTGCTCAAATGACAAATTTGAATAATTATTCCCATGAATTACCAGGAACTCATATTCCCTAACATTCAATCAGTATTATTAAGCAAAAAAATAACAGACCGTATTCCCCCCAAGCCTTGGTTTAACGAGAAATGCTCAAGCGTTAATTTGTGTACTGTCTCGTCCTCTGGCATTAATGCAGTAAACACCCAGTGAGCCTGTCACTTCACTAGGAGAGAGTGCCCTTTTGTTACTTAATGCCTTTAAATTACATTCAGAGTCTGTTTTTTAATTCACAGTGTAACAAAACAACCTAGCGAGAGAAAACTGGTTACAAAGGTCTTCATCAAAAGGGTAATTTCACACTGAGATTAAAAGGCCTTTGTGGCCAGAGTGCAATCTGTGAACCAGTCAGAAAACGATTGTTGTGGGCTCATTTGGTTAAAAATATATTCTTTGGTAAAGCCTTCCGTGGTGCCACAGCTCAAATCGGAGCATAAATATGTAGCGCTGACTTTGTGAGATACATTTTATCAGCGTGATAAATGTTTGATAGCTTTCACTGATGGGAAAAAAAAGCCCCTAACTGCCTGCCTTTCAGCAGGAAGGTGGTGCTGAGGTGACGCTGTATCCGCACGGTTAAGTATCTTGGACATCCCCTAGTGTCTTCAAACAGGCACTGCAACACATGCGTGAGGAGGAAGACTGAGAAGGGGCATGCAGTTTTCCTCACTACTGTGCACCGACAGTCTTCACAGAGTTTTTACACTCACGCTAACCAGGTCAAAGCAGCGGTCTGATCTTTTTTTTTTTTTTTTTCCGAGGAGGTGGACGACTTTTGGTGGACTGGAATTTGCTGCGATGCACCAACGGGGAGTAGGCAGAGAAATAATCAATAGAATTACATGAAATATCAGGCCGAACCACACAGAAACTGATGTTACGAAAACCCTTAAGGTGTGTCTATTTAGAGCTCTGCGCTGACACAGAGAAAGAAAAAAGTTTCAAAAAGCTTTTTATTTACCGCACACGCATGATTCATTTGAGCCGGAGCATCGGCTGCAGAGGCACGACAGGCGATGAGATGGTTTCTGCTCCCTCCGTGGATCGGAGGGGTTCAGAGGCGCCTCAGTTAATGAGACTCAGTCGGTCTGGTTTGGAGTCTCCCTCTCGATGCACCACCCACTGAGTTCACATATTAGAAATTGCACCACTGGTAGAGAGTTCAGTCAGTGGAAAACAATGTGTCATTTTCATCCATGTCAAATGATATAGATAGAAGAAGAAAAATGTTATCTTTCTGGATGTGATCATTTCGGGGTGAAGTCATTTATCATTTGTCTCATCAAGGCCCTCTGACTCCGACTAATATCCGGGAATATGTGGTAACGCTTCGCTTCACCATCTTGTCTAATTCCCCAGACTTCCCATCAACACCGCCGCCAGAAACCAGTTTGAGAGTGACGAACAAGACTATCAGAGAATGGGCTCATCATAGATTTGTCCACTGAGTTGCTTTTTCCTCCCTTGACCTGTCCTTGCACTGACCATTGTGGTAATTATCTAATCTCTGCGCTGATGTCTGCTCAAGACGGCTGCACTATAATTACTTTAAGTAGCCTTTATTAGAGATAATGGACCTTCAGCATTAGAACACATCTAATTACAGCTGCCAAATTAGGCTCTAATATCTACACTCCACCTGAGAGAGTTTAACAAGTGTTGTACAAGTCGATGAATTAAAACGGGGACCTGTCTTCAGGAGACAGATATAAGTGGTGCACAGCCAGATAAGTGTGTAAACAAGCGGAGGGCTGCAAACTACAGACATAATACATAATTTCCCTTGACGACAGACAAAAATATCAGATGGGAACATTTTGTTTTTCTTTAATTATGATTTTTTTTTTTTTTTTTGAGGAATAATACTTTGAGGGTGCATCATCATACTGATAAACCAACGTTACAACGTGGAACTGAATATGAAGTGAAGAAATAGCAACAAAATTAGAGATAGAAATAGAGCAATAGTTCGTGAGGGTTACAATATCAAACCCATCCCTTGTGTGTTTTGGAGGATAATGGCGAACAAATCATGACTCTTAGCTGCTTGACTATATTCAGTGTTTAGGGTGTTATTATTGCTAATTATGACCTCCATCACCCCTTCCAGTTTGTCATGTAGTGCCCCATTAATGTCATGGCTTCGTTCTTATAACAATTCCTACATTTTTTGAGTAGAAAATGAATTATACACAGGCAAATGTGAAAAAAAATAGATCTAAAAGTTGATCAGTGGAGTCAAAATAACATTTATAGTAACCTAGAGTCATTACCTCTTATATATAGTACTGTCTATACAAAAGCAGCCCAGTCGCCAGGATAAACTGTATTTTCATATAGTGATTTTTCTACAGAACGAGTCATATCACATTCAAATTACCTGTTTATGACCTGCTTTTCATATCGGGAGTTGGAGGGGATGGTGGTGGAGTTACAGGCTGTTTCTTTGTTTCAACATTTGTAAGTGTGATAACGTTGGATACTTTTAAGGAGACCTTAAACGAACAAGATATGTATTTATAGCCAAAACACGATCTTTTCTTATCTTATCTTATCTTTGAGGGGCAGCGGGCAAAAAAATGAAAGGGGCACCGGCTGTACGGTATGTGGTGGGGCACCGGCGCCTAAAGTCATGATACATTTCAATGTAGAGGGCACTTTATGATGTTTTATCTACTATAGGGGCATCCAAGAGGGCACTTTTGCATCATTTTATCCCCTGAGAAACGTACACTGCCAACATTTATTCTTGTGATTGGGTTGACATCAACCCCATGATTGCACAGGTTTAATCCCTGATTAGGTCACCTTTTACTGTTTACCCCTGGTTAATTAGCAGTATCTATGTGTACCACTGCTGTAAGCCTTTTTAATATAGTGCATTTTCATACGGCACTATGACAAATTTCTTCCACACAAATCCATACGCACAGCTGAATAAACAATGCTCTGACAGAATTCCATCAAAACACATCACAGACTTCAAAAAAGATATTAATTGGAAAAACTCCTGTACTTAATTATACTGTACAATACTCAATATTCTTCACTCCATGCAATATTTCATGCAAAGGCTGTGCTCCCAGTGAATGCACAGTAAATCTGGAAGAAAATCAAATTAACCGTGCTCTGACTCGGTTAATTTGCCTCGAAGATAAGGAAACGCTTTCCTCAGTGAGAGAAAAACATTTGTTTGTGTGGCTTTAGGCTGAGCCCTGGTGGGAAAATGCTGAACTACAGATTTAATACCCAGAGACACAAACACACACAGAAGAGACTAGATGAAACATTCTGTCACCGGTTCTGTCAACACAAGACAGAAAACACAAATTGTCAATGTATTTGTGTAGATAAAGTGACACAAAGATTCTCTCCCCATCATTTCACCTGAGTAGGAATACATTAAAATATCCAGGAAGCCTATTGAAGCGTCTGGGTATTACAATGCATATTGAGTCTGAGGTCGGCATTTTCTGAGTGTTTCTCAGATTTACAGGGCGTTTTTCTAATACCACCATCAGCTTAACTTCACATGCTATAGATGTTCACATCTGGGAGGGTTTTTCATTCCAAGTGCAGGTCATGGCAAACTGTAGAGTGTGGGGTAAATAGAGTTAACACATATGGAAACAGTCTGAATATGCTTCCTAACATTGATCTGTTAACAGTAAACGTGGGAATGCATTTTGATATCCGGCTCGACATTCATACATTTCTCTGTGGCTCAGCTGTCAAATAAATGGAGCGAGGGCATAGAGAGTAAATACCTAAAGTCGGTAGTAGAGGGTTTTTTTAAAAGCTAATACCTGTCAGCAGCTATGGCGTCAGTCACTTGAGGGTGGCACTGCGAGTCTTTACTCTGCATGTCTTGTCGGCAGTTTTGATGCATTGTGCTTGGCATTTGGATTCCTTGTAACAGCTTAAAATATCAAAATATGACTTATTTCAACACGCAAGATAGAAGATGTACACTTAAATTAAAGATAGGGTGGGGTGCCAGGCAAAGATGTATGCACAGACTGTTTTAAGGGGCAAACAAAGAGGCTGGCGGAGCTTGTGGTTAAAGAGGAAGGTCTAAATCTGCGCAGCAGGAATTGGTTATAGGCTATTAGGCTAGACCTGAGTTTTCGAAAGTGGCATTGCAAAGACGGAAGGCATCATCGAGCCTGTGAGTTCTTCAGAGAGGCCCACCGTCACAGTCACCAATCTAAACTACAACAAAAAACAAGAATTTGTTGGGATTTTGTTGGCCGCCCTGGGAGGGGGGCAAAAACTGACAAAAGTAGACATTCCTCAGGCCTATTAGCAACTCTTGACCGCAATAGAAAACTTTTATGGCGTAGGTTCTCATTGGACTACACAGGCCCCATCTCTGCATCCAGTATGTAATTGTTCTCATCTTCTCCAGCCCTTGGCATTTCAGTGAGGAAATATGTGGGGAAGCAGGGTGCTAATTCCATTGCGAGGAGAATGATTACGAAACTTCATGAGGTACATCCAGGGGTTTCAAGGATGAAGGCATTGTCTGCGGCAAGAAAATGCCATAAATGCCAAATTAAGCGAGATATGCCAACATCAACAACGATATATCCATGCGAGTGGCCAAATCAACCATTAGACCTCATGTGGTTTTTTGTATTGGAGAAGATGTCTCTGATTGTCACTGACACTTCCTTTGAGTAGACTGAAGCTGCACCCAACGCAGTCTATGACTTGACAGTGACACATAACATTAGAAAAATTGAGGACAATCTTCACCACATGCACGCACAGTCCCTGCTGTCTACTGTCAGCGGACCGGCATCAAGCATGTGACAACTGCAGGGAGGCATCATGACGGTATCAGGAAGATGAAGGAGGGAGGGGGGGCTTTGAAACAAAGTTTACTAGGTGTCTGCTGAAATATCGACCCATTAGACGGTCACTGGAGCCACACCTGCTGAGCCGCTAATGAACTGGAGGATAAGGACCGTGTGCATCCTTCACTAACTGGAAATGTTGAATGGAATCAGGAAAAACAAACACCGGAGGGGACAGAGTGTTAACCGAGTCAGAGTCGGTCTATGTAAGAGGGTACGCAAACCAGAAGTATACCAGAGGAATGCGTTCAAAAAAACAAGGCCAGATTCGTACGTGTTGTGACAACATCCTACAAGGTAAGAGCCGTCCTGGCGACAAAAACACTGAGGGAGACACTACAGTACAAGAAGAAACTGGACTTGAGCCTTTGGAAAAATATTTAGATTCACAGATGCTAGAGACAATTTAATTTGTGAGCTATGAGAGGAGGGATGTTGTAATGTGAGTCGGGAAGAAAGACATAGAATTAAACTCTCTTATTCAGCTTTCAGATGGAGCCAAAGGCTAATAAGATAAAAAATGCAAAATAATAAAGTGTTTGTGAAACACGAGGAGAAAAGATGGTTATGAGCAGCTAGAGATGCTTGTTGTCATCCAGGGGTTTGAAGAACTCAAAAAAAAACGCAACTGAGAACTCCTTCAGCCAAACAATGTAGTACTGGCTGAGTGATTACAAACACTGAGTGATTTAAAATTATTTTTTTATTACGAATAAATTCTTAGATGAGTGAATGACTCCCTCTATATTCATCACAGTACACCAAAATACATAAATATCTGTGTGTATTGTGTCTCAGCTGTCTCGATGTTGCATTAGTGAATGATAAACGTTTGACAGTCCTCTGAATGCCTTCATGCTCACACATTACTCGTGGAGCAAGAGAGTAATCTGTGAATATGAATTGTGATACAAAAGATCTTTGACGTCCCTGGTGTAAGTAGGTGGTAATAATAATCAGTCATACTACTAATTATGTATAAAATGACAAGAAAATGGCATAGTGAAGTACCAGGGAGGACTGTGGAAGAGAATCGGTGCAACAACTGCTTCAACTCTTTTGATATTGCTCATGACGTGCAGAAAGAGGCACTGAAGACACAGATTGAGGATTTATTCTTCTAATAAAATCTTTTATTTGATTTTAATCATGTCGGCTAATATTTCTTTCATTCTCCATCTGTCTCAAGGTCTCTGTCAGATCAATCTCTGAGGAACATCAAATATAACAAGATCAAGCAGATGAAAAGGAAATGAGAAAACCTGTCAGGAAGACAAAAAAGACACTGATTTTTTCATAGATTCAGCTCACTTCATATTTCATTTTATAGAATAAATACTTGTCGTTTGTCTAAACCAATAAAACCGCCTAAAACCATTTTTTTCCATTTAATAACACTAAGTTTTTCCAGCATGAGAGTATAGAAAGGTGTTCACTTCTGGTATACACAAAAAAAAATGGTTCCACTGTATTTAGTACAGTTCTTAAGACATTAAGTGCTCCTCTGAATAATGGGTAAAAGGAATCTTGGGGAAAAAAAACAAGCAAGTTCTCGTTGAGTTTAAGACATACAGTATTTCCTTAAACCTACTTACACACCAACAGGCATGAGTATAAAAGAAGAGCGGGAGGGGTTTGCTCACAAGTCAGAACGCAAATAGGCTGAATTCATCGAGGACTGCAGCGACAGCACGACAGGAACTAAAGGATTTAAAGGCATTTTTAATCAAAGTTCTCACGACCGGCGTCTTTCTCACAACAGCGTTGATTATAATAAATCGGCAAAGCATTCAGTGTGATTTTGCAATAACACAGTAAAAGTAGGTAAGCTATAGCATCCGAATGATTATGCAAATATATTGCAGCACCACTGCTATAGGCCTACATGCACTCATCCCCGCCTTCCAATCCCCAAAAACCCTGCGTCTCATCGTAACCTATCGACGGCTTTTATGCCACAGTGAAATATGAGTGTTTGTCCGAGAAGGATGAATTACTTTCACGTGTGCAGTGATTTAATGAGTTTTGTTTCACAGGAGATTAATGGAGTGATTCAGAGTTTTGTTTTGTGCACTGTCCTGGTATGGTGGCCTCTGTCTGATTTCAAATTAAGATGGCCTCTTTCCGTCGAGTCGCTACTGGAATAATTCAGGCATGCAGGTTTCTCCTTATTCCAGCTATCAAATGTCTTTTTTTAACATCTTCACTTGTGTCTTTACTTTGTACTTTACATGAAGTCGGGGGGAATCTGTTTGCTTTTGTTTATGTTTGTAGTCTTCCGTTTAATCTACTCTTTTTTTTTTTATGACGTCTTTGGTCGGTGGAAGCTCGTTGCGTTGCTCTGTCATACACTCATGTACTGTCGGGATGATTTTAATATCATTACGATTGATTACGTGAAGAAGCATTTATCAAATCAAGTTACCGATTAGATTTTTAAGGTAAATGTCTACCTCAGCACACAAGCCATTTGCACCATAACAGACTGGATGGTTCCGGGGTACATTGATATGTTCAGACTGAACAAAGTGCTTCTGAAACAGCTCTTGGAAAATGACAAGTGCTGAACTGTATTGCACACTCACTCTGAGTCAACGCTCAGGCAGTCACAATGCTACACAAAGACATCACAGGTTGTGCACTTATAACTTCCAAGAACAGGAGTACTGATGTAAGACCTGTCATTAGGCCAATAGTTTATACTTTGTATATTATTCATGAAATGCATCCATTGAGACCATTAAGATGCCTTAAGGCTAGTAAACAAATAATTGATTCAACTTCTTTATGGTTTAAGTTTACAAGAAACTGTGGGACTGCTTCCAGCGGCAAAAATAATTGTTTTGTGACAAAGTTTTTGGGGCTGAATGTGCATTAAATCATCTGTGCATCTTATAACCACTGATTTCAGTATAAAACTACAACTCTTTTATGTCCGTCCATCTGCAAATATGAAGTCGCTTCAAAGTTTTTTTCATGTGTGTTTTTGAAAATAACTAAACTAAAGCTAAGTCAAAGTTTGTGGTTTCAGTACTTAACAGCTGTAATATAGAGTATAATAATAATCATTTATTAGGTCATCCAAGCCAATCATCATCAATCAAGGATAAATGCTTCCCTCCGTTTCGGGTACATCAAGGCAAACATGTCCACCGATATGTTGCATCATAACAGATGCAGCTTAAAGGTGTTATTTGTAGAATATGGCCAGAGTTCGAAGGCATCTTCATAACATGGGTGACAGCATATCACCAGAGTAACCAACAGCTGCTGCTCTCTGCTAGCTATCCTTAGGTGTAGCCTGCTACCATTAGCTATTAGCCAGCTGTTGTAAAGGTTGTCTGGACCAGGACCTCAGATCACAGGGCAACTGGGACCAGCTCAACTGGATTTGGCAGCCTGACATGAGAGTGAACGGCTTACGAGACCAACAGAGGTCAACAGGAGATACAGTATGGAGGTGATTTACAGCTGCTCTGACCAACATTAGGACCCTGGGTCGACAAGACACGACAAGACAGAATATTTTCACATCTTTCTCAGTGAATCGAGGATTTTTTTCGACCAAACCAGAGGTGAAAAGACAAACCAAGACCATGTTGATGAGTTTCAAGTGCTCGTTTTAGCTCTGTAAAAGTAAGAGGATTTAATTTCTTGACATTTTGTAAGTTTAGTTAGTTAAGTTTTACGGGGGCTATTGGACTGTCGTGTCTTGCCTGTACAAAGTGGTATAGGCAGGACAGGTTTTACGCTAAACTCTGGCCATGTCTTTGAAATTGCTTATTTTAGATTAACGTTGAATGGGTTCAACTAAAAAAGGCAGATATGTATTGTTTGTAGTGTTATTAGTCAATTTGTCAATTAACAGGAACGACAATTTTAGTCTCTAAGAATTATTCGCAAGCCAAGGACAGTCAGTCAGTGTTAAACTTGAACTTTTTTAAAATGATGTTACGTTGATATGGTGTGGATGCTTGAATTACCTGATGTTGATGTAGCTCGTTTTGTTGAAGCTAATGGTCTATAAAAGGAGACAAGATACATGATGTCCTAATACTGTACATGCTCATATACACTGTGGTTTATACTGAACCATCTGACAGGAAGCATTTGGTCCTCTCAGTACAGACAATGATGCTACTTCTTCTCTCTTCTCAGTTGATGCTGATTCACAACAAAATGTCTAATCGTGGAAAAAAATTACGTAGTCCATATTTAGCGTATCCTATTGACATATCTACAAAGAAGAGATGCATGTACTTACTTGGGACATCATCAATAGAGGATGGGATTTTTTTTCTTAAAAAAAAAACAAAAAAAACTTTTGTGTTCCTTTAAGTCAGGAGCTGCAAACCACCAATGGCGTGTGAAACGAAAATCTATCAGTGGGTAAAGAAGATCGGTCCGTTTTACAGTACAAACATCAAAAATCAGTCTGGAGGAGCACCGCCTTTGTGTGCCTCAGTCGAGGACCAATCCACAGTTAACAATCTCCTGCACACAAGGGGGCAGAATTAAAACTAGAACTCAAACACGTCGTTCTGCTTCTTCGCCAGCTTGGCCACCTCCTGCCGGATGGCCTGCACGAGTGCAGAGGTGGAGAGGCTGCTCAGGGGCATGCTGTCCATGTCCTTCACCACCTGGGGCAGACTTTGCTGGGATGCTGTGCTAGGGGCAGTGGGCGGCTGCTCCAGTGCCGGGTTATACTGCAGAGGCAGCCTGGTGGGGCTCCCCTGTGGGTAGCGAGGATGAGGAAAAGCCTCGACATACCCAGGCAGGGGCAACTGGAAAACAGGGTAAAGTCATATTGTTACTACCCACAAAAATAATGGCTGCCAATTAGATAATCAGATACTATATGTGCAATATGTTGTTATTTGGCTGAGTGAACATTTCCTCTTGCACCACTATTTTAGAAAAAATATGAAATGGGTGAAAAGGGGGAAAAAATACACTGTATATGGGAAAAATCATTACAAATAATCCTAAATAAGAGGGAAAGTAATGAGGGTGGAGATCTACTGCAGGAGTACATGATACTGAAATGGATTTTTGGTTCAAACAGTGTTTGAACTCCAAAATGGACTTCTTTTGAATGCTGCTACAAAAAATCTTCAGAGAACACCACAAGAAATGACCAAAAATTATATTAAAAAAAAGTGAATCAAAAAAAAATGTGCTCAACTACCCCGGTATTTTGCTGTGTCCACTCAACGCCAGCCATAAATTCAGATCAGCAAATGGTTTCTAAATGACACTGGTTCTGCAAAAAGACACTGCATGAAGGCATCTGGTTGAAACAGGCAAACAGACAAGGGAAAAAAAACAACAGAGCATTCCATACAGACAAGGAGAGTCCTGTGCAGGGGAAGGGAAGGACGGGAGGGGGAGGGGTCACATGGGTTATAACACATCTGACAGGACGAATGGAAACTGTTTTGTTTGAATGAAAAACAGAGAAGAGGGTCGGAGGATGCTTAAAGAGTTTTGTCTACTGTCCTTTTTCGAGGGTAGATAAGAGCGTGAGCACAAAAAGACTTTTGGAATCAGTGATGGTGCAAAAGTGAGATGGTCTGCAATAGACAAAGTTTTGACATAGATCACAGCTACACATCACAAATGTGTGAGTTTCTGATTGTTTACGGTGTGGTTGGGGTAATTTACCACTGCCACAACAATTACATTTATTTTTTTCTGAATACAATCAATGCTGAGTTTTAATCACACTCAAACTATCATTTGAACTTTTTGTTTTCTCACAGTGGGACTATCTAATGGTCTTTTAACATTTAGAAATCAGAAAATAATGAATAGACAGCAGAGAGACTCCTAACGAAACCAGAAAAGGAGAACACATTACTCTTGATTTTAACGACCTAACGCAGTCTACCCATTTGATTTGGGATTGATTTTTTTTTTTAAGAGCGTATTACTCTCAAAGCCTCAAAGAGAACTGCTGTCCAGTGAGAGAGCCAGTAGCAGGAGGCTGCTGTCTTTTTCCAGGTCACGCTTAAAGCCTTAAAATAACCGCTTCAAAATCATTTTGACGCTACAGTGTCTTGTAACTGGGCGAATGGTGTCTCTGTTTCAGCCACTCCGCCCCCCATCACTTGTTTCTACACTATGTAACTTCAGTGAGAGGGCAGGTTCACAGCGTTAAACACATGTTTACTTCAACATACTGAGTTTTCAACACATAACATTGTTATGATGTGATGAAGTTTGTCTGTAGTTAGCACCTATATTATGTCTGACAGATTGTTACAGACCTGGGATTCATATTTATTACAGTGGTGTTGCACTCAGAAACTGTGGGGGGTGTTGAATTGCACAAAATGCCAACATAATGCTGCCTTAAAGATTAAAGGGGGGCTGAGTTGTTGCTGCCTTTATATCATTTTTAGTTTTTTTGTTTATGTTAATTTCTTCACTGTTAAGTAACACTACAAGTTTTTGCATCATATCTTTGGTGTTTTACACCTGTTTATTCATACTGTGTATTTTATAGTTGTGCTTGTTGTAGAGAACATTGTAACCCTGGTTTTAATAAGAGCTACACAAATAAACTTCATCACGATTATATTAGTACATACAGTATATTATCATGCAAAGGATGTATGTATGACGTCAGAATACAAGCCTTTGTCTCAGTTTTGTCTCAAGTCTAAAATAATAATACTCAGTGATTGAGTCTAAAATTGCAACTATTACACAAACAAGAGACAGAAAGAAAAAGAGCGTCTTTTCTGTTTAGAGCCCTTTTCTAACCCGCCCATGATCTGGATAGAGCCTGAAGTCTGCAAGAAACAACCACTTAGAATCGTTTATTTTCTGAGGTCTTATTATTAGGACAAGGAGGTGTTGGGGCAATGGGACAAATGCTTAAATACTGGGACTGTCCTAACATCTGATCAATTTAATCCATCACTATATAGATTGTATATCTTTCATTCATTCTTTTTGTCATTTTCTTTAGTGGGATTAAGGACTTTTCTGAGCAAGCAAAACGGGCCTCCTTACAGAGTCTGCCCACTGTGGCGGCACATCCTCAGGTTCAGGTGGGTAAGACATCCAGGAGGGACTGTGGTAGGAGGTGGGTGGTGTGGAGACAAAGTATTCTGAGTAACCAGGCCTGGTGGCTGGGATGGCGTAGACAGCTGTTATTGGGTTTCCTACGCGGGAGAAAAAGAGAGACTGACATTCGCTGAACAAAAGCACATTATGGGTTTCTTTTGCAATGTCACCCTCTCATATGCTTACCTGAGTAGTTGGACACAGGCTGCTCTGCAGTGATAGATGGAAGTGCTGCTCTAGTAGTTGGCCCATATGGGTTGTTGTCGTGTTGACTCTGCATTTCAGTGACAGATGTCTCTGAGCTCCTTCCCTTAGGCCCCAAGTCAGAAGTGGAACTAACAGAGATTGGAGAGGAATAAACAGAAGCACTCCTGAAATACTCCGCCAGCACCACTAGATGGCAGACACACGCCGTATGGAAAAAGTGGGAACCTCATTAACATTCTTGCCAGCTCCCAATGCACTAGTTCAATATTCAAATTTATACGAGGCCTAAAATCACCCTGGCCACAGCACATTACCTAGTGAATATCTCGTCCCTGAATATGAATTTGAATGTGAATAAATGTGGAATATCTGATGGATTTTGGGATGCGATAGACACTGTGTGTGTATGCCTGTATCTGTGTGTGTGTGTGTGTGTGTGTGTGTGTGTGTGTGTGTGTGTGTGTGTGTGAGAGACCTATCCAGCCTTACCGTCTTAAGGAGGTCCCAGGAGGAGGTCCAGTGCGAGGCGGTAAAGGGGGAGGAGAGCCCACAGCCATCTCAGGGAGCTGGGTGAAGTGAAAGGCCTTAAACAGATAGTGAAAGGCATTTAAGGTTACATAAACTCTAACACAGTTCTTAAGAGAGGGAAAATAATCTCATCCCTCTTACCGGTTTGGGCAGGCTGCACTGATACACTTCTGAGCCATAAGACGGCACCCACTGCAGGCCTCCCCGCCCGCAGCTCATCGTACCCGGGGCACTGGTCACCACGTCTGCATAGGGGAGGGGAGGCGGCGCGTGGCTGTAGTGGTCGGGAGGCGGGTGGTGGTGGTGGGAGTGCCTTCCAGATGTGGACTGACCCCCTGACGCCAGGCTGAATGCCTCCTCCAGCAGCAGGTGCATCTGCTGTCGCACCTCATCAATGGACGGCTGTGAGCTCAGAGTGGACGTCTCCGAGTGGCCCTTCAAGCCCCGGCCATACATGTATCCCCGTGGCCCCATTAGACGGTCGACATTCGTCTCTTCGATCAACTCAGGCTCGGTCTATAGAAACACATTTACGAGAGAAAGAACTGGGCATCAAGACACATCGTACAACTTTGACTTGCTAATAACACAGAAAAACAGTCTGATTCTAAAAGTTGGGTTTTATAAATCATCATTAAAACATCATGTGATTATTAGCTAATCCTTTGTGACATATACTCGATTAAAAACAGTAGAAAGGCAAAATATTTAATGTTTTACTTCATCAGCTTCATTGATTTTTGTTAATAGAAGCTTGTTCACAGCAAAAGTGGGGCAACAAAACAGAAAGTTGTTGAATGCTGCAAAAACACCTGTGTGGAGGTAAAAGTGCCAACAGGTGATAGTATTATGACTGGGTATGAAAGGGCCATCCAAGAAGGGCTCAGTCATTCACAACCAAGGACGTGGCGAGGTCCATCACTCATGGGAACTAGGGGTGCTGAGGGTGCTGCAGCATCCCAAAGGACCATGAATTAATAAGTGTAACGCTGACTCACTTCCCTGTTTTACATTCAAATAAAGATGAATAAAGATAAGAAGACAAACGGACATGACGCCTTTTGGATAAAGAAAGAAAGAATTTAATGTATCACATGCCGAATTTACAATCAGGCCGTAATATTTAGGAATTTAGAAAAGCATTTTACAAAGATTATAAAGTTAAACCCTAACTACTGAGCGATTGAGCGATTTATTTTATATTTTTAAGGGAGTGTGGGGAATTTCTCTCCCTCTTCATCACATCGTTGTTGCTGACTGTAGTTGATGTGGCTGTTTCACCAATAATATATTGGTGTTCAGTTTGCAGTCTGCTGTAGCGCAAAACGTTCTCAAATTGTTGTAGATCATTATTAATAACGATTACATATAATCTATCCTGGACATTCAAATCAATACAAAAACATGAATGTTGCACAACATTTACAGTGACGTCGTTGTATAGATATACCGCTCAGCAACCCCAGCTGTGGCTGACTTCCTGTGTCCCTGCATGACCGTTTAAAGGATACATAAGATCAGGAACACTTCGTAAAAGCAGTCAGTTGTCAGCAAACACAACTGACTGTGCAAACATTGCAAAATGATTGTGACAATCTGGAGGGACGTTGGGCCGTATGTCAAGGTAAAACAACATATTTGATAACCCATTAGCTTAAACATTAGCATTCAGCCACTTCCTAGCTAACGTTACAATTTGATTACATCCAGTGCTATTCACTTCAAGACTTAGATAGAATGTGTGTTGATATTTTAGAAATATTTCATACTGTATCATGTAACACAGTAATGTTAGCGAGGAAGTGGTTGAGTGCTAACGTTAGCTGTTGCGTAATGGAAGACATGGGTTATAAAATATGTTGTTTGTACTGTGAAATAAAGCCCGATGGCCCTCAGGTTTTTACTATCCATTGTCTTTTCAGTTGCTGATCAATTAGGAAGCGGTAAAATGCTAACACTTTGTCAGATTCCATAAATTCATTCATAGGACTTGCAACCTGGTACAAAGCAGTGAGACATGTGAGCGTCCCACCCCGAGTGTGATGTCAAAGATATATGGGTGCTGTGTGAAAATGGTCTATGGCTTGTGTTTGTGAATCTGGGACACATGTTCTGATGTACACCCAGAGCAAATAGCAGTAAATGCAACCTCTTTCTTATTGAGGTAGAAAGTGAGAAAGCCGGAAAATTTCAACTTCTATAATATCTCCTGTCACGCTCTCAGTGGGTTGTTGACAAGGTGCTGACTGAGCAAGCAGAGGGTGTTTAATGTTACTCAGAGTTTCCGAGACAAGTCGGCAGGAAGGGCGGTGTTGCTGAGCTGGTTCGCAGTGGGCTCAGCAGCCGAGCTAACCTGCATTTTCCCTCTTTTTCTTATCCACATTATATACAGTATCACCAACATCCTGTCTCTGTCATCTTCACCATTCACCTGCGACCTCACTCCATCTTTTCCATCTTCTTTTGTCCCATCCCTCCATCTTCCCATACCCTCCTATTCTTTCTCCATCTCCCGGCCTCTGTTTCCATCTATCCAGCCTTTAAATCCAGTGATAAATTAATATGAGCCGAGGCTGCCCTACTTCCTGTGCGAACAGAGGGTAGCCACAGGAGACCCAGCGTAGTGCACCTCATAAATCAGCCCCCCCTGCAACAAGGAACGGTCGAGACTCGCATCTGCAGTGATGGAGCCCGCAGCCACACTAGTCCCATTGTAATCAACAGGGCCGGGGAAAAAAGGGCCGTGTAGCTTGTAACTGGCTACTGTGCCATATTTCCTACAGAGCTGAACAGCTGGAGACGCAGAGAGCAGCCACAGCGAGAACAAACCGAGGTAGGTCAGAATCACGGAACTACTGTTTGTCTGGAAAATCTCAATTTGTAGAGTTTGTCAAGATTCTTTTGTGATATAATTCTGAATTTCTGATGTGAAACCTGTGACATTTTCACAGCAGACATCTGTCTTGCAATATTAAGAAAAGCAGGTTTGTGTAACATAATTTATTTTCCATCTGTTTGTCCCATTAAGACGTGGCAGTGAAGCCTGCACATCAACACCAACCACACAGCCAGTTACACCTGCGCCTACTCCTGCTGTGACTGGTCAAAATGGCCGGCAGGTCAGTCACAGTTCAGTGAAATATTTCTATCACGGCTTATATATCTTTTACAAAAGGAACGCTCAGAATGAAAACACTTTTTTTAGAAGTGGTCTGCTCCATTACTCTCAGGAGCTCACATAGTGGTGTTCATGACAGCAGGAGCCATACACTGAGCCCTAATGGAACAATAAAAGAGTGGAGGCATAAACCAGCCATCCTCAGACGCATCACATATCAAAACGACAGGACCTTATAAATCTCTGCTCTTAATTATGAATGAACCACTTCTCTCCTTTCAGCCTGTTGTGGTACGCTTGAAACCGCACCTGAGTACAATATGTCTGATTTCCAGCTCGGAAGCCGCGTCTTGAACAGGGCAGTGTGGCACAGATTTAGCTCTGATGAGCTCTGATTGACAACGATCTTTTCAATTTTTATCTTCCATCTTATTAAATCAAAAACAGTTGGCCACAAGCATATACGCAAATATTTGTATTTGATTAGCTCATCAGTAGCACATCAAGGGTAACTTCACCCAAAAAATGAAAATTCCATCATTATCAACCGCTTCAGATTCAAATTAATCCGAAGAGATGTTATTTACATCCTTTTGAAGGCCGAAATCTTCTCTGTGGCTGCTACGCTAAAAGCATTCAACCGCGCCACAAGGGTGTAAATATTGTCTTTTCAAATCAATTTGGGATCTCTCATCTACTTCAGTTGTTTAGGAGAAAGCTGCAGCACTGTTTTCCTGTTTTGTCCCAAATTGGCGGACTAACAAATTTCACCAGACTTTCCATCGGCGTCAGGATGCGTAGATAATGACAGAATTAATTTCTTGGGTGAACCAATCCTTAAATATATGTAATAAGTTGAACATGTATATGGGATTCTTGACTTTTGCTTTGGGCAGTGCGGTGTGATAATATATCGTGTGACGACAGAAAAACGTCTGTTGCCTCATATTATGCTGTTTTGTTTATATGTTGCTGCGTCAAATAACTTTCTTCCCTGCAATACTTTTCATCATTTGTACAATGCCTTGTGTTTGTCTGCGCAGCAGTGACGCAGGGAAAGACATTTGCATGAAGGTGGCACAAACAAACAAAGATCGAGATCATTCCAAACAGGAAAATAACTCTGACCGGCCACGAAATAAACGAGGAGCATGTACATAAAAGAGTGGGTAATGGAAAATTTGCAAAAAGGTTCTAAACAAAGGGAGAAAAATAATCATGTGTGAGTAAGAATCTTTTACTTGTCGAGTATATAATTCAAAATGTAATAAGAAAAAGGCCTTTGTGTGCGATCATTTCATATGATGTACTCATTTATTGAATTTACAGAAAATGCACTATATAAGATTAAGTATTGTTTTTCTGGATATGAAGCTATATCAGGATATGAGATTTTGGTCATAACAGCATTCTAAGTGTATATTCCAAATCATCTATGTCTAAAAAGTACCAACACAGTGTTTCTCTCACAGTTTGTTAAAGTAGTTTAACTGCATCTTGCTGGGAGGCAGGGGTCAGAGGGCGATGACATGTGACTTACATCATAGCCGCTGTTGCGGATGCCTCTTCTGGGTCTCTCCCTCATAACGAGCAGATCCATCTCTGTTCCTCCAGGACTGGGACTGCTCAGACTCTGTCTGCTGCGATAGGCCGTCTGCCCTACCTGGGAGTGCCTGCCAATTAGAGTACGGAGCGGATTCAGCACAAATCAGACCTGGGAGGTGTCATTAATTGGATTCTGTTCAATTCAGCTTTCTTACTTTCAGCTATGGTCGCCTGCAGTGAGAGGATGGTGGAGAACACAGTGGTGGAATGCACCCATTTAAACAGGCACGTAAAGTTGTGTTACAGATCGAATAGATGCAGTACGTTAGGATATCTCGTAAGGACATCAAGTAAAAGAGCTGAATCAGGTATGAGGATTAGGCGCTGCACATCAAAATGCAACCCTGATAAAACAACTATGACAGAACAAAACATCAGTGTACACTCAATGACATAAGGACAAGATGCATATCAGAATGTTGTTGCCGTAAGTGATCAGCCGCACACTAGTTTCGACGGTAAACAGCTGCTCAAAATCCTTATCTGGCTCACAGCGGTGAGATATAAAAATAGCAGGTCCATTCATCCCTTTGCTAAGTCAACGCACGAGCCAAAATTCAAATGTTGCGTTCCGCTCTGAAGGCAGTTCGGGTGATGTAATGTTGATCTCTTTCGGGAAAGGCCGTTTCCCCATGTAATAACCGAAGATTCTGTCCAACTTTATATGTATCTTTTAAAGCAGAAGCAGGACAGAACCAGCGTAGTGGATCGCCCGACACCCTGCCAATCCTCTTATCTTCATTACGGAAGCTCAGGACTTGGATCAAACTAATCAGACAGGCCTGGTGGCTCTCTCACTGCCTACTAAGACAGGATAATAACAACATTAGAGGAGACAGTTTTACTTATCCATAAGCTAATTAGGCAAGGCAGAGGTCATCAGGGATGGATAACTGACCATGGTAAGAAGCCCAATCAACCCATATGCAATGCTACGCGACCGTTCAAATCGTATCCTCACACCCTGAAGTCAAGCATGGATTCTCTTTTCTTGTTTACACTCAGCCAAACCCAGGTTCCACTTGCTTTCCCGCTCTCCCCTCACCTCCTGTGAGACTTGACATAAGTGGAACCTCGCTCATCATCAGGCTCCAGAGGTCTGCCATGCTCACCGGCTGCCCTCTCATGGCCGTGCCGCTGCCTCTGCGCCACGGCCCGGCCGCTGCTGCTGCCGTCGGTGGAGGGGAAGTCATAATAGCCCTTCCTCTTAGCCTTCAGCCTCAGCTTGTTCCTGTAGTGCTCGATGTCAGACTTCTGCTTCAGAGCCAAGTTCACCTGCAGAGAGGAAAGAGCACGAGAGACGCGGGGGGGGATGAAAACGGAAACGGGAACAAGGTTCTTCTTGCTGTGTGTGCTGAGGCTGTTTTGTCTTGAAAGACGCGTGTGGATAAAATATCAGCGGGTTCAAGGCAATAAGAAGCTCTGAAAATTACACTATTATGCAATAATCACAGGCAGAAAGATACAGAACATGTTTATTAACTTTCATGTTGGTTATATTGCTTCAGAAACACAGATGGAATCAAAAAATAACAACAACACAGAATGAAATGGTGTGGTACACCGTGTTATTGAACCAATTGTTTCCACTGCTTTGATCTAGTTATTAGAGTCAAAGATTATATAATTTTCTGGGGAATAATACTTGGATGAGCTTACAATATTTAAAAATAGAGAAAAGGCAGGGATATGTTTATAAGGACAGTGCAGCAACAAGGTGTTATTTGTAGAATTCGAAGGTAACTCCAAAAACATAGGGGGCAGCATATCCTCCCTATCCAGCATAGCTATCCTAGGCTGTAGCTAGTTAGCATTAGCAAGTTAGTTCATGGCTCAGTTAGCCGTGGAATCAGTAGCCCACTGGATTGTGGATTTATTTTGAGCGAACAAAGGGGAAAGATGAACCAAGACTGTTGTGGTGAAATTTATTTCATATATGTGTTTTACACTGAGTTAGCAGGGCAAACATGCTAGTCTTAGCTTGGTATATGAGAGAAACTTGAAGTCAGACAGTGTGTGGTTATATTTTTAGTTTAGTGAGGAAAATAGAAGTAACAGTGTTTCATTTCTTCACACTTTGTGAATTTATTTTGTTCATTTATTATGCTCACAGCCTGCGGCTTGCTGGTTAGCATTTTCAATTCAGTAAATATTTCTGCCCATACAGTACATACATCTTTGACATAACATCACCGCTGTATTTTCTCCACGAACATAATTGGTCCGCGACCAACTAACATGTTGCTAACATTAGCAACATTAGCTAGCTTTAGCAACGTCAGCTAGTGCTGGCAGACGATTCGAACAGCAGCAATGTTGTAGCATGAGCTTAATGGAAGGGCGGTTTTAGAGGCTGTTATCAATAACACCTTTAAAACATCTTTTGGTGTGTAAGTAGTCCCATGAAACATTAAATATTCTGCTTTATTAGGAGTTTCTGCTTCACTGGAACACACCTGTCCACATGTAGATTCAGATGTTGCTGAGCTGTGATTGGTTCACAGAATTATGGGACTTTTTTTCCCAGCAGAGCACTGAGAAAATAGGTTTTCAGTCCCTGTAATAAAATTCTTCATCCGTGCTTCATTTGTTTATGTATGCTTTCGTGTACATGTGCATGTATGTCTAAGCATCTCCATGAATGGATGTTGTGCATGTGCATCACCTCTCCGTTGACGATGGCGGAGTCCTGGCTGCGGTCAGAGGACGCAGGGTGCGAGTAGTTGGGCTGAGCCACCACGGGCTTTATGGAGATGAGCTGCAGGGAGCCAGAGGAGGTGTCATATGGATCTGAAGAACAAAGAGGGAGTTCACTCACAAAGAGACTACAAATACCTCTAATCATTACATTGTCAGTCAAAGGAGAGCAAACTGTCACACTCCCTCTCTCTCTCTCCCTCATCACCTTGTCTCTCTATGGCTGACACTGTGGGATTATGTCAAACATCAGTCGACTGTGGCAGCAAATTAAGTGCTGGACGGAGACAATAGATCACAAAGATAGCGTTGGCTTCAAAAGGTTGTGCCAGTGCATCTTTGTGATAGATGAAAGAAACTGACTATGCACTTTCATTCCTTATCCAACATCAGACAAACTGGATTGAATTCTAGTTTCCCTTAACTCAGCGGATGAATTATTCAAATCCGCCCATTAAGAAAATCATAATCTAGCGAGCGCGATCCAATTTGCAAGCGGAGTATCTGAATTTGATTAATTGATCTCACGCCCACCGCATGTGGAACATTTAGCCTCAGTGGACGAGAATAGAACGGCGAATACTTCAACGTCTTTGCACTCAAACGGCTCTGCAGACGACATGTGGCTTTTTTTTTTGCGTTCGTGAGAATGTGTGTGCATGTGTGTGTGTGTTTCCGTCACTCTGTCACACCATCAACTAGTCTGACATACTGTATCATGTCAGCAGAGCGTCTGTCTCATGCATATTCATCGGGTCCATCTCAGCTTACTGCTGAGTAGCTACCTTTCTGAATGTAAAAAAAAAAAACTGCAGTGGCAGTGCATTTAGGTAACCTGTGTGCACGAGAAACAAGAGGCTGGTAAAGTGTTTCACGCAGGAGAGACTGGGAAAAAGATTCTCTGGCATTTGTCACACGACTGACCTTGTCTGCGAAAGGAGCCGCAGAATAAATTATTTGTATTTGCATCAGAGTGTGGCTCTCACCGTCCCTCTTCCGCATCTCCTCCTTTGTCAGTTTCTGCTGCGCTGTGACTTTCAGCACCGTCAAGCCCCTGCCGGAATTGGGCTTCTCTGATTCGTTGCTGATGACGGAACCGTCCTCACTCGGCAACTTGCTGCAAGTAACCATAGCAACAGGAAAAGGCGGTGAGCTCTCCGGAAGCTGGGCTCGCAGCCAGGTTATGTCATCCCCCGTCTTTAACAACCTCACCTTCCTCTCTCCCCGTCCCTCAAGCTCGAGTCCAAACGTAACGTAACATATTATTATTGTATTTATTATATATACATAATAGGGAAATGTGTTCATTACTGAAAGCATCACTGCTCACTGTCTGTTTTCAGAATAGTCAGAGAAATGGTAGGAAATGACAAGAAAAAACAGCAAATTGTCTCAAAACTGCAGCTGGTTAAGTTTCAGATTATATTGTCCTAATATTGACTGTGTGTGTGTGTGTGTGTGTGTGTGTGTGTGTGTGTGTGTGTGTGTGTGTGTGTGTGTGTGTGTGTGTGTGTGTGTTTTGTCCATGTATCTGCATGGTTTCATTAATAAACGTCTGTATTTTTATGTCCATTAGTCTCCACTACATATGCACCGTGGAAGTATTCTTAAGTACGTGTCGTGTATTTTTTCAGAAACCAGTGTGCAAGCTGTCCAGAGAGAAGCAAGACCGGCTCTTCCGTTAATTGGACAAACAATTGCTTTATCCAATTCTTGTTCCACTCGCTTCAAACACCGTACTGTAGTTGGAATTAGAGCTGATCAAGCGGCGGCACCGAGGACCACGAGGCTGACAGTGACATCAAAGCGCCGCGGTCTATCCCCTAATTGTCTGGTAAAAATGATAACGGGCGAGCTGGAGACAGAGGAACAGTGGCTGCACGCCCTGCTGTCGTCGAGGCAGTGCTGCGGAGAGCCGCCCCGTGCAACAGTCACAGGCTCGACAAAGACGTGTAATGTGTACTAATTAATTGAGGCGTATAGAAGGCGTTCACACTGGCTGTTCGCGAGGGTCGTATGTCATAAGTCCTGTGGTGGTGCTCAGAGGCTTACAGTTTTGTGACCTTGGTAGAAAATGAAGGGATTACTTCAGAGAGGGAGAAGCAAATTAGAGGTAATCGTACAGAATGTTTTTATCTTTGCTTATATATTAACATGCATTCTAGCCTTTTAGCCATGAATTCATAAGTCGTTTGATCTAAATCTTTTTTTTTTAATTAAAGAATAACTTCTAAAAAAACATCCGCACAGCATCATCATCCAGCAAGTTTTTTCTTTGTCTGACAGGACTCAACAGGCCTTTTGGGACAAATTTAATTTCAAGCAGGCGGCACAACAGGTGAATGACAGGTTTCACCTTCTTCACTCAAACGTCAGCTGTCAACCGTGAACCGACACTTGATCGAATGATCACACATTCACTCATCTGTCAATGGTCTTGGCACCAAATAGAGAGCTAAAATCACCTTTCACCTGCTGCATGGTGACAAGGAGCTGAAACAATATACTGTAATGTTTTCTCTATATTCTAAGCTAAATGTGCTGTGTGACTAATACTGAACTATATTATTATACTGGAAAAACACAGTGACAGTTCTAGCAATGCCAAGATGACCCAATCCATCCACCACAATCAGTTTCTCAGTAAAACTGAGGCTATAAATACTTCATGCTCATAGTTCATATAACCCTTAGAGTAAACGCTCAACATTGCTCACTCGTTGATTTGACACGCATCTGTTGGGCTTCATGCTTTATCAATGGAAGGTTTCCAGAATCTCATTTGATAATGAAATCATAAAAGTGAGCCAGGCTCAAGCTAATTTAGTCTGATGCATTCTATGTGACAGATAATCTAATGTCTTGGTTTTCCTGTCTGACGTTACTGTCTGTGCGTTCGTAATGACGTAGGTGAGAGACACTGAAAGAGACTCATAATGCTCATTTTGAGGTTCATATTTAAATTCTGGGTTACTAACAGAATAGGTTTACATGCTTTAATGCTAAAAAAAACACATCAGTTTTCTCACACTGTCAGCTGACAGCTCAGCTCTGATCTACACATAAGACCCGGGTGAACACGCCACATTTTGTGATTACGCATTATCAACAGTGGCGAATAAATAAGGAAGGAATTTGGGATGCGGCCTATTCAAGGACTTTTTTTTACTGGACAGTGTTGGAGGTGGAGCCCCATTCATTCCTCTGAAAGCTTCTCAGTGGTGTTTTGAAGCCAAAAAAGCTCGACTTCCAGGCTATGAAAGTCGGCTAACTTCCGGTTTAGAGCCTTGCTAACTTTAATGAGGGTAAAATAATTTAATCATGCTTCTCTTCTAGAATTTCCAACTGTTAATGCACTGAATGGTTCAAATTATGATCGTGAAATAAGCCCTTTCAGGGGGTTATGATGCTCTTAATAATAAATCCACCGTTTATAGACATTTTTTTCAAAATGGTTCTGTTGTTGTTTTCTCTTTTGTTACAACTTTTTCCGGAGGAAGTGACAAACAATGTCACACCTCAGATAAACATCACAGACGGGCTGCCTCGCCTGTTGGAAGTGGGAATGGTGTCAATAGGTGATTTTTAGCGGGTTGACCTGGGTTTAAAAAAACAGTCTAGACCTGCTAATTTTGGTGGAAAAGCGGTACCAGTCTGCTCTGATTGGTCGGCTCACACACACCTGAGCCAGCACCACTAATAACAACAGAGCAGCTGTGTTAAATTCTTACATGCCCAACTAGTCGCAAGGCATTAATTATGCAAATGTGTGACATGGTGACATAGTGTGATGTCACAAAGTCACTAAATCAAAGGCGGGACTATTGACGAGGCATTTCAGGAGCATTTTTTGTCTGCGGGAGAGAGGAGCTTCTGTTGGTGCAGACTTTGGATTTTTTAACTTACAAGAACTTATAAAAGACTGAAGGAAAGGAAAAAAAAATAAAAAAGTGTAATAGGTCTCCTTTAAAGAACAAGGTTGTTGTGTCCTGGGATAATAGCATATTATAGTTGGTTGAAAATCGGATAACCGCTCATGAATGACTACGCCTCAAAGAACTTGCCTTTAAGACAAATAGTTTGACAAATAAGAAATTAAAAACATTTTGCTGCCTCAGGAGTCGCCAAAAATCATTACAGCACGACCTCCAGTCTATAGATTCCCCATCCTGTCACATACATTTCATTTGATCTCATTATCCTGCGAGCCTTTGCGAAATTACACCCTTTTGCGTCCCTCGATTAAATAATTTAGCACGATTTAAGATGGCAATTAATTTCCGAAACAGCATTACTGAATGTCAGCTGAGGAAAACGGTCAATTTCACCTGCCCATACAGAAGAACTCTGTTAATGACCGGCTATCACTCAGCATCGGGGTGGAACGAGGACAAACAACACGTCCGGAGGGAGCTTTATGTTTTATCATCCTGCCTCTCTGTGTGTGACTCAGGAGCTTTCCGACAGAGCAGCGGTGCAATTCTTGAGACAGCACACATACTGTCGACAAATGTAAAACCCTTTGGGAGGATAGTTGTCTCCAATCTGATTTGAAGGGAGTAACGCCTAAAATATCTCCTCCGGATGAGCCGAGATGATTCTGCTGATTATTATCTGATTGATTACGCAACATGTTTATCTCTAATATGCTAACGTGTTAGCTGAGTCAGAAAAAAAGTTGAGCCAAGTCAGACCAAAGATTGTGTTAGAAACTATCTATTTCTCACCTGAAATGCCGTCATATACTGTCTAGCTGCCATAGAGAAAGACTGCGAACAGGAAGTGGCCATATTGTTTCTGTACCGTGAAAACAAAGGCTGGAAAAACTCTGACCAAACTGTAAAACAAGGCAGTGATGAGCGAATATGAACCATGATCCCGTCCATCGTCTGGTTCTCTCATAGACATATTTTAGGGTATTGGGATATAGGGTATCAAATGTAATACAATGTTGTTTGTTACTAGCTGTTCTATGCGAGGGTCATCTTTCCAGTTGTGAAGTGCGAGTAGATGATGGCTGATGCAGTGTGGGCCAGTTATAAAGAGAAAAAAACTTTCATCAATATTCATAGGATGTACAGTCTACAGTGTGCCATGGAAGCTGACACAGCTCTCTGATCCTAATTATACACGTTATATGTAGTATTATTAGGCTTTAGTCCTCACACAAAAAGGAATGTGAATTTTATTTTGACTGTAAAACAACTAATGCACCTCACTCCAGTAACACCATAACTTGCACTTATCCAAAGTGAAGTATAGAATTAACACACAAGTTCTAATAAACTTATGTACTGTACTTTTTGGGTGCTGTTTACCTGAGAGATGTCTTTAAATATAATGTGATATTATAATAATCATAAGCTGTAATCATGCACAGTGTTAATCTTACAAATAAAACAAATTGCATATTCTCTTCACTGACATCCTGCTTTAATAAAACTTTATTCTAAGGCTGACATCGTGTGTCGATATAATGATACCTTTTGTGTTTGTCACTCATGAGGCTTTTCTTGTTGGCGGTTCCGTCTTGTTGCAGGGCTTTTTCCAGTGAAAGTGGCGTGTCCCGAATTTGTAGTGACATCACTAAAGTATCCTGACTGGCAGGCAGGGTCTCCTCATCCCCTCCCTGTTGGCCCAGGTGCTGCTTGGCATAGTCAAAACCCTGGACTGGCTGATGGACATGGCGAGGGGGGGGTGGGGGAAGACAGAAAGACAGCTTGAGTAAGATTGATTTCAAATACCTATAGTCGTTGAGAAGAACGACTGACATCTCAAAATAGACCAAAAAGTGTCTTTTTAAGAGATGTCCAGAGGATTTAAGGAGCAGAACTGGGATTACTGCACTGCTGCGCCTTGAAATAGATAAGCGCAGATTTTAATCGAGGCCCCTTTTTCATCTTGTTCTTCCAAATTCTTGTCAAATAAATGACTCACAGTGGGCGGTGACAAGATGAGACTCTCTCAGAAATGTAGTAGTGAAGTTAACCGTTGGAACACATAAGAGGAGGAATACGATTTGCGGTGTTTTACTAACACTGGATGTGCACATGTTTATAGAGAAGGTTGAAAGAGGAAGACACACACACACACACACAGATTTATTTAGGACCAGTCTCATTGTGGTGTCATAAATTGTCAGACACACATCACTGCCTAAATGCAGCCCAAGCTATGGTGCAAAATCAATACGTAACACTCCCCCGACTAAAGAACATGCTTTCTCTCTTTTTTTCTGATAGCACACACACACACATACAGATTTTTTGGTTTTCTCACTAACTGAAAGTGCTACTGTGGGAAACTCTAACAAGAGTCTGCGATGAAAGTGCTGCAGACAGTGAAAGTAACACAGAGGAGGTGGTGCATGAGCCTTATTTAAAATTTTTAGGAGTCGCTCCCTCTTTGAGCACTTTAATAATCTTTCCTTGGTTACTTAATAGAAAGAGCCGGCTATGTTTCCTGCCTGGAATATGAAGGTTTGTGAAAAGCGACCAAATAATATTTCATATCCGATTGGGTTTAGGGTTTGGTGTGTTTTTTTTTTTACATGTTAAGCCTTTGCAGAACCTTTAGATGTTGTGTAATAATAATTGCTCTGAAAGTAGCACTGAAGTGACTTTCACTGCTTAATATAGGAGATTTTATTACTTTCTCTCTTATGAAATTCTGTAAATAAAAAGCGTTGGGATGTGCTGAACGTTACACCATGAATTTTCATGTATCTACACTGACTCAAGACAGCGAAGAAAACCTCCACTGAGCAGAAAAGACAACAAAACAGACACGGAGGTGGAAAGGTGACTTTGATTAGGACGTTGTGACATCCCTGATGCGACAATGATGGAAACAGTTTTCAATCTTCTCGACACAAAACAAACAAGTGTCGGCACACGCACACACTCGTTCTGCTCGGGAAAAAAAAAACGATCTCCATAATAATCATTCTCCGTAAAGCTTCATCTTTCAAATTTGCCATCTGGAGACTGCTACGGGGAGAATACGCAATACCGGCCTTTTCATCCGGGAAAATCTCATTGTTTTAGGTTTGTTTCTCCAAAGTGCTGTTGTGGCCTGCGTTTTCATCAGCGCAGCGGGATTTACTGAAAATGTATCATAGGTGATGTCTTCCCAGAATCCCATTCAAATCCCACTGTTGGCACAGTTGAGCCCCGAGGATGAAAACACACACCGGTAATGAGAGGAAATACAGAAAAGGCAGATACCTGGTGATAATAGCCCACGTCTCTGCGATACGCCATCTGAAAAACAAGACAAGATGCTTTAAATGGGGTGTTTTGCGTGCGCTGTTCAAGTTTCAATACTGATGAGGATTTTTCAAATGCATTAACACAGGTCATACAGACGGCATTATGCAGATGATACGGTACAACACAAGAAAACAGGAAATTGTGTTACACAGTCTGCATACACAGTACAACCTCAAAACTCACTGACACATAGCACGAAACAGTCTGCATGTTAAAGCTTTTAAAGGTATACTATACTTGAAGTGTGTGATGGTGCCTATCTGCAGGCACTCTGCCCTCGGCCTGTATTTTCTGAGTATTTTGCTGTGTTCTGGGTGTTTCTGGAAGTCGACCTTTGAGCTGTGGAGCCCCCAGCCAATAAGAGCGTGAGTTCAGGACCTTATAAACAACATAGCAATTGTCCCCTTTTCTCTCCTCTGCACTCAGCCTTTCATGGATGTATAAACTGTTTGACTGAGGGCGGTGTGAACTACAGACACACAGGGAGAGCAGAGAGGAAAACAGCAACAACCTCTGTAGTCTCATTCAGCCACTTCTTAGCAACTGCCGGTTTTAAGACTGGTTAACGGTTTTTGATCCAAATTTGGGGTGTTTACTGACAAAACATAAAAAGATCTAAAGCTTTTCGTAGCCACAGAGCTTATTCCAGGCATTTAACCAAAAACACATTCAGAAGACCCATTTATTAAAAAAGAAAAAAGAAACACTGATTTTGAGACGAAGAAACCAGATGTGCAAAAATGCTAACTTATCTCCGGGTTCTAGGACTCATTCCTGCAGCCCTCTATTCAGCCGGGAGGAGGGGCCCACTATGAATGATGTGTTTACAAACAGCAACATAAATCCTGCATAATATGCCTTTAAGTTACAAACACCTACTCTGTGATTTCTTTTCATAATCGATTTAACTGCTGATTGGTTTCTCGATTAATCACTTGATCATTTTTGTTTAGAAAATAACAGAAACTAGTGACAAACGCACATTATAATCTCCCAGAGCACAAAGTGATGTCTTGTTTTTGTCCAAACAACAATCGAAAATGTTAACATTCACATTAAAATGGCATAAAACCAAGAAAGCGGCAATCATCACATTTGATACGACTGAAACAATGACTCGATTATCAAAACAGAGCTGGTATGATTATCAAAAACTGCTGCAGCTAATGACACAGACAGACAGGCACACTGAAAAAAAAGACACATACCTTAGCTCGGGGATTGAGATTGCCGATGGCGTCGGCTTTAAAGTCATTTTTATTCTTCCTGCACAGCACGGCTGTGATGATGATGATAATGAGTGTTACCACAGCGATGGGGGCCAATACTGCGGCAATTATCCAAAGGTTATTCGGAGGGTTCTTGACCACAGCTGAAAAATGAAAAACACTTTTTCACCATCATCATTTTGTTACATGACACCCAGTCCCGTCCAAACAGCAAATGATAACATTAAGTCAATTGATCGGCTTATTGGAAGTATAACTCAGCCCACTTTTCCTGCTAGAAGCATCCATCACACCCACGCTAAGTGACACTGCATGCAGCTCGACTCTGATACAGTGTGCCTGATTCAGCTATTGTAGGCAGCAATCTATAAGAGAATGCAGCATGCTCTCGCTCTCTTTCTCCTGACCCTCTCCGTCTCACCCACTCTCCCCAGCTTCTCCCTTTCTCTTGAGCAGTACTGCAGCCTAAACAAACAGCGTCCTGCCGGGAGCGTTTCAGAGAGATTAGAGAGCAAAGAGCTTTCTCAACCTTTTTGTCTACTCCCCTCACCCCAGCACCAGCTCTTCTTTCTAAACTCAGCATGAGTCATGTGTTTTGGTTTTGCATGTCTAGTCTGTCCATGTTTCTGTCTATCTGCCTGCTCGTCAAACGCTGGAAGGATGCTGTGCTTACGTTCCGCTTGCAGTTGGACAAAGTAGCCCAGGGTGAGCGCCATGGTCTGCGAGTCCACTGTGTTCAGCACCTTGGCAGCTGACGTGCCCGATAGAGGAATGCCATTATGCTGGACGTAGTAGGTCATTTCTGCTGGGTTCTTCGAACCGGACACCCGACGGATGCTCACCATCTGATTGGGAAACAAAAAATAAGGGATGACGTATGTTTTTATGAACTACAGTACACTCAATATCAGGTGTTACTGAATGGCTGGTTCATTCAAAAAATAATTATGCCTAAAATGTTGAATTTAGAGGTCATATAATCTTTTTTTATATAATCTACAAAGCTTGTATATCTCTTTATCTTAAAAACATTATTATGATTGTGAATTTGTAATTTAAAAAATGTTGTCAGGTTCAAAATGATTCAGCTTCCAACAAGGCTTGTGAGCCAATAGTAAAACACCACTGGTATCACATGGTATCTGTGTTTGTCAGCGATCAAGAAAAAGAAAACATCCTTAAAAAAATGGCTGAGTTCTACAGTATTAACCCAGCATACTGCCCTAATGTTAGCTAGCTCGAGTTAGCTGACGGGGGCTGATGATTCAAACAACAGCAGCCGAATATGTTGAATGTAATGTGTCTGCAGTTAATGCAACGTTTTTCTAGAATGTTGGGTCAGTGTGTAAAAAATGTAAAACTTAGTCTGATTAAGTTTAATTCAAGCAAACTTGAAGATGAATCTTATTGGTCAATATATTGAGAGTGAGAAAGGGATGTGTGTTGTTGCTGCTGAGTTCATGCATCAACATTACAACAGAGGACTTACTATCAGCTCCTAACTTGCAGATATGTAATGTGTCTCTGTTTATGTAGTACACCATTTATACAAGTAGGGTGATGTAGTTGAAAGAATAAGTCTGAGTCAGAAACTGGTCCACCAAGTGCCAAATGTGGGAATATTTTCCTAATGGCCAGTAAATCTTGCCAGGCTCTCCGCTGGCAGGTAAATGCTGTACCGAAAAAAAAACTATTCTGAGCATCTCTGCTATGTATCATTTACACTTCTCTCTTATTCCATGCTTCTTTCTCATGCTGTCTGTATCAGAGTTTTTGACACGCATGGACGGACAGGGACATCATGCTGCATTCAAGTGCACCTCATAAAATCCCAAATCTGCACTTGAATGGCCACAAAGGTTGTTATGATAATGTTTTGATTTTCTTCTTGTTTTCCCTTTGTTGAAATACATCAGTCTATGTCGTTCGTTGCTTTCTTGCTTCTTCAATCAAAACATGCACACTAGGTTGATTCTCCAGTCAGTACCCTTGAGCAAGGCAGTGGCAACAATGTGGAATTGGTCCAATTGTCCATACCCCTGAACAGTAATTAAATAAAAAGCAGATACAGACTTTTAAATCATAAGTTTGAGAACCCCTGTCCTACGTAATATGTTTACTCAAGTCTGATACGTAAAAGTAATGTGTTTCAAATAGTTTATTCTGTCTCAGTGTAATTTATACACACTGACTTTGCATTAAATGGGTCGTGTAATTAAAATAGTTACAGTTTTGAGTGAAATGAAGCAGCTTACATTTCAGAGAGGAAAACAAAAAGTAAACCCATCCAGTACATTCAGGTGAGGAGGCTTATGAGACGAAAAACCACACAGAAGAGAGTTCTGTACTTGTTTTGTAAAACATTCCACCCCTGGCTTGTTTTGATAAGCAATTAGCAGCTGATGAGCTGAGAAACTCCCTAATTAACAAGGGCTGACCACAAGTGATCATGCGAGCGTGTGCAGAAGTGCGTATTAAAGTGAGGATCTCATGAAATATTCATCCTTGAAGATATAAGCCAACAAAACTGTTGGACTAATGCTTTCATTAGCCTCCCGAGTAACAAACAAAACGTCAGAATTTAAACTGATTTAGTGTCTCTGCTCTCTAATCCGGCATCTCAGACCGTTTGTTCTTCCAAGGAAGTCGGACGTGGCTGCGCTCCCTCTGGGCCTCCGTGCCAACAGTCTCTTACCTGGACAGTGAAGCTGCCTACAGCGGTGGCTCGTCTGAAACGAGTGCCCTGCTGCCCTGCCAACACAAACAGCTCTGCCAGCCGCTGTTCCATTAGACTGGCGAAGCTTTGGTACTGTCCCTCCAGGCTGGCGTTGTCTACGTCCTGGATCACTGCAAAAACGTATACGAAAGAAAGAGGAGGGCCAGATGGTTGTGAAGACAGAAAATAAATTGTTGGCGAGGGAAGCGAATAGCATAAGGAAAGAAGAAGAGGCATAATTAGAAATATGTGTGAGTGTGTGTGTGCGAGAGACAGAAACACATTTTCAGTAAGACCTATGCAGGATTCCCAGGCTGTTAAGGCCTAATTGGAAGCTCATGTTGCTCTGTGTCTGACGAGTATGCGAGCTGACAAGTTGTTATTTGCCATAACAACTCGATAAGCTGATGGTAAATCGGGGCTGTGCTTCCTTGAAGCTCGTTCCGGAGCCTCTCTGTCCCCTAGTGGTCGAAAAACACCACCTAACGCCGCTTTGATCTGTTCCATTTTATCAACAGTTGAAAAGCAATAATCCTGGTCGTACATCTTGTTCAGTGTGAGTAAATCCCATTATCAAGGGAATGACCTTGAACCGACTCGGCCTCTCATCGCAGTAAGTGCCGGGTTAAGAGCTACACGGCCTCATCCGAGAGGCCCATCCATTATAAAGTACAGCGGAGTGGGTGCCCTTGAACACCAAAATGCAATCATGTTGCTCGGTGCATATAGTCATTCATAAAGCCAACAGAGGGAATATTAAACAACGCTCAACCCAGGAGTCATGCGCATCTAATCGCTCCTGTGAAAGGAGACCGTTTGGATTATGAACGTCAGCGCATAACACAAACATAAACACAAGTTCACCCTGAAGACCACGAAGACTTAATGAGAAATATATGAGCGGTGATTCTTACCTGTAATGACCCAGAAGTCTCTGGTAGCGATGGAGGTGTTCAGATTGTGGTACTCCATCGCTGCAAGGACATAAAAAACATTGTCACTTTCTCCCATAGGCATCAGCATTAAAGGTACAGTATGTAGTTTTGGGGGAAGACATTTTAATCATGCCTAAACACCTTACTTTGTTTATATGTGGTGGACCCTGCCACCTTTCTAGCCTCAAACAGTGTTCTGGGGAGCTTATTTTCCTCTGAGAAAAGCTTGTTAATTCAGTTATGGAAATAAATATATCTATCTGAGTTTGTATCATTACCTCATTAATATTGTAAATATTAAAATTCTGAGTTTTAATATCTTCTCCAAAACTACACAGCCACCCTTTTTAAAAAAGCTGAGACATGTAAGGTAAAACAAAGCCTACAAACTGAAGTTAAATCCAAAGAATCACATGAGAATTGTATCAAACTGCAGCTTCATTCACATTTTTTACCATTTCAACCTGTGTGTGAACAGCAAGAGCCGCAGCCTTTCTCTTTCAGGAGGCACAATCTTCCATTTAATTTTCTTTTTCGCTGTCTGAACTGTTAGGATTGCAACAAGTGGTGGTCTCGCTAGCCAGACGTCATTAGAAGGAACCCGGCTCTTGTAAACCCGCGTCAAACGTATAAAAACTTCCTGTGAAGCAGGGGGAACAGCTCACGGTTTGCCGCATTTTCGTGTTGGTTGAAATCTGAGTTTAAAGCCTTGTTATCGCCGCGTGTCAGACAAACACGCGAGCACAAGGAGAGCTTTCGGCTGCCTGAGCTCTGGTTGTCTCTGTGTTCTGTTACATCTATTTCCTGCCTGATTAAGCTCTTGCGCTGGAGGCTGGTGCAGTGTTTTGGTGGTGGGGGGGGGGGGTTGCCGTATCGCTGGCCTGTGAAAGCAGACTAGGTATAGAAATGTACAGTCAGGCATGACAGGAGAGAGGAGGGAGGAGGAGAGGGGTGTGGGAGGGCGGGGGGGAGGGAAGGTGAGTGGAACGGCGGCATTGTTAATGGATAGGGCTGCGGGGCTGTCAGCAAAATCAGCCCAACGTTGTCTCCAAGTTTGAATCATGTGGAATATTAATCGGCGAGGAGGTTTGTGTGATGAGAGCCGGGGGACACACAAGCTGAAGAGCGTTTATAAGTCATTACAAGTCGTGAAAAAAGAATCACCTACATAAAGCTATTGATAAAATAATATTCATATTTCACATCCCTGACGTTTTGCAATGCTGCTCCGCTCATATTCCACCTGAGAGAGGCTGTTGAGGAGCAGACGGAGGGGGGGTGGAGTCAAACAGCTGAGCGCAGGCGTCCGGCCTGCACGAGCGCCACAGGAACGACGGAGTAACCCGGCGGTGCAAACAGGCATTTTCGGAGTGGTGTGAGATCCCGGGCCTTTTCTGTCGGAGCGGAGCCCGAGGTGGCATGAGAGTCCCCCCACCGTTAATTATTTACCGCGATAATTGGCTTTGAAGTGAAGAGGCAGCCGCTGCCAGCATATGCTCACACCTCCTGTGAACAGTGTAATATCACTAATGGCGAGGCTACAAGACAAACAGAGGCAAAAAAATCACTGCCACACACTCCCTCATTCTTTCTTTTACGCTTCCCTCTGTCTCACTGGGTGTTTGTCCATGTCAGTTTTCAACTCCCTCGGAGTCCCTTCCTCTCTTTTCCCCCTCTGCTCCCTAACTGAGTCATCCTGCCTGTGGGTTGCATCTCCTCTTTCTAACTTAGTTCAATCCCGACGCAGAATGAGTTTTAATTTAATGCCCATTTGCAGAAATTCTGTTCATCTTGATTCAAACAGTGTGTGTAAACCAACACTGCTGTCTGCCCCGCGCCGACGCTGTTGCTGTATCTCATTTCAGGAGCTGCATCCTTCGAAGACTAGATTTAAGAGACACAGTCTGGGATTCTTTTTGTGTTGTTGTTTACCCACAACAAAGTCTCATGTAAATACAGTTTAGAAATGCAAACTTTAGATGAAACAACCTCCAAATTCTTTTATCTTATATCTCTTATTTATCACGTTTTTGGTTCAGTTGATCGTCAGCCACGTGTCAGTACCTCACATCTGGGCCAATGAAAAAGGTAAAGGATGGAGGCCGGGCATAAACTCTACTGTTTGTTCTTGTTAGTAGCCTTGGCGTCCATTTAGCTCTAATGCTGCGCTCCAGTCAAAGTTAGAGGCTCCAACCTCAAAGTATTTCCGGTGCGCGACCCCAAAAGTTAACAAAAACCTCGTTGATTGGACAAATTGTCATCCCTTTGGCAAGTGTACACACAACTGAACCCTCAGCAGTGCATCCTCCTCACATATCTAAACAAAACAGAGGAGGAGAACAACACTGAGGTAACAGACGCTGTTACACATTTTATCTTGCAGAGGCCTAAATATCCAATTCATGAGCCTAATACAAATACTGTGGTCTAAAAATACATCCTACCCCTTGTCCCGTGGGGGCTGCCAGTGTTGTGTGACGTCAGACTACCACTCAGGATGGATTCACCCCGAGTTTACAAGTAGGAACCACAGCAGCGAAATAAGAATTTTCCGATGGTAGGTTTGGAAATTTTCAACACCATCACTGAGTGGTCCAGACATCTACTTGAGGAGGGAAGCAGAGTTTCTGTATGGACACTTATTTTCCTCTCGTATTCTTGTAATAGGAAGCCCCTTAACCCAAGTACACAAACCTGCCCTATTAACACAACTCGGGAAGAAAACACATCACCACTCAGACTCAATCAAATTACAGAACAGTTCAAACTAAATTACATCACCTATCGGCGAGAGTTAAATGCAGCGCTACGTGGCTCCAAAATCGACAGCACTATATTAGCAGCTTATTTGAGCACGGTGACCGATCAACAACTAAAAAGAGCCTTGTCGAAGTACAGACTGAGCGAGCGCAGCCTTGCTGTCGAAGAGGGGGGAGGCACAGAAAAAACTCTGCTCCCTGCAGAGCAAAGACTGTGCTGTCGCTGCACCCTCAGTGAACCCGAAACACAGCTACGCTCCCCTCACCAAATGTAAAAAAATATATAAACATATGCGAGAGGCACATTTTTTAAAATTCAAAATGAATGAAATAAAAAGTTGTTCTCAAACTATTGGACGGAATAAAACTACCTGTCCTACTCCGTGAGGATTTGTAAGTTAGCTGCAGACTATGTAGCCATCAGCTGAGGGACGGTGAGTGACAGTTACCTGACACGCACATGCTTTTATATTTCATGACAGATTCATTGTTTTGGCTTGTAATGTGCTCCTTTGCAACAGTATTTACTGTAATATAGTACTGCTACATGGTCTCTTCTTCATTTCTAGTCATTCCAATAAAGCCATTTTAATTTAATTTAACTGAATATTATCTAACATACTTTAGCACTTGACTGAACATGACCTTTTGGTTCTAAATTCCGCTAAATATAGCCTAACCAGGTGCACTCTGGGAGGTGAGAGAAGGTCCACAGCCCATTTAAAAAAAAAAAAAAAAAAAGTGCTTTTCAGCTAGATGACAACACGGGGAAAGCTCCTGGCTTAATTCCTGGCTCAAGCATTAACTCTGCTCTGATCCTGAGCTTTATCTTGCATAGCCAAAGCTCTCTCTTGTCAAACTGACCAAAGACCGGAGCTATTCGAGCACTGCAGCTGGTTAGGAAACATTCAAATTAAGCCAAGGGGACTTAATTCTGGTCTGACAGAAACCTAACCAGAGGAGCGATCTACGGACAATCCGATGGCTCCCTCTGGATCTCTAGAGTCTCCTTGACCTAATGTGTCTTTACATTTTTTACCAGACCGCCTTCGGCTCGACAGGAAAGCGGTCTGGTGACACAGGTTGACTGTATCTACACAGGACACGTAGTATGACCAGCGTGTTAGCAGAGCAGCTGTTCAGTCCTCTGTCAGGATGCATTCATGTGCAGTATTGATCGTAGGACATTTCAGCAGCGCTCCCAAAGCTCAACACAACATAACATGCATTTAAAACAGCAGAAAAATACACTTGAAGGTTGAAAATACACTCTGGGTTGTGTTTCCCAAGCTGTGTAGACAACTTTTTAATGATTGTGCGTCCCATTCCAATCATCAGACTGCGTGCCTTGTTTTGTTTTTTCGCTTGGATCTATTTTAGCGAGCCTTACTGACACCTCGGACGACAGATGGGCAAATACAGTAACCAGTTTCACCAACCAGTTTTAACCATGTCCTTTCATCACTGCAATGTCCCTTCTCCAAACCAACCTAAACAAAACGTATATTGATTCATACAGGAGTGTTCTGTTCTGTTCAGTCAGAAGGGTGTGAGATGGACGACTACAAACATTGGCTGAAATGTCTCCTGTGTCGCCACAATGTAAGGCTGCCGAACAAGAAAGATCATTTACCCTGCTCATGCTATTGGCCACTCTCTGTAGAGGTTCCCAGTAAAATCCATCACGTATGACATGTTGACCTTAAGGTACATGATGGAAGATCACTTATTGCTTTCAAGCAATGGCAGATAAAAGGCTCTTGGTTCCAGTTATTGACCCCGACACTGAACATTTCCGGGCGCTATCTGGGGGGAGACTGTGAGTGTAAATCCACGTAGCCTCGGGTGTTTTGTACTTTTGTTGAACCCATATTCAAGGTCAGGCAAAACAGTGAATCTCTCCTTCAGGGATCAATAAAAATGATGTCTGCATCTGCCACATCGCCCTCCAATGAGCAGTTTACATATCATTCCCCAGTTACACTGGCGATGGAAACAGGCTGCACACTGGGTCTCCACTAGGATTGCTGCTTAGGCTCCTGCTGATTCCCTGTCACTCTTCATTTGTTTTTCTCTGAGCACAACTCTAACACAGATGGAGCGCTAGGCTGAGCATGCCCTCAAAGGAGGCTAAGATGAAAGGCATGGGCTTAGTTGTGTCTTTGCATCAACTATCTTTAAGTGACTCAATCATTAAAAACAACTGTGATCGTAAAAAGCAGCAGAACAGTCACAAACATCCAATTACTAAGAAGCTGGACGTCAGTCAGGCTTAGCGATTGTATTTCTGCCATATTGCGTTGGCCAGATGGACCTTATGAGAGAGTGCGGCCCTCTGAATGCCAAAATAAAGCAAGTGCAGTTTCAAACGTTGGATCAGGGTCTTGATTTCCACTCATATAGTCAATCAGTATACCAGCTCGTTCGTCTAAAAAGGTCTAAAACCAAAGATTTGGCACAGCCTGACAAGTTTGTATAGAACCTTGAACTTAAAGGAATCAGCAAAAAGCCAAAAACCAAGGAAATTGTTGAATCTAATTTGTATTTGGAACGCAAATCACTCCCAAGTGAACAAGAGAACTACTTCTGGTGTCTCCTCTCGTAAGGCTGTTGAATCACTCCTGACTAAGAGACGTACATCTGAATGCAAATTGTGACTTACGCTCAGCAATGATAAGTGGTGGATAGAAGAGGAAGTAGCCCACCAGCTCAGCTGACAGCTGACCAAGGAGGTTTGAGGCGGTGGTGCCATTAAGGAAGACAGTCCCATTCCTCACGGCGTAGACCAATGACACAGCAGGAGAGGCTGCTGCCTGAGAGACACTCAGCATCTGGGGAAGAAAACAGGAGGAGTAAGATGAGGGCACAGCAGAATATTTATATATGCAAAACCATGTAAAATATTTGGGATTACATTACTGTAATGTGCAAATCTAGAAGATTAGGACAAATCTTGAAATAGTAGAGACGACAGACATCAAAGAATCAATTATTGTCCTGGATGAACAAATGTGAAAATCATCAACGAGCACTACGGCTGGGAAACTGGCAAAGCATGAAAGCAGAAATATTGTAGTATTTCTTCCATGCATAACCGTCGAATTAGCTTTAATATAGAGTGCACTTTAGTGTTGCAGCTCATTAAAATTAATACAAACATAGCCTCCCTAAACATAATTAATTTGCATCTCAGAAGCAGCTCGTGTTTAAAAGGCAAAGCTGGATACACTGAGGGACAATTTTGCACAAATTGCACACAGTTTGCATCTGTTTGGAGCTGCCAAAATCGCCTGAACCACACGGTGATATTCATGTGTGGCAGGGGACAAAACTGCCAGAGTTACAACTCTTCTAATGTGCCGCGAAAGGTATTTAGTGAGCTCCAGTCAACACCATGTAACTTCTGTTTGGTTTGCCGGATGGCTCTGTATACATGGCAGCACAAGGTCTCTATCTGAGTCAGACATCAGAGTGTTTTGATCTATTTTGGTACAATGACACCAGAACATTTGAAAAATCACAATAAAACTAAGCAGAACACCTCCTCAGTGCTGGTTTCAACACAGTACCTGAACAGAGAGTCTGCTGTTGGTGTTCAGCACTTTGGCCTGCGCTTCAGAGAACACCTTCTCGAGCCTTTGTTCCATCATTTGGGAGAACCGACAGGACCGAGGATCATCGCCCGCTCCCACAAACTGCAGCACTGAAACATTAAAACAAAATTAGCTCACGAAGCTGCACACCGGCAGAGGTATCACTCTTCAGGAGGCAACAATACTGTGTTTTTGTTATCTTTGGAAGCGTATATATTGGGAACACAAATCTTATTTCAGGTTGTATGTACCTTAATTCATGCAATATAGTCATTACCTCCTCTGATTTGGTATCACAAGATTTATTTACTTTCTTACTTCTCAAACCTAGTTTTCACTGAGACGCTCCAGCTCCCAATCACAGCATGAACAAATAACATTAAGTCTCAAGCTGATCTCTGACTTATTTCTTAGCTTTCATCCTGACTGAACACCAGCTGACCTGTTTTCAGCTGGAAGCCGGTGGCAGGGCTGGATCTCCATAATGCAACTGGGAGGGGCAGGGCCGTTACCATGGGGAGGTACTGTCGCAGGTCTGCAATCAGCTTATCGCGGCCATAGGAGTCCAAGCCTTCCTGCACTACAGAGGGAGGGTAAACAATGTCCCCTCCGGTCACGTGATAAGCCACTGTCATGTTGGGAGAACCAAATACTGTCTCCACCTGAGAGGGGAAAAGTAGAGAAGAGAATTAGATGTCTCTGGAAGACCATAACGGTAGTTTGTATTATGTTTTAGCCCATTAACTGCATAATGATGACTTGAGTTGGCTAAAACCAGGCTGAAATTTAAATTGGTTAAATCCCACAAAAGAAAAGGTAACAGCAGCTAGCTAGTTTAGCTTTGTACCGTTAGCACCGAGGTTAGGGTCAGGGCAACTTGCCATTTTCAGCGCTGTTAGCTCGGAGCTTGTTGATGCTGTAGAGACAAAGATTTTTAAAAAGCTACCATGCAGATAACTGCAGGGGAGGAGAATGCTGACTGAAATAGTCCGCCGATGGCAGGCTAATGCCCACAGTCTAAACCTGGTGAGTCAGACTGCGGGGTCTTGGAGGGCACTTCTACATCCCTACAGCAGGGTTGGAAGTTGTATCACTGGAGGTTAGCAAAAGCTTAAAAGTGAAATGTTATTTAATAATGTTTTTTACCACTTTCTACAATTTTGAGATATAAGATAATGTAAACTTTATTGAAAATTCACTTGGGACACACATTTAAGGTGAAATAACCAGAAAATATTTCTGTTTTGGCCAGGCCAGTGAATTACGAGGTACTTGTAACCAACCAATTCTAACCAACCAATGTTGATTATCTCAGCGTGGTAAATAAGGAATCACCAAATAAAACCATAGACAAAAACATCAGGAAACTACCATAGGCCTATATTCCATAATGAAAAGGTAAAAAAGAAGACTTGGATTGAAATAAATCAAAGACCTAGTTTCATCCGTCTTACACCATTCTGAGTCTACGGTCGTATCCCCGGTGGGATAAAGAGATACTTCATTACATCAATGCAAAATTGTGTATTTGCAATGTTGCCACAGAGCTGTTGTTCACAGCACTGCAGCTTGATGTGCATCATTCATTATCCACATTATCCACAGGTATCGAGGTCTCTGACGGTTGTCAGATTTGTTGCATGTATCGTAACTTCCAGCCATGTTCTGAATACCACCACTACATCTGAAAGCGAATTTCAATTTTCAACTGGTTTTTATACATTTTTAGTACAGTATGAAAATCAATTACAGACACTTGAATTATATGCTCAAAGCAGGTAATCCATGAAAGTGAGCATAAAGACACGATCGATTCTTTACTTCCTTTGCTAAAATGCACTGATTCATAAGTCATTTACAATTAAGTACTTTTCGGGGAAGATACAGTATGTTGACATGTTACGGAAGGAAACGCAGAGGTGTAAATAATGAAACTAATGATGGCTGAATTCCATTTAGCTGCTTCAGTTTCAGGTCCTAGCGCTGTGCATGCTGGCTCACTGTCATGGCTTACTGGGACATTTAAATAGAACGGAAGCATTGTGAAGGCTTTTAGTAACACCTGTGCTTCCCTACTTTGATATGACAAGTCTGCTATCGGCTGTAAAAAAAAAGGGGCAGATCTGAAGCTAGTTGAAATGTATTTTTTATACCACATTGAAATGAAAAGGAAAACCATCCACTGAAGGAAAGCTATAGCAGTAAATCAATCCAAGAAATGGTACGAATGCTTTGAAAAATGATCGATGTAAAATATTGATGGTGAGTCAGCAAAAATATAGAATCAGGGTATGGTGTTTTTTTTAGACAGGATCAGAGCATAGTGTCATTCAGTCATATTAGCAAGTGAGCTGAATGACAAGATATTGAATTGTATTGGATTGATGGTGTATTCCAACCACTCGCTAACGACAGCATGAGCAACAGGAGAGAGGGTGATTAGGGAGTACAGACTTGTGAAGAGAAGCCGGAGGGAGTGAAGGGCTGCTGGGTAGAGAGTAAAGATGGGCGAGACATGGGAGAGACTGTAAAACAGGGAGCTCGGGACAAAGGACGCTTATGTTCGTTCACTTCCTAGCCCAAGAGGTCAGGTATCATTCTCGTTCTCAGGTGAAATCTGTGCGTTGCGTAACTGTGTTGCACGACACGTAAAAATAGATGCGTTTGTCAGAAAAAGGGTTTGACTTTTCGGTGAACCGTACGCGCACGGAAACCGGAAAAAGAGAATGATGATAGAGGTGGTGAAACTAGGTGTGCGTAGGCAGGAGAGGTGAAACCATTCAGGTGCGTTATCTAAACCCATCTGAAAGGCCCGTGCTGACAAGATCCGCTGGCCGAGAACCACCGAGAGCCCCGGAGCCTGTGTGGATGAGAGTCACCACTCTGCCTCCTCACAATTCAGCCTTGTTAGGAGCTCTATGAAAAGAGCCCTTTATTATCACTTCATCCTCTCAGGCTTCACCCGTGTGAAGGTGTTATTAAGAGATTGCATTTCCAGCAGGCCAGAGATTGATAACACACCCACCAACTTTGTCCCAAAGAGCGTGAAAAAAAAACGCCAACAGATTAACCCGACAGATCTCGAAAAAAGTTTCAAGTCACTGGAGAGCCCCGACTGCGAGACACAAAAATAGTTTGCTTTCATCTGTTTTTTTTTTTTTTTAAAGGATCCAAATGGTTTAAGTCTTGTGGTTCAACTCATTTAGTCTATCTCTCATCATCTTTTTAGCATCGGCGCGGCACATCGCACTCCTCCCAGCCATTTATAACCTATAATTAAACACAGAAGCGATTTCCCTTGCCGGCAGCTTGCTTCCCATTGGACAAGAGCGAGGTGCTGCTAAAAGGGAACCCAAGCAATGTTAAAATGGGTGACAGGAGTGCAGTGAAGCAAGACACCTCCAGAGACCACGCAGAGAAGGAGAGTGAACATGTGAGAGCGTTGACCTTCACAGGGGGGCAGGACGAATACACCGGCCTCACTCTCGATTACCTGATACTTCCACATTGAGAAATACAACACGCCGGGACGTTTCATAGGATTGCAGACATACGAGTAAACACACACACACACACACGGAAACATGCACACACTTAACACTTGCCTAAAATTGCAACACTTGAAAGGCGTTCCGACCCACTGGAGACCAGGGGGAGAGCATTTTGTTATGTCGGAAAAGGAATCCCATCGCTGCTTCATCTGTTTCCAGAACCCTGCAGACTAACTTTCCTTTTACAACCAAATTGAAGTCCGGCCATTTCATTTTTTTAACATGATCAGAGTATGCACAGAAAAACTGACATTGTTCCCAGAGGAAGTCTTTGTCTCTTTGCATTACACATCCGCACTCAAACACACATTTTTTTTTTTTTTACTCCTCATCGACTGCATTTTAGCGTAGCTGCTCATAGCCAAGAGGTGCTCCTGATACAAAGTCATAGTGAGAGGAGGTATTAGAGGCTTATTGGAGACAGAGAATGGTTTTGGCACAGTGGGAGCCATGATTGGTTCCACAAATGGCTAATCCACAGACATAAAGATCATTGTGCGAGCGCTGGATCTGTTTTTGTCATTATTGCAGGGGAAAGGCAGGGATTGGTTCCCTCCTGGGTTTTTGTTCAACCAAATCTCTGCGGCTCTGGTAAGACTTCCTTCTGGTGAAGTGTGGATAGATAATGTAGACTGTAGAATTGTTTTGACAGAAATTACAATTTTGATATGAATCAGGATTAGTGGGAATGGTTCTGGTATCACAATTTTCATTTTCACTGAAAAAATACATGTCTTCTTAAATCTGGAGAACAAGATTTGCAGGCCAGGACGTCTCTGCAGCACAACAGCACTTCATTTAAATACTGTTTTCAGTGTTTCCCACACATATATTGTACTTTAGCCGTCTGCTCAGGTATATTTACAGCTGCCCAAGGATATTTGGTGACCAATTTTAGTAATTTATACCGTTTACCTAACCCTAACAACAAGCTTCCTCCACACGGAATCGCAGGTGAGAAAAACCCTAAAGAGGAGGTTTGTTGTTGGCCGACTTTATAAAATGTATCGCTGATGAAGAAAGTAGATAACGTTGCTGGGAGAGAGAAACAGAAGAGAGAGGCAGGCCAACTGGTTTTTGTCACACATTTGACCTTTCTCACTTGGCCATATTGCAATTTTCTACAATATTCTGATTTATTGTGCAGCCCTTCTCTCTGCTTGTAAATAAAAGCCTGTTTCGTATAAATATGAGGAAACTGGAGCAACAGTTCTCCTCTACAGCGCCGCCACAAATCCTAATCTACATCTTGCCTTAGTGTTGGTACAGTTACTCAAATATGTGACATCACCGGCTGCCATCTGGGACACATTCAGTCAACCTAATTTCTATATTGGTCCTCATCTCCTCTCACATAGCCTACATGAGGGTCCTTGGTACAAGTGTCTAATTCACTCCACGCTAATAAACCTCCAGATTTCTGGTGAGGGCACAATTAGGAACCATTCACTGTTCGGCATGTGTTAGAAGATTATGTGATGATTTATGATTTTCAGACTGAGTCTGTAAAAAAAAAAAGGAGCTGTCAGTCAACGTGTCGTATTAACAACTGCTTCTTTGGAATGAAGTCTGTGATACATTTCACAAAATATGTGAGATGTGAGTTTCAAATAACTCTGTTCATTAAAATCACAGAGGATTCAATACGTTTGAATACCTTTCACTTCAGTGTGACAGAGGATTCAATACGTTTGAATACCTTTCACTTCAGTGTGCAACTTTTCCCACTGCACAATGAACCAAATTCTCCAGACCAAAATCCTTCTTCTTTCTTTCTGAATTCAAGTAAAATTCATTTTTGCATTCATTTAAATTCTAACTCTACTTTATGTCACAGGGATTGTCTTTAGATAGACACAGACACAGACTGAACAGTTGTGACAAGTTGCCCAGCTGTCACAACTGTTCCATCTGTGTGCTTTGATTCAAGTTGATGCTGTCGAGATACAAACAGCAGGCTGACCAGTAAGAAAGTAAGAAAAGATAACACTGTCTGTGTTTGTAAATCAAGCATGCAGCTCTAAACCTGCCCTCAGGTTAAGATGACTCATTCAGCTCAGAGACGCTTCAGGGACATTAACAGTATCAGAGAAACTGTGAGCACTGCTTACATGAATTTTATGTCTTTCTTAAAGGTACCTTGCAGAGTTTTTTGACAACTAGTAGTGCTGTAGAGCAATGCTACAGAGAGGCTCCCTGAGTTGTTGATATCTCGTGTACGTGCAAAGGGAAGCATTTGCATGTGCACGTGTACACGTGATGCGATAAACAACAGTAGTGTAGCTAGAAATAGCAGTTTAGGTGGGCCTGTGGGATATAAGGTGTGCATGAACCAAAGCGAAAAGTGATTTGTAGATCAATCCTAACAGTTTTGAGCCTTCAATTTTAGATTTAATTAAAACATTATTAAGAGTCTTTGCCAACTGTTAGTTTAATACATCGCATCGATAGCAGTGCTGGTTTCCATTATCTTGTCAACATGTGATAGTTTCAAGAAATAAGGAGGTCGGATGTAAGATGCAACTTTACTTGTGTCAAACCTTGAGTTGTGGCAACTGTAATGGTCTACTTACTAAACATCTGCATGTTCGTCTTTTACTCGTTAATCCGTAACAGTTAGAGCAGCTCAGTTTTGATTTAGATTTTCGATTTTTCCCAGGACGGTCTCTCTCTTTCTAGATACATGGCCTCTAAAAAACTTAAGAGGTTTATTTTGACATCTCTAGGTCCGAGCTAGCTGTCATTGACCTCTGATTAAAAAACATAAAGGCAGTGCGTGCCAAGGCAACACAGTCCAATCAACGTTTTCTCACTGTCCCACTGATCAACAATTGGTGGCGGTACTGAACCAAGAAATGCAGCAAGAAATGTAGCAACGAAGGCACAAAGCGAGAAAACATGAATCTATAGTCTATATGGATCAATGAATGTTAAAAATGTAACATCTGTGGTTGATTGATCAACAGTAACTGATGACAGTCTGACCTGAGCCTGGGCTGAACTATCATTCAGAGCTTTTCGGAGGCCCTGACTTAGTCCCCTTCGCAGGTTCTGCCTTTGAATGCTGTCCAGCCTGTTTCTTCTCACATAGATGGAAACAACTAAGAGAGATATGGAGACAGAGAGACAGACAGAGAGACAGACAGAGGGACAGAAGAGGAAGAAACCCAGACAGACAATGGACAAAACATGTTAGAGGAGGATATAACATTCAACTCAGTTTTAAGACTGTGGCAAATAGTTTGTTTACCTGTTTTCACCCACAATCTCTCTGTGATGTTGCACTGCTGCGGCGGAGCCTCTGTGGTGGTGGTAAAAGGGGAAAGAAAGACGGCGGTGGCCCCCCTGGGAGGACTCGTTCTGGGGACGGGCGGCGTGAACGTTCTCCTGCTGGTTTGAGTCCTGATGGTTGTAGTGGTCGTCGTTCTCCTGGTCACAGCTGGGGGTTGTGGTGTGGTCGTGGTGGTAGACTGCGTGGTTCCGGTGGTGAGTCTGAGGGAAGGCGTGGTAGTGGGGGGGCTTTTAGTTCTGGTGTTGGTAGTTACAGTTGTGGTGGTAAGCTTGATGGAGGCTGTTGTGGTGTCCTGTCGGGGGGGCAGAGGTGATACCTGAGATGTCCTCTCGGTGGGCCCAGCAGAAAGGGTAATTCTGACTGACTGAGAGGGGGCTAGACTGACCACTTTTTCTTTGGGGAAAGTGAGCGCATCTGCTCGTGATGTTCCAGCGGTTAACTCATCCGTCTCCGTCTCTGTAGGGACGACAAACGTCTCAGTCAAGCTGGGACTTGGTGATGGGGATGGAGATGTGACGGGTACAGACACAGATGAGGATGCAGTGCCTGGGTACATGGATGGTTTAATGAACAATACTGTACCAGAATGTGATGTCAATGACGACAGTAATGATGAAGACATTGAAGTGAAGGGTTTCACATGTAAGGAGGCTTTGATACCGCCGTGTGAAAGTGATGCACTCCCTGAAGACGATGGTGGCACCAGCTCTGTTGGCAGAGTTAACTCACTCAGGTTCCAATCATTCGTATTATCGATAGTTTCAGAGAAATCGAGCGCGGGGTTGTTTGTGAGAGCAGCATCAAATGCAGAGTCAAGAGAGTCAGCATCTGCCAGCGGGGAGCTGTGTCTACTCTCATACAAATATGCAAGAGAAGAAGCTTGTGAAGATGGTACAGAGGCAGTAGTTATGTGAGTGAGGGGCAGAAAGCCATCTGAACCTGATGGTGCAGCAGTGTTTACAGTTGCTCCTCGCTGTGCAGGAGCAGATCTGAGATGAGCTGGGAACAAATTTACACTCTGCTCTTTATATCCTGATGTGCCTTTAACATATGGAAAAGAGGGATGCTCTCCATCTGAATACGGATCACTGGCGACTGCAGTTGGATCAGTCCAATTCAATATGTGCACATTACGCTCTTGTCCACCTTCCAGCTTCTGGTGTTCATGTGATGGTCCATCTGCTTGTAAATTAGAATTTCCCCAATCAAAGCCAGTAGATGTATTTTCTAATTCGGAGGCAGTGCTTTGAAAAGGCACTGGTGGCTTGGTGGTTTTCCACTTTGTATACGGTGCCATTATTTTTGTGCCAAAGCTGAAAATAGCACTGATTGTTTCACTGCTGTTTCGTCCATCACTTGAGGACGTAGTGGCAGCAGAGGAAGCAGTGGAGGGGATGGTTGTTCGTCTGCCGGAATAATAATTTGATTTATGGCCTCTCGCGCTAGTGATGGATCCCTGCGAGTGAGGAGCAGAGTTTGTCCTCGGTGTGAGGATGATTTCAGGCCAGGAAGATGGAGTAGACTTGCCCATGAGTGTCGCAGCGTCTTTACGAGAAAGACCTTTAAGAGTTTCTGACGCAGCATCAAAAGGTAGTGGAGAAAAAGGGATTTCAGTGGGAGACCCTTCGCTAGAGCCTTTAGTCACCACAAAGAAACCCTTTGTTGTCATAAAAGATGGAAACTGTGTTGTGAACTGCACTGATGGAACACCCTTCTTGTTAAACGCAGTGTCGCTTATTAGAGTCAACTGATCAAATAAAGGAGAAACTGAAGTCATCGCAGTATTTCTGTGGAAGCTCTCAGCAGGGCTCTTTCCTTGTGTCACTGGAAAATCAGAGGCTGGTGATGTTTTACTGCTTCCAGCAATTGTTCCCACCTCAAAAGTGGAAGGTATGATATAGGCAGCATTATCAGATTTCATGGTGTGAGCAGAGATTTTGGCGGAGGATCCTGTCTGGTGAGATACTGTATAGAAATTTTGGGGATATTCAGGTAAAGATCGTGTTTGAAAAGGGCTGTTTGAGGGGGTCGTTTGCATTGATAATGATGCTTTGGCTTGATCTGAAAAATGTACCTCACTACTGGCAGAGAGGCCCATGTCACGATTAGTGTTCTTGTGGTTTGCGCTGAGAGATAAGGGTGATAAGTACGTTGGCCGAGTGGTTTTATGGGTTATATCCTTTGTTAACCTGACTGGTAACACTGAACCAGAAACAGATGCTGTCCTACCGTTTGATGGAAATATCCTTTTTGCTGTAAACCATCCTGTAGGCTCCCGAGTGGCAACCTCAGGAGACCCTGCTTGTGTTAGAGATTCTTTAACTTTTATGACTCCATTACTTGGCAAACGCAGTGAGTCTGATTCTGATTTGGAGGAGGTAATTGTGCCTGTTCTGGAGATGGAACCAGTGGTTGACTCTGGCCTCGGCTGCGGGAGCGAAAGTGAGTTATTCAGGTGAGCTTGAGCGGAAATAGATTTGAGCTCTGCTTCTGCTATCGCTCCCTGGTTGTAATTTATATTGATGGCAGGAACTCTGGGGCTGCCGTGACCCGCTGCCATCGGTAAATCACCAGGATTAGATGCATGCTCTGAGGACGCCGTGCCAGGGCGGATAGGTGTTAGCTCACTGATTGCACTTTCGGAGAGAGACATTTTACCTGGCGGAGTCTGGGAGGAAACTGTAAAAAACGATCCACCGGGTCTCGACGTCATTGCTGGTGATATCGTTGGATTTACAACATTTGAATTGAGAGGCGACATGATTGCATCTCCAGCGCTTTTGTGAACAAAAGTCTGACTATCCGCATATGCTGTTTGACTTAACATCTGCTGTGTGACAAGACTGGAAAGTGAATAGATTTTAGGAGGGGCAGACAGCAGTGCTGATGTGGGATTTTGTAAAGCTCCCTGCTGCCTTTGAACAGCTTGACTCTCTTGATTGGTGGGAAATGAGGTGCTAATTTCAAGATTATTGGCCAATGCAGAGTTCATTCCTAAATTCTGGGTAAGAGTGGGTCCATGTAAAATGTTTAAAAGATGGCTAGGAGCCGAATATGATGTATGTGTGCTGGTTGCTGGGGCCTTAATTGCTTTTGTGCCTGCACTCCTGATGTATGTGCCACTAACTCCATGGATTTTATCCGCTGGTGTGTAAAATGAGTGTTTTGTCACTTCATTGCCCTTTTCGATGCTGGTTTCGCTTGAAAAGCTGGTCGTTGTGCTTTTCAGTCCTGGTGTAACAGCTGTTACAGCTGAGCGAGTGGTTGTTAAACTGTCGGTCCAGCCCAGAGACCCTGCTGGTGATAATGTTCCTGGTTCAGTCTGAGGGACAGGACCAAACACAATCCTTTGACTTTGAGATAAAGAAGCAGCTTTGTTTTTCCACCCAGCAGAAGGTGGTAGAGACACTAGAGACACTAAAGATGATAACAAAGAGGAGGTGGATGGAGCTGATGTAGACATTGATGATGACAATGAAGAAGATGATATTGTCAGTGTTGAAAACAATGAGACATTCCAGTTTCCATCCAAAAAGGACACATGTGATGGTTTAGACACATCCTGTGATGTGGTGGATGTCAGACCTGAGCTGGCAGGGAGGATCCGATCCCCGCAGATGACGATGAGGAGGAGGACATCTCTGAGCCCTGGCTGGAACTATGTGAAGGCCATTGGGTGGTGTGGGTCACGTCCCTGGTGATAGTCGGTGAGGTTCGACTTTGATCAAGGCTCACCGGATGTTTGACAGTTCCTGCCATGACAGTTAAGACAGAAGAAAAGGCCGGCTGCCCTGATAAACCCTCCCCCTCAGACTCTGAGTCACCATCCGGATGGACGACTGAGAAAGGCACCTCCTCCGCCACTGACAGGTCAGCCAATGGATGAGCAGGAGCAGCTGTGGCTGTGGGGTCGCTTTGCAAAGACGAGGAACCGGAGGCATCATAGGTGGGTTTTTCTGTCAACAAAAAAAGGGACATAAAAGACAGATTAATATTTGTAATCACATCTACACAGGCTTACTTTTAAAGCTGAAGCTAGCAGTGTTTCCGATACATAGGCTCTAACCCTAACCCAAAAACACTTCCCATAAGCTTATGTTATGAAAGACGCATCTGTAAAACAGTGGGTAATCATTTTTGAGCCTAACAACCCGGTGAAATGACTTGTTTTACTGTCAGAATTTGAGCCATTCGGTCCAATCAAATTTGTCTAGAGTCTAGAAGAGCCACACAATTAAATTATTTTATCCCCATTTAATTTAGCTGGGCACTAAACCGGAAGTTAGCCGGTTCAGTCAGCAGAAGTTTTGCGTGCACATGCTCTTTCTTTAAGCAGCTACTAACACTATTGATATTTGTATTTTGAAGAAATATACATAAACACATAACATAAACAAACAAGTCATATAAATCTTGAGCTCTACTTTGTTTCCTTTTTGTTATTTTGACCATGATTTGCACTAAACAGGAGGCTGTACATTTGAAAAATAAATTTAGTTGTCCTGGTGACAATGTTTTCTAAATGACCTCAAACCCAGTGACCTGTCAACATACACACCGACAGAAATAAGCTTACATTGGCCGATACATCATATGAGCAATAGTTGTGATCAGGGTTGGGAGGGTTATTTTAAAAAGTGTATTCTGATACAGTTACTGTCAAAAAATGTAGTCAGTAAACCAGATATCCCAATATCAAAACCATTACTTTTTGATAACCTAAATAACAAACACATGCAAATAAAGACTAGAGAGAAGAAATATCAATGAAATTACTTTTATTTAATCTTAATACGAGTGTGTATTCTGTAAGAATTTGGTATCTTAGTTCACTCAAGACCAGAGTGATGTGTGAGACTCCACAGACGCACGGTGACAGACTAGTACATCATTCTTTATTTCAGAACTGCAATCTTGTAAGTAATCCCCTTTTTTAATGAATGTATCAGTCATTTGATTACACCTTTTTTTCTGTACTTTAACTGAAATATTAAGTAATCTGGTTACATGTGTTCCGCTACTCCCCGAGCCTGGTTGTGATTAACCCTCTTTGAGTCGTGTCTATTCTTTCTATTTGGTATTAATGCAGTTATAAATGCAGCCGATCCGTTATTTCCACCAATCCATCAAGTCTGCCAGCTGAATGACGTATAAAAACCCATCAGAAAGTGTGCCTTATTACAAAAAAAAAACAGAAACCGTGCTGTCTGTCTATGACAGACATCATGTTGATGTTCTGTCCTATTAACTGGCAGCGTGAAAAATCGGGTTGCCTGAGCAGTGTGCATATTCATTCAGCCTGCGTGTCAGCACAGAATTACCTTCTCTAAACATGACAGATGAAGCCAGTGCAAAGAGCCAGGTATGTCACACCACCATGTCAGACACCTGATTCAAACTGTACACATTAGCAGATGCAGGGAGAGTGTTAGATGAGCTGTTAAAGTTATAGCCTAATAATAAATAATAAATCCACTATCAGGTACGATGTTTTTAATTGACTGCCGAGCTTTAATCATTTTAACCTCGTGCGCCAAGGTGAAAGCGAATCACAAATAGTGCTCGCGCAGCAGGCTCGGAGGTGTAAACACATCTTTCTAATAGTCACAGACAGCACACCAAGGGCAGACATTTATGTATTCCCAACGGAGAGAAAAAGAGGCAATCTTCAAAGTGGAACAAATGGAATTATTCAAGAGATGGCAGCTGTGTGCTCAAGAACAGCTAAGATAGCGCTACTTCTGAAAACACACAATGGACTCATGTTCCACTGTTTTTTGTGAATTTGCAGAAACCATGGCTCAGTAAGAAGCAGAGAGAGAGAGAGAGAGAGAGAGAGAGAGAGATGGAGGTTTACATTACATGAACTATCATGACGACGCTCGAGGGGATTAATGCACCAAGAAGACGGCCAACATGGAGTTGTCTCTCAACCATTCCCGTCTTGTCCTCTGCTCTGATTCCCTGCACATCCTCGACGCGTCCGTACAGGGGTTCTTTTATCCATTTATAAAGCTTTGCAGTCCTGTCACACCTCCCGCCCCCGTCAGCATGTTTCCCCTCCTGAAGTGAATCCAGCTAGCACTCGCATACAACTCCTTCAGTGTTGGAGGGACATGAGTGGGATAAAAAACTGAGCTTGGGGGCAAACAGGTACCTGGATTGCACGAGGGTACCACTCACAAATCGTTTATTTTGCTCCTCATGTCCGAGCTCGCTGAAAGAAAATACTTAAACTCGCAGAATTGTCCAGCGTATACTCTGGAAATTAATGAGCCCCTCGCGTCCATGTTATCTGAATTACACACATGACGATGAGCCCAAGGCGTTGTGTACTCACACAGCTGGCGCTGCAGAGCTATCTGGAAAACATTCATTCTCTCCTCAGATATTTGCCAACCATTAAATGGGAACTGTAATAGGATCTAATACCTACAAATTCAGTTAAAGTTCCAGGTCACTAACTCCGACTGTGTTCTTAAATGTCACCAGTTATCCCAGAGAACTGCCGTAATGCTTTTAATAATTTGTTTTCAGAGCGATAAATCTCTGAATTTTATTAACAGTCTGGCTACATTAATTTCACAAAGACACTTTCCTTCATGCTACATAAATGATCCCACCTAATTCCCTTTCTTCAATAAATCTCTAATGTGCCAAAATGTGATTAGTGAAATCGTTGCACTGCGATTCTTAATCCATTCTTTAAAAAAAAAAAGGGTGATACAAAACAAAGAGTGGGAAGACGGGGAATGTATTTCTGTATTCACAAACGGGCTCTAAGATAACAAAGGATATTTGTCCTCCCGCTTCAAGGCCACTAAAAGGTCAGTCAGTCAAACCACCTGGTCATCAGAATGAAAGAGAACTTCCTGCCCCCAACCCCCCTGTGGCGTTCCTCTCGTAACGTGCCCAGTGGCGACAGGAATCTGGGTGCGCGGGACGTGGGCCAGCCCGAGCGGAGGTGCGGGCCCCACCTGTGGTTTGCCACCTGCTCTCACAGAGCTGAGCATATGGGAGGATTTTTAACAATGGACGAGAGAGGACGAGGTGTGCGGATAATTGGAGATGGTGATGGAGACGGAGAGCGATGAGACACGGTGGGGAAAAGGGGGAAATCGCATAAACCCACCAAGGCCAGCAGTTTGTTACAAGTGATACAGGATGAGATGATTGAATTTGCAGCACAAGAGTAATTAATCCTCGTTATTCTTTATATTATCAAGCTTCGGTTCTTGAAAGCAGATTATAAGAAGATGTCATATTACTACAAGTAAAACTAGATTAAGGGTATTAAGTCAACAACTGTGATAATCAATGAAAAGTTTTAGTCATCCATCAAGCAGACATGGCAAAATTTTGGCATCTTGGTTGGACAAAACAAATAAATCTTAATATGCGAGGCTCCAGACTAAACTTTTTACAATAATTACACAGGTGCACCTACGTTTTTCATTTACCAGCACATAATTCAGGTGAACCCAATAGTACGTTTTAATGTAAATAATTGTAAACATGAATTTCTTTCTTTCTTTCTTCACTTAAATAACAGCACGAGCAGTAAGAAATGGCAGTAACCTCAGTTGTCGTAAAAATATACTGCAAAATTTAAGGACCAACCGATGAAAATGTTCAGTCGCACTCAACAAATTTTTCGATGCATGTGCGATCAAAATAGCCACAAAAGAGTTGAAACACGCTCATACAGAAAAGCTGCATATGATGTTGTACGCAGTGCGGAATAAGACGTTTTTTGCCAACTTTATGGGAAATTAAAGGAAAATCCGATTGTCAATGGAGCCAAATCAACATGTACATTTTACATTTCATGGTTTTGCTATATCTGAAGCAATAAAAAAACAATTGACTATTTTCCAACCCAAGGCTGAAACAACAGAGAAGAAAATCAACTGTTCCTTAACCTGTGGCTGTTTACGTCTACAAAACCACCGCGTACGTGACCGGAGGCCCGAGACACAAGCAGGCAGCGCTGCGTGAGTGGACGACAGAGCAGCCGGCGGCTGACCTGTCACTGTCACTCAGGAAGCAAAGCTCGAGTTAGCGAGTCCAGAACTAATGCGGGTCGAAAAAAAAAAAGGAAATAGAAGGGAGCTGTTTGGCAATATTTTGGCTCTGAGGCGGATGCAGACAGAAGGACCAACAACCCGACCTCTTCACAGACTTGAGAGAGGTAACGTTCCCCTGAGCGAGCTACTGTCATGTTAGCAGAAGCTCAGGTTAACACTCACACAGAGAACTTTATACCGCAGGCTCGGCTAACGTTAACTGGCTAGCTTGCGCACTTACCATTGACATTACAGTCACAAGGAGGCTAAAGTGAATCATGTTGTTCACAGTGAGAGCTGTGGTTGAGCGAGATAACGCTAACGTATCTCAAAGTTGTTTGACTTTGTCCTTTATCATCGCACCAACAGCACGCTATACCTTTTAAAGGGTTATTGACCCGCTAATCTAATTTTTCTGTCCTCATCTGTTTTCGGTTATGACGCATTTTCTGGTTTGTTCGTTTGGCAGCTCGTTTTCCAATTTTTCTCTCCCAGTGCTAACAAGAGGTATCTTTGTTTTGAGGGTTTTTTTTTGCTAGCATGGTATCAACATTTTCAGAGTATGCATTAAGAAGTTGATGCACCAAGCATGTATGACCCAAAAAAAATGTTTGGTTTTTGGTACACTTCTGTAGTCGAGAGAAAAAGCCACATGAGCTCTACAAACCTTCTGCAACCTGCACCGCAAACCACAGACCTCATTTCCACACTGATTTCTCCCTCTGCAGCCGGCACTATCTTTGAGCTACCAGGACACAGACATGACACCGCCGGGGCTCCTGCTGCTCCACTCAAATTATACACCGCTTCTTCCTTTTCTTGCTTTGAGCTGTTTTTGTTCTCTTATGTGCTGGAAATGGTAAACAAGAGAGTGTAATTCAATAGTGAGGTGGACGGGACCCTCGGAGCAGAGGGACAAATGTAAGGAGCCTGGTCGACTTCTGAGGAAGTCCCTCCTATGTTTTTGCTGCTGTTTATGGAAGGTGGCAGCATATACAACTGCTCAGAGCTGTTTATTGCCGTGTCCAAATTATAACCAGGAAATTCAGTGTTGCGGTGAAGGGAAGTCTGGGAGGAGAGACGGAAAAACAGAATTTTACACATACCCATATTGCACATACCCTCCGGGGGTTTCTGTCTGTGTTTGGAGGCGTCATGTCTGTGCAGGGCTGCAGGAGCAGAGTGGATGCGTTGCCAAACACTGCTAAGGTGACAGTATGGATGGGGACGGAGGGTGTTGCACACAGCACTATGCTCTTTTTTTTTTTTTTTCAGAGGGTGCAAACAGCGCAGCAGGCTGAGACATGCATCAGCTGTCTGGAACTCAGCCCAGCGGACACTTAACCCTGCAACCACGCAGAGACGAGAACATGGTATTAAAAGAGATGTTCATTCAGTCAGCCGTTTATTTATTAGTCCTGACAAGGAGGCTACAGTATGTTTTGTTTTTTGTTTTTTTTTTTGGTCCTGCTAGACTTGTTTGTCGGTGGCCAAAAAGACCAAGAAACATCATTCGTGGCTGGTGTAATTTCCAGGAATTGCTTCGAAAGAGGAGACAATAAAATCTTAGCTACAGCTGCATCCCTATTAACTGTGGCGAAGAAAGTATTTAGAGCCTTTATTGAAGTAAAAGTAGTTACACAACACTGTAATACTCTTTACAAGTAAAAGTAACTTACAGTATTAAAACTAAAAGTACTCAAAGTAGAAAAATTGCACCTTATTATTATTTATCCAGTTTTATTTGAACAATGCAGCTAATTTTTAACTATTATTGTGCAGGACTGCAAATAATGATAATTTTAATAGTGGGTTGAGCTGCTGATTGTTTGGTTTGTAAAAAATCCAGTGATTACCCAGAGCCCAGTGTGTCAAGATAAAGAGAAGCTGGAACATAAAACAGTTTGGCATTTTTGCTTGCCAATTCATTTTTTTGTGTGTGTCATTGGGACAATCAACTGCTCATTTCAGTTCTTGTTCATTTTCCAATTTTCTGCGTGAAAGAAAAAAACATTTAATTGAATCTGAATTGTGGTGGAGTAGGAGTAGAGATGTAAGGTTGTGAAAGTAAAATAAATTCATATTAGTCTTGACCTCACAGTTCACAGGAAAAAAAAAAGAGCGATCGACAGTCATCATCTAAAATTTACACCACAAAAAATAACAACATTGTGAGAGAGTGTACGAGGAGGCATCATTGCCAGGTGGACCTTTCAACAAGAACAAGGGGGCCACAGACAGTCCGCAGACTGAGGCGAGAGGACAAGCAAGTGAAACACGGGGCAAATGTCAATAACGGGGAAAGTGGTTTGAAATTTGGCAGTAAGGGCCTAGTGCCTCTTGGCGCCTGTTCCATCCATTGTCACTGTCAAACTGAGTGGAGGCGGAGGGCTAAAGCGAGCACACGGACGAGTGACACGTCAGGCAGGGTGGTCTGCGCACACGCTCACCTCTGCCTCTGGGCTGGGTGTCCACGACACACATCCCACAAGAAACTGAGACACTCCCATTCGATTTGTATCACTATGAAATCTGGAGTTTAAAGGGAGAAATCACAAATCAGGGGCACATCAGGTGAAACAGACTGGAGGTGAACATTCCACCACGGCCTGCTTGGTCTGGGATGACCATTAGCTTATAGTGGCTAATGTTAGCTAAAATGGTTAGCTGTTGTATTACTGACATTGCTGAGTCGGTCTGCTGACAGTGGCTTTTAGATGTTGGTTATTTACACTACATCTCAGCATTTATCATTATATTGTGTTACATTGACATGACACTGATTCACTTAACGTAATATAATGTATTTATTCCGAATGAGTGAACTAACTTGAATAGGACATGAGTGTCTTTCACTATGTCTATAAGATCCAAATGCAGATTTCAAAACATTTTTTGTGACTTATAAGAATGAACATATTTTGTAGACATTTTGCACTACACTGAGTGCTTTCAACTTAATAAATAATCTTCTTTGTAACTGTGATCCTAAATGCACTTCTAACTACTCCTGCATCTAAGCTTGTTTACGGTTTGAACATTTTTATTAATAATGCAGCCACCCTCTGACACCAGTAGTACCTTTTCATTGATAAAATGATAGAAAACACACACTTGAAGGAAGAAAAAACAGCTCTGGGCAACACAGTGACTCAGAGGAGGCTCAGAACTCTCTCTTTTTCTCTGTCCTCTCTCTCTCTAAATAATAATCAGCCTCTCCGCTGACGCTCAGGCTCTCTGTCTTTTTCAGCCTGACATGTCGACACACTGACTTCTGTCCTGATGCAGCTCAGGACGCTGTAGTCATGGCTTATGTTGTTGCACTCTGTCCACTCCTATTACTGCTCACCGAGGCTGTTGTGCACTGTCCTTGTCCCTGGGCCTGAGTTAGCCTTATTCCGGATCGAGCAGTATCGTGATTTATGAGACATCAGAGATTTGACACCTGGTTTTTATTATTTGACATGAAATACAGCAGGTCTGGTAACTAAATCATAATGCGGTACTTACTAAATAGCCCAGCACTGCATTGATTTCTTCCTGTGACTGTTTCTTCCCATACATAGGCATAGATTAGGATAATGTTCCTATGGAGTGTCTCTATTTTCGCACTGCAGGCTCAGTTAAACACACCAGAGAGCCATTACTGAGGGCTTTTAGCGAGCTTTTTCGGAAGGTGACAGGGGACACAATCCCTCCACTCTCACATGAAGGATCATATATCTGCTGCCTCAAACCCTTTTGGTGAAAATGGACAAACGGCAGCCAAACTTAATTGATTTCTGGGCCTCATTATGTAAATTCACAGATTAAAGTGCTGCAACAATTCAGTGACTAAAGGATACGGCCACAGTTCTGCTGAAACAAAGATAAACTATTCCAGCAAGAAAAAAAAACATCTTTGGATTTTGTGAGAATATATTCAACATTTTTACAATGTTGCTGTATTATACTAATGATATAACTGAACAAAAGGGTTCCAAGAAATGGTGATGTGAGCAGAGAACTGATAAACATACCAAAATGTGGAACCTAATGTCCTGACTGAAGAATAAATTGAGCTTGTGTCTCCCTTACTATGCAATGGTTCTTGGCCCCTTAGTGGCTACATATAAAAAAAAAAAGGTGCATCTCAAATATCACTCCAAAAAAATCATTAAGCAACATTTGTTAAATTCTGATTGTCCTCTCCAAGGGCTCTCTTTAAAAAGTGCTGACTATGGTGCAAGTTGTTTTGAATGCTCCACCAGCAGCTACACTCAAAAAACTGTCTAAATGAACCTTTGTCTGGTGTGGTTTCACACTCAGACTAATACTGGGCCAGGGAATAAAAAATTACAAACATTTATGGGTGCAATATTTGGAAGTTTTTTTCCCCGAAGGATGAGAAAGACTAAGATGATTCAGAGGCAAGTCAGTCCGTAGGCTATCTGCTGATTGGCGACAAGGCCCCTAAAATAGACCACCACATCAACAGCTATTACATCAGCAGTTAGGAGTAAGAAAAGTCTAAATCAGGCATATTCAGCTGCTCTTTTTTAGAAAGAGCCCGATTTGCAAAAATGTCAAGTGCCAAGGGGCCAGACTTCTACATTACCTGTATCTGATCTGTAACCTTGGACATGTGTTCAAACGATGCACCATGTTTCCTTTTTACAACTGAAAAAAAAACATATTAAGAGTAGCAGAATAAACAATGCACCTTATAAAATAGGGTGTCAGTTTGCTTTTCATAAATTCCCTCTGCCTCAACAGCTTAGGTCAAACTTTTTTAATTAAAAAGGAGTATTTTTATGGTAGACACAACCAATGAATGGGCTAATTAACCTCCTAATAAAATGATCAAAGAGCCAGAATGAGGTTGTTAAAGGGCCGCCAGTTGAATAGGTCCGGTCTAAATGGATAAAGCCTAGATGATGTAAAAGCATGAATGACCTTTAGAGTGAGTGAGTCAAATGCCTAAATTTACATTTACAACCGGTAGACACAAGGGTGACCTAATCCTCTACACCTGACATTAAAAAGTCAGACCAAAGAAGACGAAGAATGCTGTGGTAAAACTGTTCAGCGCTAGAAATGGTATTTGAAACTCCTACAGAGTAAATAGTTTAGCAGGTACCTGCAGCTTTGATTAAAGATATCCTGATGGTCTTTTTGGGAATGTAATGGTAACGATGGGCAGCACATTAGCATCATCAGCAGAGCAGTACATTAAAATACAGTGCTAGATCTTAAAACTTTAAGGAAAACAACAACGTTCAGCGAACAACCAGACAAAGCTTATTTAGCAATGTTGGTTCGACAAGTTTCCTGGGGAAACGATGATGGGTGTCATAATAACTGAATATTTTGAAGATGATAGATGAGTGAGATAAGCAAAAATAATAGTGTTAGTATTCACATGATGAAGTGTCCTTAGTGAGTGATTGATACACCGTACCAATTGCTCTGAGAACATGGATCCTGTTACCATGGAAAACGCCGGTTCTGGTTGACCAGAAGCTGCGCCAATAAATTGCATAAGGTATCATCAGCAATAAGGATGATTAAAAGTGTACAGATCTGCCTGTGATTATTAAGGATTAACGGATCAAGAGAGGTGATTCCAACTTCGTCAGTTTCAGATAAACACCATTTTTATATAAACTTGTATTTCTACTGCTCCCCCTGCTGATTTGCTTCACATTATTTGGGGAGAATGAACAATGGTAAAGCCAAACCTCCAACGTAACTACCCCCAAACTTCATTTCTAGATACCATGGAGCATTAAATAAGACAGTTATTCTCTCAAATATCATATAAAATGCTTTCCTTTTCCCATTAATCACAAATATAATTGTCCGTGTGGTTTGTTTTCCTTAAAGTGTATTTAAAGTGGGAAAAAAAATGTCTGTTCTTCACAGTAAATATTCGTAATAACATTAACGATGGCTCAGTTCCATTAAGGGTCCCAGCAGGCAGCATGACTGATAGCGGGGCCCTGAACAGACTCGCCTAAATGGAATGCACTTGTTATTTCCTTGCCATTAATTGCACCTGTGTGTGTTCTCCTGCAAAGACTCACACACAGTTGCTCCGGCACATCCTGGTGGAAAATAGAGCATTAATTCTCAGATTAAAAAGCAGACCGGTTAAGTTGAGGAGAGCCCGGGTGCATTTCATCACAAAATAAGACTCTGATGCACTCAATGCACTTATCATTACAGATTCATGGTATATAAAAATGTAGGAATATTTTCAGGGTGAAATATTCCTTTGATGCGTGCAGCGATCAGATGAACCTTGCCGGGGCAGACAGGATGGCTGGGAGTCAGACAGCTCAGTAGGGTACCGCAGGCAATCACAGTCCCATTAAACCCACCAAAAGTAAGTCATCTTTCACTTCAGCATCATGCCCAGAGGCAGCACTGGCCTGTGAACTGTCGAGGTTGAAAGCGGAGAGAGTACGAGTGGTAGAGATAAAAGCAAAAAAGGTAAATACATACACCGTCTCGCCATGGAAACATCATACAAATGAAATATAACGATCGCATTTAGGTTCCTTTCATAGGAGAATGTTTCTTCATTCAGGTTTTACTGCCTACAAACAAGGAACATACGAGTTCTGATCTTGTTAGACAACCTTAACTTTAGAAATTAGGTCTGTGTATATCTTAAGATTGTTCACACTGTGTTAACAAAGCTGCAAACCAGATCTCAAGACAAAAATATTCCACTGCCTCTTCAAATAAGGACCTCTTGTCCTGGTTAAACCTCACACACACACACATACACATAGTGTAGTGAGAAAGGACTGCATCAAACTGGAGTTCACGGCCGTCTCCTGGGGCTGTGCATATCAGAGCAGGCATGGGACGAGTGTAGGAGTTTAGCTGCATGCCGTGGCTGTGATGGGCCTTGGGATTACAGTACAAAAACCAATTGACATGGCAGACTGTGGGTGTGAAGTGACAGGTGGGGGTCAAGGGAGGGCATCAGATAGTGACGCAGCAGCTGACAGGACTGTGTTTATTGGTTGAAATGGAGTTCTCACCCTGATTTTTATATTTGCTCCGCTTAATTTTTAAAGCAGCCCGGTCGCCGGGACAAAATGTCGCCAGTTAACATTCATGCAAACATCTGATACGTTCACACTTGTTCACGTCATAGTCTACATACACATTTATATAAAATATGCCATATCACATTCACATGACATGTTTATGACCAAAACCGTCATATCGGGAGGTGGAGGAGATGCCTGGAAGGCTGCCAAGCCGGTGACCGCAGTTCAAGATTGTGTCTCAACATTTGTAAGCGTGACACCACTGGATGTTTACAAGGAGACCTCAGGACAAACTTTAAGCCGTGTTTGTTGCGCCGTGGTACATTGCCAACATTTATTCTGGGGACTGGGATGTTTTGAACATACTGTATCATAAAATGAAGAGCGCATTATTTTCACATTTACGGTTTCTTTACCTGATCTACAGGTGGCAGTAGCACGACAATATACGCTGCAATCCACCAGCAAAAACAGGGAAAAAGCAGACTGCAAGCTTGCAAGCATTGATGTAAACAATGCTGGCTTTTGAATACTTACAGCGCATCCATTTGGCGAAGGAACAATTTCAAAAATTTAGTTCACAACAGGTAAAATTCACGTGAACGCCCCATCAAATCAGAACAACAATTTGAGGGACATGGCCGATGACAGTACATGTTTGGTCGATAGTTCGGAAAGTTTTTGTTAATTCACATCTGGCATATCTTTTTTTTTTTCCTCACATGTACAGTAATTTGTAACGGGGGGTTAGATTGTAACTGTTCCTGTCCAAGTAGACTGGCCTAGATTAGTTAGACTAGTTGTTGCCATTAACCACCAGAAGTCATGTAAAACAATATTTTAGTGGTTATAGGGAATGAAGTTTTGCAGCACCAAGTCTGGGACAAAAGTAGCGTCCATGTTGTTTCCACGTTATGACTGAAAGCTCATGAATACGCTGAAGTCGGAAGAATGACTTCCCAACTTGGGAAATGGGACCATCCGATTACCATGCAAATGCACCGTTAAAACATCAGCTTTGCAAATGTTTTATGAGAAAGCAAATGCAAATAGCAAAGAAACACTGAATGTAAATACAATTCTGGCAACACCTTCGAATTGACTGAAAATAAGAACCATGAAAACATAAAGCGTCCTCAGTTTGAAAAAGGTTGTATTGACTTCATGTTTGATATGATCAATAGTATCAGGGATCGCCTCACAGTCTTTTCTTTTGCTGCAGCTGCTTCAGAATTGGATCATGATGTCTTATTATATGCTCAACCTAAATTAGAAAGGTATAGAAATAGAAAATCAAGGGCCTGTTTGAAAGAGGAGCCGGATCGGTAGCCAACTGAGAACGGATCACTGTCATACGTACGAGCACTGCTTCTCATGTTTACATCTGCTCTGGTTCTGTAGACACTCGCAATGCAGCACTACAAACAAACCATCACTACAATAGATGAATAAATCATTTGTCCCTGCAGAGTGACCTCGGCGAAGGCTTGAGGCCTGTGGTCTGCTTTTCAAAAGACCAATGCATCACAGGGAGGGTGGGTGAAGTAATGGCCTGGTCACCTGTGACACTCGCTAGAAAACATAAGACTCCACAAGAGAACACCGGTATCACTGTTGGGAAGATCACATGGCTTTGCCTCTGACTTTCTAATTGGGCCCTCAGAGATACTTCAGAGGAAGTCAAAGCTCATCCTGCTAAGCGACAGACGTATATCTCCTGCGCTAACCTCCTGCACAAATGTGAGCCTATATAACTCGGAGCAGGATGGAGCGTTTTTCAGTATTTGTACACTTTCAAACCACTTTCTCCATAAATTTTGTTGCTTTATGTGATAAGTGTTTCAACCTGTTGCCCCTCCTTGGCATCCCACTCTCTCTCTCTGTGTCTGCTTTGTAGAGCATGAAGAAGGAAGAGATCTCCTAACTATACATAATAACTAAGGAATACATCGACAGTTTATGAGCGTTTAGACCGTGCGTGCTGAATACACAACCGTTTTTCCTCCTGTTTTCTTCGGCAGATCTGCAAAAATCCACCCCGAAAGAACATCATTAAAAATGCAGGCAGCCAAAAAAAAACCTCCTAATGGTCTTGTTTGTTTATGCTAATAATACTAATTAACCAAAATTGTTTTACTTTCAGGTTATTCATGCTAAACGTCTACACATCTCGCACCCCTGGTTTTTTGACACCAGTGTCATTAAGGCAGAATGTCTCCGCATTTATTGTACTTGTACTGTGAATAAAGTGACTGATTCTTTCTCGGCGAGACTTAATTCATGCCTGCCACGTCAAACTGAATTGCCTCTGGAGTCTATTAACATAAACATGATGTAAAAGAAGGCCACCGTGAATTGAGAGGCTCTTAAGTGACAAAGATATTGCAGTTGTCCACCTCGTGAAACCTTCCTACACCTTAATCAAACATGCAGGGTGGCGGGCAGCTCAAGCAAGCGATTTTACCTTCACGTTGTTCCATGTTGTTCATTACCACATGTCTAGTGTCTTGAATTAATTCAGTATTTCACAAGAAAAATGCAGAATGACAGAAAATAATTGGGCACATATCCAAAAAAATAAAGATTTTTTGGCACAAGGCTTCTCTGCGATTGTCGAATGACCTCCTGAGAGGTCCACAACCTCCAGACTGGAGACCACTAACCAATGTACGATGCTGAGCAGATGCACCGGCTCGACCGTATTTACTGGCTGCGGTGCGCCAGAGGTTTGCCGAGGCATGAGGAGGATGAAGGGGAAGACGACAATGGGGGATAACAAGGTGGGATAAGCCTGTTAAGCTTCCAGGATCCCCTCTGAAATCCACACTCGAGTCAAGCACAAGAATGTCAAAATGTACGTAATACAATCACAAGGCTCTATAATCTCCGGTCACTACAAGCAGCAAAGCCATAAATTAAGATGCTCGGGCTTCGCTCGCTGACAGCGGGAGGAAGTTTTTGGTTTGAAAAAGGATTTTTGATTATTTGACTGTAAATAAGTGATGAGTCGTAAAATGTTTTATACGCCCAATAAATATTACCCTTTGAAGTTATTGCAATCCAATATTAAGCTATTCCCCTTCTAGACAGCTCAAAGCATAAGAATGTCTGCGCTAATTAACAGGATATTAGAATCTACTAACCTTTTAGGAAAAAAATGCTAAAAAAAAAATCTGTTGTTAGAGCCTCGTAAATGAGATTATCAGCTGCTTTTCCTGCTGTGCTCAGGCTGCATAATATTTTGTTCTGATAAGATGGTCACCGTGTCCGGTTAGGCGATTATAATGTCATAAATTCTTCCCGTGACTCAGTCGAGAGGCATGTCAGACCACACGATGAATCATAGCTTGTTATCACCCACAACCTGTCTGATGTCATCAGGAAGGGCTGTTAGAGACTACAAGACTACAAACAAACTGGACTGGCACTCACTAGAGCGCACACCTCCGCCGGAGACCAACAGTCCCCCTAATCCCCTCATAGATACCAGCCACCTAAATATTTAAGATATGTTTCGATGCATTATTCCCTGAGGAACTAATGAAAATGTCATAAAAACGTATCACGCTTTAAAATCCCTGGATCTACAACAAAAGTTAATTGGGGGGTCTAATATGGATCGAGAACCATCCTCCAACAAAGTTTCGTGGAAATCTCTTGCCTTAAATTTAGTGTTATCCTGCTGACAAACCAACAAACACACAAAGGGCCAGTGGTGGGAAAAATAACCTCCTTGGCGGAGGTAATAATGGGGTCAGAAGCAGCGTGTAGGATACGGTCTTGTGTCCGAACAGAAAGGCAGAGAAAAAAAAGGAAGAAAACCCGACTGTGACCCATCCTCAACCGACAACATCAATTCTCTTTCAACTCGCCATGTCGCCATACAGTTGGGCTGAGCGCTCTGTACTCCTGGTGCTCCATTGACGATGTTGAATTTTCCATGAAAGGCAAAAAAAAAAATACACAAAATAGAAACACCTATCTTTTTGAGAATGCCACATTCAGTTGTTGCCCACAATAAACCTCACCACAGGATAAAACGTGCGCATTTGACAGCCATTTTTCTTTACATTCCCACGTCTATGTTTTTCATTAACTGGCTGATGTTGTGGAGTCTAAACCCGGCGTTAGTCTTCTACTACTGTACACCGTCTTCGTGGGGTATTTACCTGCTAGTTGTGCATAACAATCTATTTAAACAAATATGTGTACTGTGTGGCTCTGGGTAATTTTAACAGACATTTTCTTACATTTTTATGATCCTTCATAGACCAAACTAATCAATAAAACAATTGGCAGATTATGAAAATAACTGTAAATTGCAACCCTCGCTCATGCTTCTCTGGAGGTGCATGAAACCCGCACCGGGAGCCACTTAGTCAATAATATGACCGCTGATTGTGTTTCGAAGAGCTGGTGAGTCAGTGAGAAATATTAAATGGGCAAAAGCTTGTTCATGCAGTTCAACTCAAGACTACAATTTGCTGCCTTCGCCAATATATTTTCTGCTCTTCAAAAACTAAAGCTGCTTCTCTTGTGACCACAAAAAGAAAACACCGAATCACAGTTGACACAACGTCCTCCTTTTCTTGGCCGCATTCAGAGACAGACAGAACAAGAGCAAGAGAAAATCCCACGGATGCAGTTTGCGGCTGAGAACAAAATCACGACACGGCGGCATTATGCACCTTAACACAGCTGAGCAACCACTCGAACATCATGTCAGAGCTTCAACACTGACAACACTGTTATCAACAGCCGTCATACGTTCTACCTCGACGCTCCTCACGGTCGAAGCGAACACCGAGATCACCACCTCCTCCAGCGGGCAGCATGGTGGATGAGCTCTCAAACAGCGGCCTCGGCTACACCGCAGGGCCCATGGCTGTGTCACACTGCAGCTGCTGCTGTCATGGTGGCCATATAGGAATCCTGCTGTCATGTCTTTAATGAGTCTTGTGGATAATTCACGCCAGGGAAGTTGCATGTGAGCTCCACAGTGAACTATCATCTTATGTGTTTCAAGAGCCATTCTGGTGTTTTTGTACAAATATACATTAAATGACCATTTCCAATCACGCTGCAGTTGCTGACCGTTGGTTTTATTCCAGAAAATCAACTCACTGTACGTCTGCTGTCAGTGAGGCCACCCTATTGTTGCGATGAAGTTGTAATTTAAGACTCCGTGTCATTTTGAAAAGTGTGGAGATACGCAATTAAATGATTTAGAAGTAATTATGTAACGCTCCTTCAGCTGAGTGAAAAAACAAACATCTAATTAAGCTAAGTTAATTATGAGAACAGTCGAGAAAACAAAGAGCACTTAAGAAGGCGTATTTAACGGATATGTGCAGTAGGATCCATGAAACCTTTTTTTTTCATAAGTGAATCAAGCACTTAGATAAGAGAGAGGAGGAGGTTCTTATTAGAGAGTAGAGCAGAGGTGAGACGTGACCGTGTTCAGTGGAGGGTGAAAACAGGTTTTGTTTCTAACGTTGGCCAGGATGCTTAACTGTAATGGCTATTGCAAAATCAATGGATAATACATTCAGAATTGCTTTGGCGAAAGGTGCCCAGAAAACTAAAGCCTAGTCTTTGAATTGTGATATTGCTGTTGTTATAGAGAGATAAATCCTCCAATTGTTCTTTGGTGTTACAGTTGTTCCCAAAACAAGGACGTCAGTGGAACCAAAGTGTGGCTGTATCGCAACACACAATACATACAGCGTGTACTGTATATATTAATATTTTGAAATCTAATCAAAACCACTTTGTGGATGCTAGGATCAGGGCAACAAAAGTGAATATCACAATATTTTTCTACCATATATCTTGATATCGATACTTCTGCGATGTGATTTAATGAGCCAGTGGGCAAACAAAACCTCCTCATTAAAGACCCAACTCGACATATTTAGAAGTAGTAAAACAGGTTTTGGTTCGGAAAATTGCTTCACTTTACCATAATTTAGCCTCTAACACCATGAAGAGACGACATGAAAAGACAGCCACCATCGTCCCTGGACCCAAAAATCCTGCAGCGTCTAGTTTTTACGACTTTGCCATATCCACTGCCCTCCACTCAGTCTTCAAACACCTTGAGAATAAGAACAGCTACGTCAGAATGCTGTTTATTGGATTCAGCTCGGCATTCAATACAATTTCACCCATGGAACTGATTGGAATACTCTGGGCGAGCTTACCACACCGTGGGCACTGGATATTCGACTTCCTCACAAACAGACCCCAGACAGTTCAGACCTCCTCTACATTAGCGCTCAACAACATCGTGGTCATCAAACATCACCACACTGGTTAAAGAAGCACAGAGAAGGCTTCTACTTCCTACAGACTTTAGAAGGCTACATTCCGGAGCCAAACGATATAATGTGGATATATTGCCCAGCTCTAAGTGGAAGGCATACTGGATCTTTGAAATTGATTTTCTGCCCTAAAACTATATATATTTTAAGTAGAGTTTTTACAATGGCCATCAAAGAAATGTTACAGCATTTTCTTTGAAGTATAGCTCTTTAGCATTTTGGCATTAAAAAAGTTGCATTTCAGAGCGGATTGGAGAGCCTGGGTTGGACAAAGTCAGGGAACGTGTAACACACATGTGATGCGGATTAAACCACCAGCAATTGTTTCCCATAATGCAAATTGCATGTGTTGCATATAATTGTATCTGTGAGTCATACAACTGATCAGGAGCTTTTGTCATTAACCTGTGTGACTTTGCCACCATAAGACAGTGAGCTGATCAACGCCTTAGCACAGCAGCAGGCAGTCAAACATAAATAGCATTTTCAGATGCAGACATAGTCTAAACTCTAAGCTACTGCTGTATCTTTGAGTTTTTGCAGTTGGACAAAACAGTAAAGTAACCCCGATGCCAGAAAGAGCTGCAAAGGACTTTAAAATGAACCAATACCTACAGCGTCATCACTCAGGCTAGTACGTTTCAGAACAACCCTTCCTCCAAAATAAAATAAAATACACTATTACCAAAGCTACACCTCTTTCCTTGCTTTTTGTAGGACAATTTATATGGACTGGAAACATTTGTTGCAAGCAGAAAAGGTAAATCTTCCAAGAGCAAACATTTTTTTTTAGCAATACCTGCAGCTTAGACATCTGACATTTGTCAGAAAAAAGGCAGCTTTCAGGGACTTTACCTGGAAATGCTTAATGCAGAGAACAGAGGACATTCTTCAAAAAGCTCGTCTACTTCAAGGCACTTAGTGGATTCTACTGGACACAGCTCAAGATGTGGGCGGACAAATAATGCAAGCCGTTGGAAGTGTCGGAGTTCAGACGAGGCCATCTGCTATGAGAATATCTTTTCATTCAGTCTTTGGCAGAAAGTTCATAATTATTTCAGCGCTCACCAGTCCTCATTTAGATTTTTGACCAAGATTATCTATCCGCTCGCTGTGGCCCACTGAATTGCTGCAGATTTTATCCCAGACAGGCTTAATGGTGGGCAGACAGATACTATTAAGAGGATGGACGTCCCCACGGGAGCCACTTCAGGAATAGTTTTATCCAACAAGGCAAGGTGGCCTCCTTTGAGCAGCTTCCTTTCAGGATGAGAGATCAGTACGTATCAAGATAGGAACATTTCTGTCTGATGTGCGTCTGTGGTGTCACGTAGGTTAAAGTGAAAGCATAAAGAGGGAAGATTGTAAAAAACGTATTAAGCTTTTTTGCTGTTTCTTTGAGGAAATGGAATATTTTTGTGCAACTTATCAAGTAAGCTACAAGTAAACTGTTGCCTTCCACACGCCTTGATTTTACAGTTCTTTTACGGATGATTTAAATTATTAAAACTCAAAATTTCGCCACTGAAATATAAAGTTTTCCTTCATCAGTCTGAATCTCTTACCCCAAAGAGAGTCTGTCGGTTCGTATCAACCCTAAGCCTCACTTCCTCCTCCTCATTCCTCACAGACTTACTCCTTGAATTTGATATTCTGTCATTCTTCTAATTTAAACTTCCTCCCTATCCCCCACTACAACGTTTAGTCCGCACGGCTTAATGGGTTCCGTGACTCGTGATGACGTCCACTGTCAAGGAGAGGCCTGTCTCCTAGGTGACAGTATCATCACTGAGATGTGTGTATGCCACAAGGAGATATTCCTGACCTTCACAGACAACAAATACAAGAAGCGTCGCGTCAGAAAGACACACAATCACACTCTCAACTGCATTTCACCGACATTGTAGCATGTGGTGAAACTGTTGATTTGGTTTTGTTGGTTCAGTTGGACATTCATTGTTGTAATTCCATTACTGAGCTCCGTGTCTCCTGTGCAGGTGCACTTGCTTACAGCTTCAAAACGTATCCGCTTGACATGAGAGAGAAACGTACAATGCAGCAGCTCCGCAATTAGAAAAAAAAAAAGTTTAATAACAAAAGCAGTGTTCCCTCTCGGCAGCAGGTTACAAAGTGCTGAGACTGGCGAGCTGTGGCACACATCACACGCACGGATACGCGCGCGCCGGCACAATCTCTGAGGACGGCCTGAGAAGATACCCATGAAGGATGAAGGGAAACAAATTCTGAGGCTCCCGTAGACATTTGCTCCAGATGGGGTATGAGCTGGAGCATGTGTAGAGGCCTGGCTCGTGTGCGATTGTGTGTGTTGTGCGGGGTTAGTTCTCCAGAGGCGGCGGAGCTACACACTCGGATTATCCCAGTAATGAATTGGCCTGTGGGGAACAGCCCGTCTCATTTTGAGACTTAAGGGGTGACTTCAGAGCACTAAAGTAAGGGCATAAATCAAACAAATGCAACGTGGTATAGATTTATGAATGTGCATAAAAGCAAGTGCATTTCAATATGTGGTGTGTGTGTGTGTGTGTGTGTGTGTGTGTGTGTGTGTGCAAGAAAATCTCCCTCTACCTAAGGAAAAAAAAACAGAAAACCTGTCCTGTCCGTGATTCAAAATGCATGACACATTTTAAGGTTTTATCCTTGCATGACTACAGTTCGATGCATTTAAATCTATCTCTCACAGCATCCCATATATAAGTTTGTGCAAGTCATTTGAATTACCTCCAAATGCGGGTAAGAGTATAAACAGTAAAAACGGCCCCTGTATCCTGCCAGGAGAACATTTTTCAAAAGTCCTGCGACAGTTTGATTTCTGATTAATAAGATAGGCTCCTAAAAACTGTTGAACGTTTCCTTTTAGGCTCTCCGAGTTCAGCTCAGTGCTCCTGACGCTGTCGTCGTTTGCCTCAACTCTCAACCTGCTTTGGTAAATCCAGAAATACGAGTGGAGAGAGCGTCCCTGGATCTGTGATGACACCGGGATTTAAAAATCGAACGGCTTCTCCACAGACAGCGAGTGGGAAGCTGATGTTTCAGAGCATTAACATACCACAAACAACCTTTCTCGGGCTGGGGATGTTACATGGGGTCACAAGCAACGTTTAAGACTGATGCTCTCATACTGCTGTCCTTAACTTTCTGAAATCAATTCTTCAGCACTGAATATCTCTCAGATGGATGATGCCACATGGCAGGATCCTGTATGTGAACTTTGCATATACTGTAACGATAAAAACGATGGTAAGTGCTGTGAACAACTAACGTTTTTAGTCTTTAATTAAAGTCTGTTGGAATAATTGAAAGAATTTTGCGACACCACATTACGCTCGTACGATCTCGGTGCTATTCTACTGTAGATCGATAGATGATGAATGTTCCCAGCCCAGCCCCAGTTCCAACACAATCCAATTAGAGCACACAAACAAAGGGCATCCTCACATTTACATGACAATATGTAAACGCTCGGAGGTTTGTAGTCATGAGAATACTAGACCGAAAGAACGGGTCACGGACCAACAATGTCCCATTCATTGGTATTTTCTGTAAGGACATTGACTCAGATGAATACGCCTACATGTAATGAGAACGAGGCTGTATGCGGTAACACATAGAAGTAGCTACTACACAGCTCCTAAGTAGCTTCTTTAAGCTAAAGATAACTGTTTTCCTTTATCACCACAAATTTACTGTATAAATGAATCAAGTTAGCGTCTGTAGACGATCTGCAGCTCACTAGTGAAAGTAAGGGTATCAAATGGCATTCAGTTAAAGGTTATAATCTACAAGACTAAATCTAGATCAACTAAATTTCGCCCTGTGTTAACATACGGTTTGACATATTTTCTGGACTGGGCTGTTTTCACATGCTCCAACAATAACCAAAATAAAATTATTGGCTGCTCCAATAATCACCCAAAAAAACTGTAAAACAAATCTTTGCTTCATGAAATTAATCTAACTTCTTAAATCTCCATAAAATCCTCGTTTTTCGACTGCGTTCTGAGTTTGCCAACCAAGGACTGTAAAGCAGGGCTGGGCCATGTCTACGGAATAGGCATATGATGATGTCCACAGTGAAACGTTGCAATGGTTGATCACATGGTTTTCACTCAGAGATGCAGGCAGGACTTCATCATGTCACGATGGTAAAGGGTTTGTTGTCAAGGACTGTCGGCCATTGCGAACAGCCCAATCCTATTCTAAAGATGGCCGATGGGCCAATGGTGAGCCGCTAACTGGCCGATACTCGATCTCTTGTTAACTCTTGCTAACCTCGCCTTTATTCAACTTTTAGGATATTTGTGTTTGCTGTGTCTCCTGGAGTTCCCAGCTCGCAGGCAAACAGACCAAGATACTTTTCTACTGTTGATGCAGCCAAAAACTGAAGTAAGTAGGCACCAGTTTACTAGCATGCTAGCCGCAGCGCTATGATGAAGCCAAACTGTGCCAGAAGAGACGGGTGTGTTGGCGTGTTGTGGAGCTCTTCAGCCCCGTAGCAGCCAGAAACCGAGTAATGCATCTCAGTTTTCGGTCAAAGGGCTGCACGTTTGATTATTGGTTGTACTGCAGACAAATAATAAATCAAGTTTCCTTGCTTGTGTACGTTGTGCAAGTGTTTGCGTGCACTCTTTGCTAGCCGCTCAGCATGTAACATTTGGAGAGCTCAGTGTAATGAATGTGTTCGAGATCTCACATCCCCTCCTCCAGAGGTTCAAAGGGATTAGCTTATAAATGCCACAGTCCACAAAGGCATCTGTGTGAAAAAAAAGCAAAGCCTACAGCTACACTTAGCATTACACTTAGCATTTCCATTTATAACAACAGTAGACAAGAACTAAAAGTGATAGATGACAGTGACTCCATTAAACGTGACTGATGACCCCATCTGTGAGGAGGCAAATCTCTCTTACTGTCCTTCTGTCTCACTGAATCCCGGTCTGATCCAGCCATCGTTCGCTTCTGGTAAAAAATCTTCATACATTTTTAACTTCCATATCTTTCACTTTCCCCACGAAATCACTCAAAGTAACAGAGAAGGAACTCACTTGATCAAAACGTGACAAAAACCACCAGAGTCCAGGCCCCATCTGTGCATCTCCGGGACAGCTTCGAGCCACATCTTGGCCAAATCTTGGCCCTACACACGACTGATCGAGCATAACCTGATTCTCAGGGTGAGACAAATATCACCTTTGTCATCCTTATTACTATATAAAGCGTGGTGACATCCAGTGTAGCTAGCCCGTCTACAACCTGAGCAGAATACTAGTGAGCCAGGACAACAGCTGTGTGGGAATGCAGGACCTATAAACACATGAAAAAGAAATCTGCATTTGGTCGACTTGATGCATCTTCCCCATGTGAATAACTGGTCTTTAGATACTCATTAAAGAAGAAAGTGCATTTTCAAATGTCTTATTCTATAGAAGAGGGTTCTTGAAAGAGAAGTTCCAAGATTTGTTCTTAGCATGTCCCTTAAGAAGATCATAAATAGAACAACTTGTAATTGTAGTAGGTCTGTGTCTTTGCACACGTGAGGCCCGGACACATCTGACCAACGTGAGATAAGTGGCGACAAAGACCCAACAGTTGCGTCGCCTTACATCACCTCTTCCTCTTGTCTAAAGCAGCTCTTGACCACACCACAAAAGACTACAGCTGACTAGCTCGTACCTTCTGCGCCTGCGTCAGAGGAAATAACTCATCGTTTTCAACATGAGGCAGTCGTCTGTATAGATTATTCAAAAAGGGAAACCTGGAAGGCTCAGCACTACCGATATACGAACCGTTATGTCTGACCGTTAAGTAAAAGTTTCAAATGGCACTGGCGAAGAGGCGAAGGCAAAAAGTAAGCAGGAGTAGACCCTTTTCACAGCATGTCAAAGCAGGACAAGCACAGGTGTCCCCAATAACATTAATAATTGGTCCATTCTTCACCTTAATGGAACTTTTGACACTCTTGCCTTTCTGGGGGGGGGTATTCCTACACTTAGCTTCTTTGAGCGTGCTTCCTTTTTTTTTTTTTTTTTACCTAGGTGGGCTTTAGCGTCACCGGATAATATTTTTTCTGCAGTTAACGATTAACGCCGACACGCCTAGAAGAGGTGGCCCTGGCGTTAAAATGGTTAAATCCCTGCAAAAAAAGGTAAGAGCTGCTACTTTGTTTACGTTCATACCATTAGTTGTAAGTAGTTGTCATATTCCTTCTAAAAGATGTAGGCTATCATCCAAGTCAGGGTCAACCAATACTGATTATTAGAAATCGAGGAGACTGAAAACCGATTTGGAATCTACATATATCTAAAAAATATTGGTACTGTTCTTAAGTACAATTTTGAGGTACTTTACTTGAGTTACTTTGCGTATTGTGGTTATTTCAGTGTTTGCAGGCCATTAATTGTGACGTGTTACCAATCAGATAGTGTTGTGGGCGGGACATCGTGTGACAGGATGCTGCATCAGATCCGAAGTAGCACATTTTCAAATTGTATTAATCTGACAGGAAATTCATTGATACCGATAATCTGAAAAATTAGGAACATCGGCCCGATGGTCGGCTAGGCCCAATCATCCGCCATATTGTATTTCAAATCAAACATTGCTACATTTCCCATACACTCAGGCTAGTGACGCTCTCTTCTGCTGTGGTCCTGTGTGATGCAGTGTGATGACCGCTGGCCTTGTGCAGAGCAGTGTGGTATATTACACAGTGTGTCCCAATAAATCAGGCAGCCTGCTGTCCTTCATCGAAGCAGCAGCAGCAGCGGCAGCAGAGCCAGGCTTTTGTCCGCCATCAACCTGTACCAAAACTGCCAAAACACAGAGAGAGGCGGACGAAAGAAAAACAGAGAGGCGCGAAAGGTACGGAAAGATACTGGAGGGAAACACGGAGATAACACACACACAACACACCACACAAACACAATATCCCCTGATTGCACTGAGCTGTACGAGGGATAATGCGAGGCAGATGGTCCAAGATACTAATTAGAAGCCTGTTTGTCTTTCTTATCATGACATCTATGTGCTGTAGCAGCGCTGCCCGCTTTGTTTTTGCAGCGGCGACGGAGAGAAGACTGCACACCTTCTGACTTTCTTCAAGAAGGTGACGGGAAAGAAAAAAAACAGAGCGGAGATGGATAACAACCAATGTTCTCTTTACTCTCACAATGAATTTATTTCAAATCACGTCACAACACTCCCGCCTCTGCGCTCTTAGCGTTTTCATCCCTGGCACGCGACATTCATTCACAACACGCGAAAGCAAACAGATTTAGAGGCGCGGGTAGAATATAAACAACGCTTCTTTTTTTAAAAAAAAAATCATCGCTCATCGCTGTTTTTTGCAAATTGACTTTTCAATTTGATATTTGTCTGCTCGCTAAGACAAATGTTTGCATCACGCTGGAGCGCAAAAAAACAAATGAAAGACTTGCAGAGGCACTGCTGAAGCTCCACCTCGGGAGAAGCCATCAATCTTGACTGCACACACACACACGCGCGCATACATCTTAAAACCTGCTGACATGCTTACCTACAACATAATTAACTGCCGTACAGTAAATCACTGAAATGAGGTGAAACGAGGGAAATAAGCGGAGAGATCATGTCCTCTGTGCGCTCCAGAAAACCCAGAGCGCACGTAGACAGGTCATCAGACCAAAGGGTGAGTCATAGATGCTGTTTTTTTAAAGAACCAAACAATTCCTGGAGGTTATTCTTCCATTAACCACCGTGACACCGCCAGGAAAAGGCTAATCTAGACAGAGGGAGAGAAAAAGTGCAAGATACTGAATGCAAAATAAAAAACGTTGTGACGTGCGTCTCCCCGATCCGTTCGCTTAACAGTCTCTTTGTGGGTAAAAGACTGCACTGCGAATAGGAAATGGCTTTGAATCTTACTGTCATGTCTCCTTTCAATGAATTTCTAAGCAGAAAGCGATGACTGGCAAAGGCTCAGGGAGAGCTTCTCATAGAGCAAGGTCTCTGAGGTTAACTCTCGTCAAAACCAAGCTGTCAGCACTCATAAGCAACGGGCCGGGGCTGCGGAGTAAACAGAGGTGACGTCAGAGGGAAGTCATTCGATTGTGGAAGGACCGAAGATGCCTTTGCTTAGCTTGCTCTTCGGCGTGCGCATGTTTGTGTGCGTGTGTGTGTGTGTGTGCGCGTGCGTGTCCTCGAGCCGCTGCCGAACATAATTTCACCAGCTGTGTTAATAAGAAAGCAATAAACCAGACTCAGAGATCCTGCCAGCTAATTAAAGATCAATCTAACTGCGGGGGAAAGAAGCTTCTTCTCTGCAGCCACATTACTCAGGATACCCACGCTGCACCCTGCTCCGTCCGCTCTACTCCACTGACTGTTCAGGGGGTTTTAAAGGGGGGGAAAACGGTTATTGGTGGGCAAAAATTGGCGTTCCCATAGAAACCGCATGTTTTTACTATTTTCACGCTGGAGGATGCTGCGAGTCAGGATGATACCAGCTCACAGCATTCGAGGACGTTCTTCAACTCAGTAGATCTTACGAGCAGACAAACGGAGCAGTGACGTCTGACCCATACCGGATTTTAGGGGCCGGTACTGATACTGACCAGAGCTGCAACTATTAGTCAGTTAGGTTTATGCTTATATTTCATATGTTCTATTTTGTAATCAACTGTAAGCAAACATGTCAAACGTTTGCTGGTTCCAGCCTCTTTTTCGCGTTTCGAAGCGTTTGTTGGACCGAAGAAGCAATCTGAAGACGTCGCTTCAGGCTGTGGGAGATCGTGACGAGCAATTTTTCGCAATTTTGATGATTTATGTGAAAATAATCAGCAAATTAATCAACAATGAAAATGATTTGTTTGTTGCAGCATTTGTTTATTGATGGATTTAGGATCTATTGGCTCACAGTAAATTTTTATTTTTTTTATTAAATAGGGGGCAGCAGGGGCGGCTGTAGCTCAGCGGGTAGAGCTGGTCAACTAGTGATCGGATGTCGTTTGTTCGAATCCCGGCTCCCCTGGGCGGAACTGAGCTACATGCAGAAGTATCCTTGAGCAAGATACTGAACCCCAAATTGCTCCTGATGTGCAGTTGGCACCTTGCGGGGTGGCCTCTGCCATCAGTAAGGGCCCTGCGATGAGCTGGCGACTTGTCTGGGGTGTACCCTGCCTTCGCCCAGAGACAGCTGGGATTGGCTCCAGTAACCCCCGCGACCCCTTGAAAAAGGGATAAAGCGGCTACAGCCCACGACCAAACTCCTGATAAGCAGACGAAAATGAATGGATGAGGGGGCAGCATATCACCAGAATAACCACTAACTGCTGCTAACTCTTGCTGCTGTTGGCTAGTTAGCTCACTTAGCTGTGCAGCTAGCAGTACGGACCGGGAGCACGGGGACCGGAGGAGCGCTGGTGTTTTCATCACTAGCACAGGAGCTTTAGGACCAGGACGGGCCGGGGCTAGCTGGTTAGCATGCTAACCTCAGTAGACATCTCTACAATACAACACACAGACATCAAGACGTAAACACCGTTGTTTCTTCACATTGTGTCGTTAACTTTTAGTTTTTGTTTTTTTTTATGTTTTCAACTGAAATTAACATTAACATGTCGGTGTTTACCTGTGAACGGACTAATGGTGACCTAGTTTGGCATTTCTGTGATGCAATGTGATTTTTTTGGCAATAATCCGCAGGTACAATACATATAACACAGGCCTGGTGTAACCCTACCCCTAACACACCTAGTGTAAACTTCAACTTTATAATGCACCATTCATCATTTACGGTGCCTTTATTGTTTTACAGTTTCATTTCTACAACACAAAAGCAATTACTAAGCCAGATTGCCTCCACAGTCAACGGGACAGCTGCAGTTTGATTTACACTCACCCTGCAGTCCGTTACAGACATCAACCAAATCATCTGAAATGCGATTTTTTTTCCCCCCCCACCTAAAGGCACGCCATGATGTATGAATGGTCCATATCAGACGTAGGCCTCCTGGTCATCATATTTCTTCTCGTGGCTGTGTGGTTTGTTGAGGTTTGATCTCCTAATAGGGTTTACCGTCTGAATAATACAAGAACACGACTTTTTGGTCAATCCCTCACCTCCCTGCCCAACGCTGATACGTGATCCACTTAAAGGGGAACAATTTCTCACATTAAAGTGTGTTTACAGGAGTGGAGGAGTACTGAAAAAGTAGTATAAAGCTCTTTTGTGGCTCCAGAGGAAGCTGCGTGTAATCTGCTGAACTGTCTCCAGTGATGTCACTCAGTGGCTAAGTTGCATTGTGGGTAATGCAGGCACCAGGTTTCGGGAAGGGAGAAGAACGTATGGCATAAAAAAGGCGATATCTCTGGTTCTGCTGTATCGGTCCTGTCCATGTGTTGTAGGAGTGCGATGTAAGACCAGGGGAATGCTTTTCAAAAACCTGGCGCCTACACTACCCACAATGCATCTTGGCCATTTGAGTGACCTCACTGGAGGCAATATTATCAGATCACATGCAGCTTCCTCTGGAGCCACAAAAGGCTTTACATTACTTTTTTCCCCCTCCCCCAAAACCTGTTGACACACTTTAATGTCAAAAAAATGGTGACGTCACCCTTTAACAAGGCCGACATCTGAATTAGCATCACCCTTAATTCGCTGAATAAAGTCTCAGATTAAAGATCTATGAGGAACAGCGGCTGGAGGGGATTTGGAGTAAGCCAAAGCTTAGAGATTACTTTCAAATCAAAGAAAATTATTGAACCACGTATAATTTCACTGCTCCGTGTAGGAAGTAACTGTTCCGGCAAAAAGAAACCCCGATTTGTTTTGGCTGTCAAGAAGATGGCTCTTTAATGAGGAGGCTTTTGTTTCAGTCAGATTTATAGGAAAATGCACGGCGGCTAATTCTGGGACATAAAAAAGGACGTTTCCATTACGTCCGTGTTGTGTCTTCTTGAATTTGTGGACCTTTACGTAACGTTGCTGTCTAGTGCAGGACAGAGTGCATCCTCCATGTTTCAAACCCCATAATACTACTAAAAGGCAGCGCGGACGCAACTGTAAACACTCAGTCAGCCACTGAATCCAACATTCAATCTCAGTAAACCAGAAGCGCACACTTTCTGAGCGCTAGAAGTACCGGTTTGCCTCTTTCACCCAACATGCACCGTGTGGCCCGGGTGCTGCTGCCGGGCTCGTGTGTTTAAGAATGGATGTGCTGACTGTGAGAAGGAGGAGGTGGAGGGAGGGAGGGAGGGAGGGAAGAGGAGACTCTGCTACTGTAGCAGTGCATCAGCAGAGGTGAGACTATCGCCACCACATCACAGTTTGCTGGAGGGAAGTGATGGAGCTACACACTTGGCAAAGAACACCTCCTTTTGTTCTGTTTCCAATCTGAGGGGAGGGGAGGGGAGGGGGGGTTCACACCAGAGCGTCTCCTCAAGCAGACGCAACCCAAAATTGGAGCCTGCGATTTTTGCAGTCGAGTCCGTTTCTTTTAGGTTTTTTTCCGAAGGGGGCAGCTATGTCGGCGCAACCTTACCCCCAGCTGCCTCTCGATGCCTGGCAGAGACAGGCCGACCCACAGTGGGGCTCTCTCAGTATGTGTGTCATTAGTGCTGACCCAGATGCTCTGGAACACAGACTGTCCTGTGACTGCACCGCATTACCCACAACAAACTCCCCGGAGCTCAGTCGCAGACAAGACTATACGATGCCTGATAACAACCTCTGAAAATGCCAAACGCAGGAGAAACGGGGAGAAGAGAAGTAGAGGCAAAGTTGAGGTTGAGATGGGAGCTCGGAATAATGAGTCCAGCGAGCATCTGCAGAGGGAGAAGCAAGAGTGCTCGAGGTCTGTGTGCGGTGCAAAAAAAAAAAAAAAAAAAAAAATCTGATGGCAGAGACAAAAGAGCTCCAGCAGGCTCAGGTGGAAAAGATTAGTAGGTGAGAGAGTTGCATCACATGAAGCAAAAAAAAAAAAACCCTGCGCAGCACCGTCTCCCCATACAACATATCATGCAAGTGCTGGTCAGTGGTGATGGAGGGGTGATGGTGGGGATGGAGGGGGGATTCATCCTGAATAATAGCAGCTTGGACACATTCCCTGACTGCGCAAATGCCAATGCAACAACAGCCTCATGCATGCAGCCCTGATCGTGGATAGTTAAGTTGTTGTGTTGTTTTTTTCCTGCCCTTATTAAATGACATGGCACGCGTTTTTCAGCCGACCAGCCTTGTGTCGAGTCGTGCACCCGAGCCAGCAGCAGTTAAATGTGCGGATTATAGCAGCGCAGCCGCCTAGTGTGAAACAAAAGACCCATCTTTCTTTTCTTTTTTCCCCCATCCATCCTGCTACATGTCACTCGCAGACAGTGTCAGCCTGGATGTGACAGAGACAGGTTCATGTGTTCTCTCTCTCTCTCTCTCCCCCTCGGACCGGACGTGCTTACCCTCTGCGGCTAAAGCGCACCGGACAAGAAGTAAAAGCATTCCCGCAGACAGCAGACAGTTCGGGAGCATCCCCGCCGCCCCGGCTCTCCACCTGGTCCTCGCACACCTCCCCTCTCCTCCGGCATCCGTCCTCCGCGGCGGGCACCCGCCGGGCTCCGCTCCGCCGCCGCCGGCTCCCACCACTACTTTGGGGTGACCTGTCCGCCGCCCACTCCTCAGACCGGGAGCCATATCCAGTGGACAAGTTGCTGAAGTTTCGGTCGTAAATAATACATTGGATCGATCCTCGTGTGTGAACGGGAAGCACAGCGGTCCCGCGGTCTCGTCGTGTGTCCAGGGCTGGAGGGTGGAGGGGGGGTTCGGTTGGGTTGGTTGGTTGGTTGGTTGGTCGGGGGGACGCGGCGTTGAAGGGGAAATTAAGAAATGCGCCCTATCGCTCCGCTGCGCTCGGTCCACCCATCAGCACCGTGTGGCGCAGGGCGGCGCGCACACTTTGCCAAAGGTTTGACATGTAGCTGCTGGCGGGTAAACCGAGCCGCGCCAGACGGACGGCACACATTTAAGAACGCGCGAGCGTGACGTTAAGACACGAATTGTAAAGGTATGGAAGCCGGTGGGGTGGTGGATTTTTAAAACACCGCCCCCTGGTCAAAGCGTGTAAATTAGCCTCCCTGCTGTTAATTGTCGGCAGGAAAAAGTCAAAGCGCGCAGCCCTGCAGGGCGCCCTCTGCTGGAGGACGACACCACACAGAACTCCATAAGGAAAAGAGTCAATTTTAGCCTCGTTCATACATCCATGGATTAACATTCAGTATTTGTGTTTTTTTGTCTTTACCTCCATTAACAGGTATGTTCGGTTTGTCCCGATCATAACAATAATCGCTTCATTAATATCTTAGTGTGTTCAAATGACACCGGCTGTAGTACCTCCTCATCTCCACCAGGTGGCAGCACACACCCAGAGAAACACAAACTCACTGATGAGAGAAATAAAGGCCCCTGATTTATACAATACAGTCAGACAAACCCCATGAAACAGAGCCTGTTTTAAAAAATAATATTAATCATTGCTGGATAATGTTTGACATAACTAAAAACATTAATGGAATAATCCATTCAGCAATAATATTTGTGTTTGTTTAACACAGAAACACTGAAGTGCTCACTCATATTACTCGTTTGAGAAAACAGTCTCCATGCAGCAGCTGTTCTGTGGCTTTCAGTCACATCACATGAGCTTCATCATCAACACAGTCATAATTGAATTGTGCAATGAAATGTTCACCTTCCCTGTAATTTTTCTGTGGACCCCCAGTCCGTGAATTCATTATTTGATTGACAGAAAATGAGTCCATAGCAATAAATAATCAGTACATCTTTCAAATATTTAACAGATTTTTTTAAAAAATTCCAAACATTCTTCGGTTCCAGTTTCTCAAATGTGAGCGGTTGCTTCTTTCTCTGTTTAGCAGCATTTAAAAATGGAGCAATCGTTGAGTTTTTTTTTTCACAGTTGGCCAGACAGATTTTTCCGAGACGTCACTTTGGGGATCTGGGAAAACTGTGACGCGCTCTTACTTTTAGCAATATCTGATATATTATAGACAGGAGGGTTGATCAACAGTAAAAAAGAGTAATCAGTTGCAACCATCTCATGTGAGTATGAGCCAGAGTTACTAACCAGCATTGTTTGAGGATGTGGTGTACAATTTGCAGTAGCAGTGATCATGTAGGTAACAGGTTACAGTCACATTACTCAATTACATGTAGAACTACTGGTATTAATATAATACTTAAGTGAAAGTACAAAGTATTCTACTACTACTCAGAGCAATCGTTGATGTTATTATTATAATTATTATTATCAATTGCAGACATTCAATCAAAGGGGTTTCTGTTTCTCCGAATCTGATAAATTTGAATTGTGCTCTGTACTAAAATGATGATTTCAAAAAGGTACTACGTAGATAACATGGTGTATTGCATACTTAAGTACAAGTCAAATTACAGACTTAATGACAGCAATTTGTGTAGTTAGTGACTTCCACCCCTGTGTAGGCCCCCCTGCATTCAATACAAGAAATTCACCTGAATCAATAAATGACGGAACAAAAAAAGCAGACGGAGACGAAACGAGCTGCATCAATAGATTTTTTTAATTCAAAGTGAATCTTAACAATAATACACCATAAAGTCTTATTTTGACACTCACCAAAAGAGTCACCTGGAAAACCCGCTTAATGTGACAAAGTAGAGAAGGCTTGGTCACACCTAAATCACTGAGAACTAGAGAGGAAACACTATCGCAAACTGTAAATAGACATCACATCCATAGAGTTAGTTTTCCCAGTCCTCATACTGTAAATATTGCACAGTGCAATTGCTACATGGCAAACTAGTGTAGCACAAAATTAAAAAAGCAAATGAAACAAAAAAAAAAGAAAAAAGAAAAAAAACAAAAGCCACGAGAAATCTACAGGTATTAAAACAGTAACAGTTTTCATAATCAAGTCTATTTGATGAGCAATCTAAACAGATGATTCCATAACTTGCAGTGTGAATTAACTCTGAAATTGATACAGATGACCAGAGAACTGAAAAATAAGAGCTCGAATAAAAACAAACCTCATCAAATCAAAAAAGTTACACAGTAGCACATTTAGACTAATACAGACCCTGAATTAACATCTCTAAAAAGGATAATACCGCAGCAGAGGATTTTTTTTTTTCATTTTTTTTCTGATATCAAAGTCATAAGTTGAATTTTTACAAACGACTGTTTTATCTGTTAAATGATACATGAATCCTCAAAAAAGAAACAAAAAAGTTATCCATAAAACCAAGGTGTCAATTGTGTGGAAAATTAAAAAACAGTTTTTTAAGATTTCTCTCCTCTTGCATCCATTCTTTAACTAACAAAGTATGGGAGAGTTTTATGCAGGCGCATTGCTGGTGAATACCTTTGGAGGAAATCAAAAACACAGATTACATTTCACATGCCTATTATCGGGGGAAACTACTTCGAGCACTAATCTGCCAAGTGCATGCCTCGTCGTCACAAGCTTTCTTTCCCAAAAAGTGATACTGGAGTAATGATCGGTAGAAGTATACAGAAAGGGGAGAAAAAAAAAAAGCTATCAAAAAGAAACATACCAATCATTTCAATGTCAGTGTTTGAATGTGGAGTATTGCACTCATGACTGACTGTGCAGCGAAAACCACAATAATAATCTCCTTGACAGAGCGCAGAGAGAATAAACATCCTGATAGACTATTCCTGGCTCCTCTGTTGTTGTTTTTTTTTTTAAAGGCCAGCGTTGTCAGCCGTGCTCTGGTTACTCCCCGCTCGGCCTTTTAACTTTTGCACGATGGAAAAGCTGCTCTGAGCAGACGGCTTTCTAGGCAGACGAAGTGAAGCAACTCAGGTGTACATGCAAAGTTACGTAAAGCATGGAGATTATCTAAGAACACTTGGTGGTGCAATGACCGCACAATGTAAAGTATTGCATCTGCTGTTCAGCCAGAGTGACTATCCAAAGACTGAGTGTCATATCATCAAAGTGTGTGTCTGTGTGTGTGTGTGTTTTAATTGTGAGTTAACACAGAGAGGATTTGGTGGCGGCCATCTTAACCATGAGGAGAACCACCACCATTAACGTTTTCCTCTGTCGTGTTTGCGAGCTGACCAGAGGAGAACGAGCCCCTGGAATGACACTGTGATGAAGTCCTATTTTTGTGTGGGTCTTTGTGTGTGGCCCTTAAAAACCTGTCTACTCTACCCGGTAACGGGCTGTTATTGGATGCTATGCCTCCCTCCTCACATCAGCGGCGAGGAATCACCGTCCTCGAAACTCTCGCTTTCTGAATCTCAAGGCACATACACAGTGCTGCTCACACTGTCTCAATTTCAGTAAGGAACACGTAACGATGGCCACAGTTCTGCGATCGACAGAACAGCGTTCTTGATATGAGACACTCATAAAGGGGCGAGCGATCCGAACACAAGGCAGTTTAGAACATCACAACTGTGAAACTGATATTCTAGCCAGGTATAACATTGAACAGTGAAAAGGTTGCAATAAATATCTCGTTCAAATCAATTTAACAGTAAAAACAAGTTGTAAAACATCATTTTGGAACAGAAACGTTGGGCTGAATTCCTTTTTTGGACACACGGTCTAATCACCCAAACCCCTCGCAAGCCTTACAATCCGTATGAGTGCTTAGTGGCGAGTGCGCTTGTGTGTAATTAGTGGAAACATTACTGAAGCTTTTCAATCAACGCAATGGATCTTTTTTTTTCTTTTCTTTTTTTTTCTTTTTCTGGCATCTCACAGTGCTCCTGTAACACACCAAAGATTACTGGTAGTATACGTACAATGAAAAAGTTAAATCAATCCTGCAAGCTACAGCTTTAGATGTGTACAAAACGTCAATATGAAAACATACAAAAAAATTAAGTTACATCGATACATCATTTATATGCAGTGATGAGCCCGAAAGGTTAATAAGGATAAAATACTGATGCAAAAACACACACCCCGAGAAACAACAAATGCAACTAATGTTCATCATCAGCAATACAGTAGTTACAATGACACTCCAAATATGAACGCAAAAAACACAAAAAATCAAAACCACTTCTATTTCAGATAATTAGGGACCTATACAAAAATAGCAACGCTAGGTTTAAACTCAGAGAAATCACCTAATTTCACAGCTATTGAAGTGGCAATCATCATATAGCAGCTTATCTATGATACATTCAAGAAGAAATGATACGACTTATTAATTGCCCAATAAGCTAGACAAAACCTCGGCCATTTTTTTTTAAATACAATTTTTTTTCGTTTTGTTTTAATTTAACCCCATTTCTACGACTACAGTATAACTGAGGTCTATGCAAACAGAATAGCTACCTTGCTCAGAAACATGAATTACAGTCTTTGGTGCTGCACAAGCAACTTCATTTGAAAATAAAAGACAAAAAAAAATTACACACAAAACTAGTTAAATGAACAGAAAAAATGCACGCACAGCATATCTACATATATATATATATATATAGCCTGGTGGTACCATCATATATATATATATATATATATGTATATATGCTCCCTGACGGAATGTATAAAATAAGCAGTTGACACCGATAAGCCTTAAGCCTTTAACAAATGGTATAATGTAAAGGGAAAAAGTTAACTTTGTCACACATGCATAAATGAGAGAATTGCACACAATTAACTCACACCTTATCAAGCATCTGTACTAAATAGTCTAGCTCTATAATATATGTCCATATATGTGTGTATATCAAATACTGCATGGTTTGCTCAGGCTTAGAAGATTCCATACCATGAATTAATTTGCATTTTTTCCTTACCTAATCAAAGCCATGCCCACCACACTTCTAAACATCTAAGAAACAAAGTGAAAACACTCAAAATGAAAATACGAAGACGCAAAAGAAAAAAAAATAATAATCGACTATTTAGATTGTATTGCAGTTTCGTCAAACAGTAACAAATACTGTTTCGTAATAAGAGTTTCACTAAATAGAAAGTGATTATCAAATATTAAGCAATACTCAGTACTTGCACTTTGTACACTAGTTCATTCGGGATAGGGAGAACGAAAAAAAAAACCAACAGTTTTTTTTAATGAAACAGTAAGCATTCGCAACAGCAAAGCATGCTGTTCTTCTTGAAAGAACAGAAAAGTAACTCACTACACACTGAAATATACACTGACTCCAAAAGATAAGCACCGCTATCCGCGATACATCACATCAATGCAGGCTATGCATGGACATATACACATGTGCATATATATACTCACACATAGGATGCATCAACTGATTGGAATTTCAAGTGCTGCAGTCCAGTACATTAATATTCATGGATATAGTCATATATAAGTAGTAACATTAACAACCTCAAATATGTAAGGCACTATGGCTGGGGACAGTTATACAATGCAGCGAGTCTTGTGACACGAACAATAAGAGCAACGTCTATGCATCTTTCCGTTTACATTTTTGCTCATGCAAGACCACATGCAGCGTGAGGAACAACCCTATTTAAATCGGTTAATTGACTTGACATTGCTAACACCAAAAGACACCGAAAAGGTACAAATACTTCAAACGCAGTACAACATACACTGTGGACAACATGTGTGCATCTGTCGATCTAGAGCTAGAGACTGGGATGGCTTTACAAATATGAATGTGTCTTGCACACGTAAGAAGGCAATATAGAAAAATAGCTGGGATCAGGGGTGCAAAGTCCTAACTATTCAACACCACCCCAATTATTTACCTGTTTTGAGGAGTATTCGTAGAAGATCCAATGCAAAGATATATCAAATGTGCAAAACACATTAAGTGTGAGTTTAACTACTCATTCATTCTTTCATTCAATCATTCATACATTATTTCCTTCTTAATTTTTGCCCAAATCATCTCCACCATTGGAACTCTTGTTTTTCTTTTTTAAAGCTTGAAGTTCAATTACACCCAAGTCAACATGATTCAAAAAATAGCTTGCTTTCTCTGTGGTTGTGCCATGGTTTTGAAATGAAAACCATGTTGTTTGTGGTTTAAGATAGAATTCGCCCTGTTCGCTTAGCCCTCAGGTGGTATGAAGGGAACCTGGGCAGCCGTGCTCAGATGTAAGGGTACTGGTTTATTTTGGTGGGGCTGAGAGGGAAACTGGCGTAGGCGGGCGAGGCAATGTAAGAGTGCGGGGGAAAGAGGGGCTTGAATTGGCCCTGGGGGTGCAAGGTGGGGGAGGGCAGCAGCCGGGGGTTGATGCCCACTGTGACCTGATGCACGATGCCTGCCGGGTGGGAGATGCTGTAGGTGGGCTGGAGGACGGGGCGGGAGGCTACAGGGGAGGCCAGGAGGTGGGCCACGGGTGCAGCCGTGACCAGAGGACCAGATGGCGGGTAGGACAGCAAGGTGGGTTGGGAGTGCGGGTGGCCCCCAAGGTGGGGGTGGGGCCCCGTGGTGTGGTTTGGGCTGCTGTGGGACAGGGTGAAGGTATGCCCATGCATGGTGGGAGGGATATAGGCCTGGGGTCTCCGGTGGGCAAAGTTGCCATTCCACTCTTGATGGCAGGAACTGAAATGCTGCACCTGAAGGAAAGAGGAACAATATGTGGATGCTCAGATTCACCAGCTTGTTTTTTTAATGAGCCACTAGATGCTGCTGTTTACACATTTTTACATGTCAGTGTTGTGTGTCTACTTAGCCATCACAAATTCTGACATCCACCTCATCTTAATGTGTGTGTCTTTGTCTTACTGGCAATGCAGTAAGCAGCATTACGGTAAAATAACCTATTTTTAAACACAGCTGGAGCTCGGTGTGCTCTTGGCTGCTGCTCTGCTATGGAAAATATCTGTAATTCAAATGCTCTGTTCTCTTTATTACCTAAATACAAAGAGTGTGGTCAAAGCCACCATAGTCATTTGAGAAATTGGGACTTTCCGGTACTTTCTGGTTTGCCAACTTCATCGCTTTTTCACATACCAGCACAAGGAGAGATGCAGGATAAAATGACCTAGCCTGACAATGCTCTAAAATGGGACTTCCCATAAGCAAACACTGCCAACTTTTATTTTCCATAACCACAAATTCTCTCTAACCATACAATTGCTTAGACTGAATATTCTGCCTGAATTGCATGACAAGAGTAGAATAATAAACAGAGCTAACTTATTAAAGAATTGAGTAATGCCTTCCTGTAAAAGGAGGAGGATTTAAAAGATATATGTGGCGTATACTTCATCTGCTCACCTGCCCAAAGCCTATAGGCTGCTGTTGCTGGGGCTGGAATGCAGGGGTGATCTTCTGCGGCCTGTTGAGGAGGGGAGTGGAGTGGTGATGTTGTCGCCCAGGAATGCCTCGCCCTTTGGTGTGGCACGAAGACTCTAAGACTGAAGTAGGAGGTCAAGTAAAGGGGCAGGGATTGAAAAACACAGGGAGATGGAGATGACATAGGTTAATGCAGGTGATTTGGTGTCTCACAATATTGCAATGTAACTCGCAGGTTAAAAAAAGGCACAACCAGAGATTTCATCCAACCACAAACGCAGAAATGAGATTTATGTCAGGAGGCTTTGTAGACTTGTCAGTGATTTCAGCGGTGCTGATCAGCTCCAGACCTTTAAATACAGTCGCATCTGTCCTCTGAATATGATCTAGGTGTTTATAAATAGATATGTTTGGGGGGAACTGGAAGGAGTTGGTAACTAAGCTTGTTCATAGAGCTTATAGTGGGGTCAGACCTTAGCTAAAAATACACTTGGTAGCACCAGAATAGCAAGCTGTGCCCTTTTATGTGAGGCTTTAGTTGCAGTATTTTTAGGGTTGGGGGGGGGGATGCCTTTGACATGAGAGGCGATACGTCTCTGGATGATTTTCTCTGAGGATTTAGAGTTGAAGCCTCCACTATAGAAGGGTAGCTGTTAAATCAGCGAAACACACTGTGACGTCCCACCGACCACAGCTGTTTTAAAGCCTACATACAGCATGCGTAACTCCATTTTAACACCTGAGAGAAACATTCATTTCAGGACATTAAAACATTTTGGGCCAATTCCGCATGTCGTCTGTCGCTTTAAGAAGTGCACATCCACACAGATAGATAAAGGGGCTCTCAAGAGTCAGTAGTGTTGACGGCAAACAAATATCCACTCGAGAGATCAGAGCGGATACGTGAGGGCAGGTCACCCATAATCACCTGTGAGAACCTCTGTGGCCTATAAAGACTGCGTAATCCCAAGCCATGTGACCTGTGGAGCAGACAGCAGCAGTGGTGACTGGATCTTTGAGCGAGCGTGACCTACTCATGCACTTGAGTGGATAACACCATCAGTGTGTACTTGAGACACATGAGTGTGCAGAAAAAAAAATGCTGTGTCACCTGCTTCATTCATCTGGTAATTTAGGTTTGGAAAGATCCAGTGCTCTTATTAGATCAACTCAAAGTCTGACACTAGTGTATCACGTGTCCAGTCTTACCTGTGTTGCCAGGTGTTTCACTGATGATAGCAGGGTTGTTGTTGTTGTTGTTCTGCACCCTCATCGGAGGCACCACGACAGTACGAACTGTTGGTTTGCTGGGCTCGGTCTCTGGGGCCACGCACGCTACACGGGGCTCGCAGTTCTGATTGCTGCCAGCGATGAAGCGTCGCCCTGTGAATGGACTGTTGCTGTGGCCGGAGGCATCCGAGGCGGGCGAGCTATCCACCGTGTCACAACCGCTCTCCTGTTCATCATCTGACATACTACGAGAGTCAAACCCAATAAGGATGGGAGTTAGAGAGGTGATTCCTTTGCTGCAGTGTGATGTAGAAGCATAACATTGGAAGGAGCTTTTTCTTTGAATCAAGTTGTGTTGATCGTACCTGTTGGGGTGTTTGCAGGGTGAGGTGCTGGACTGGGCTGAGGCTGAAGAGCTGGTGCTGAGCGTGCTGTCTGGACTGCTGAGGGAGCAGACCCTCTCCATACTGACAGTGCTCTGACATGCCTCACAATCTGCACTACCCTTACACCTGTGTGCAGAAAGAGATGAATAAAGTAAGTCACAAACCTTTTAGAGCAAATGTATTGATATGTTAAATGAAACCAGGCGGTCAGTACTCACTCTCCCATCGAGTGTCTTTGCGCGCTCTCCTCTTCATCGCTGCTTATACTGATGACGCTGACAGACGGGCTAGCCAGGTCAGAGATCACCATGGCCTGCCGCTGCTCCTGCGAAACTGAAAGCTCCTCACAGTCTGGCTCCACTTTACAGCAGTTCTCCTCATCGTCCTCCTCCACCTGCCCTGTTCCTTGCTGCTTACCAGCGGTACGCCCTGCCTCTGGGCACCTGGCTGCCTCCTCCTCTACCTCCTGCACATTCTTTGCTATATCGGCCATCTTTGGGGACTGGCATGCTAAATTTTGGATGTTTGTGTTTTGGGAGTAGTTGCTGCCCCTATTGAAGAAACAAGTCAACTTTAGAAAGGGAAAACGCCGTGAGAACGTGTGTTTACCTGTAAGAGCCATTACTCACATGTCATACCTGTTGACACAAGGCTTGGCTCTCTTGTTGGCAGCTGGCTGTGGCCACACCACATGTGCAATGCCGATGTTGATTGGCTGGTGGGTGGACATGGTCATTTGGTTGGTTAAGAATGGCTGAGGGTGTGCAATCATGGAGCTATAATGGTTTCCATGGGGACGCACTTTCCTGCATTAAGAAAACAGAACATCGCAAATTGAGCCAAAAGCCCTTACCGCCATTACTGACAAAATGGTCTCAGTCGCTGGTCCCAAAGGACATGTATGACTCATCGATCATTAACATTCAGGGGAGCAAGTGTGCTGTATCAGAGCAGTAGAGACATTCCCAAGGGTGTACATAGCAACTTAAGGTAATAAAGCACTGATAAATATTGTTTTATATAACAGCATGTATTGGAACTATGAGTAATATATACATAGAAAGGATATAGATAATGCGTCAAAAAGATAATGTGCTGTAACACTCCTGAAGCAGACAAAAATAATTGCTTACCCCCAGTCACCCAGTCGCTGTGAGCCTGCCACAGTATCAGACGCCAAAGTGGTCGGTGGTGGGGGCACTGATGTCACCTGCTGCCAAGTAGGCACCAAGATCTGCTGTGCACGGTTGGACCAGGCCTGTTGAAGTTGCAGGCAAGAAAAGCATCTTCAGTCTTTGTTCTCTCACCTTTATTGCCATGACTCCCATCCTTGTTACCCCCCTTACCTGAGTTATGACTCCTGGTCTTATTTGTATGGGCTGGATGGGGGGTGCTTGAGTGACAAGTGGCACAGAAGCCTCCATTCGAACAGAGTAGCCTGCTGCTTTAGCTGTGTTGGTGGGGATTCCTGCAGGGGCAACAGATATTTGTTTTTTTATCTATCCACTACAAATATTAATAAACAAGTTAAATAAAGATTTACGTGTCCTACCTTGAATGGTTGGGGGACATAGAATGAGTGCCTGCTGAAATGAATCGTTGCATCCAAACTGACCACTTCCTGTCTGCAGAGGTATCCCAGGGTGCATCACTGAGGGGGCTGATGGGGCTAACCCCTATAAAAAAAAATAGAAAGGGTTATGACTGAACTTTTCTGAGGTAATAAAATGATCAACAGTAGCATTAAAGAGTCAGTAGATGGCGACATCTCTGTCCGGAGCAGTCTGCTTTTCAACCAGACAGAGTCTAGGAACCTGTCTTGTACTGAGAGATTAGTGGGTTAGTCAGTTAACTTTAGGCATAACCCTAGGCTTTTCAGGCTAAAGATAATGTTCTCACTTGGCTCACCTGTGGTAGATCATTAACATGACCTAGAACACAAGGCTGATCTAATCCAGGGAGTTGAATCAAAAAGAACCTAAGACTTGTTTGCTAATCATGTCCCTGGGAAAAAAAAAAAAGAGTCCCTGACCGGATTCCATTAAGCAAAGGAAATGACTAAATGTGTATTCATCACAACTTCCTTATTCTTAAAATGCTTCCCTTGGTCTGATGATATTGCATATGACTGGATGCTGGATGCTTTTTTGGATGAACATGCTCATAAATTAACTGGCAAATAGGGTAATAACCATCTTTGTGAGGCCAATGTATCCAATCTCACCTCAGTTAGAACACAAACAGTGTTGAACTCACTCTTTGAGTGAGCGATAAACAAAGAACAGTCGAGCATGTGCCTCTGCTTCACTACTCACGCTGCACTCGTGCCTGGCTATAATCACATTTATTGAATAACGAGAACTAGGCTTATATTGTTCTGCAGCAGCTCCTGCATGTAGCCCTGCCCCCACACACATGATAGTAAACACAAAGCAGCCTTTGAGAGGATAATACTAAAAAAGCCACCACATTTTCCTGTACATTTCTCCTGAACAGGAAGATTTGCCCTTTATCATACTGCTTGATTGAAACAAATTATAGCTCAGCAGGAATGACACAGCTTTCTTATATCTCTCTTATAGCTACACTGATAAATCATATATCCAGCTGTGATTACATTGTGTTACAAATTAAGTCACACATTTGGTCATCGTTCCATGTTTCATTCACAGTAAAGTGTCTTTTGATATATTCTAGATTATGAAGCTCAAACGCTTTTAAAAAGAAAAAGGGTCATCTCCTTCATTTCTCCTCAGCAACAACACCGATTTGCACTGTTGCCATGACCTCAGAAACATGACGTGATTTCGTTGCCATGACATCCGTTCTGAGACGCAATAAGATGGGCAAGTCAGCATACACGAAAGCAATAACAGCGAGGAAATTGTCTACATGATCAGTCTTCACAGGAGCAGATGAACAGAACAGCAGACTGCATGTCAATAACCCACGCCATCTGTGATTATTCCATCACTCAGATAATGTCTTTTTTTTCCATTTCCCAATTCAAGAACAAAAAAAAGTATAAATAATGTAATAGTATATCATATATACCAACATAGTAGATGGTTCTGTTGCTTTAAAATACAGTTTAACTCCCAGATGACTGATCATGATCATAATATAGCTAGCACTCCACATTGATAAAAATGGCAGATCATGATGCAGACACCTCCTGAGCAACTTACTTGAGTGTGGACACCGGCAATCTTGCTGAATGGGTGGTTAACAGAGGCAGCAGCGGTTGTGGTCACAGGTCTGACAAAAGGACCTTTATTTCTGTTGGCCGCCTCGTATGCACTGGGACGAGTCCAGCAAACATCCATGATGTGGAAACATGACTTTACACTGCAGGCAGAGAGGTGACATGGGAGAGTTAGGTAGGGAGGTCAGAATGACACGACATGTCCTCAAAAACTGGGGCAAAAGGGGACTCACTGGTTGCTATGGGGAAAGTCGAGCAGGTGTTGCATTGTCACAAAGGGGTGGCTGAGGGCTTCAGCGGGGGAGATCCTCTCTTCTGCATCAATCATCAGCATCTTCTTCAGCAGGCCAACAAACTCCCTACGGTCTGCCTTATCCGCTAGCAAGTCACTACCTTCCAGATTCATCACCAAGTTCACCTGGAATACAAATATTTTACTGTTTACTTGTCAAAAAAACCTTTCCATTTTTATTTCTTCTGTAAATTGTTAATGATATTTCCAGACAAGACCTAATTTTTGGTCTATATGTGTGTACCAGTTTGTACGTCTACAAATAATAATTAACTGTTCATCTACAGAATAACATAATAAAAGACTAAAGTACAATAAATGAGAACTGTTTCATTACAGTACTCTCTGTGTATGATGACTCAATGGATTTTTTGAATATGACTTGATTTCTAAAGAACTTTCATGAACATGAATTCTCAAAAATCTACTCTGACTTACAAAAGTACAGACCTTAACAAGCACTGATGGTGGCTTGGGGGATTTCCTCCTGTGGTCTACGAGTATAGTGAGTGAAACCTGAACCTTCATTTTTAAACTTGGGTTTACTATTTAACTGAAGGGAAGTTCAGCTTAGAAGGCAACCTTTTGTTTCCCAGTAGTAAGATGTGTACGCTCTGTTTTGTTCATACAGCTGTACATGTACTTCCTCTGGTAAAGACCTAGTCGCCTACATCCTCTAAACATTTGATGCTGAACTTCCTCTGAAGTCCGGTTAAGTACAATGTGATCTGAGCAGCTGAACGTACGTGCGCTATGTCATCCAAACAGCTGAAGATGTACTTCCTTGCTTCCTTTGACTTCATTCCCGTCTCCGTCTCATGCTCATCTGTTGACTACAGAAGAAGAAGAACACATTTAGTAAGAACTGAATTCAGTAAAGCAGTCACTGTGCTCAGTTATGTTGTGATTTTAATAGTTTATGGTTCCAGAAAACAATACATTTTCGCGATGTAGGAAATTGAGAAGAACTTCCTAAGAAGGGAAGTGGGCTGGGCATTCATGACTCATGCTCTCAAAATGTATTGCCTCTGCTAGTAAATTTAACATTAGAAAAATGTCACTGTAGGACCTCAGGCTTATTCACAATATGTGTGGCATTGGGACTAGCAGACTGTGAGTATGTACTATATAATAATAATATTTTGTCTTAACATTTCGTCATGTTGTGCATGTTTGTTCCGGAATGATATGATTTCTTTTTTTATTAGGAAATGCTGTCTTTGTTTGCCAAGTTAAAGCTGACCTGTCGTCTTTATCATTAGCTTTTAGCGAAGCAAAAAAAGATTTCAGAAGTCATTTTGAAGAAGAGGTAATAATCAAATTTGCCTCATTTTTCAGATGTGTAATTACTCCTCACCTTTAGTCTCCATGCTGCGTACGGCGAGTCAGACTCTCTGCAAAAGAACCGTGCTGTCTTTGTCCCCGCATTCAATAGATGTTCCCCCGGCAAACCCTGTGTCTGAGAAATGTAGCGAATCTGTTGGACATAAGGAAGGAAGGGGGGAGAGCAGAAGAAGATATAAATCTTGTTGCTGAAGCAAAAGGCCATTTTCGTTGGTTTAAAGTGAAATAAAAAAGCTCTGTAATACCATTTTATGTGAAATGATCAACATTTATCTTCATTCTAAACATGTCACTTCAACAATGAATGCTGTTTTTTTTTCCCCCACTGTTAATTGCTCCATCAAACACACACTCTCCAAAACTATCACCAGAGCACCTTATACTGACATACTCTTTTATGTACTGATAATTTACAAGGCCATTGAAAGTGACATCACACTATCAAGTCCCACAGAGTCAAAGTCACTGCGTGGATGTGTACAGTACACAGTGGAGACAGCTGCAGAGGCCTTGAACATGGCACATTCCTGAGGAATTGCTAGACTCAAATAAGATCCCTGCACTAAGTGCAGCTTGTGTTTATGATCTCTGGAAGGCGTCAGGGTCTTTTTCATGTATACTCTGATAACAAGGTTCCTATGGTCTCAATGCCAAATGCTTTGCTGCGTAATGATGCTTGTCAGTCAGATGCTGTGAGGCAAGAGTGTCTCACGCAGGTTTATGAGAGGAGTCCAGTGAGAAGCCTGGCTGACGTCAATCACACACAAGTGTAAAGGACAAGAACCATTAGAGATTCAGCGCTGCTGAGAAGCAAAGAGAGCGCAAAGATCCAAGCATTTGGAGAACAGTGAGGATTGTGGAGAAGTGTGTGAGTGAGTTAGATGAGGCACCTAACATCTAATACGTGGACTACAGAGACTGAAAATGTTTTTGTTGGAAGCCCCTTGTGTTGTTCTTCATGTTGCCCTTCCTGCTAAATGTGTTGCTTGAGCAGTAGCTTCTATTTGTCACTGAGGTGTACATGCTGCAATGTGTGTGTGGGTGTGACCGATGTCTCTGTTAGTTGGCTACATAAGGTTATAATAAAGAAATGCATTTATTAGATTCTGATAGCACGCATGATGAATATCGTCTGCAAGGTTATTTTCATTTTACCAACACAAGCTGATTTACATCAACCAAAAATTTTTCTCCCTTGTTTTCATTTTCTGTATTTCATACTGTTCGCGACTATTCATAACACAGCCAAGGATTACTGAAACCAACAAACTACCCTCTAGAACTACACTGACTACTTTCCCCTCCTTTCGTGTGTTTATAATATGCTGTGCTGTAGTTCAGCAACATCATGTAAACAGCAACAGACACAAACACACAACACATTCAGTGTGTGTGTGTGTGTGTGTGTGTGTGCATGTGGGTGGGAAAATTCTTGTGACGGGAAAACCCTTATTTTTCCTGGAAGGCGTGTCTCTGCAGAGATCTCACAAACCAGTGAGATCACTGGTGCAAAGCTACCGCTACACAAAACAACTATCTAGCGAGCCTGGGCCTGCTATGGGGCAGACAGGAAGCACAAGCAGCAATTATTTTATGACAGTCCATATAACAATGCGCTCTGCAAAAGATGCATTTCAATGATATCCCTCACTGCAATAAATACAATTAAATCTGGGCTTAGAATAATTGACCCACAAACTTCTGTCTCCCTGGTGTACAATGACTCTTCCACATTTTTGACATTTGGGTAAAGTTTGTACTGCCTTACAGGAAAAGATTCCTTCTGGAGCCTCAACCCCTGCCGACCCAAATCCTTTTTGCTTCCACTGACCCTGCCTACATCCTCTTATACTTACATATCCTCCAGGCTGACAGTTGGGGCCGAGCCCCGAAGAAAACAAAATTCAGTGAGCACACATTAGTTTGATCTCGGCATTAGTGTGCACTGACCCCCATGGTTGCACCACTTATACTGTGTGAGAGTGAAGAGGAGACGAAGAAAGATAAAACAAAAAAATATGGAAAATGAAGTCACACCCAAGACTTCAGCTCCTGGGCTAATCTTAGCCACTCTTAATGAGACGCTGGCTGAATTGTGAGGTTTGTCACATCAAAGAGGTGAGCAGCCTCTTGCTGCACCAGTAAAGTAAAAGGTGGTGTGACTGGGGGATGAGGTAAGGAAAGGATAGAGCAAGAGGGGAGGAAGGGAGGAGGCGGAGCCAGAGTTATAAATACAATATGCTGTGTGGCATGAAACAAGACCCCTCGCAGAAAGATAAGAAGAAGAAAAGGGGGAAGATGGGTGTTGCAGTCTGCTCCAGCAGGATCACCGTGTGGCCCCTGGATGACACCTCACACCAGCAGTCAGCTGTTTACTGACATACAGCCAGTCAGGCTATTTATTTAAGTGATCAAAAATTTACAAGCTTTCTATTTTCAACTTCTGTTCTATTTATACTTTATATATAGATGACTGGCAACAGTGCCAATTTATGGTTATCAATGTCTTCAACCTGTCAAACTCATCTCGTCTCACTTTTGGAAGCAAATAGATAATGGTGGATGCATTCTCAAATGATTTAAAACTAATTATTAATATCTAAAAACTGCTGATTTGGATGATAAAAAAGCAAGGATGTTAATTCATATCAATTTAAGTATGAGCACCTAATTGTTGCTTTTGAATCATTGACAATTTCGTCCTCAAACATATTTGAATAGAAATGATGGTTGTGTTGTTTCTGCTCAATCATTTGAATTTCAAAAGTAATTCTATGTCCTTTAATATCACATTCTTCTTTCCCTGATAGAGCTGAGTGACAGTGAGAGACAGAAGACGGGTAGAAAAGTAATGACAGATGATTTATTCGAAATAAGTTAAGCACAGAGGAATTTCTCCTCTCTGCTTCGTCATGAAATTTAAGCTTTCAGAAAACAGCAGGAACCAAAATAATACAGCAGAAACCTGAACTGGCTGGTTTTCCCATCTATAGGACAATTCCATGACCGAATGGGGAACTATGCATGCCAGTGGGCAGGCTTGGCAAAGCGAGACAGTATGGGGTGGGTGTCAAAGTGGAGTTCAGTCACAGAAAGAATACAGACGACTTCTCAAAGACACATGCTCAAGGATGCCTTTCCAAATTACTGCTTAATTATCCTGCTAAAACAGGCCAGGGTGGTAAGTTCAGTCATTCTGGAGAACATACAAAGCCTCAAATTAACTGCAGGTGTTTTTTAATCAGCAGACAATTGAGAGGTGCAAGATCTAACTGAAATCTAAACCAATGTCGGTCTGCCACAATGCCAGTGTTTGGACTGTATTTGGATTCAAAGCCAGTCATCCATTTACATACAGTAGGTTTTGATGTCTATCTGCTACATACCATACTCTACAGGTTCCTTCTCACCTTTTATCTTTTATTTAACTGTCTCTAGCGCTCCCCATCTATGCCAACTTAACCCATCCACCCTCATCACACCATCAGCTCCAAGAAGCCCCTCGTTAAGTCAGGAGGCTTCCCCCCCAGCAATCTCTGTTTTTGGCTCCTGCAAAAACAGATTTATCATATTTAGACTGGTGGCATGAAGCGCTCCAGTCAAATCTCTTTCGGAGGTGTTGACTTATCTCTCCTGTCTCTGTCTCGGGGAGAGTGAAAAATGATGCCGGGCCATAAAAACACTCCGGTATGACGGCAATGTGCAGTGGGGCTGAGTGCTGTAATGTAGGGTGCTGCATGGGACAGAGCAGGATCTGACTGAGGCTCTGTTGGCAGGCTTTAAGTAGATAGGGCTCCGGGGCAGGGTAAAGCAGCTCAACATAAGCCCAGATCAGTCTAGTCCTGGGAAGACACTGTCAGGGCTCTACTGGGAGAGGCAGACATCCAACAACTCCGAATAGACATACCATCAATCACAGGAATATGCCTTTCTGCTCACCGTCATGGACACCAGCTGATACCATCCTCAGGGTAGGTGGGTACGTCACCAAGGCACCAGTAAATACTGCACTAATTTGGTACTGTAAATCACTTGAGCCCCCAGTCTCTTTCTTCAGTCAAACAATCCATCACAGCATTTCTTTCCATGTGTAATTATGCATAAAAGATTCTCTCCCTAAACCTCAAAAGTTTCCTCGTGCTCTTATCCATGCCATCCTAATACAGAAAATCCCTCTAGTATCCTTAAAACGGCATTAGGCCTAGATCCTGCACAGATTAAAATAACAGATTTTCCAACTGTACACACTGTGACAATGTTGCATTCTTGTCCTAGCTTCAAGCCATCTGTCCTAAACTCTGCTGTTGAATGCTCCTGTCTGCCTTTTTAAGGATTTGTCAGCTTGCCTGTCCAACAAAATCTCTGAAACACGTCTTTTGGGAGATTTAGTCTAAAGTGGCCACGGATCACAAATCCTGTAAACTTCAACAGTGGGAGCCACGTCTGAGTCAGTAACCTGAAGGCAAGCCTGTAATAGAAAGCTGGATTGAATGCAAACTCAAAAACAAACGCACTGAACCCACTCCTCTGTGGGCTGCCTTGATTGGAAAGTGTAGAGGATAATGGAATAGGGAGGAGAGGAGAAAGAAGAGGGACAGAGAGGGGACCAGAAAAATAACTGCTTGTGTGGAAACACAGGGTGTAACGCTACGTATACAGCCACATGGGCAGTGTTAGGATGAGTTGAGGGGGTGGTGGGGCTGAACTTTAGAGGGTAAAACTTTCCATGTGGAGATGGTACACAGAGGAGAGACTGAGTCATAGAAGTTGAACCTAGAAGACGGAGATGCTGGGATAAGGTGCATACAACGCAGAAAGGAGAGGCGAGCAGGAGGTATTGAACAATGGTAAACCAAGCGCTAACAGCGTAAGTGGTGAGAAGATGGTTGCTTACCTGGTCGTACTCCAGGGCCCCAGGGTAAAGGGGCCAGCCCAGAAAAAGTTCAGCAATCACACAGCCTAGGGACCACATATCTATGGCTTCACAAAACGGCAATCCCAAGATAATCTCTGGAGCCCTGTGGAACAGACAAAAGACACAACTGTTAGTTTGAAGTCACACAAATCAATACGTTGTTCAAAAAATGATATACAAGTACATAATCTAACATATGAAAATGGCCAAACAAAGTGTTTTAGTACCATCTTTACAAGAATGAAAACAGGTCTGTGAAACAAACACTATAAATTCATAAACTAGAGATGTGGCTAATGATTATTTTCATACACTTTTTCTTAATTACTCAAACTGTTAAATCGATTGTCAAAGTAGTTTACAATTAAGTTTTGTTTCTAGTGACAACTACAAATGATTCATCATTTTTTCATTGAAGCTCTATCATATGTATTTCATGCATAACAAAAACCTTTTTTTTAACCGCCAGTTTGCTCCAGAGACAGTTTTGTTTGCTGTAGTGCTTCCATTTTTCCAAATTTCTGCATATAATTGTTCACAAACAGGCTGTACAGTTGATATATGAACTGACAACACCATTTTTTCTCCGTTTGCATGTACTGTTTTTTGGCTCTGTACACTATCGCTGATGTCTTCAGCCAATTATTCAACACTTTGTTACAAATGTCATGGAATTCCTGTTGATGGCCAGTCGTGTGTAATGGTGACTTGTAAACCAGTGTTGTGTGTGCACTGGAGTCGCCAAGTGTCATGAGGCTGAGTCAGTGGGTTAGCAGGTCAGCCAGGCCGGGATCAGACCTTTGACAGGCTGTTGTATCTGCTCTAGGATGATAGGAAATAAGAAGCACGGTCACTACCTCTTTGCCTACACGCTGGCTCTGTTACTCCAAGTGACTCCATAATAGAACTGTAATACCATGTCACAGGGACGGCTAGTGGTGACGCAGACCTGTCGACACCAATATAGGTAAGACACGTTGACAACTGTCGAGAACTCTGTGTTTAGGACACACCACAAAGCCTGTAAACTATGACAGTGCACCGACAGCATGATGTAGCCTGAGTCTGTCTGTGCAAAAGTGGCCTCCAAGCTCATTATAATCAATAAGACAGCATGAGACAAGACAAGATGGTGCTTGTGAAGAAGAATGTCTAAATAGAGGCAACCAGATAAGGGAGGAATATAATATTGTGAACTGGTTAAAATGATGAGGGATGTAGGTTTAGGTTTTCTAAAAACCCTTATTTGATGCAATGATAGGGCTGGGTGATGATTCAAAATAACTGTCTTAATAATTGTATCAATATAAATAAACTGAGACCATGCTGTTATTATAATACTGTAATTATTTCAGGAGCAATTATATCATTATTGCCTGCATAGATGATAGCATTGCTAAAAATAACTCATCCCTAAAATGACTTCAGGGAGAAACTTGAGAGACAGAGATATCATTTCACTTCCGTTCAGCATATATACAGGATATACCCTCAACAAAATATTTGCCATCGTGGAAGAATCCAGAGGACTTTAAAATAATCTAAAGAACGACAAGGATGAGATTCAAGTTAGCTCAAGTGACACCCTAGACAGCTGGACAACTCAGGCAATTCTGCTCTTCCATACTGAACATAACTCGAGGCATCCAGCAGAGAACCCCTCTATGACGTCTTTGGAGCCATATGGGACTGAATGGTGTCGGACATATGGCTAGCAACAGCAAACTTAAGACCTGCTAAAATAAGTTTTAGACAAATTTATCACATGGTCAAAACAAATGCCCACAACAGCTGGTGCAGCAGGCAGAATAGCAGCAGAACACCAAGCTGGCGGTAATGCCGACCATTTGGGCCTCACAGGCATGTCCTATTTATAAGGGACAGGTTCTCCCTGGAGAGGTGGTGAGAGACACCACATATCAACACATGCACTTGCATTCATCAGGGCATGCCACTAATAGGGATACAGTAAGGCTGATCAATACAACTTGAGAAGCACTATGAGGCATCATCAGGTTGGTCTAGTAGTTAGAGACTGCCCTGTAACCAAAAACGTCTTGCCCCCTGGAAAAGCAAGAGTCCATCAACAGCATCTACTCAATCTCTGAGCTGCAGCTTACTGGCTCTGTCAATTCAAGATGTGCCCGATGAAATCTACACAAGCCTAAATTTGATTTAATAACAATCCTCGCTTGTTTCTTAAAGTAAATAATGTGTTTATGATGTGGTTATATTATCTTCTTTTAAAAAGTCCTAAATCTATGATACAAGCATTTAACAAAAATTGAACTACTTCACAGGACATGTCTCCTACTTTACTGAGAAGTCCACTCTCAGTGTGTGTGCACTAGAGGCTGTAGTGTAACTTACTGTTTACACATTACACTCGTGCATGTTAAGTATTGGACCAGCACTGGCTTCCTAACTATTAGTGTTGTCACAAATCATGCTCATAGGTGAGCCTCTTAAAATCAGATTTCCAATGAGCACAGAGAAAATGTACACTTTCAGCAGTGATTGTGAAAAAGCCTTATATTATCAAACTCTGCACATCATCACAATAATTCTACACAGTGAAGTTCAAATATTTCAACATTAACATAACAACGTGAACTAATTGAGTCATATGCAGAGTTAATATGAAAAAAAAAACTATTCAGTATTATAAGCCTTGACAGGGATAAAGCATTTGTATCCATGTGATATACACTGTGTCAGCATGATTTCATCTCTTCTAGCACTTGAAACATTTTTAAGATTGCCCTTGGCTGTTTTCAATATCTAACAACCTGGAAGAAATACATAAAACAAAAATAATGATGCCAGTATAAGCTTAGGTAGTCACAGAAATCAAAACCTGAAACAGTTCCGTTTTCAGAAAAAAACAAGAAGAAGAAGGGAGCATTTCGGAGCAACCCTATGTTAAGCTCTTCCTCATTTGTTTATCACTGAGCCCTTTAACCCTTTAACCAAAGATTATACAGAGCGCTTCAGGGCAGACTATAGATTGTGCTCTGTTCTTTATCTCCTTTTGTTGGTTCCCTTTCCCTGCTAAATGCACAATAGCAGTGCAACATGTGAAATCACAGAGTGAAATAAAGAGAGCCAAACAGGAAACAGGTCTCTCTCCTTTGTTTTTTTTTTTGTTTTTTTGTGGGGGGCCTGGGTGTTTCCATGGTCGCACCGCTTCGTCCTCATCAACGCAACTCAAGCCTCGCCACCCCGCTGTGAAACCAAATCTATTTTCCATCCTTAGGATATGACGTACAAGCTGAGGGGCCACTGAATGCAAGAGGAGAAAAGGCCTCGTGACTGCTCACTGCCACGTGCAGGAGCTCCGGAGTAAACGGACAGGTACAACAAAAAGATGAGCAGGGCGGTGGACTTCGTGTCCTGTCTTTTGCCTGGCACATGCATGGACTTCCGCGCCATGTAACACTTAAAGGGAAAAGTGTGTATGACCACTAAATGAATGGGTGTCCCTGATCAAATGAGCTGCACCTAAACAGGCAGTGATTCATCCAAAATCAACTTAAGTTTTGTGACCATCCACAACATATAGGTGCAGTTTCCACAGATGCAGAATACCCTAAAATGAAGCAACTGTAAAGTGGTACATGCCCTACTGTTTAATTTAAAATGTACATCTTATGCAGCAACAGCAACGGATGCATTAACATCATTAACTCTGTAGCATCAATTTAATGCAGTCAATCTGCTTCTAAAGCTTTAATGTACTGCCAATACATCTCTGTACGAAAGATGTTTTCCTCAGTCACAAGACAAAAGGCTGCCTATCAGGTCAGCTGACTGATACTACTGCGCCGTTCAAAGGTTGGAAATGAATGACTATGAGCGAGACATGGGTTGTCTACAATATCACTGTGTTCAAAGGTTTCCATAGAGCCTCATGTGTTATCGGTGAAAAACACCTCCAGAGGCAGCATAGGGGAAAAAGACAGCTCTTCAAAGGGCTTTCAGCGTCTGCTAGCAGCGTTGTCAGGCGCTCTTTTCAAAACAATCCTCGGCTTACAGCTCATTTCTACAGTTTTACCTTTTCTATAACTGTATACCATAGAATTTGATTTTCTTATTAAGTTGAAAATGGTTAAGAGTGTGCTTAATGATTATAACTAATAGATTTAAGCTGAGGTGGAGCAACAACTAACATTTGGTTTTGGTGAGGTCACCACAAAACGAGGCCTGACTGAGAATAACAAACTCTGCACTGGCTGCTGGCTTGTCTTTAATGGAAACCATCACTAACAAACTCTAATGCACAATGCTGAGCACAGCAGTTACAGCAGGCCCAGCCCGGGCACACCACTGTGCCAAGTGTAACCCGCCAGCACTGCAGGTACGATATTGATCAACAATCACAAAATAAACCCCAACCAGGGACAAGCAATGGTAAGATTCTGTTGCCATTTTCTTTCTCCTCGTAGCCTGAGGCGTCCACTATATTTTACTGCTCCTTTGTGGATAGGCTCTGAACAATGAAAACAAGTCTGTCCTTGGTCAACAAGTTCAACAGCTTGCTCCTTCACCTCAAACAGCTGCCTCCCTTCCTCCATCCATCTCTTCTTATCCTCCCTCTCTGTTTGTCTGTGTCTAACTCACACAGAGGCTGAGGCACAAGGCAATTGTTGTGTTAGTGGAACCAACACAAACATGACGCATGGCGAGATTCCAAAACACACACAAACATGCACACTGAAGTGTCGACCCAGAGGTTCAGAAGAACTCCTCAAACATCCGAAATAAGTTCCACTGTGATATCCTAAATCACTTCACTGACTTTCTTTAACATAGGCTGCATTTTCATGTCTTCATTCAATTCAACATTTACAATTGAAGTTATTAAAGTTCTGTCAAGTTCTATTTTGTCTTCAGTTGCTTTGGAACAACAAATAAGCTAAAAGCTAAGTTAAAAATTAAAGCACTGAGCACATGAACAGTCCTCTCCTCATCATACGCTTGCCAGATTCGCATACTTTCCTAACTTTGACCACAACCCAATTGACAAATGGCTGTATCGATCCCTGACTTGTTGGCTAATATGTAACAAAACGTGTAAATGTGAATTTTTTTGTTCAACATGAGAAAACAGCTTTCTGTTGCCTTTGCTTCCATTTGAGTCAGGATTGAGCTAAATATACCACAGTAATATCTCTTACTCTACTCTGCAGCGCTCTGATACAAAACTCATATTAATCTTCTGACTGTGGGAAAGATAGCAAACAAGCATATTTCCCAAAGTGTCAGTGTTCCTTTGATATGCAGTTCTGCTTTTTTTCAGTTGAGTATTATTTTTATCTCACCTGGAAAAAAAAAGCAGTGCAGACAAAAGTCTTGTTCTTTGCATGAAGGGCCCTGGCAGAACAGAGAAATTATCTCTATTTCTTATTCATGGCTATTATCTCATACTCCAGAAATAGTCCTCTGATCCTTTCCTGCTCTGTCCTCACAGGGAGGAACCAAGTGTAAAGTGGCATCCTACCAGCACACAGAGAACAGCAAATAAGGGTGGCTACATGTAGGGAGGGGGTCATTGTCATTGCATGCTTACGCAGGCCTTTCAGTAAGCTCGTTCTGATAAATAAACGCGTTTGAGCTACTCTGCAGTTGGGGTTAGCTCGGTCATAAAGACAGACTGACAACATGGTGACTCTGTGATGGAAGAATGGAGCTTTACCGCACGTCTCTTCCAGGAACTGTAATTCCACACACCCTCAGAGCACTCTGCATTATTCAGTGGAACACAGAGGCAGCGTAGCAAAGGCAGCGGTAGCACTTGCACTCTGATCTGCCCAGACCTTAGATTAAGGATACAAGGCTTTAGACACGTTTTACAGATGTTAAACTTTCAACGTGCTGACATGGAGCCAGTGTTAAAGAAAGTCTGTTCTTCAAGTCAGGTGGACTAAGCTGCTACTACTACAGTTGTCAGAATCGGCTTTATTGGCCAAGTATGTGTACACATACAAGGAATCGACTGTATCTTTTACTTGCATAAAAAATAAAGGTCAAGAATAGACAGGACTATGTACACAAGTGTGTGAAAAAAAGACATATAAAAACATATTGATAAAAAGTGCCAATTCAAGTGTTCTGCAAGTTTTAAACAATACAAATAGTGCAAAAACATAAATGGATAAACATGGTGTGAACTTTTATGTAGAATATATGTATATATATGTCAATTCATTATATACAGCATGTAAGATTTATGCTGACGGTGACAGTGCATAATGATATGTGCATTTTAAATGGCGCTTTCAAATTTTAAAAATGTTATCATGTCAAATCTATACTATTCTACTATTTTGAGTTCAGCTGCAACCACTGAATCTGGGCTCTGGACAATATAACCCGGACACTTGTCTGAGGGTAATTACACCATTCAGGATTTTAGAAAACAGACAGATAAAGAGACTAAATATTTGTTTTCTTGCACATCTACCTGAAACTTCCTTGACAGTTGTCAAAAACCTCCTTAAAGCCAAATATTTACAAGAATACACAGCAAAAGAAGCTGTGTATTATCAGAAGAAGAAGTTATCAGCAATTTAAAGCCTTGACAACCACATATCTAGTTCAACTGCATGGCCTTAGTCATGAAGGATGCCGTTTTCAAGGTCAAGCCTCACAACTACGCAAAAGCCAGTCATATATTAACAACAACAAAGACCCAAATACTTCCAGGATAAAGGGTTAACCTTGAAATCTGAAGCAATTACTGCAGTTTTCAATTCTTCTGTTATTATGCTTGAATTGCTTGTTAAACTACCAACTGACACACGCAAACCAGAAACACAAGCACTTATTGTGAAGCAGTGCACCGTAAACTGTTAGTGAACTGCAGCAGCCCACTGTGGTGCCATCATTAATGCTGAAAGATTATTCAAACAATATTTCGACCATAACACAAGTCAAGTGCTTGTTGAGTTAAGTTTGGACACATTTAATTTAATGTGACAACAAATTTGCAGCTTTGCAAGAGGGTAGCGAAAATGCCCTTGCATAAGGAGATTCCATAAAAGCTGCCAATTCTGTTATTCGCTGCAGTGATAAAGTATTATATCTAAACAATGTGACCGTTGGCACAACACCAGCAAAGTCATTTGTAGCTGGAAATATGACGCAGTGTAGTTCTCAGGGCCCTGATGATGGTTGCGTGACAAAAATTGCCACTACAAAGATTGGACTGAATTGATAAGTAACAGGCCTTTAGCATGTGAGCACAAGTTTGAGGTACTCTGTAAACCTGTAAAAGAGAGTTGCTTCCATCTCAGATTCAACATTAAGTTAAAGAAAATGTGTAAATTTGTTGTGTTAATAAAACACAAGATGATCCACAAAAACAGTATCATGTTATCAACCTTGTTGAATAATTTAAGGGCTTTCTAAGTGACAGATTGCAAGCTATTGTGGCCATATGAATACCTGGAAACTGGAAACTGTTGCATAAGATCAACAACACATGTTTACTGTGATATTGCTATCGCAAGTCTAATGCAATTTGTTTTCACATCATTGTTGTCGCATTAAAAGTAAATTAAAAAGTTGAAGCACACTCCATAAGCACATCCACGTACAAATTATTTAGCATTATGTCTGCAAAAGCCCAATCTTGAGCCGAGATTTAGGAACAGCCACAAGGGTCCTGAAGCTGTGTTCCTGCTTATGGGGGAGCAGCCATTCAGCAAATGTAACTGAGAACAAAACCTATTAGTGCTTTAAAGATAATATCTCACAATAAATTCTAAAACTTATTGATAACCAGTGAAGAGAGACTGAAACAGGAATGATATGATCTTGACTTTTAGTATTTGTTAAAAGCCAAGCTGAATGTGAGAGTTTTTTGGCTTGAACCTGACTACAGTGAATTAGAATAATGTTACTGAGGTTATATATTTAAGATTGTTTAACCTTCGTGAATTCCGGTCAAAAGAGAAAAAGACTTTTATAACTTGTTTTCAAATTATAGGTCACTACCAAATATTACACTAAAAACTTTACTCTTAAATAACAAACACTAACCAGAATCTTAAATAAAAGGACATTTCGAGATTGTTTTCAAGCAGAATATGGATCTAAAACCATAATGGAAATGGCCACTTCTGAGAGTCCCAACTAAGCTGACTGTGCAAACGCAGGTGGCAAATTACAAAAAGCCACGATCCAAATGCTTGCAAATTGTGGAAGCGGCTGGCGTATCTGTCAAAGTTATAGGTTTGAGTGGCTGACAGATTTAAGTTATCCAGCAGCCACTTTAGATTACTGGCCAACCCGTATTCCATGCTGCGTACATAATCAAACAGACAAACACAAATGGACATAAGAAAATCAAAACAGCTGACGTTAGAGCTGGTTGACCTTGAACGAGTAAGTGAGAGCTCTCCAGTATTTCAAGCTGTCCTTATTTCATTCTGGCTGCCTATGTGCTTCACCATCTATAGAAGTCAAACCCCACTGGCCGGCGTCCCATGAGCTATTTTAAGCAACCCTTCACTCTTACCCTCAGCAACGCTGTTCCCTCACAGTATGCTTTGCATACCCCTGTCTGCCAGGGGGGAAAAACTGCAGCTTTCACTAAGCATTTTCTATTTATTAGTGCTTGTAATCAAAACAACTTTGTGTTAACAGGAATATCAAATCAGAGATAAAATATTCAGTTCTCACATTTCATAAAGTATTCACTAAAGTCCGTATTAAAGGAAAGTAGCACTCTGCTTGTAGCCTATAGTAGCATACTGGTGTGAATGATTTGTACCCAGAAGGACCTTCATTTTGCACTTTTTGGCCAGCTCGAGGTTGACACAAGTGACAAACAGAGTTGAAACAGCTCAAGTGTTCAATTCCTCCCCCACAAAAGCAAAGTGTGACAGCTCTATTTTGAGTAACTTCCTGAAACAAATGATTGATGAATTGATCCATTTGTGGGTTAGAAAGGGAATGCAATAATGTTGTGTCATTGACAAGTATTTTTTTCGCTGGTTCCATAAAACTATGGCTGAGGAAACAGGTCAATAAAGTATTGTCTTCTCAGTTCAGTGAGTGAGAAAATCTACAGTAAATGCAAATACACACAGACATCAAATCTATTTGCATCTACAGTATTTTAATTCCCTGCAAAGCAAACTGCTTCACTGGCTCAGTGTGCAGGCAGTGAGAATTATTCAAATGCCATGTAAATGCCTTTCATTAAAACAGCCTAGCACTGACCTGAATGTGGCTCACAAATCCTGCTTACTTCTTCCCAGCCTCAGAAACCAAGATTTAAGACAAAAAAGAACTAAAAATACAGTATAAACCACAAAATCAACTGACTTAATCTCACCATTTAAGTAGCAGATATTCAAGGTGCTAGAAACTGTTATCTGAAAACATAATGTGCAGACATTTCTAACAGGGAGGGCGCACGCCAAAGGTTCGTGATTAACTCAAAATGTCTTAAGCCTAGATCTAAATTGACTTTTCAACTTTTGTTCAAACTTCGAGTAATTAAGTGGTAAGCCAAAAACCCATTTATGTTTGCTTCAATGTTGCATAAATTGACAGCAACATTAGCTGTGTTACACAGCAAAATTAAACATGCCAACCTCTGCCAAAACTAGAATGACAGGATCCCTCCTTGTTAGAGACGATAAAGGGTACTCAAACAGGTTGCAATTTCAGTGACGTAGTTTGAGGGGAGAGGAGTGAAAGTTCTCCCACTGGTGCTCACATTGACACTTCTGAAGGTAGAAAATGTCAATGACTAAGAGGGTGATACCACTTTTGCCACAAACATCAGAAATGACATATTTGATGATGACACTAAGAAATTAATGTACACTTGTCTTTTAGAAATTGACTTGAGAATGAGCTGTTGCCATGTGGGAGGGCGAGGTACAAAGACCTTTTGAGAGTGGAGGAGGGACAAGATGGCACATGAGCATCAACAGGCCAGCTAGCTGTAAACAAAAATTATTTTGGCAAAGTATGAGCACAGTCTACATCAATCATTCACAGAGCATCATACCTATCATTGGATGTCATCAGGGAAGGAAGACCAACTGGCATGACAGAGAGAGAACAAGGGCTGCTTTCCTCTAATGGCAAATGTCGCCTGCTGGTGTGGATCGGTGCCACCAGTGTGAATCAGACCATGTTTTTAGTGCTGCCGGCAGCATTTCTCTAAACCGCAATGCACTAAAACTTAAAAAAAAATAAACATGCTCATCCTCCTTTGCCATAAATCTTTATGTTCCACCAGAGGCTCTATTGCACTTTATTTTCATTGTTTAAGCATTGTATCAGTTTAGGCTAGATTTCAGATTGAGTATTTTGGCAATATTCTTGTTCACCGTTTCTTTTGTTAATCTAATCACTTTGCAGTCAGTTTTATACTTGGTATGCTAATTCCTAACATGCCAACTGTAGAGACTCACAGACACTGAGCAACACAATAATATACTGTAGTATACTACCCACATTATGTATAATATCATTACATTCTATAATCATCCTTGCATTGCATCTACAGACTTTAGGTTACAGTTGTGCATGTAAAGTGTGACTTCAGCGCAAGTGAAGCATGAGACATTACCAGGCCAGTGTAAACAGGTGCACTGGCTTTAAAGAAAGTCTGTTTTTGTCAGATGGAAGAACGAAATGCAGCCAGTCAAAACAAACTCTTGTGACACTGGATTTTCTTAAATGTGCCATTTTTTCTGTTTACTCACTGCAGCACGCTTCAGATGTGGCATGGCGCCATTACATGCATTTCACTGTGTCCACGCAGCAGTGGGTCACTAGCAGAGGGACTGCACAGTGCAGTACGTACGTAACTGTATGTATGCAGGGCAAATATTGACAGTCACAGTTCACTCCATGCACCTTGGGAAACGTCCAAAGAGGATAAAATGATAATGCAGTGAGTGAGTCAGTTATCATATGACTTGGTTGAATCACTACCTCTAATGAACAGAGAGGACATTAGCTGCCAAGATTTTAATTCAAATTATTTAACAACCATTAGTCACGCCACCTGTGCAACAAGCATGTATTGCCATGACGAGATCAAAATCCTAGTTGCTAGGATTAACTATGTCAAAGTGGGTGACGAGAAGCATTCCTCCTCATGCACAGTTGATCAGATATAGTCTGTGGGCCCAATGGCGTGTCGTGTTTAACTAGAAGGACGTGGCATTATTCTGTGCCAAAACAAGTTACTATTTATGAAACACACAAAAACACAGAGACATGCATTTGTACAAAACTTAACGTAAATTATTGTCATCAATGGCAAAATGGCTTACATTATATCACCTCAGTCTCTATGCAAACCAGGAAAAGGAACAAACCAAACAGTGAACTGGGTCACTCCTGCCTCTTACTCAACAGCTGGTACCATTTCAGGCCTGTTTTTCTAATCAAAACCAAAGCTCTCATAACACACTGCCAAAGGTAATTTGTCCTACTGGTTTTCCGAGGGCACATCCAAAACTGTCGGAAACACAGTTGTCTTTCTGACATTATGCACTGCTCTTACTGTCATGTCAAGCCTGTAAAAGCATACATGTGTTTGAAATGGCCTTCAGTTATTCCTCTCCCAACATTTCGTGACCTAATCTATATGTTGACACTTTGTATATTATTGTCAAATATTTGCATTTAATTTTTTTAATTTTAATTTTTCTTTCATAATATAATCTCTGCAAATCCTTTCAACTCATGAGGCAAAAGCTGCTTCACCCTGAATGCAAATACAACCAGAAAGTCAATCAAACATTGACTTTTTCTTATTGTTTTAAGGTCTTGGAAAAAAACATTCTCTTCTCCAGGCAGTGGGGACATGAACAGTCAGTCTGTAGTCTGCTAGTAAGGGTCACATTTTTTCAGTGTCTGTGGTATGTGGCTCCTAAATAGGCAGGATGTTGTGCAGTATGGGAGACATTTCCTTGTTTTGCTAGAGGAAGGACATTTTTGTAACCTGACTATGGCGGTCTGGACACCAACAGAGACTGAAATCAGTTTGAAAGACACTGAACTCAAACTTGTTTTGTCAACAACAGTCAAAAATCTTCTTTTTTTTTTGTACTCACCTATAGTACCGAGACTGGAGGTACGTGGAGCACACTGCTTTGGACACATGACTTGCTGAGCCAAAGTCAATCACCTTCACCCTGTAGGGCTGCCTCACTGGGTCCACCAGCATTATGTTCTCCGGCTTGAGGTCTGCATGAATCAGACCCATGCCCTTCAGCTTTTTCAGCGCTGTGGCTACCTGCTGTAGCACAGGTCTGATCACTTTCAGGGGCAGCGGGCTAAACTTATTCTGCTTCAGGAAATCGTACAGGTTCTGCTCGAGCATCTCAAACACCAGGCAGGTGTGGCTGCGGTGCTGGAAGCATTCGAAGGCTCGCACAAGGTTGTGCTCATCCGCATTCTCCCCGCTCAGACGAGCGAGGATGCCAACTTCGATTTGACCCTGCCGTGCATATGAGGGGTGGTTCTTCAGGATCTTCACAGCCACTACCTCACCTGTGCCCCTCTTCCAGCACTTTACAACCTGGCCAAATGTGCCACGTCCCAAAAAATCCAGCACTTCATAAGTATTCTTCATGGAACACAGAACTTCATGCTGTACTACCTGATAGTCCCCATCCACTCCTCCTGCCCCCCCTGCTGCCCCCACACCCCCGGGCCCTACACCATGTTTGGAGGGGCCCCCTCCAGCCCCCACGGCCGCGGGCGCGGTCATGGTTGCGTTCCCCACATTTGTTGTTTGCAACATGGCAGGCAACATTGACAGTTCCTCCACAATCTGCATGGTGCTCCCTCGGTTATCCAGCTCTTCACTTTTACGTTTCAGCCCACATCGCTGAGAGCTGTCGGCTAAGTTCAAACCTCCACAGTTCTCTTCTCCGTCACCCTCCTCCTCTCCACCTCCCTTGCCTCCTCCACTGCAGCCCTCTCCCCTTCCCCCTCCTCCTGCCCCTGTTGCTCCACTGCTGCCCCCACTTGCTGTGTCTGTCTGCTGCTGCTCCTTGCCCTGCGAGTGCACAACCCCTGCGTCCTGTCGCGGCTGGGCCGCAGCGGGGCCTGGTCTTCCTCCTCCTCCTCCTCCTCCTCCTCCTCCTCTTTTACCGGGCTCTTGTCTCTGTACGCCACGCACCACCACCGTCTGCACCGCGTACTGTTGTCCTCCACGCACTTTCACGCCCACAGCCAAGTCTCGGCTCACAAACGAGTGGGCTTGTTTTGTTGGGTGCACAATGCCAAGGGTTCTGCTGTTCAGATAAGTCCGCGGATGTGCCCTCTCATGGTACACACAGCTGCTGGGCTCGACTTTGAGTTTCTTCACACTGCTAAAGGCACTTGTCTGGGTTTGATAAATGTGTGGTGGGTAGACCAAGACTTGTGAGGCCATACCTGCAGAGAGAGAGAATAAAGCAACAGGTCATTAGCTTGGATGCATTTTTGCATATATTTATGTGTTAATCACTATTTTATTCATGTATCACATATAAGGATTATATATTCATTCATGATGTGAAAAATCCCATGTCTCAGTTTCTCTCTCCACTCTGCAACAGTAGCTGACGTTAGTTTAGAGATGGAGTCCGATAACATAAACAAATGACCGGCAACCAAAAGTTCCACAAACCCCTTCAATCTAACTGCACTGCAAAAAACTAGCAGTTACATCATCAGTTGATAAACTAAAGAAACAGTCTAGATCGCCCAGTGTTTTTCCTGTCTTTAATTGCTTGAGTTTAAGTTACTCAGTTCAAAACAACTGACAGATACCATCAATCCCACTACGTTGTTTTAATCCAGGGTTCCCATGGCTCTTTTAGAGTAAAATTAAAGCACTTTTTAGGTATTTTCAAGCAACCTAAACAAAAATCTCCTGGTTTTGAAAATCTTTATCATAACATCTATAATACTATAAATTCAACAGCGAAAAATCAGGTTTACTGAATTCATTTATACCCATAGCAATCAATGTTGGTGTATATTTTGCCTTTGTTTATTTTACCAGCTCTTCATAGTAACGTTGAATGTGTCTTCTAACCATAATTATTTCATTCTTGGTTAGTGTTAGACAACAAACAAATATGACAACAGAATTGTTTCATTTCAAATATTCAAAGATTTTTGATTTACATGCATGATTGTGTAGATGAAACATCTGATTATGATTGTATAAAAAAATTCAAATTCAAGCATATGCCTAACCTTGAAAACACAACAGTTAAAATTAAGCATTTCCCAAACTTTCAAGACTGTGTACGAACATAACAGCTAACAACTAGTCACGCCTGACTAACTTCCATCCACCCATTACTCCAAGCACATACATCAAATGGATGAGGGCAAGATAACATGTTGTAGTGGAGTGCTTAGAACACCTTCACCATCCTGCCCCATCCACTGCAATCCCACCAACACCTCCACACAGTAGATGACTAACTTCTCAAAGGTTTGCCTGACCTTTTCCTGCCATTTCCATGCATCCTACTGTGGGTCTCTAGGCAACCAATAGAGAGGGAGAGAGGATAAGAGATAGACAAAGAGAGAAAAATGAAGTCGCAAAGCATCATCAGGCCCACGTTTCCAATTACCTAAGACATGGTTTGTTTTTCCCTCCTCCCCATTATGCGTGTGCCTATATGTGCACGTGTTTGACAGAGGATAAAGCACTTCATGCTCATGGAGACCATCACATCTTTCTGAAATATTCTCAAACTCAATTATGTGATCCTGACCAAACCCCATATTCAAAACTGGCACAGTGACCTTATCAGACACTGACTGTGTGCCATACTGGAGCCAATGACCTACTTTCATCTCTGGGCACATTCACTGAGACAGAAACAGCTCGTCTGCAAAGGTTTACATACTTTAATCAACAGAGCATTTACAGAACTATGTTTATCGATGTAAAAAACAACTTAGATCAATATTAATCAGTGTTCTCGGTGCTGTGTATGAACAAGTGCCACCATCATTTCTAATGCCTTATTTCCCCAACTCATTCAAACAAAATATTTTTCTAGAAATCTATCTAAAAAGCACACACAAGTGTGTTTGGGACTGTTGTCCCTAAAATAAATATCCTTGCTGGAAAACACACTTGTGTTGTGATAACACTAGTGCTGTGAGCTTTGACTCTATTCTGAGCGGCGAGATAAGGTCAGCTTATTCCCTTGACAGCTCTTTGCTCAATCACACCCTGTGTTACTGTTTGGTTGTCCTGTTTACCATCTTCTCTGTTAGGGGCAATTTGTCAAATTATCCCAAGCTGGGCTCAAAATGGCAACCATCTTGGTCATGAATAAAAACAAAATTGAAAACACTCCATGGGGAAATTGAGATTGGCCACACTGGCACACCTACAAATGAGTGTCCTGGCTGTCTGGTCTGAAAGCCTACCACAGTGTCACAAACATTTTCAGTCTATGCGCCGTACAGCTGAAACGGATTTGTAATGGTGCCCACTAGACTGTTCGTTAACACGTTTTAATTATCATGTCATGGCATGGCTGCCCAGGGCTTTTTTGAGTCGCGTTTGCATGCTCCCCCTGTGCCAGCATTGGTTTCCACAGTCCAAAAACATGCAGGAAGGATAAATTGGAGAATTTACATGACCCATTCCTGTGTGCATGCATATGTTGCCATTCTTTGTTTGCCTTAGCCCTGAGATAGCTGAAGTATTTTGGGGGAAGTGTCTAACACACCTTTGTTTAGTGTGTCGACTGTAATTTAGAGCCTTACAGTGGCCTCCATTATTCATTAAAGCCAGTATATGTAGAATTCAGAATTTGGACTTTGGCACTCTGAAATGGGAGTTTTAACAAAAAGATGCTGCGCCGGATAGCAATGCACACTGTGTCATAGTGTTACAACTCTTGATCCGTAAACTCTTGAGTTTCAAACAATTACCACTTTGCCAATCACTTGTTCAATAGGCTACTTCCATAGATGTTTCAGAGATATGAGGAAACAACAGAATGATGGTAGCACATGGTGTAACTGACTAATGGTTTGTGTTTAGAATGATGAGTCAATTATGTTGCAGGAGTGGTTTCAGTAATTTCCCATTCACGCTTCAACATATGTTTTACTGCTGTGAGTCTGGGTCTTAATAAGACAGACAAAAGGCAGCTGTCAGGCCTACAGCACATACTACATTTGTGTTTGAATCGTAAGTCAGTTTCAGAGAGAATGTGTTTTGGTACTTGAATCTGATGATTCAAAATGAGTGTTGGGGTAACATGCTCTTACACTGGGCACCGCAATTGCACTCTCACAAACCTCTACTGTTACGTAATTGTGGCCGGCGCGCAGACCCGTTGTGTGCCTCTCTAAATTTGAAACATCCGGCTATGCCAACTGAGCATGGCTCACTGTTCGTGATTGGTTCGTTGACCTGTGATAGCCCCCCATGCATTTTTAAAGATGAGAAGGGAACACTAATAGGAAACACCGCTGTACAAAGGCAAAATAGAGACTGTAACAGGGTAACGTGGGGCTTTTCCGGTTTTTTCAGGTTCAGGTAAAGCGCCAAAGACAGTTATAGACAGAACTAGGAAGTCCTGCACAGACGAGAATGCAACTTGTGTAATAAACTTGAACTATTGTGGATTGTGCACACATACAGCAGAGTTATTCTAAGTCCTATGACCTGGATGACTGAGAACCTTCATCAACAAACAGCAGGGTAGATGTCACACAGGTTTCCGTAAGAAAGCGATGGCTAAAATGGCCAGGGGACCCAGCACTGATGTTTCCACCAAAAAACAAACAAAAGCCTTAAATCTATACATTGATTTATACGTGAGGATTTGGGATGCAAAAAGAATGAAAAGCCAGTTGTTCAGAGCGCAGATTTCCAATCTGTTAGACTTAGTAAGTCAGAAAAGCGTTGCTTCTAAAGGCTGAACACCTTATTTTTACTTTGTTTTTATCTATTATTTTGTACTGTGTTATTTGGTTCCTGTATTATTTCTGTCTTGAAAGACAGCAAATGTTAAAAAAAAAAAAAAAAAAAAAAAAAGCCAACAAAGAAATGTTGAGGGGACAAAAAAACTTTTATCAAAAATGCTCAAAAAATGTACTCATTATAATTGTGACAAAGTGAAACTGGGATTTTTCCTCAGACTGTAATTGTACCAGTCAAATCTGTAATCATTTCATCCCTACGCAGAACACACCCAAGACACTTAAAGTGAAGACTCTGCAGACAGAGCTCTGTCTTGGAATGCACTCTATCTCTCACCTGAGTACCAAATCATGTCCCAACCTACCATTTTTGAACCTACATATTTCTAAAAGTGGACTACATAGTACCATATAGAGACCCAGGAACTGTGTTGGACTTTTTTTTTTTTTTAAGTATGTGCTTGCTAAATAGAGATTACCACCAGAACATCTGAGATTACAGCATTTTATTAACTTGCCTCATGTTTCCTTCGCTGTGATATCGCAATGGCCAAATTCAATATTGCAGAGCCAAAGCAAAGTGTGTGTTTTTTTTAGCTTCCAAATGAAATACAACATTACTGTGAGATTCATCTCAATGCTCAGGGAATGTTAACTGACTGGTCTAGAGATGGAGAGTGTGCTGTCTGGTGCCAGTGTCCCTAGACAGAGGGAGTCTGCACTTGGACCACTCTCACCAACTGAGCAATCAAGATGTCTAGATCTGAATAGTACCAGCTCAGTGTAACAGAACACCCAAACTGAATTTAAAAGCTAAACTTAACTTGAGCATCAGTTAATTTCCCCGGCCACACAAATACAATCACTAAATGGTCAGGAGAATTCTAACACAAGGATGTGAAGCAGACAGCCTTTGTTGTTTCAAAGGCAAAAGAATGGCAGCTGCCGCTATTATTACCATCTGAAGCCAGATACTCCCTTGGTCAGCCATGAGGCTCCTCCTGTGGCATCGCATTACTTTCAAAGCTGAAGAACCTTTCCAGCAACCTTGAGCTGCTAAGTAATTGCTCACAGTTGAACTTTTGACCCTTACCCACTCCAAATTAAATTGTCAAGAAAATAAACACTAGACACCTGTCCACAATGTCTTAAGACACAAAAATAAGAGTAAGTGAGAGGACAAACAGGTGTGATGATAGCCACACCATGTGGTGGGGGAAAAGCAAACACAAAACAAAGTAATCCTTCCATACCATTTTCTCCGCCATTAGGGAAAAACAAATGCATGGTTTAATCTAATCTGCAGACAAATGTTGTGTTTCCATTTAAATGTCGTGTTAATTTAAAAAACATTTCCAAAATAGTCAACAATATATAAAATACTTGTTGTATCGCTGTTTTAATTAACTACTGTAATGTGAATATTCACATGAATACCGTATATAATGTATTCTTTAGTTCATGTGCAGTCAGGCAAAGCAAAGGTGTAGTTAAATGTTGAGTGTGGGTGAAACACTACTGATGTGTTTAAAATAGAGGCAGATGAAAACAGCACCTCAACATCACTGCTTATCCCAAAACGTTTCCATCAGTAATAGTCACAGATGAGAGACAATCAGACCCAAGGCCTGCGTGCTGTATACCGCAAGTCACTCAGGAGCTATTCATGGTGGTGTGGCTTGAGTTCTCAGCTAAGACCAAAACACAGTGTAGCTGTTGTCAGTGGAGCTTAAACTCTGGACCATGTGAGCTATAAATGTTTGCCATCCTACAGCTCACCAAAACAGACGCATTAAGCATTCACACTTTGGGTGATAACATCATCATGCATTCTGTTCGGCAGCTCAGCTTTCTCTACAAAAAGCAAATAGAATACAGATAACAATAAAAATACAAGTCCAAATGAGTAGAAAAACAGAATTGAGCTAGTGTGCTTACTAAAGTAAACAACAGGCTTTTAACCTTATTATGTTTCTGGAGCATCACACATAAACATTAGTCCAAATACGATCAAATCCTGATGGCAGATTCTGCTAAAAATGAGAATCAGGATTTTTTTTTCCACTTCGAACTTTTATCAAAACTGTTTTTCCAAGCACAACATGAAGAAAATTGGTGGGAAGGCTTTATGTAGCATTTGTTTGACAAAGCATTAATCCTTTGTTTGTGCTGGTAAACTTCGTCATATCTTTGGTTAACTTAGGCAACAAATAAGAGTCTCACAAAGTAGTCTTTATAAGGGTCCAGCTGTGATTGTTTGAGTGGTCGGCAACAAGGAATTTCCTCTGACATTTTTGGATTACGGTTTAAAGAATAAACTCATTCTGGCGACTCATGATTTTAATGTTACCCACCCAATGTGACCCAGGAAATGTTTAGTCATTATGAAATAATTCAATAAGGTCAAATGAGGACACCAAATGTAGACTGTTTATGGCTGAAATGAGAGCAAAAATTTCAGTTCCTGTCCGCCTCCTGCTGTTGCTCTCCCTTGAGCGTTAAGCAGGGGCTGGTGTCTTAACTCACAGTGGCACAACCTCCCGACACACTGCTGTGCTTTGCCAGTGTCTCGTGAACATGATCTTCCATGCGCATCTGATAAAAAGGCCCTCTATTTTCTCAAGCATGTGACCACATGGTATTTTGACTGTGAACTTATGACTATCATTTAGCGGTATTCTCCTTGTTGGATAAGCCCCTGTACACAGGAAATACACTCTGCAGTCAGCCATTATGATGAAGGGCTTGTGAATGCAAAATAAAAGCGAGTACCAGTTAGTCTACTTACACAATGCTTGTATGAATCTGTAGGCACATGTTCATATCACTCCATTATCACTTCTATCAAACGTGTATTAACAACTGTCTTCAAGTTGCACACACTGAAATACGACACGCAACATCAAGCATTTACTGGATATCGATCAGCAAAACATTGATCATAGAGCCACACAAACTGTTACACTTCTCATTTAACCAGCCATGCACACATTAGCACAGGGAGCAGTTTTACTGGAAACAAGATAGTCTTTCTTGACCAATTTCTGCACAAATGCATCTTGCGTGAAAATCCAGGGCCCTGACCAGATCACTGGATGCATGTATGTCATTACGTACCATGTGTTGGAACACATGTTTACTTCTTGGGTTATTGGACTTTTTTTCCGCCCATCACTTTTGTAATTTCAGGTAAATTACCTCACATATTCTCGTCACGGTACTCTCACCCTAAAACCTCAATCATTCTGTTTTATTTACTGCCTCGTGTCTGGGCTCACACCTCAGCATGACGACACTGAGAAACCAGCCTTTAAGTTGGCCACAATGCAATACAGAGGAGCGTCTGCCCCAAGCATTGCAGATCAGTGCAGCATGACATGACATGACATGACATGGCAACACAGTTTCTCAAATCCTGCTGCCGCAATGACCCCTTTAACATCCAACATTATGTACCAATAGGGGTGCGCAGTTAATCGCAAAATAATCTAAATCGCAATATGACTAAGTGCAATATCCAAATCACAAGAACTGCAATTATTTTATAAAGGTAAAATGTGTTACAAAACAGTTTTTTAATAAAATTATGTAGTGCTGCCGAGATGCGATGGCCTACAAAGCTTGTCCTCCAGGTATAATAAAATAAAAAGCCATATCATCATGATTTTACTAGTTTTTCAATGAGAATGAAAAATTGTGAATTAAAAACAAATCATCCATAATAATCATGAATTATATCGCAATATCTGTCAAAATAATCGCAATATAATTGTTTTACCATATCGTGCAGCCCTATACCAATACATATTATTCGAGGGGATATCACAGTTTAGTCTTTAATTTATTGGCCACACTGTGTGCGGACTTTCTTACGGCACTACTGTACACATTATCACCTATGAATTTGCTTTGGTGGCCTTGATTGTGATAAGCTGTTGAATGTGTCACATGTAGAGCAGACAGGAGTATCTATGTAAAGGGGAATCACACAAAGAGCAGTACTGTGGCGTGCTGTACTCACGATGTCGGCTCAAAGGCTGCCAGTATTCACAGATAGTAACTGGGTGGCAGCTTTACTACTGTTTTACAAACTGTAAGTTGTTAAAGTTGAATACCAGCTTATCTCTACTTAAGAGAATGAATATATGCTATTACGTAACTGGGACCAAATCTGAGTGAACATTAACAGATAGCCTCATTGGTACTATTTGTATATTTGGTCCAAATACAAGAACCGCAACTAAAGAAAGGACAACTCAATGAATTATACCCTACTGGACAAGACTAAGCGGCCTTGCTTCATAACCACTGGAATTTTACAGCTTAGCACAGGAAAGCAAAACAAAAACCCACTATGTTATTCCTTAGTTCCAGGGCTACAAAAGAAGAAGTGCTACCATGACACAGGACAGGGAAAGTACATCGACTAAAACGTCAGAGCCCCACAGCACAATGAGTCTTGAATTTCTATCTCCAGTTTGACCATTTTACAAAAGAAAAGGAGTTTCAGTGAGCCCTGGAACACCAAATGATGACTCCCTGTCACATAAATAGCCTGTAGCCAAAACAATCTTTCCTATAATCATAGCAGGTACTTTTGTTTTGCTGGTAGGTGATGGTGGTGATGTTGAAACCTTCATATAGGAGCTCAACCATTAACCCTATATCTCCTCTTTAACACGCAACCACCACTATAAGACCAAGTTGATTATTACAGCCACGTTTAGTATGATTAACACGAGATTAACTCCAACATTCTGTGTTTTCTATCTGCTAAACTGGCTAGGATTAGATAACGAGGAAGAGGAATGGAGTTTTTTTTAAGTTGTGTGTCTAAATATGTGACCAAAATACTTGACGATATCAAGAGGCACTTGAAACATTGTCCAGGGTTTCGCTGGCAGCCACTCTTGGTTTTCCACACTGAAGGGGGTTTGTCAGATATTAACTAAATGAGGTGACCTAGCCAGAATCGGAGCAAAGTTTAGATACATACTCAAAACACTGATGCGATCCCTCAATCACTGCTTTACAATTTAACTTACAGTTTGATATCTGTAGTTAGCTTAGTAACAGGTGACATTACCATGCATCTTGACCATTCTTAGACGAATAATGTTAACATGTGTAATTCTTGTTCTTACCGAACATGTCTAAGCATGACTGAGTCATAACAATCGTGCAATGTTTCGCTAGGTTAACGGAGTCACTTACAAAGTCTGATGTTAGCTGACGTCAACATATAAGAAGTAATACAGCACTCACAAACGAAGTCACTCGATCCATAAGGTAGACTTAGGATAATGGTAATAATCTACCAACCCTGGTTAGTTGATATAGTAATCAACGGGTCTCCGTGACAACACAGAAATAACAAACACCAGACAGCACATTGCACTCACGTTCGTAATAACCACCAACGTCATCTCTACCGCTGCTTGGCAGGATAACAAAAATAACTCACCACCAGTAAATTCATGACCGCAAAGTGCTGACAGAGCTAGCTAGGTACAAGGCTAATGTTGAAACAGTTGAGACATTATAGAGCCAAAAGCTGGCTAGCTAAGTTTGTAGCTGAGTTATGACTTCGTATTAGCTACGTCACATTTAAAGTATCGTTTCGTATGTTAAACTTAACAAATATCCCATTTCACAGCCTCCACGACACGACTTACCTTCACATAGAGTCACTATAAGTATAATCCAGGGCTTCTCTGAACATGTTATGGACTTATAAATCCATACCATGCACAGTTCGCCTGCATTGCTGCCATCTTGTCCTAGACGACAGGAAGGGAGAGCTCGCTCTCGGTAACGACACCATCTCCCACATTTTAAACATTAAATAACTCCTGCGTACGAGCGTCCAGAAACACCACACCGAGCCCAGGTTGTAGCTACACAGTTCAAATTCGTCTCCGTCCTCTTTGGGCAAAGTAGCCCATCTCTGAAAGGGTGTCCGTTACCCCGACTAGACGTGCGGTTCCGCGGGCCTGCCAGCCTCTAACATGTCCCTTTTTTTCTCTAGCAACTGCAAGCGAATGTTTGTGAACTGACGGCATTGGTCAGACCAGAGTAGTCGATCATCGCGCAGACGCATTCACAAAGATCCAGGATGACGAGGTGCATCCATGTGGATAACAGCGCTAAACAATAGAGGAAAACATCCTTAAATGAGTGCTTCACTGTTGTGCTTCTGACAATAAAACATTTGAAACTTGGGTAATACTTAGAAATGTGACTTAATAAGACAAGAGGAATAAAGGACTTGATCTCTATGATTAGAGGGGTTACAATGTACTCGTGACTTGTGAATACAAGTGTAAAGTTATAGGTAGGACTATTTGCTCAGCATTTGATGGAAAGAAAACAGTGATAAGACAATCACATCTTCTAGATAGTTGGCTTAATTAACCTGAGCTTCTGCATTAGAACATAGAGTTGAGAATGCTTCACGGGTAAGAACAATGATGGTAAGAGGATCAACATAATAATAAAACTGCACAGTTGAAAATGTATGATAAATGTTTATTACTGATGGCTCAAAGATGTACAAAAATATACGTAAACTTTGAGGCCACGTACAATATCAGAAGGGTGACTCCACTGATTAGTTTCTGTAATTTGTTTCATGACTGACATTTGAAGATATAATAGAAGAACATTATAAGCCTCCAGTATTCAATAATTGCTCATTTCTTTATTGCTTTAGCAAAGTGTCTCCAGCAGACTGTCCATAAGGACATTAGTGGGGGAGCACAAGCTCTGCCCAGACAGTCAGGAGGCACCCAGCTGACAAAGTAAGCTGTTCATAAACCCCCGGGGTCTGAGAAGACTGTAATCTAATCCACCAAAAGGCATTTGTCTTTCCCAGTCCCCACCCCAATTACAGACGAGACCTGGTCAGCTGGAAAGCAGGTGTGAACGCCTCTTTTCTAATCTTGTGCATCATGAGTAAACACAGCTGGGGTGGTAATAGAGGAGGCCGAGTGGCCCACACCTATAGAAGCCCCCTTTAGCTTCCTGTGGAAGACACAAGGTCCACCCCCCAACCCCCACAAGTCTCACCCCAGGCAGTTGTGCATGGCTTATCATTAACTCTAGGTAGACATAGACATTCAGTATCCTTTACTACAGTGACAGTGAAGACATTAACAGTGTCCAACAAAGGACACTAATATAACATCCTCCAAATCATGCCGGTGCACAAGTTTTCTACACTTAACCTTAGATTTTCGTTTTTTTCTTCTCCACAGACTCAGTCACAATCATCAGGATGCTATATAATAAAAAAAAAAAAAAAAACAACATCTGCTGTTTACTTATTGTCACAGCACTGAAACTGTGAGATCTTATGGCACAAGATGAATGTTGCCTGTAGGTGGGAGAAACTTTTCCCGCTCTGTGGTCTGTTGCTCTAGTCTGTTTGGAGTTGTTGGCCAGAGACACACACAAGCGCGCGCTCACGGTGGCTGTCATTTGTCTCCCCCTGCCGGCCAGTAACGTGGACCGTATTGTGCAACACATGACGGGTTTCTGTTGTGATGTTTTATGGTTATTTGGGGGAATATATTATTGTGATTTTTGGTCAGCGTGATAAAACTGGTTGTAGTCATATTTGCTAACATCCACTTTGCGGATGGGGAATGATTGGGGAGTGTTTTTTTCTCATGACCACTGCGAGAAGCCGCCTATAGGCCAAAATTATAAACTTGGTGTGCCAGTTGCATATGAGTCACCTGAAGGCACGTGCTTGTCATGCATAAACGTTTACACGCTGTGATTAGTTAAGCATAATTTGCTTTTTTAAAAACAGCATATGTATTTACATCTTTAGCGTCTAAGATTCACAAATAGACGGAACATTTAGCAGGAAGGTGCTGCACATTTGCCAGACTAATAACACATAAAAGGGCACGCACCCTCTGTTCCAAATTAAAATAAACCCCAATGAGGCTGACAAAATAATGCATCATCTGATTTGTAATAATGCACGACTCCAGTCTATTCCAGGCAGGTGGAGTGCTCAGCACATACCACCAGCTGTATCCATTCATTTCTGACTATAATATAGGATATGTTGTGGTATATTGCAATGTATAAGCTGCGCGGTGATTTTTGCACATTACAGTCTGATTGGTGTTTTTGGACATTGATGTTTTAATTTGAAGGGCGCTGCGCCGGAAGTGTTATTGTTGTTGCTGTTGGCGGAGCGGAACACGGCTCTCACGCCATTTTGAGATATTGGCGTTGAACAGTTAGTTGGTCGAGGATAATGTGATCGACCGTTGTGAAGCTATGCCGAGCATTTAGTCGTTTTTTAAAACCGCCATATCGTTGTTAGTTGAGCTTTTATCCATTTGGTATAGCATTTCTAACCTAAAGTACTCTTCCAGTGATGTCCACCGAGGGGGCAGCCGAGCAGGTAGCTACATGCAGTTCTGCTGAGGGGCAAGCTAGCCCTTACTGAAACGCTAGCATAGCTTAGCTTGTGTGTTCTTCCTGGATAATGTTAGTTTCTAAACTCTGCTGCAGACACGTTATGTTTATTATGTTGTGACTTTTCATACGTCAGTATTAGCTAGAATTAGACATGACGCTGACCATAGTGATATCTAGGGGTTTGTCTTAAAGCTAAGTTTAGCCTGTCGTACGCCATATTGACTGGCTAATTGTCGCTGCTAGTTGTGTGGTATTAGCGTGTTAAGCTAGTTTAGCATTACCTGCAAGGTAACTTGATATTAACGTGCAGTTATTTGCATTTCGTTATTGATTCTACTATGCACGATGCTGGGTGCTTGTTACTAGTGCCAGCTTTAAAGAGATGGCTAGCTTGTAGAAAAAACGGTGGTCAGTGTTTGTAACTTGATTTACCTATCAAACGGCCACACGACTGTTGTTCGTCACAGTTGTACCACATAGCAGAGGCGTGGCTATGAATTTAGTTCCTCATTGATTAATATTTAATCCGTCGGTAGATAATGAGAACGGAGTTTAGTGTTATGTTAGCCCTCTCTAGCCGCGGTGCCCCCGCATGAGTCACTACGCCAGAAGTATCACAGTGCACTGCGAGTCAGATCAGCGTCGTAACCCTTTTCTCCTGTGCCCTTTGTGTTGCATTGCAGGCTGCGGCAGAGTATATCCCGGAGAAGGTGAAGAAGGCAGAGAAGAAGTTGGAAGAAAACCCATATGACCTTGACGCATGGAGCATTCTGATTCGAGAAGCACAGGTTTAGTGACACAGAGTTGCATTCCTGGGGTTAAGTAAACTGGGATAAACGGGTGGCGGGGCTGAGGGGTTATAGACTGTTTAAAATACAAAGCACTTAAGCCTTTTTTCCCATATGACTGCTTCTTCATGTAAATGAATTCTCCCTCTTTAGAACCAACCCATAGATAAAGCGAGGAAGACATATGAGCGACTTGTCGCACAGTTCCCAAGTTCTGGGAGATTCTGGAAACTATTCATTGAAGCCGAGGTTAATACTTTTTCATTTCTTTAGTGTGCATGGCTGGGATTTCTTTCTGACATGATCAACAATGTGATTTTCACACAAACAAAAATGTCTCTTACTTCAATGACGTTTAAAGTCACAATTCTTGTCTTAATTCACTAGACCTGGGTTAGCCCTAACCTGTATAGTGTTTATCATAAGAGTAATGAATGAAGACGTTTTTGCCGTTGAAAGCATCTGCCGAAGATCATCCTTCACAATGATGGACCTGGATTGAACATAAAGGTAGAATAATGGAAAACACTTAATTTATGAGGCTCTAGCTTGACTGATTAAGAATTGTGCCTTTAAACTCAAACAAAGGGGAAATTAGCCCTAACATTTCTTTTTTCAGAAATTCTTCCTATGTTCCCAGAATTTAAAAAATACATATTCTCTACTCTGCGTCATATCTAAATGGGGTAATATGCATTTGTTGCATGTTTGGTCTGCAACAGTATTAAAACTATTTTAATGGTATTGGAGTGCATTAGCCTTTTATTCACTTGTCGTGTCAATTTATTGCCTCCTGTGTCATTTCTTTCGGGTAATTTTATAAACAAATATTTTGATTGTGTGGCCCATTCTTTCCTTGAGACATTTCTCCCCACTCCTCCTGAACATATGACCAGTCACCCATTTGCCTTGATGCCATCTACAGGCTTTGCTATTATGCAATCAGCTACTGGTAGGATGATACATTTTCCCTTACATATAATCACTTTTTGCTAACCTAGTGAAGTGCATTTTCTGATGCCCTTCACTTCAGCAGATGACTACTGAAATTGGCACTAAACACATTGCTTGCACAAACTTGCACAGCATTATCAAGTATCATAACTTAGTTTCCAGTTAAAGGTGCAGTTGTAGTTCTGGAATATGATCACCTCACTGCTGTGAACTGAATGTTGCTGTATGTTGAGGACTTAGTGTTTGTGGTTTGTTGCTGTGAGGTTGCTACCCCTGCCCCCTCCCTCTCCCCATATCCCCACCCCCGGTATGTACCAACTTGGATTACCCAGTGCAAGAAAAGGCCTGGAGTGATATTCCATGAAACTGCCATTTATGTTATGAAAGAGGAAAAGAACACATTGCTGCCTTTTCCAAATGGACTAGGCTTCACAGGAACACTCCTTAATAATTCAGCCGAGCCCACAGATGGCACTAACTGTACTCTTGCCAGTAAAGCAACAGTGTCAGTCTCCACACTACTAATATATCACCCCCTCTAACAAAGATGGCAGCCAGCAACAACATAAAAAAAAACCTTGAGCAGAATGGCTACTAGAACATAAAATCAGAGAAGATCTGAAGTAAATAAAAAAAATATATATCACTGAGGAAGTATTTGTTCATCAAGCAAGTATTACATTTGACATAGATTTAATATTTAATTAGTTTAGAAAAAGAACCTCATTAACATCCTTTTTTTTCTCCTTTTTTTAGGAAAATATGTTTATTGCCCTTTTTTTAATTAAATGTAAAAATATCATATAGGTGCAACTTAGGACTGTTGGTGGGTGGAAGAAGTACATTATCGGAAGCCTCTGGGGGAAATTGAACTGAAGAGTGAATCTATAGTAAACAGATTATTTACTAGAATCCAGATGACGGCGTGAGTGTGTTAACTCACTGTTAAAGGATAATTCACCCAAAGATCAAAATTCTCTTACCTACTCATCCTAATGCAGATGGAAAGTCTAGTGAAGTTATTTCGCCTATGAAACATTTTTGAAACTTCACAGCAGAACAACATTGCAGCATTCTCCTGAACAACTGAAGTAGATGGCGACTTGTTTTGGAACTAAAAAAATTAAAATAAACAGCTTCTCTAGCATAATGTCCTGAAACTCTAAGATCCCACTTTAATTTGAAAAGATACGCTCGACCACGTTAACAGTATACATATTGTCTTTTCAAATCAATTTGGGATCTTTTTGAGGGGTCTATAGCCACTTAGAGCCACTTTATTTTGTTTATTTTTTAATGTATTCTAGTACCCATCCACTTTAGTCATTTGGAAGAATGCTCCAATGCTGTATGCTTTCTCAATTTTGATATTGTGTGAACTGAGAAACTTCCCCCAACTTTCCATCAGACTGCATATAATGACCAAATTTTAATTTTTGTCTTAATTTATCCTTTAACAGTTGCAACAAAAATAAAGAAAATCTAATGATTGAGGCTGATGTTTTATTGTGAAATGTTTTGAGTTATTGTATTTAAGTGTAATTGAGAAGTTTGATTGGGGAAGTAGACTTTCAGGTTTGTGTTTTTTATTTTTAGGTTCCTAACGAATAGATTTCCTCAAAATACACTTATAAGTAGAAAGTTATGGTAGAAGAGGGCAGACAAAATTAGAATGAGGACCGTAGTATTCCTGAACTAGGCCAATCCCTTGAAATAGAATTTAGAAATGTTTATTATTGTCAAGTTACAACTTACTTTTTGCAAATTTCCATTTTATTAGTACCCTATCACCTCTCCCCACTAAACTCCAAACAACAGTTCAGCCCAAAACACTCTAGGATACTAGTTTGTTATATCTTCATAAAGTTTTATATTGATGGTTTCTGTCTGCTGAAACTGAACAGTTGAATGTATTTAGGTATAGGATTAGAAGCAGCCAGTGAGTTCTAAAATTAGACTTTTACTCTTAGGCATGCATTAGCATAATATTTTAATAGCTTGCAACTCATTTGCTATTCATAGTCTAAAGACCTTATTTGGTAAGTATGTGGATGAGCTCTGATCCCCCTCCTGTAAAGGAACTATAAACTTACTTAACCAACTTAGAAAACCCCCACAGCCTTACAAAACCTAATTTTGTCAAATTCTCCCTATTCTGCACTTTTTTTTGCCATAGAATACAAAATATTTTCATTAAAAAGCACAGCATATCCTCCTGCATGTGTGAGTCTGGTTCTCTTGAGATTTAACAAAGTCCCCATTTCTTAAAAAAAATGCACAGTAGGCAAATCCTGCCACGTCTGTTCAGTGCCCACATCTTTTCAAATCCCTCTTTCAGGGAATTCGTGCTCTCCTGGGATTAAATCACACACTAGATTCACTGAAACACCCCGCAGAGCATAAGCAAATATGCCCCTGCGTCTCGATTTGCCAGCACACGTTGTCTCTGCTGGAGATAATTGAGGCTAACTTCTCCAGTCAGTCAGAGTTTTTTAGGATCGCTTTTGTCACTTTCATTAAAGATTAGGCGGTATGTTCTATGATGAGAAACTAGCGGGAACTAACACACCTGCAGACCTTGAATACACCTTAAAGTCTAATTTATTTTTCTGTGTGTTCACAGCAGGAGTGTGTAATTAGCGCACTATTTCCAGCTTCCTAGTGCAGTGTGGGGACTTATATCAATAACATTCAGCACAGTGAAAACTGGATTGAACTTTTCTAATATTAAAGTTGTTTCGGCAGTGATCTTTAGTAGAGCTTTATGAGGCTGTTATGTAACCAAATACTAAAGACACCAAAGCAATCAATAGAGGTGTGCGAACGTTTCCCCCAGGAGGAGCATCTAGAAACTTAATGAATGCAAAACATTATGTAGGTGATCTATTTCAGAGTAGCACAGGGAAAGACCTTAGAATTAGCATCAGTTGATGTAAAGACTCCATTGTTGTTAATCAAATGTTATATACCCTGAAAAGCTTTAAAAAAAAAAAAAATAATATTTTCCAAGAAAATTTAATAGAATAGTTTAAAAAATCAGATTTTGCTGGTGAATTAACATATTTCCTGGCTAAAAATAAACATTATCATTGGTAGATGCATTTTCTACGCATCACACCTTTGTCTCTTTCTTTATCTTACTACTAGATTTTCCCTGTTGCTTTGTGCCGTATTTTTTAATTAAAGTGGGAAGCTTAGTGTGCCGGATGTGCTGTTGTCATGCCTGGAATGAGCCAGTAATGTAGGTCAGTCTTTTTTTAGGGAAGATACCCTAAAGGCAGTCTAAACTGCGGTTGCTGTGCACTGCACTGGTTTACAAAGAACACAGCTGGAGGACACTATTTTCCTAGAAGATATACATGTCCTGAATTTTTAAGTTTTAATGCAGTCGTGTTGTATGAGAGATTATTTTGTCCATTGGTTTTAATTGCATGCAACACAAAGACATTTTGCATTGCTTTGGTCATCAATGGCATCAATTACCTGAATTAACTTTTCATCTTTAATTGTTCAGTTGCATGTTCCCCCAGATGTTATTAACTAAGTGTCCATACATTGTGTATATAGAGAAATACACGTTTTTCGTGAATTCAGTCAATGGTGGACAGTTGAGAGGTGACCGAATATACAGTGGGAGAGGGAGGGAATCAAATCTGCAGTGTTGCAATCCCAGTTTGTCTCAACCAGCCCGACAGATTGGAATTTACTCGTTAATATTCAAGAATCGTTTTGTCAGAATTCTGTCAACCTCATTGTGCAGGGATACTTCTACATCTAAACCTGAACTGCCATTATGTGGTTTATAATTTAACATTTTCTGTGTAACGTTTTACTCACCGAAGCACTGCTCATCTCACTTTGGGATATTTACCTGCCATGTAAGCTCACTTCATGTTGAGTTCCAGGCTAGTTTTGCTTTTGTACGTTTCGTAGAGCACATAAATGTAACCACAGTTGGACAGGATAGGTTTACCCGAGGTGCTTATACCACAGAAACCACAGCCTCTCCTTCTCCTGTCTGTACTGGAGGGAGCTGTGAGACTGGCTTCGGCTCATCAACAGGAGGCAATATCAAACTCACTGCTGCAACAGTGTTTACCAAGGGAACGCACTCACCCGAGGCTGTGAGAGGAAGAGGTTTTTAAAACAGCGCACTGTATTTCTCAAATCAGAAAACTTTTTTAAAAGTATTCTCTGGCTTTAGTATTTAAAATCTGCAATCCAAAATTTTGTCAGGATTTTTTTTTTTCTGTGATGTGGCGCAATCTACAAAGAAAATAAATACCCCTTTTTAACAGTAGTTTGTCATTCTTGTGTGAATTTCACTTTGTTGATCTTTAGTCTGTGTGTATGTGTGAGTGGTCACATTTGCATGAGTGCATGATTCCTGCAGCTATGAAAACAGGAGACGTTTGAATTAATATTGCATTTACACTCTTATTTGCAGATCAAGGCTAAAAACTATGACAAAGTAGAAAAGGTAAGTGTCCATCACACTCATGAAAGTGTCATTTTGACACCTGCAAAGGGTCGTCTTGACTGTCTGTAAAACTGTTGTGATTTCTGTCTTTTCCACTAAGATATGCACACACAATTTAACAAACTTTTTAAACCAGCTGTGTATCGCAGGGCATCTGAAATATAGATGTGAAAGGTCAATTTTTTTTGTCTGTAGTTTTCTTTATTATTCATTAAAAAACAACACTGTCCTATCTCTTTGTTGTGGTTTATATATGACCATGATTTCAATGATAATGTAATCCATTCTGCTGATGACATTTATCTCTGCATTGGTCTGGAATTGACTTGTTTGTTTGATGGTCACTGCTTTTCTTTTAAATAAATGATGGGAGTGCATCCTGTTCAGTTTTTGTCTGAATGTCGGTTCCACACATCACGACACGTATCCCCTCACACTAGTTCAAACTGTGGCGCTTTTGTTTGGGTCTGGAGGAGTTGACTGAGAGGGAGGCCAAATCTGAGGGCCTGCCTAATGAAGCGGGATAACTAAAGTGTTGAGTAAAACCTGGAACTCCCTCAAATGAGCTAAAGTAAAGTAAAAACTGCTTTTCTTGGTAATCCCTTTACTAAGGGATCTGCTACTAATGATCACATACTAGTTTGAGCATGGATTTACAAAAACCCAATCCTTATAACACCAGATGGGTGGTTGTCTTGTAGAATATTCAGAGAATCTATCAAACATTTGCTTGTGTCTCTATAACAGTGATCTCCCTGTGTCCCTGCCTCTGTAGTTGTTTCAGAGATGCCTAATGAAAGTCTTGCACATCGACCTGTGGAAATGCTACCTCTCATATGTTCGAGAGACCAAAGGGAAGCTGCCCAGCTACAAGTAAGGGAACATGCTGCACAGTTCAGTGCATGTCGTACCTCTGAAATGCAGTTTACCTCATACGTTTACTTTCTAACCCTCAGAGAGAAGATGGCTCAGGCGTATGATTTTGCTCTGGATAAAATCGGCATGGAAATAATGTCTTATCAGGTACACAGATCTGAACAATATATTTGACTCTGTGTGTAGAGGTCTCTGGTAACTACCATCACCCTAATAGCTTTTCTCTCCTCTACCAGATCTGGGTGGACTACATCAACTTCCTCAAAGGAGTGTAAGTGTTTTCTTTCTTGTTATACTGTGAAACCGCACAAACTTTGTTCACCAACGTGTAAATGTTGACACTTATGTTTTATGTTCCATCAGTGAGGCTGTAGGCTCGTACGCAGAGAACCAGCGGATCACGGCAGTACGGAGGGTCTACCAGAGAGGCTGCGTGAACCCCATGATCAATATCGAGCAGCTTTGGAGAGATTATAGCAAATATGAAGAAGTGAGTGACCCACGCAGGCCTCTAGCTTTTTACCTGTCCGCCTACATACTTCTCATTTGCACACATGGAGTTTGAGCTGTTAAAAGACTGACTTGTCTGTTTTGTGAACAGGGAATAAATGTACACTTGGCCAAAAAGATGATTGAGGATCGAAGTAGAGACTACATGAATGCCAGGAGAGTGGCGAAGGTGAGACGAGTGTCACAGATCTGTTTTAAATCTTTCTTAAATATCACAAAAACTCTTGTCTTCGAAAACTAACTCAGACGATTCCGTCCGTGTAATTCAGGAGTATGAGACTGTGATGAAGGGGTTGGACCGGAATGCGCCCTCAGTACCCCCCAGAACTCCCCTCAGGAAGCCCAGCAGGTAGACATGTGGAAGAAGTACATCCAGTGGGAAAAAAGCAACCCACTGCGCACAGAAGACCAGACCCTCATCACAAAGAGAGGTGATGATCAGTGAGGAAATGTGGTGCCTGAATATGTGAATATTTGTCTTAAAGGGATGCTGGTTTACAAATTTCTTAAACTCATTCATAATGTATGAAGATTTTCTCTTGTATGAAGGCAGCCACTAGAGGGCGTAGGGGGGACATTTTCCTCTCACGCATGGTTTAGATCAGGGCCGCCCAAAGTGGACCAGCATAAGGTTCAGTTTGGCCCACCAGATATTTTAAGAGGGGAAAAAATAATATAAAGTGCTTTTCAAGGTAAAAATGCTCTTTAGATATATAAGATCCCTAGTTTTTAAAGACTTTTCATAGTCTGAGCGTGATGGCAGAGTGATGCTTTGTGCAGGAAGTGTGCTCTTGTACTGTGGCCCACCTAAGTTTCCGTGCATCCCTGTTTAAGATTGCATTGATTCTGTATTTTATGAATTTCAGTCTATTGTGTTCTGTGTCGCAGTGATGTTTGCCTACGAGCAGTGCCTGCTGGTGCTGGGCCACCATCCTGACATATGGTATGAGGCGGCACAGTACCTGGAGCAGTCTAGCAAACTACTAGCAGAGAAAGGGGTAAGAGAGGACACCTTTCAGATTCTTAATTTGACGTGGAACAGTCAAAAAACTGTTGGGTATTCTTCAACTTCAGCTCAAAACTGTCGTCTAATTCTTTAAATTCCTCTTCTTTTTCTCTCAGGATATGAATAATTCCAAGTTGTTTAGCGACGAGGCAGCTAACATCTACGAACGTGCCATCGGGACTCTTCTGAAGAAGAACATGCTGCTGTACTTTTCGTTTGCAGACTATGAAGAAGTGAGTGTTCAGTTGCCTTTGAAACACAAACTGTCACCAACCCTCTCAGGGACTGATCAGAGTATGTCTTTTCTCTCATAGAGTCGCATGAAGTACGAGAAGGTCCACAGCATCTATAACAAACTGCTGTCCATTGAGGACATTGACCCCACGCTGGTTTACATTCAGTACATGAAGTTTGCCAGGAGGGCTGAGGGGATCAAATCAGGTCGCACCATCTTCAAAAAGGCCCGAGAGGATATGCGCACGCGTCACCACGTGTACGTGACGGCAGCACTGATGGAGTACTACTGCAGCAAGGTAAATACACAGCATTGTATGTTAAGTATATGTACGGTGTGGCTGAAGTTGATCTTACAAACATGCTTTTTTTCCCCCCACACAGGATAAATCGGTGGCCTTCAAGATTTTTGAGCTCGGTTTGAAGAAATATGGCGACATTCCAGAGTATATACTGGCATATATTGATTACCTCTCGCACCTTAATGGTAGGTTGTGTATAATATGATGTAAAGTTAATGCACAGAATATCGCAAATCTGTCTTCTATACCACCAATCCACTAATCTAAGCAGAATTTCTAATGTGTGATTTCTTCTTTTCCTCCTCCATTCCGTCTCTCCAGAGGACAACAACACCAGGGTTCTGTTTGAACGTGTCCTCACCTCAGGAAGCTTGTCACCAGAAAAGTCAGGGTAATGTCAAGTACTGATTAAGGTTGCATGCATGTACTGTATGTAAATGATGTAATGATCCATATCTGACGATTTTTGTTCTATATTCTCCAGTGAGGTCTGGGCTCGGTTCCTGGCCTTCGAGAGCAACATAGGAGACCTGGCCAGTATTCTGAAGGTGGAGCGCAGGCGATTCACTGCCTTCAAAGACGAGTACGAGGGCAAAGAAACAGCCTTGCTTGTAGATAGATACAAGTTTATGGACCTGTATCCCTGCTCTGCTAGCGAACTAAAGGCCCTTGGATACAAGGTGTGTATTTTTGCCCTTAGAGACAGATTACACAGATCAGACTTGTCTCTTAAGGTATATTTAAACTGTTTCTACTGTGCATTTGTAGGACGTGTCTCGTGCCAAACTGGCAGCAATGCTCCCAGAGACTGTTGTGGCGCCGTCTGCGCCTTCACTAAAGGATGAAGCCGACCGTAAACCTGAGTACCCCAAACCTGACACCAATCAGATGATCCCCTTCCAGCCACGTCACCTCGCCCGTATGTAGTCCTTAGCTGTTGTCACAACGTCTCTGCACTACTGTCTCTTCTCCATGTACTCAATGCTTAAAAGGATCCATATTTGATGTTGGCCGCCTGTGTTCCTCCCCACAGCTCCAGGTTTACACCCAGTCCCTGGTGGAGTTTTCCCAGTCCCCCCAGCTGCTGTTGTCCTAATGAAGCTGCTCCCTCCGCCTACGTGCTTCACTGTGAGTTGCAGCAGCTTAATACTGTCATGCTCATATTTACTGGAAATGAAGAGAAAAAACTTTTTTTCCTACCCGATAGCAAAGAGTCTGTGGTTGTGTCTCGCTGCAGGGTCCCTTTGTTCAAGTGGATGAGCTCATGGAAAGTTTCAGGAGATGCACACTTCCTGAGAGTAAGTTGCTTTTCTGAATCCAGACCAATTCTATTTGTAGCCACGTTAGCATCGTGACTCTGGGGATGGAAATGTCACTCAGACGGGTTGTCAAATGACCACTTTGGTCCAGAGTGAAACATGTTGACAGCTGCCAGATGAATTTCCATAAAATGTGTAAGAGTGTGTCAAACTGTCGTCCTGCCCCGTCTGACATGTTCCTGATGTGTGTTTTCCGCCTCTGTAGCTGTTGATGCTGCTGTAGAGCTGATCACTGGTAGACAGCCCGATGCAGGAGGGGAGGGCAATGGATCCATGGAGAACCATGCTGTTGCCAAGTCATTAAAGAGGCCAAATGCAGATTCGGACGAGGAGGACGACAAAGGAGCCGTGGCTCCGCCCATACACGACATCTACCGCGCACGCCAACAGAAGAGGATTCGATAAAGTAACACTGAACCCTACAAGAATGTCATACGAACAGGTGGTCCTATGGAGTAAACGTACATGTCCCCATTTACGAGTGTGTCTGACAGATTATACATCAGTGGTTCTCTGTACAGAAGACAAGAATACATGAACACGCTCACACATACAGACAAATGTACAGTATGCACACCTGAGTGTTTCTGTGGCTTTTTTTGTTAACAGTTTTCATTTTTAAAGACTGACCATTATACTGTACAAAATTTTTAATTCAACCATTGTTTTTGGCACACAGCTCAGTTTTGGCCTTGTGATGTTCCAGTGATGGCAAAGTGGATTTTTTTTTAGATAACTGGAGGAAACACAGTTCCTTTCAATAAAAGTGAAAATGAATTTCAGCCAGATTTGTGTTTTCATTTTACTCAACTGATTATTTATTGCTATTTTACAGATGGGATGTTTATCAAGGCTTCTTTCTTAGCACAGGCCTTGTTGTTACCACCAGGTGGCAGCACGTGACACTTAGTTGTTCTGAAAGGATCAATCCACTGTTCAATTAATCAGATCAGTGGAAGACAGAAGGATTAGCTAGCTTTGAAAAGGTTAAGGAGCCTTTATTTAAGAAAAGAGGGTTTGCTCGTGTTTAATAGCATAGATTTTCAAATTCTGAAAATACAAAAATAAAAATGTAAATCATCTTCAACTGATTTACAGCATAAGCTGACGTATCCAGACAGTTCATTGGCGTAACAGACTCTCCTTGATTGAAAATACATTTACTTTACACAGTGAATATTTTTCAGTGTCAGCCAGCTGCTTATTTTCACATCGGCCTGATAACATCATTATCTGGCTGCCCAGCACAGCCTTTATTCTGACGTGTGGCAGCCTATCTCAGCTCTGCCTATTCACATGTAGGTGGCATTAAACATTTCATGCTAAACACCATTCTACTGCAACATAGTAAAATTAATTATAGTCTGATTGCTTTTTTGACATTTGCCACCACCAACTTTATAATGAAAGCAACAGACTGTCTTTAAGAAAAGAATAATGTCTATGATGTGTTTTTGTATTCAACAGCTTCTCGATGACAATTCAGAATAATTTGTTTCCCTCAAAGTGTCACTACCTGTCAAGCACAATAATTGCTTGTTGGCCCTCGTCGTCAGGTAAGCTGTGAATTTCTAGTCACTCATTTCAGCTAAAAACAGTCAAAGCACAGTAATAAACGTCTGATTTTGCTTTTTAGCATCAAAGGCATGTCTGACAAAGAAAGAAGTTTTTTTTTAGGAGTTTTGGCTGGAACTGGTAACATAGACAATGACAGAATATGAAAGACATCACATTTTTTTTATTTTTACAGACACAAAAATATTCAACAAAGTTTGTTAGTTGTCTGGGAACCTCAGTAGCAGATGAGATTCCCCAGTTGCACCACTCTATTGAAAAAAGAGGTGACTGTGTGTGGTCAAGTAAATGGACACAAAGTTAAGTGATTTGTCTCAAAATCAAATCTCAGTTATCTGTAGTGGTTGAATTGCTGGACATACCAGATGTCACTTCTTTTTTCATCAAATAATACACATTTTGTTAAAAAAGGGGGAAATGTACCTTTTATGAATGCTGAACAATTTTACTATGTCTGCCAAAATACAAGCAAGCTGTGTGTGGTTTTAACCTGATCTGGGAATGCTTTTGTCACGAGTAAATGTGGGAGTGATTTCCTCAACTGATTAGAAGGAGTACATTAACCTTATTTAAAACAGAGCCCTGAAGATGCCACTAAAACATGGCGACGGTTTTCAACAACAAACAAAAAAAAAAGTACAAACATCTGTTTTGCTGATTTGCTGCAACAAACACACACAAAAAAAAAAAACCCAGAGGGCTGACTCTCATGAATGTCTCCGACTGTTTACCGCAGCACGGCATCAGACTTTCAAATTTCCAGGTTCAAATTTCCGCTCCTCGGACAGACATAACTCGACTGTGCATCACATTGTGTACGTGAGGAACCACATGAACAGACACATTTCTTTATTGCTGTTCCTATTGCACAAGCACAAAGAATACGTCCATTGAAAACGCCATACGCAGACTTGACCTTATAGGCTGCAGACATCGAGACGCGTTGCAGGGTGAAAACATTAAAAAAAAAAAACTTAAGAACACTTGGTTCTTTTTGTCATTCTGGGAAAGTAGCCGAGTCGCGTATATAACTAAAAGGAACTTTTCATGTTAGTGTCCTGCACCAAAGTAAAATATATGAGTACTTAAGTCCTTAAATATCGCAGCTTCTCTACATTTAAAAATTCACATTCTTCTTCAGTAGTCTAAACTATTTGCATACAAGCAAATACAATCCACTTACTATACTGCACATCATTTACATCGCATCAGGGTCTCACATCGACCTCTTTTTTTTTTACATTATAGTACATGAAGTGTTAAAATAATAAATATCACTGTAACAACATGTTGACACTGTAGAATCGATTTCCAAAGTACTGAACAAAAATCTCTGGGTGGCCTTTGTAGAACTGCCCCAGCAGCCGCCTCTTCTCTTTGGAGGAGAGTTTGGGGTTCTCATGGACTGCCCGGAGTAAGGACCGAAGTTCTTCTTTGGTGGTTTTTTGTGCGTTTTCTGAATAGGTCTTGGCACTCACTCTGGTGCAGTATGTTGATCCTGCTGTAAAGAGAGATTGGAGAAGTGACAAGGTGAGTTCTACCACAGTGGTTGCACGAACAGCCTTTAAAGGGCAACTCCGCCAATGTGTTTAACACATTAAGGTGTGTTTACAGGCATTGGGGATTACTACTGCGTATGTGAAAAAAGTGGTATAAAGCCTTATGTGGCCCCAGAGGAAGTTGGATGTAATCTGACTATCATTTGATGGCTACGTTGCATTGTGGGTAATGTAGGCGGCGAGTTGAAAAGGAAGAAGAATGGGTGGAATGAAAAAGGTGGCATCTCTAGTTGTGCTGTTTCCATTTTACAGTAATACATCCAGCAGGGCTTTTCAAAACATGTCGCCTACATTACCCACAATGCAACATAGCCACTGAGTGATGTTACTGAAGGCAATTGATCAGATCACATGAAGGTTCCTCTGAAAAGGCTATATACTTCTTTTTTCCCGCATCCGCAGCAGTACTCTCCAAGACCTGTAAACACACTTTTACGTGGGAAAATTGGTGGTGTTACCCTTTAAACAAACAGAATGTCTTAAGATGGATAGATACAAGGAAAATCTACCAACCTGTGACCACATCTGGATCCTTCCCTTTCATTATATTCACTATTCTGTCACTGACCATCTTGTGCAAAGAAACAGGTATCTGGTGGAGAAGAGAGCAAAAGAAGACATGAAGTTTCTGTTTACCTTTTTATGTATAAGATCATCATAATAAATATAAGTTCTGTGTTTCCTTGTTTTTTTGGCTGTCTGTGCTCTCACACTCAGTCAGTCACATTTGATTTAATGCCAGCGTTGCAATCCTGCTTCTAACAGCCTGAGTAAACAGCATTCTGTAGGTGTTGAACGAAGGATGCAATGATCAACATCGTTTCAAAAGACCTTAGTCATCGTATTGATACAATGACTAAGGTGTCCTGCAGAGATGGTGATTGGATGACCGGACACACACACACACACATGCATGAATACACACTGGCGAAGCGACAAATCAAGAGCGCTCACTTTGAACAGATCGCAGTGGTTGTCCATCATGAACAGCACCATCAGGTCCACCTTCCCTTTGGAGAGTCTTCTGCTGTAGACGATGGCGCTGGAGAACGATCTTTTCACCGCCATTCTGTTCTCAATCTGACAGAGAATGATTCAGAGTTAGCGGAGATCAAACATACATGAGCGGATACGCACGAGATGCACAAAAAAGCCCTCACCTCTTTGTGCAGTTTGACCTCCTGTGGTTTGGCTGCGATGGCCATGAATCTCAGGAGTCGGCGTAGCTCCTCCCTGCTGCGTGAGTCCTGCAGCTTCAGGCTCAGCTGCAGAGTCTCCAGAGCTTGCTCTTGCTTGCCGTTCACTGTGAATATACGGCAGAAAATACAGGAATGAAGACGGTGAGTTCGAGGAAAGCAGCCCTTGCGATTTAACTGGCTACGGGCGGCAACATTTATGCAACCTGCCTTTATGCATCACCGTGAAACAGGATATCAAAGAGGCCTGATGGCTCCATGTCTTACCGAGTAGCTCCGAGATGCCAGAGTAGATCTCGAAAATGTGGTTGCTGAGCAGAGGCGGCTGTTGTGTGTGTCCGTAATGCTGAGCCACGACCTCGTAGAGCAGCCTCTTACACTGAGGCAGGTCGTCAGTGCAGCCAGACAAACCTCGACTGACCTCCACCACCAGCTCGTCAGGCAGAAACTCGAGACAGTCCACTGCCCCTGACATCCACTCATCGGCCCTGAGGGAGAGGGGAGGGTAATGATTTTAAACACAGCCGACAGATTGGTCAGAGCGGAGCGACTCGGAGATGGAGAGATAGAAAGGAGGTCGCACAAGCTCTTGACCTCCACCGTCTCCAGTGAGCGAGCGTGGATTTGGTCAGTTCCAGGCGAAGACGCAGCGAGCGGGTAGGTTAAACCAGGCTTAACACATCAGATGATTTATCTAAGTAGAAGTAGCAACACTACACTATAAAAACACTCTATCAGAATAAAGTCCTGCATCATAATTCTCACTTAAAGGTCCCATATTATAGAAAGTCAGACTTCCATGTCTTCTGTGATTATAAAGCAAAGTACCAAAATGCACCGAGCAATGCTTAAAGCCCATATTCAGAAACTGTGCCTTCAAATGAGCCGGTAGGTTTCCCGTAAAGTTGTGATGTCACAACTGTACAGTTGTACAGCCCTCAGCATGACCAAGGTTGCAAAATCCCCGGCAGAGCTGACGCGGAAACATGGTGCTGCTCAGGCCTGTGAGAGTTGACCAATCAGAGCAGACTGGCTCTAAAATTTGGATGGAGGATGAATAGAGGTGCTGCAGCAATGGACAGTATGAGAAAAATAATGTATCAACCTGAAAATGAGCATAATATGGGACCTTTAAGCACAAGTATAGAAGTATTAGCAACAAAAAGTACTTAAAGTATCAAAACTAAAAGTACTAATTATGCAGAATGACCCTTTTCAGTGTTATTATTTTTATTGGATCATTGATTTTGTTGCGGTAATATAAGATGTAGTATCATGTTATTATTTTCCACCACTGTCTGTAACTTTTGATTCAATTCTATTTTAATAACTAAATGTGATTCAAATGGTATTAAACTCGACACCTACACATCATTTTACCATCAAATCAACAAATCAGTGCTGAATATAACACAAACTTAGGGTAAAATCCTTATATACGTAACACTTAGCACATAACTTTTTTATAATTTTGTCTGCAAAGCTGGTAAAGAGTTAAAGGAAAGAGCAAACTATCACTGATAGATCCCCAAAAACATATATTTGATTGAGTGAGGTGACTGTTGTAGAGGACTGTGCAAACGTTTAGCGGACTTACTGTGCTTCACTGAAGGCCTTGAGGACCTCACGGTCTAGGTAGCTCGATGTATACAACAGGTCCGGGTCACTGTCCATGCCATGCAGGGGAGGCCGCGACGTATCTTTGCCCTCTAACAAGCCCTCCAACAGGGGGAGCTCTATCAGCTGCAACAGTCGGAACACCGCCTGCTGGTACCACACCTCATCAACAACTGTGAAAACACAAGAGTTAAAGCCACGGGGGGTCAGAGACACTCAGACAGACAGACAGACACGTAGCTAGAAAGGGCTGTGCGTCATTCTCATCAGACGGGAGACGACTTACGCTCTTGTGACAGGCCTAAGTTGATCATCTGAGGGGTGATGGTGGCGCTCAGGTTGAGGTTTCCGAGCACGTCCTCCAGTGATTTGTCTGAATTCACAGGGGAGTGGGTGGAGTAGCTCAGCGCCTCTTGTCTGAAGAGTCACATAATAACAGCAATCAGTGAAAGTGATTGAAAAAAGGAAGAAAAAAAAGACTTATTACAGGAACGAACGTGGCACCAGGCTGTTCTCTGGTACCTGTGATTCAGTCGCAGTTTGACGCCGCGTTGATATCAGTCATTTAAAATCAAAACAGACAAAGTAAATGCTCAATTTCCAGCACCGAACAATTTTCTGAAGGAACATTAAATAGGACGCAACCCTTTTCTTTTTCTGCTTATTTACATTATCTCCCATTAAGACGTGACTCGGCCTGCGCTGCGAAATAACAAAAGCCTCGTTGAAACCGTCAGAGCACACGGCACCTCTGAATCTTTCATCTCCGGTTAGTGACATCAGGTCTGCTCTCTGGTCCAGTCCGGTGCCGTCACTGTCACAGCACTTCAAAGTGCCGAGGCCAGTGCGTCATCCTGCCTGTCGTGTCTACATGTTCGACAGCCTCCCCACAATTTAATTCTCAAGCCTCAAAGCAAACACAGATAAAGGAGGAAATACATTTATTGGCTTTCTTGATGACAGCTAGGTGAGTTGTTCGACACCACTGTCATGTCTCCACGGAAAACATGAAGCCACCGCTGGGTCAGCAAAAGTTGCGTCACATTTTACCGTCAATTTTCTATTTATGCTTCTAGACTTGAGGTACTTCCTTTTTTTCTTTTTTTTTTAATCTTTCCTCATATTTTCTACTTACTGTTGTGATTCAGAGGCAAATTGCACGTACTGTATGTGAGTAAAACTGATTATGAAGACTCAATACAGAAAGGGAACAGTTAGCTTAGCTCTGTAACAAGATCTAGTTAATACTTTTTTAAAAAAACTCCACATTGTGGCTTTCCTTGGAAATATGGTTATTTCTTGACTGTGACTCAGTAACTGCCATGAGTCTCCTCGTCACAGTGAGGTTGCCCGCCTTCTGACAGAGACTACAGGAAGTTACAACAGTCCAAAAATAGTTCGACACGTAATCTTTTTTGTCTAAAACAAATTGTCATATTCACTTCAGTCTATGTATTGGAAAAAAACAACATATAATATGTTAATTAATTAACTTTAAAGGTGCTGGTAGGCAGATATTTTAAACCTTTTTAACAGAGTTAAGCTAGCTGTTTCCAGTCTGCTAAGTGAACCTAGCTAGCTGCTAGTAGTCGCTTCATATTGGCCGACAGACAGGAGCCTTGGTATTGATCCATTTGTTTAAGAAAGTGAGTAAAATGTGTTGTAGTGAGTATCTCAGTGGGTTTCTGTCTGTTTCACCTCTTCCTACACCTTTTCCATCGTCATATTCAAGCTCTTTCCGAGCATCACCGAGGTGCATTTTCAAGCTTTTCCAGCGACTTATATACTCAAAATGATTATCTATTTATTAAAGGTGCAATATGTTAGAATTGGCTAAATGTCAAAATTCATACTCAAAACAAATAGGAGGCAACAATTCACTCGAGCAACTGCTAGCTGCTTATCAGCCATTAGCCAGTTAGCTCAGTTAGCCTTGCAGCTAGCGGTCGGGACTGGGAGCTCAGAACACTGGTGGAAGCATTAATGTTGACACCGCTAGCAAGCAAGCTTTGACCAGAACAGGCCGGAGCTAGCTGGTTAGCATGCTAACTTGAAGAGATATTTCTGCAACATAGTACATAGATGTCATAATGTCAAAACTGTAATTTCTTCCCATTTTGGCAACAATTTTTGTTAATTTTAACTAAAATCTTACAAAAATTTCAAGCACTTCAAACATCGAGAACACGTTGAAATAGTTTTCAAGGATTTCCAGGACACGTGTGAACCCTGTTTCACTGACTTACATACCTACTTTTTGATTTTGCGATTAATGCTTGCATTTGAACTGACTGTCACATGAGGGGGGTTACTGGAAATTAAGAGTATCAGAACATGACTGCATGATGGGACTTCAAGAGTCTCAGGTCACGCCTCACTAGTTTTCAGAAGCACCTAGTCTTAAATGATGCCGGATTTGGGATTAGCTCTGGAGGAAGGAGAACAAAGCAAATCAAAAATTCGATCTGAAGATATTATGACACGAGTCTGTACCTCTCACAAGACGGACTGTAGCTGTTCTTGTTCCTGTTCATGCTGGGTGAGTCATAGCCGCTCTCGATGGTGCTGGTGGAGTGAGAGTTTGCATTGTTCAGCGATGATGATGATGATGAGCTGGTCGTCGGGCTCAGGAACCTGTACAGACTGCAGCTACTGTCCTCGAATGTGGCTCGCTTCTTCTCCTTCCCAAAAACTTTACCGCCCACCGGCTCAAACACCCTTGAGTCCATCAGGGCCTGACAGAGGCGGACGGCCTTGTAGCGGGGCACCGCCTCGTCGCCAAAGAACCGGTTCAGGGTGATGTGCCCCAACACCACGTCCACGGCCTCTGAGCCCAGGAAGCAGTCATGGTAGGACTTGAGGTTGTGGCGCCGGCGCTTGACCTCCACTTGAGTGTGCAGATTGGAGATGATGCTTCCCCAGATGTAGGTGGCCCGGAAAGGCTTCCCAGCCATGCCTTGTTCTGATGGAGGATGAGAGGAGAGAATCAGTGGATGGAGGATACCAGCAGAAGCAGGAAGTGAGCCTCCTTTACATTAAGGATGGCATTACACTTTTACATACAGATACTCATGTGGAGCAACAATAATATCTGTATTCAACCACTGTCTTTAACGCACACTTTTTTAGTTATTTCATATTTCATTGCTTGTATATTTTATTTGTTCTTGTTCTTGTTCTTTGTTCTTGTTCTTTGTTCTTTTTCTCTTCATATCTTCTCTTCAATGTTTTTATATTTGTATACAAGAAGCAACTGTAATGTCCCAATTTCCTCTTAGGGATCAAAAAAGTATTTCTGACTTGATACTGAAAGGATTATTTGATTAATCAATTACTTAATCAACATTTTTTTTTTAAGTTTAAGTCAATTATCAAGAAAAAAGTTTGCTTGTCTGAAGTAGAGCTGCACTGATAAGTTAACAGTAAAGTATTTGCCAACTATTTTAATAATCTGGTCTTTCCGGTCATTTTTCCAAGCAAACTTGTCAAATATTTGCTGGTTTTCTTTGCTTCTTATGTTAGTAAATGAAGCTCTTTGGGTTTTGGACCGTTAGTTCGACTAAATGAACAAACTGCGGCCATCACTTCGGCCTCTGAGAAGTTGCGATAAGCATTTTTTTGTATCTTATCTTTTAGACGCTGTCAGACTGTTGGGCAGATTAAACAAGCAGTTTGCAGACATCCACCTTTGGCTCTGGGAAATTGTGATGGCAAACTATTTTCTAACATTGTATAAGCTAAGCTATTAATTATGTATGTATGATAAACTCACCTGCATAAATAATTAAGAACGGGTAACCAGAAAGTAAATACATGTTTTTTCCAGAGCCTGACTGATATCTATCAGCTGATTATCGGTTGATAATGAGCATATAACGGATACATCAGAATTGGCGTATATGTTGTCGATATTGACCATGAAATAATATGAAATGTTTTTTTGATGTAAGGAAAAACGTGCAGAAAAAGATGCTTAGGTGATTTATAATGATCAAAATGTAATCAAAGTTAACTCTTTCAGTGCGCTGAAGTTACTTTAGATACGTTTATTTTTAAAATGTAAAATATTCTGCCTCTGTAACAAATCTCCGTCACAAGTGTTTGATAACCACATTTGAAGGATCATTGCAAAAAATGTATGCATCAGCTGATATATCAATATCAAAATCTTTTACTCCCTAACATCGGCATTGTCCCCAAAATTTGCATAACGGTTTGGCTCCATTTTTTTCCATGCAGATGATTTAAACGCGCGCTAAAAAGCTTCCTCAACTTTCCTGAACACAAGTCTTTTTGTTGACCACTTATTATTCCACACTTGACGTTCTCGGCATTGTCCATTGTCCGAGCGCTTTCTCAGAAAACTACGGGGACTTGCGCTTTCTGTCTTGGTGGAAAACACACACACTCCCTCTCCTCTGCGTCAATTCACATAAATCAGAATCTGATTTCAAGTCGATGCGTGTGGGTGTTAGCAGCACATGGTCCAACATCAATGCATCTCACAGGGGTGCAGCAGCCAAACCCAAATCTTCTTCTGAGCCGTACTTGTGAACAATATGTTCAAAAGCTTCATGTAAATTCACTTAACAGATGATTCACAGCTAATAATCAGATACTGCAGTCAGCCAGCGTGGCTTAATGACATTAAGAAGAACAAAGAGAATCGTCTGTGCCTAATTTTCTCACCAGAACAGACACCTGATGCAATCTGTCTACGCAGCCCGCCACGCTCGATCACATACGCACAAGGAAGCAGACACAATGATCATATTGTGAGCCCTCCCTCACAAGAGATGTCCTGATATGTTGCTGTTGTATTTTCCACTGGACGGGCTGCCTTGCTGCTGGTGTATGCACACACATCAGTAGACGGTTCATGCAACCGACACGTTCGACACACCATCATGCAGTATCTCAACACATCTCATCTCAAGTCTTGTGCCATTGAAAGAAAGCATATCTGGCCACATTGAGATGTTAGCGTGGCCTTCATCTCACAACAGGAAACATTTAAAAGCCCGCTGAGCAAATGTCAGGGGAAGATCTGAGAGACTCCCTGCGGCCGGGGGCCGTAAATCAGGCGCCGTCAGCAGCAGCAGCCAGGGTCCGTGTTATGATAACAGCACATGACAAATACTGTTACTGACCCATCTGTAAAACTCGACACACACAAAAACACTCGGGATGAGTGCAGCAGCAGCAGCAGCAAGCGAACAGATGTTCGCCCACTCGTTTAGAAAAATACAACATGTAGACTAGAGGAAAGAGGTGTGTGTGTGTGTGTGTGTGTGTGTGGCTGATTTCTCGGTGATCTGCTGATTAATGAGATACATCTACGTCAAACTGTGTCTCCCTCTGGTCGAGAAGAAGCCGTCCTGAACCGGGGGATTTGCATGTCAGGGAAGAACAACATGGGGCCGCCGCAGCTGTTAGAGGAGGAACAACTTTCAGCAGCTTGTGTGCACAAAACAATTCAGAAGATGAAATGAGTGAAAACATTTCTCTGAAGGGGCGCCGTGTAGTTCTGAGGAAGAGATACAAAACGCTGAATTTGAATATTTATAATATTGATGAGGTAATAATACAAGCTCGGATCTCTATTTTTTTTGTAACTGAATAAACAAGCTGCTCTCAGAGGAATGTAAGTTCCCCTGTTTGAAGCGAGAAAGGTGGCAGGGTCCGCCAAATATGAAACTGTGCCGTCCTTTAATGAAAACAAAAGAGAGCTTGCTTATTTAGTTTATTCAGGCATAAAAATGATGACTAAAAATGAAAATCTCTCTTTTGATTTAAATGTCTTCTCCAAAACTGCATAGTGCCCCTTTAAAGTAGCAGCGAGAACTCTTGATAACACACGGTCAAGTCGCTTCAAACTCACTTTAAAAATGCAGACTAGCACGGGATTACTATATACTCTTTTAGCAGGAGAAGGAAACTGCATTACCAGAATGAAATCCCTGATTTAGGAGTTCTGGGGAAGGGGCCATCTGGAAAATCCCATTAGGGGGTCCCTGGATTAGCTGTCACACAATAAATCCGGATCTTATCATTATCAATATCAATTAACGCTTGTTTAAAAGGGGAAAAGAAGGAAAGAAAAAAAGAATAGAGGTCAGGTGGGGGCCAGAAATATCCTGGGAACCCGGCTGGGCTCTGTCACCTCACGTTGCTTGCGCCAGGCTGAGATTTGAGCCCAGTTTGTATAACTGACGCCAGACTTCTTCCCTGTGACTATTGGTCCCCTTTATTTAAAAAAAAAAAACCCAGCAGATAGACTGCAGGATGCAAGAGGGGCCTGACCTCATACCTCAGCCAAGTACAACAGTGAGCAGTGTGTTTGCACACATCAGTGGAGGTAAATAATCGCAGAGGGAGCAGCGCAGTCAACACAAGAGGATAATATACATCCCCCCTGTGAACACCTCCTAACCTGAGCTGCAGAGCAACACCAACAACAAGTCTGGCTCACACCATTAAACGTTCAGGACTGATTATTCCAGTGCATATCAGACCTATACGCAGCGGGTCGTTAACAGCCTGTGGCAGATACCTTCATTCCTCTGACATGCTGAGACCGGCCAGATTTAACCGATCAAGCCCTCAGGACAACAATCTGAACACGGTAGACTATTGGCCCGTATGGATTTGAACCCTCACATCCTGCGTGATATATAGGTTATAGTGGAAAACAAACACACGCGTAAATCACCTGTTCCACCTGTGTGTTTTGGACACAAACACAGGCTGCTGAGTCGGCACTGAGCTCAAATGTCAAAGATGGACAAACGTTGTTCTTATTCATATCAGGACTCTAATAAATAAATAAATAAAATGGTTTATTAAGCCTGATTAACCACACATTATAGACTTTGACCGAAACTCAAACTCAATCTACAATAAATGTACAGATTACAATGGCGGCATAAAACATTTGTATATCACAAACAAGGGAATCTCGCTTTTATTTAATTTAACTCTCTAGAAAAACTCATTTTCTTTTAAAAACACGAGCCGAAATAGACCCAAACTCATGGTGAGCGTAAAAATGTCACAATACATTCAAAAAGCTTCAGGCAAATATACACGAGCGCGAGGCGAAACATTAAAATGCACTTTCTCAAAACATCCATAAAGCACGTTACAGGACTAAACGCGCCAAACTCCAGAAGTTAAAACGTCATTTCGAGCGCCACAAGAAATCCACAGCAACTCATCTGTATTTTGCCAGCTACCATTAATCAAATTCGTATTACCTGGTGTTCGGTGCATGAAAACTTCCTCCAGTGACTGTAAAGACAGCCATTCAGACCATGTCCTTCTAATGTCTTCAATCCACAACGTGACGCACGCAACTGACTACAGTCGAGCCCGAAACCGTCCCCTCCCACCGCAATACATTATTCATGTGCCAATCACCGCCCTGCCTGCCCGGGCATTACCGTGATAATGAGGCTCCCACTGTTTCCCCCGAGATGAACAAAAGGCACTGGCTCACTTATTATTACATTTGGCCAAATCTTAATGAAGTGAAACTGTGAAGGAAAAAAAGGAGGAGACACTGAAGAAGGAAGGAAGAGCACCTCAGTGTCTTGACTCTGACAGGTGGCTCTCATTATTTTCTCCTCTCACGTGAAAGCATTAGTCATTACGGTGCAATTCAGAGCAGCCGAAGAATTTTGATTTAAAGGAAATGCTTAAAGTCCAGGAAGTTTTCCCACACGACCTTTCACTCACAAAAGTCACACCCTTAAAGCCCACAGTGAAGGGAAATCTGATATGATATCAGAAACAGCAGCCAACCGTGTCCGACTGGTATGGAAATGCTTAGAGAAAGAAGGTGGATGTTTGAATGAGCGGGATTTAAAGGGTAAAGACAAAAAAACAAATCCATGGACGCAATACTGTGGACACATGTGACTGCAGGTGCCTCAGGGGTCAGAATGGCCCTGATGCCTTTCCCTCAGTCTTGTCACTGAACTTGAATCATAAACACACCCCAGGGTGAACACACAGACAGGGACTGAGGCTCTGACCCGGTGCCTTCTTTCTCGAGGTGTAGTCTGACAATGGAAAAGCAGTAAGCCGACACTGTGAACACAATGTTGGTCACTCGCCGAAAAGGGAGACCGAAAGGAAGGCTGCTGTCGTCGACGTGAGACACATGTGTGGCGCAAAGGGGTGAGGCGCACAGGCAGCTGGGAAAAACCGGTTTGGTTACTGTCCTCTTCAGCTCTTTTATGTGGAAAAATGCTCTTTTACAGCAGGTGAAGTGGGAGTGTGTGAGCAGAGAACACAAAGGCACAGATTCCACGTCTGTTAGCTTTTTGATTAGAGACGTAGGAGAAAGTCAGCAGTACGACAAAAGAAGGAATTTCTTCGGCTTCACATGCTGTTGAGCTGCTCTTGGGTGCTTTATGAAGACTACAGGTGTGCTTATGTGTACCATTAAAGGGGCTCTTCGCTGATTTTACACATGATGTTATATTAATTCCTCATACTAAGTCGATTGCAACAGTTGTATAATTGTGTTTGTGTGGAAGGAAGTTTAAGACTTGCCTACATTACGGACAAGGAGGCATCTAAGGAGGCAGGAGGGGTCCAATGAAAGATGCATCATGGGAAATGTAGGATCCAGTGTTCCCGGAGCTTCGTCCCTAATAGGAAATAGTGCACGGACAAGAACATTTTTCCTCCCTGACAGGGATGCCGATAATTGAACTACTGGTGTTGGTATCGGAACGACCCGAACAAGAACGACTAAACAAAATACTACTACAAAATCAGCAAGGACTCAGGAATCTAAAGGTGCAATATGCAAGAAGTGGCCACCTGTCGGATTCATACTCCAAACCAATAGGGGGCAGCATATCACCAGAGTAACTGCTAACTCCAGCTAACTGTAGCTGCCATTAGCTTGTTAGCTCAGTTAGTCATGCAGATAGCAGTCTGAACTTGGAGCCTGGAGTGTTGGGCCGTGGGTAGCTGGTTAGCGTGCCATCTTCCGTATCTATCTCTGTGACAAGTCATTGAAATCACAACATCAAATCTGTTATTTCCTCACGTTCCGTTAAAAACTTTTGTACATTTTTGGATGTTTTCAACAAACTTTTTTACACATTGCGCCTTTAATGTCAATCAAAAAGCTGCTCAAGTACAAAACCCCTTTTCCCTGAATTGAAAATGATATGTCACATCTGAATTTGAACTTTTTTTTCAGTCACAAATGTAAACCCCACACTTTAAACACGTTGTGGCCACAATGGAGCTCAAATCACAAGCGTTACGTCAGTCTCTGGCATCAAACAATCTCTGAGCGCTAAATACACACAAGCTCCGTCAGTGTGCTTGGTTGTAGCTTTAGCATGCTGTGTGTGTGTGTACATATACATACCCTTTCTGTTGGTGCAGATGGTGTATTTCTTGAATTCATACAGCCATCACGTCCAAGCAGAAGAATGCCACACTTTATATGACAGGTAACTCTGTGCCTTCAGTCAGAGTGAGAAGCGTTTGGCTGAGGGCAAAACTGGTTTTGCGGCTCTTCAGATGAATGCATCGCAGTCTGGTGTGCTGGTATCTGTAAACCTGTCACAGAGCTGACTTCAGCGCTGAAGAGTGACACATGTTTCAGACCAAAACAGAAAATGAGACGGAGGAGAACAACAGAAAGAGAGAGAGAGAGCACTCTGGTTAACACAATAAGAAATTCAGGCCCACAAGGTTAAAACAATATTTACTCTCCTGCTTCTCTCCATATGCCCGGAAAGCCCTGCATATTTCCCTCCTTTTCCCCTTCATACTTATCGGTCGCGCAATGTCAGTCACGTAGTAGTTTTGTTGACAGTTATGATGATGACAAACATCCTTAGGAATTTTCTCCAGAGGGTACAAAAACTCACAACGCAAGTTTCTGTTTAGGAATCCAGTCTGACGAGGTAGAGATGAAGGAAATGTTAATACACTTGACAAAGAGAACTTGACAAAACCTCCACAGAAGCGCTGCTGTATTCTAAAACTCAGGGGTTCATGAAAATGAGAGTCCCCAGCCCTCAGCCCTCAAATGCAATGTATTTAGTTCCTTCAATTACTGTCAGTACAGATACCACTGCCACAATAATGATAATAAATCTCAATTGCAATAAAAATTCAAAATTCAACTCAGGTACATATACAGGAAAATATACTTATAGTCAGAGTTGGGTAGCAACAGATTATATGTAATCTGGATTACGCAGTCATGAATGCTGAATATGTTCTTGTAATTAAGAAAGTCAGTCACCTCTCTCAGGTTAACGCCGATTTAACGGCTATTTGTTCTTGTTTTTCAATGTTTATAGGGGAGTTTTTTCCCTTTGATTTACATCAGAAATGGGAGATGAACATTTTGAGTAGAAACAAAACCTCGTGCAAAAGAAACAACATCCCACAAATTGTAGAACGCACACAGCACACCTGTAGTTTGTGCCAGTACTGTTTTTATAAGGCTGATTTCATTTGACTGAAAATCCTATACACATGAGAAAAAAGATTAATTTTTAGTGTGAATTATATTTCCAATGTTGGAACATTCAGATTAGACAACAGTTTTTTTTTTTTTTACATAATCGAATGGATTACAAAAATCACCATGTAATTCAGATTCAAAATGGACTGAACCCAACCAGCCCTGGTTATAGTATAAGAAGTAAAAGTACTCATTCTGCACAAAAAAAGGACTCAACTGACTAATACATCAGTGTTTGAGCAGCATTTTGCTTTCCCAAATGGCTGAGATGGCACTTGTCCTAACCACCTCATATGCAGTTAAGTAGTTAAGTCCATTTGTTTGTTCCCATTCTGGGGGGGGGGCAATTATCCCAAACCATTTGAAAAGTTAAATGGGGAAAATAAAACTCAAAAGACATTTGAAACGTGACAACAGCCTCAAACTTTTTTGTTTTGTATAAGGATTTCAAGGTTATATCAAGGTTCAGTGAAATTTAAGCGGGAAAGGTGCAACATCTTCCTCTGAAGTGGAAGAAGAGTTTAAAGTAGTATAACAACCAAGTAAAGTACCCTAAAAGTGCAGTACTCAGTTACTTTTCCCTGCTGCCAGCCGATGTTCAGATGAAGTGGAACATGCCAGATTAGTCCGTTAGTCTGTAGCTGCCAGGTTAAGAATAAATCTGTAACTCTCCTCTCCACAGATTTCTGCTGCACACCCTACCCTAGCTACATGATTGGTTAAAAGAGCTTTGAACTGCACCATCATCACACGCCACGTTAGGTTTTAACCACAGAACATTTCCAAAACAAATATGCTTTGCAGTCTTAGCCAACGCACGGCCGTCCAGTTGCTGTGCCCTTCTCACATTCTCACGCTGCCTCAAGGGTCCCTCAGTCTGTCTCCCACATATGGAACAATGCAGCGCATTAAAAATTCATATGCTTTTCATCTGGAGAGCAGACATCCAGTATGTGTCTCTCCAAGTTGTGCCCGTGCTGGAATCCCAAACGCTTGCCTGACAGGCCGTCCTCCGCAGCTCCAAAGGACAGAGGACAGTGGCTTTCCTCACAGAGCCGACGCCGCAGCACAGAGACACTTTTGTCTGTCGGGGGCTGCCAGCAATTTTGCATTGTGGCCGGACAATTATATTTTATTCAACAGGCTCGAGACCCTCGCAGACGACACAAAGTCAGCCACCAATGAATAGTTTGGTCATGAGAGCATGGTGGGCGAGCATCACGACAAGATTTTCTCGCCTTGCAGTGCCAGAACATGAACTGTACACTCCAACAAGCAGGTGATGTAAACACTGACTGACCACTCTGAGCTGAGGAAGTAATCTTTTTTTTCAAGAGTTGGAGACCAGTCACTGACTGCAATCAGTATTTGTAAGCCTATGAGTCAAGAGGCAATGTTTCCTTTGTGTTGATTAGACTATAGATGCCAGAACGCACTGCTGGAGGTCTAATTGTATCAGTGACTAAATATGTAATGAGGGATGATAATCTCACTCTCACACACTTTTCTTCCCTCTAACGTCTAAGGAAGTTGGCAACACAGCCTCTAAAATAATACCCAAAGAGACCTCCATCAGATCTTGGAGCAATGGAGCGAATCTTATGTACCAAACAACCTTGGTACACGGTCATACTCCTGGTTAAAAGCACTGCAGAGGACTTCACTCTTGCCTACAGATTGTACTCAGACTCTGCTGTTCAAAAAGTATTTTCCTGCCAGCATTTTTCTATCCATTAACTAATCTAGGGGCACTCTAGGTTTAACACTGTCAGTGATTATGTCAAATGTACAAATGTGTTCCTTGTGAGATTTAAAGAGCCAAATAGTGACGCTCCAAGCTGTTAAAAAGCAGTCTTCCAATCTTGTTTTGACTTTGGAAATCAACACATTATGTCATTAAAGACCTTCGATGCTGCTACAATATTTTCAAAACTAGACAATCGGAATTGTAAGATGTTAACAACTCGGGCTGCATGATATTGGAAAGAAACTGACATTGTTCTTCTGAGAAAATTGCGATATGAAAAACATACAGGAATTTCCACCAGATATTGTGAATAGTTCAACAGAGGCTACGGGTGTGATGTTGCACAAGGCTGAATTTATCATGGTTACAAGAACAGAGTGGCGAAAGACCCCCAAGTGGCAGAAAGACCACCGCGTGGCAACATCAATGTCGGTGTTGATGCTAAAATGATATGCTGTGAAGCCCCGTTAACCACCTCAGACAAAACATACCGAAGCAGGCGCCTACTACATGCTGCACTTTATTTACAAACTGCATCTGTAAAGAACAAGATTATTTTTTTGAAAGCATAAAATTGGTAACTGACTTATAAAGAGTCCATTTCAGAAAACTGTGAAAAAACAATGAAAAAAGAGTCTCAGAAATTGTATTGAACAAGAGAACATAACAATATTTACTTCTGTGAAAAATATATATCTATTTGTCATAAAATGTGGGCTATGTGTGTAAAGGAGTACAAAGACAACTTTTGTTTGTTTCATCTCACCCTCTGATAAGTCAAGGTAGTAATTTTGATTAACAAAAATTCATAAAAAGCAGTACTGGACCGGCACTGACTTGCATCGTAGAAGCAAAGGGGTGTCTGAAGCACAAAAGTTAAAGCACAATATAGATACAGTATATAGTTACTAAATTCTTCCTTAAGAGATTTGCTGCAGTTCCCACCTCGCTTTTCTTTTATACAAAATGTACATTATATATAAGTTGGCGCTCCATTACAAAATGGATGTTTTACAAACAGTATATAGCTACGGTTATATATAATATATAGAGATATTTTTTATTTTTTACAATAAATCAGCTTCTCTGTATGTGAGCCTAGTTATCAAATGATTGACGAAGGCTTTTTGTAAAGGTAGGAAATCAGATTTCTGCATTTTTATCTGCTGTGCTCTACTTACTATGCCGATTGCTTTCTATCTAGTGCATACTCACTGGTTATGATCTGGCATTTAACTAAAAAAAAAAAAAAAAAGATTAAAAAAATTATATAAATCTATGAAAAGGCCCATAAAAAGTGAGCTTGTAACTACAAAAATCTAAAAAGACTAGGAGTAGCATCAAGTGGAAGTCTTCCAAAACGCTTCCAAAAGCAATGTCCTTGCCCTCTGTTGATCAAGTTTCTGCTTTCTGCTGGGATGCAGCAATGAAGACTATAACCATTACTGCTGTCCTGCTGTCCACCTGCTGCCACTTCAAGGCCCCCGAAACGTCTTTCAGGCAAGTCGGCTCACAGATCCCTGATTCAAATCTCTCTGTGGCTGGAAGGAGAGACTCACTCCATCCTTCTCTGCTGCCATTTAGAGCTGGAGGCATCCTCTTGTTTGTAAGTGTTGGACTTTGTTTTAAACCAAAGTCATCGGCAGGCCTGCTGCACTTGATTTATTAGCTCTCCAAAGCGATCAAAGAGCCCCTCCACCCAAGCTCCGTTCTGCAAACACTTCTGTACCGTCTCCTCCTGCCCCAGGTCCCCTGCCTGTACCCGCAGAGATGCGATCTGGAGGACCGGAAACACAAACGGAAAACAACTTGAAAAGAGTTCAGCAATTTGCATCATCAAACCTGCAAATCATTACTCAACAGAGAATAAAATCTACACTGACACAAAAATGTCTCACCTCGTCCTTACACATGAGGTACGTGTGGTACTTGTAGTGCTGCAAAGAGTGGTACAGGGAGAACCACTGTGTTCTCTGCTGATCCACTGTATACTCCTGGAAACAGAAAAAGCAAAGGCTTGATAACACTCTTGAAGGACATTTGTCATTAGTCGACATGACAGGGAAGGGAGCAGTGGCCTCAGTGCTCAACAGAATAGAGGACTGAGTGGAAAACACAACATAGTGACACTGTGCCCTCTGCTGGACATCTACTGACAGCACAGTAAAGTTTACCAAAAGATTATCTTGTCTCACCTGTGGCACTTTGTTAGGCATCTTGTAGGGCTTCATCGTCTTCTTGTTGTAGGCCTTCCCACTGAGACGCACCTTAAAGGCCGGGGTTTCCCCATCCTTCTTCAGTTCAGTCACCACTGAGATCTCTGGGAAGTTGTCGAGAGCCGTCTGAAGACAGAACAGGAGAGTCACTGATGCTGCATATTCCTTTGCGCTTGGAACTAGTGACAAAAAACTACCTCCGACATGGAAAAATGCAGTGGAACAGTCATCTAGGTCAGAATTCCAAGTCAGAAACTTGGGCAAGATCTAACTAAGCCCGAGTTCATCGATATAAACACACATAACATCACAGTAGTACACATAGTAAACAATTACTTTGTTAGTCCGTAGCTTGTGAAGGTTGCAGGCTTGCCATTCAAACACCAGTTCACAGCAAGCATCCATGTTTATTCGAGCAGATGCACTGGGACACTTTTAGATTGGAAGTCGTAACTACCGACTTGGAAATACCAACTTGCAACAGAACGCAGCATTAGGTTCTTACATTGCATTCACAATCCTGTACCTTTGCGCTTCTCTTTGTCATCGATATAGATCCAGAGTTTGAGTTTGTAAACTTGTCTTTTGGAGTTAAAGTAATAATTCTTAGTTTACCCAAATTTTGTAATTGAGAGAAAGAGATGCATAACATTTAAAAAAAAATTCCACTTCTTTGCAGAGAACTCACACCTATCCAACAATATGCAGTTTCAAAGACACACTCACCTTCAGGACCTGTCCTATGTGTAGTTTTTGAAGCAGGCGTTTCCTGTTGTCAGTGATCATCCCATCCACTCTTTTCATATGTGGCAACAGCAACTCATCTGAAGCAAGCCAAAACACATCTTCATTAATTTGTTGACCTACTATTAAGACTCCAGCTCGATAGAAAACAGTAGCAGTCAATTCACTCACCGTTTGCCCTCTCAAGAGCTATTATTACATCTTCGTCTAAGGCAATGCTGATGAGCAGCTCCACAAAGCTCTTGAATGTCTCCTTCATGGTTCGTGTGTTGAGGAGCCGTGAAGCAAATGGCACTGGAGGGTTTAACTCTAAGAGTGTTTGTGAGAGAGATCAAAGATCAGGAGGGCATGAGTGAGATGAGATTTAGACTGCAGTTATAGCAGTATATATCAAAAAAAAAAAAATCAAAAGGCTTCCCCACCATCGTCTTCTGCAGATGATCCCGAGGCAGTGGGTGAAAACTCCTCCTTCCATTTCCTCCTTTTCTTCGGTGGGGGCTCTGCCCTGGGCTTAGTTTGTTTGGGTCGAGGCTTTTGGCTTTGGGAGACTGAGGAAGGGGCGGCTGTCAAGCCCAGCAAAGTCTTCACCTGAACACCCCTGAGAGCCAGAACAAAGAACGTCACATCACTGATAAGTCATGTTTTAAAAAAAACAGCTGAATAACAAAGATCAACACTCTGAACGTACCTTAGTGAATTCATAGGTTTGCAGCGTGGCTTTCGACTACAAACTCGAACATACTCCCTTTTGTTAACTGTGTCCAAGAACTTCACATATACCCTCTGGTACATGGCCTTGGCATCACCAAAATATCCAAGATACTACACACACACAGACAAATAAAAAGAAAATGTTAAAGGTCAAAGAACAAAGAGAAATTATTTGAATGATCAAATACTCCTCCATGCACACATGGGTATTAGCATGTCTACTCTTACTTACACTGTTTGTAGCTGAGAAGACTCTCTTTCCATCTCTCAACTCAGGCACAAATTTCTGCAGCAGAGCCTTCTGGACCTTCCAGATGGCTGGAGGTTCATTGCCTGTTCTCATTGTCACCTGAAAACACAACAGAACAGGCTAAGAGTATAAGAAAGTACATGTTCAGTAATGAGCATCAGCTCTATCCTTCCACAATTTTAGGCTAAGACACAGATGTATCAATAAAAAAAGATCCACTACACTGCCACAAGGAAACATAGTTCAGTTCTGACCCCAAAAATCCATGTCCCACATAATAATATTCTGTCCACATTTTCCCAGGTTGTACCTTCAAGGTTTCGATATCCTCATTCCTGACGACAAACTCGTCTCTCTCCCGGTACATTCCCTCTCCTCCGCTGTCTGACAGCTCCTCGTCCGTCAGTCCCTCGATGGCAACATTGACCAACCGCACAGCCAACTCGCCCGGTGGGGTCGCTTTGGTCCCCTCTTTGGCTGCAAATGCAGTCCCTCCTATGACAGCGTTTGTTGTCAACATAGGAGTGACGACCTGTGGCAAACAGGCCTCTGTGACAGTGTGCGGCATGGTGGGAACATGGTCTGGCTTCATCATGGAAATAGGCATTTGGTTATCTGGAGAAGAGTAGCAAATATATGAATGTGTCAAAGAAAAACATTGTCTGACAGAAATAACTTAACTAGACTCTTCATATGTACGATATCAAGTTATTCCATATGGCAGTCATAAAAGATTAAAAAAAACCTCCAGTACACAAGCAATGCATATTACAGCATATTACCATAAAAACAAACTCTTTCTGGTATAATTGATGTCTCGAGTATGATAAAGCTTATAGACAATTATATCGGCCACACTTGACAAGCTTAGGTGGGGTATTATTACCTGTCCTGCTTTTCCGATCTGAAGATTCATCCAGAGCTGAAAGCGCCGAGCTGATGCTGTTTCTCAGGGCCTGGTTCTTGCCAGTGTTCTCCTCTTCATCTGAGCTGAACGACGGCAGAGTCTCGAGGTTCTTTTGCAGATCTTCCTCCAGACGTTTCTGCTGAGAGCTCACCACTGGACTCTCCTGGGGAATCAAGGGCCCTGGCAGAGTCTGCAGTTTGGGCGGCAAAGCTGGTAAAGCACAAGGCAGTGGTTTGGAAACGGTGCAGGGCTTTCTTGGGCGACTAATAGTTCGTGTAGGACTCGGAGAGTATTGCTGTTTGGGGCCAGATTTGATGAAGTCGAGGAAGGACCCGATGAAGCCAGTTTTGACCTCTGGCTGTTTCTCTTCCACCTCACGGATCTTCTGCCTGATTCTCTCCTGCTGCGGACAACCATCGTACACACTTTGCAAGGAAGATGGCGAGCTGACATCACTACCCCTGGAGTTTTGCCGCTTTGCCTGCACAGTGCGCTTGGCCGGTCTAGCCTGTCCACTATCCTCCTCAGGACCACCCGGTTTGGTCAAGGACTTAGAGCGAGCCTTCTTCTTGGGAAAGTCTTCACCACCTGGGCCTTCCATGAGGCCATCCTCTGTTTTAATACACTTTGCATTCCCTTTAACTCGGTTCTGGACACCTGAGGGGTCATACAACTGCCCGGCTAAGTGATAGTCATTCTCAGAGCTCCCTCCATCTCCATTTGTGTCCAGCTCAGAGGTGTTGTTGTGGTGAACAGACTGACCCTGACAATCTGTAGCCATATGAGCTCCATTTAGAGTCATAGTCATGGTGTGGGAGTTAGTGTTGGTGATGATTTGATGTTGCGCTGAGGAGAAACTGGGTGACATGTGCCTTATATCCACAGTCTGGAAGTGACCTTTAGAATCAACTGGGCTCGCCATCACTGCCATTTCAGCCTCAGCAGAGGATGTAGCTTTGACAAAGTCTTGTGGCGTGACGCCGCAGGCTGCCACAGTGGCAGCCAGGATGTCGTCAACATTTGACAAAATATTTCTGTCATCAGCAAGTAGCATGGAGTCGGGGAAGCAAATGGAGTTGAGAGCAAAGTGGTTCTTGGCATCATTTGTTTGCTGACTTGCCGATTGGCTGTAGTGGTGTTTAGAAGAATCAGAGCACCCCGAGCTCTGTTCAGACACTACCGTGCCCTGCTGATTCTGGGTTTCTGTGACACTGGGACCCAGCAGTTCTCGATCCATGTGAAGATACTGCACATGAACAGGGCCCAGATCTTGAGCTGGCTGGATACCTTGTACCGATACCACCTTTGATGCGTTTTGACCATGGTGGACAAGGGGCTGCTGGAGCAGAATCATCTGGTTATGATCAAGGAGAACCTGAGTGCTAGGGACGGTGATAAATTGGGGGTGGGCTGCTGGGGTCTGGCTCTGGGACTGACTATGATTCTGGTGGTTTTGTTGATGTGGCTCAGGAGATTTGAGTTGAAGAGTGTGTTGCTTGAGCTGTTCCGAGCTGAGGGGTCCATGTGAAGATATAATACTGGAATTTTGGGTTTTTGTGTTGGCAGTTTCCTGACCATTGGTACCACTTAGATGAATGTGCTGTTGACTCAGAGCACCCATCCTTTCGGCCTTTACCTGTGTTGTGTTTGCATGACCCAGTCCCATGAGGTGGTCATCAGAACGTGAATTGCTTCGGATGACGCTTTGTGTTTTGTGATGATCGTCCATTTTTGAAACAACATAGATGACATTGTTGTGAGCGGACATGCTGTTAGCTGCAGCAGAAGCCTCCATAGATGCGTGCTGAAGAGCATCAATGTCCTGGATAGGAAGCTCCTCAAGTTTCTGTTTGCCATATGTTGGCTTTATGTCCTGTACTGAGGATCTGATGTTATTCTGTAAGGCTTGAGCAGTTGAAGAGTAGGTAGGCAACGGTGCAGACAAAATATATTTATGGGGCTGTGTCTGCTGCTGGGACAGTGTGTCATGTGTTTTAGCTCCCAGTGAGGCCTGCATCAAAGAGTAGTCTTGTGTAGAATTTGATGAGGAGAGACTCCGCACACATGTGGGTGGGTAAGACGAGTTAAGGGACTGGTTAAGAGATTGTACTGTGACGTAGCTCTGAGACTGAGTCACCAAAGCCTGCCCCTGTGACTGAGATGTAAAAGTCACATTTGAGGCACCCTGAGAGTGGGATGTGGGGTAGCTCTCAGAGAGATTCCCCTGACACAAGCCCTGGACCTGGGCTCCGTACTGGATCTCCTGCTCCTGGCTTAGCCCGGGACTGGAGGAGTAAACAAGAGTCTGACTTACAGATGCCACATTGTCAGACTGGCTGGAGAGGGAAGGCAAAGTCTTGTAAAGGGGCGAGAGTTTGGCTGAGGTGGAATGAGAGGGTTGTGACTGGGTGTGAGGGGTGATGTAGGGTTGAGACAGACTACTCGACATCAGGCTTGAAAGCTGGGCTGACTGCTGATTAGCAATCACTGAGTTCTGCTTCTGTCCTGGGGGGGAATAATGCTCAGGAGAGCCTCTTGTATGGTTCTGAGAGTGCTCATGACGCTCTTCAGCTAGTTTGGAAGGGCAGTCTTTAGACTTCTGCAAAGTACTGGACGAATAAGCTTGAGTTACTGAGTCAGTTTTGGGTTGTGGAGCACGACTGACCCCTTGAGAGGAATCTACTCCTGTGGAAGAGCTGCAGGACACTGGAGTCTGACGGGATGGGTCCTGCTGGTAGGACACATCCACTTCACTGCCAGAGCCAAAGTACCCCTGTAAGGAGTGCTCTGAATTGGGCAATTGCTCGGAGGCCGCATGGCTGCTGGAAGGCCTCTGGTGGTGTTTGATCACACTACATTCACGCTGAAGAGCTCTTTCAATTGAGCCCGAGAAAACCGTGGCCCCATAGGGTTGAGTCGCACCGTGAGGGGTTGGCAGGGTAGAAGGCAGCAAGCTGAACTGGGGTTGCAGAAGGTGTGGGGCTGACTCCTGGGCCGAGCGGTACGTGGAGGACTGGACAGGCAGAGTCGAGCCCAAAGCAGGGGCAGAGAGATGGTTGAAAGCCAGTGCAGTGGGGAGCACCGTCTGGCCTGGTTTTAGATGGAGGAGGGGGTCATGGTGAGAAAAGAGGCCATTGGTGGAAGTGCTGAAGGCAGGATCCTGGAGAGCCAAGGAAGGGTTGGTAGCGTAACTCCTGGAAGGGTAGGCACCAGCGTGCTGATAAGACGACAGAGCAGCGGGAGAGGGGAAAGTGGCAGTCGAAGGCAGGGCGCCAGTCAAATACAGCTCAGTGGTGGAGGAGTTGGTACCTGCGTTGGACACAACAGACAATATAAAGACAGTAAAAATGACAACATATAATCCAAGCATAATAACTTAAACTTGAATACACAATAGACTTTAGACTTTTATTCATCCCACATCGGGGAAATTCACTTGTCACAGTAGCAGGTAGACAGACATACAGACATACAATAAGTACAAGGACGGAGCTACTGTAACTGGCTGCCACTCGGGCGGTGCCATGTTAGTTTTGATCTTAGCTGTGATAAACAACAAAACATCAGTTTTAAATTGCAACTATATTTGGTTAATCTCTGTAAATTCTGTAAAGGTTTTGTCCAGGTGTTTAAGGGCCAAAGTTCCATGCCTTATCTCGCATTGATTTTATTATGCAGCTTTGATCAAACACTATCAATTCACAACATGCTAATTGCTTCAATAGTTCAGAATATTTACAACTTTTTAAAAAAATCAGATCACATAATGCAGATTTCCTATAATTGTCACCAAGATCTACAGGTAACTTGAGGTTATTTAAATCTTTTTTTTTTTTTATCTGTCCATCCTATATTAGAGGTTAATGTGTAACATTATTACCTAGCTTGATACACAATATTATTCTGGACTTTGAAGTGTAGATTCATTGATTAGATCATGATTAGATTCTTGGTGAAGCTTCATCAGTGAATTTCTCACAAAAAGAAAAAAACACCATACTGTATATAAACCACATTATTCAGGTTAGGTTAAATAAAATAAAAGGCGTACATACACGGTACAATGGGATTATCAGGCAAAACCGCAATAAGTGACGTGTAATTAAACTAGTGAATGAGTGTGTGTGTTCTCACCAGCAGGCCATGATGGGGGTCTGAACGGAGGAAGCAGTGAGGCACTAACAGGACCAGCCTGAAGGCTTCTAGACTCCATGGCTGACAGGAAGCTCATGATTGAGTTCTCAGAAGTATTACTGCTTGAGTCAAGTGCTGTTGACAAGAACAAGGGGAAAAGAAGGATAACAACAGAAATTGGCAGTAGGTAAATACAATCCGTCTGATGTGCCAAGTAAATAAGAGCCTTAACAGGGTTACCAATAGTTCACCCAAATTGCAAAAATACTGCATTGGTCAAGTCGTAGTATCTACTTGTGCAGACAATTGTGCTTTATTTGGGTTTGTGACATCTGCTTCTGACATTAATGCCTCCACCCTAATACAATAAAAAGGTGGAAAGAATTTAGTTAGCAGTGCTCAAATTTTAAAACAACAGGCTGAAAAAATGCACAACAGAAGTGAGGAACTAATTTCCTCTGAAGAAACTGCCTCAGTTAACACTCAGCTACAGCAAGGCCCGTGTGCTGTCCAGCTGAATTACTGTTTTTTTTTTATAAATATCGTTTTGTAATGTTTTGAGTACCACAAATTAAATTCCATTTACATCCACCATTTTGATTGGTGGCAACATGAGATAGCAGGTGTAGGTGTCAAAGTAGGCTGATTGTAATCTGGGTGAACTGACCCTCTTGTGTGTATTGTATTCATAACTCACCTGCTGCAGCAGGAAGGTGTGATGTAGTGTAGGTGGGAAGCTGGTGGGTGGAAGTGTAGCCTTGCCGCTGGAGGAGCTCTGCATCAAGGTGTGCTGCACCATAACTGGAACTGCATCAACAAACACAAACACGAGAGCTCTTATCTCCACAAGCAGCAGTGACGCACTCGACTATGTACGACCCAAATACGTGACCTCACTTGACACACAGCATTCTTGTTGTTATGCATTAATTCTGTAAAGTCTTGGCTGTCACTGAGTAACACAACAGCTACATACAGTTTATAATGAGAATCAACCACACACACTCTACATGTGTTCAATGCATTACATATTTCAACTGATGTGGTCGGTCACAGAAAAAAGTCAGTCAAAACGGAAACTTGTTTCTAAAAATATAGCAGAGCTTTAGGCCCCACAAGTGTGAATCGCAAAACAAGACATCAATTTGTCCAGAGAAGAACCTTTCACAGTTGTTGTTAAGTTAAAAACAGATTAACTAAAAATAAAATCTAAGTACTATTCATCTGAGTAGAAAAAACCAGCAGCAGTTCATAATTCTTACTTGTAAAAATCTGAATGCTGTTCACACTGTAAAAGTGCTTTGTAATCAAGTTTGCCTCAGCCAATTAGGGAGAAAAGTTGAATGTCTGACATGCGACTTTGTCTCTCCAGGGAGAAAATTCATAGGAAACAGAAATAAATTCTGAGGTAATCAGATGCAGCCAGCCCGAGCCAGTGTGTTCTCTTTTTTGCCAGAAGGTAAACATCTGTGGAAGAACACTGAGGTGAAAAAGAGTCACCCGCCTCTTTTTCTGGTCCCTTCAACAGACTCATACACACGCCAGAAAACTTTTATTATGCAACTCTTCTCTAATATTTGATCATTAAGTTTCAATAATGCATAACCAAGCTTAATATACACTCTCTGTTGCACAAATTTCTGCAGATTACAGTGTTTTTGTTGACAGTGCCAGGGAGACGTTAATTCAGCTGTATGTTTATAATTAAGGTCACAGTTAGTGGTGCTATTGTGCTGGACTGCATTATATTCAAATGTGTTTTTAATATTCTTTCCCCCATGTGTTTATAAGTCGGGTGGGCTTAAAAACCTAAAAACATGTCACAATATAATGCAGTTCAGTGCAACAAACTACAACCTCAATAATAAACATGTAGTTAAATCATTACCTCTCTGGCAGCGTCGCTCAAAACCGAACACTTACATCTTCGTAAAAACTAGAATTTTAGGCCGGGTTTTTACAGGTGTACCTACTAAAGTGGCCACCGATCATTTCATGGTTGATCTATTATGCAATTATAGCAAAAGCAAGTGCCAATCCATCAGTCTATTTTTAGTCAACCAACAGCCACAAACCACTGCTATTTGGGTCATACTGATATGACACAAGGGAACCTAGTTAATCTTAGCATTTTTTCAATCTGCAAATTCATGGTATATTTTACTTGATCAATCAATATAATCACAGACATATCCCAATTGTTGAATGCTTTGATTCTTTCTGTAACCTAATTTTATGGATCATCCTATTGGTGAATGCTTACAAAGGAAGGGTTTCATGCACATTGATTGAATGGGTGCTTGTGAGCACAGCCTGACTTCTCTATAGCAGAAACTACAACTTTGTCACTAAGCATGATACCTTTTTGTTAGCACAGTAAGTAGCAATTACATGATATAACAGTCTTAGAGTTAGACTTTACAACTTTGGCAGGTTACAACTACTTTGTACTAATATATAAAATACAAAGTAACTCGTACCTATCACTCTCCTACCTCAAATAAAGACAAATATGCAGACCTGGACACGTCGCCCCTTAGCTCTTAGGTAACAACACCAATAGCTAACTTATGCACCACTTATTTGAAGTGCCATAACTGACATGACTAGCATCGGTGGCTAATTACCTATCTTGTTTTGGCTTTGCTGAGCACCTGTGGGTGAAGAAAACAGGCCGATAAAAGGATAGTTTGGGCTGCCTAGCTGCTCAACTTCGTGGAAATACTGAATAAATTAATCTCTGGTGGGTACCAACTCTGTACAGGACCATGCTGCTGGTGCGGTGTGCTAGCCAAAACTAGCAAGGTGGGCGACAGTTAACTATCAGACGGCTACTAAACCACTGACAAGTCAAAGCCTCCACAACTCCCACCAAATTACGACATTTCTCCGGTTCCACCAGTGCTTCCCGTAACAATAAGGACCCCTATACTTAAGCTAGGCCCCTCCATCACCGACGTTTCCTTCGTAAGGTGCCCTCTCCTTCATCTTTTACCTTGGCTTGACACTAGCTGTGCTGCGGTCATAGGCCCAAGAAGCTACGGTCTGTGCTGGTGGAGCCAGCGCGTCCGCAAAGCTGGAGGTCGGGTAGTTCCTGTCCATCATCCGGTGAAAGATTCACTTCCACGACGGAGCTTCGTGGAGCAGCGGACGCACATCGCAGCAGCCTGGGTCCGACCCACCGAGCGAGCGAGCGAGCGACCGGAGCAGGCGGGCAGTCCCGTCCCGAGCACCGCACACACGAAGCCGCCGTGAAGCCGCGTTATATCCCGGACAAACGTGGAGCTCTCGCCTTCACGAGTGATTTGGTTAATTTCTGTTCATCTCCCGTCATGGAGAGCCGTGCAAGCCCTGCATGGTTTCACGTACCCATGTTGGTTTATTTCCCAGGATGCACCGCAGACTTTGGCTGGAAGTTTTGTAGTTTTCCTTCCTTCCACCTAAAAGTTCAGCTCCAGGCCCCCTCCTCCCCTCTCCTCCCCCCTCCCCTCCCCCCTGCAGGGATCCTGGGACCATTTCAGAGACAAAAACTTTTTTATAATCATGCCCCAAATTCTCCATAGGATGAGACTTGTTACAGTCTGGATGTGTTTATTATAAGAGTAACACCAACATCTCAAATAGTATCGTGAATACTGTCATTTAACTTAAAGTGAATGGATCATATTAAATTAAGCAAATTCCTTAATTTGTGAGACCCCCTTGTTCAGTCTGGAAACTATAAAATCATAGCAAAGCATGTTATTTTAGAATTAATTGTTTACTGAAAGCAAAGTGAGTATGTATGTATGAATACTGTATACATATGTGTGTGTATGCGTGTGTGTAAATATCTAGATATGTATGGTGAGGGTGTTTGTGAATGTGAATGAACGTAATTCATCATAACATATATATTTAACTATGGGAATAGTACATGTTTATAGATGACAAAAGAAATCAATATATAAGATATAATACATATGATAATGGATGATAAACTATATTTTGCAGGACATATTTGGTTATAAATTATATATTTTTGTATGTTTGTATGTATGTGTATATGTATTACCTATTTATTTTTTACTATGTATTCATAAGTAATGATTAAATAAGGAAGCCTATGCTGAATTATTAGCTAAAGATTAAACGAGAGGGGGTGGGATTAGATACATTTACACTTCTTCTCAATCCTTTTTGAACATCGAATCATTAGAATTACCTGTTTTCATGTGCACTACTCTTTTGTTGTTTCATTTGTTTATAATAAAAAAATGTACATGTTCGAAATAAGGATTTCAATCAGTTCAATCAAACAAATATGTACCATTTTTCATCTTTGAAGATAACATACATTAGATTCCCCCCCATCTGTATATTCCTATTGATTTAATTTCACATAAATACACTGACTTCGTTCATTTTCTATAATCCAAAGGCCGTGAAGATTACAAACACTTTGTGAACACATTACAGAAATTTGTAGCAGTTTATTTCAGTAAATAAGAAAAAAATAAAAAGTTCTCTGTTTTAGCCTACTATTTTCAAATAAGCTAACCTCATGTGGACAGCCTGCAACTAATTCATACAGTATTCAGTCTTTTTTAACAACTTTGAAACAGGTGTTTTCAGATCTGTTTAACAGTGACACAGGATGATGGTGATCAATTTAATCTATTTTACTCACCCTAAGCATGTGTGCGTGCGCACGATGGACACACACACATATACACACACACACACAGTTGAAAGATGAGACACAAAAATAATTAAAATATCCATTTTATTTAAAACATCTATAAAAGATTTTCATTTCAAGTAGTTATGCTTCAGATCAGCCGGAACAAAACCTGTCCTTAAAGTCTCCCGATGTCATTATTCAACATAATAACTTCTTAACTCTTGTGTTTCTGCATCACCTATCGAGAATGAGTCACCAGCATCCTGCCATGTGTAACGCTCAGTTAAGGGAGTGACTGTGTGGGACGTGGTGCACAAACTATTGTGCTGCGGCCTTTACAAATGTTGATTGTTGACATTTGTTAAGCTTTCATATTAATAGCTATTCACAGCTGTAGTTTTCTTGCAAAATTGCGAATATGTCCTGTTTACATGTTATATATAAAAAAAATCCTCTGAAGAGCTTCTGCCTGCAATTAACAATTAAACACATTCTAGATATTGAAAGTAAAAAAAATGAATTCACATTACTTCATATTAAGAGAATTTTCATTAGTTGGCGACTCAAACATACAATTTCCTTACAAAGTCGAACTTTATGAAGCAAGAAAATGCATATAAAAAATAAAAAGATAAAAGATGAAGCTATACAGCTGTAAGTACAAAGTAAATCTTATCAAACCAAGCTGGTCATCCTGAGCATTAAAAACACTTATCCTTAAAAGCATTTTCTTTAATACAGTATATTTATTAATATTATCAACCGCCATACCAATAAAATCAGTTTTGCCGTTACTATTTTTTCCTTCTGTAAGAGACAGGAAGCTGCTGCCTCTCTTCAATTGCGATAAATACTTAATGTGTAATGACACATAATCCCAAACCTGCTCTCAGCCTTCCTATACAACTGTTCCTCACGGGCTCACATATTCCAGCATCTTAAAGCTCTCATATCCAAAAAATTATGTTTTCTTCATTTTCATTTAGACAAAAAGCAGCAAACTGATAACAGTGTATTATAAAGCTTATTCTGTATAAGGTTTGGGTTAACTTACAAAGCATAATCACACAGTGAAAATAGTTAATAGAGGCAACCGCAAGACATTTTGGAAAATGCAGTTTAAAAAGGTTTAATTTGTAAGACATGGCCAAAATTAGAAAGGTAGCTCCAACACTGTAGGGGGCAGCATAACCACTTACTACTGCTAGGTATACATTATAGATAGATATATAGATTAGCTGCTGTCAGAGCTGGAATATTTTCACATTTTTACTCAGTGAATTGAGGATTTATTTTGACTTAAGCAGAGGTGGTTGTGGAAAGACCAACCAAGACTGTTGTTGAGTTTTATTTAGTTTGTCGAGTGTGTTTTACGAAGCCATTAAGCTCGTCTTGAAAGAGAAGAGTTAAACTTGATTTCAAACGGTGTATGGTTGTATTTTTCTGCCTAGTAAGAAAAATGGACAAAAAAAAAAGTTAAAATATCTCCTCTCGTGACATTTTGTGAGTTTTTTTTTAACTTAATACACTTGGTAGTGAACCCGCTGCTTTTGCATCTCCCAGCTGAAACTACAGGGGCCGTCAGACTAACGCCTCCTGTTGTTGTACAAAGTGAAGACAGGACGGGTCAAGGCTAACCGGTTAGCATGATAGCTTCGGCAGACATCTTGACAAAATAGTACGTAGACTTCTTTGACATAACGTCAACACTGTTGTTTCTTCACATTGCAATTATAATGTTTGATCGTTTTAAAAGAAAATCTGGCCATATTTTACAAATTGCTCCCTTTAGAAAGGGGAGATGAAAACTGAGATAAGGTACACGGATGGACGAGAAAGATTAGAAATGAACAAGTGGCAAAGAGATAGCTTAATCAAAGCAATAAGGAGAAGGCACTTTAAATCTTGTGATATGTTAGAAATTGGTACACAATGTAAATCAGAGCAGCACAGAGTAAACGTTAGCTGTAAATTGTCTGCTGGGTGTCGCAGACATGCTGGTATGTCTTCCTGACGATACTACCGCCGACTACTTCCATGTTGTGAGCTAAAACCAAAAAAATTCAGAAAAAGGGGTTAAGAAAATGTTTGTCAGTTGCCTGTGTAGTGACAAAACTGCAAATAGAAATGCATTATGTAATTACCCAGGATAGGGAGGAGGCGGGAGGTCGTGCTGTCCGCTTCTAGCGATGGCCTGCTCGTAGGACGGCAGGCCCGGGGGGTCACCATCCTCCATAGGGGGCAGGGTCATGGGCATGGGATGTAAGGACACCTCCTCGAGCCGTCGCATTATTAAAGTGGCATTACTTCTCCTCGGTCGCGCCCGCATGGAGCTGTGACAGTTACAAAGACACCATGTCATTCATACGTGGCCTACTTAACGCCTTCATGTATTTAGGTTCACTTTAGTCTCGTTATAGAACCGCGCACAATACATTAGATTTACAGCACGTGGTGTGAAAAGCAGTAACATATTGTTAGAACAGAACAATTCTTCATTACTGTAGTTAAGCAGATTTTTCAGGCATTTACTTGTTTATTTTTCCGACAACTCTTTACTTTAACTCCCTTCATTTAAAAACAAATATCTTTACTTACTTCTACTTACATTTTCAAAACAGGCTCGTTACTTTAGTTCTAGTGCACTTAAGGGGGAATTATCCGTTATTTTTAATTTACGTCACTGCACGCCACTTTCCCAACATCACAAGGCTGATTTTAAGCTATAGCCACATCACACATGGCAGACGTAACGAGACAGAAACAGACAGAGACGGAGACTTGAACAGGGAGAAAAGGCGTGCTGTGACAAAAGGTAGTGACACGGATGAAACTGAACCAGGCAATGTAGCCAACAATGATGGAGCAGATTCTAAAGCAAGACATTCCCCACCTACGGCCTTGGGTTAACTGTTTGAAGTTGCCGCCTCCAAGAAATAATACTTTCGTTTCCCTGTTCACATTTCAAACCCGGAGGTGATCGTGCTATTTTATGATCTGATGGATTTTCCCAATCCATCAGATCTTCAGAATCTGCGGTGTGTTTTAAACAACAGCTGAAAAAAGCATCTCTGTAGTTTAGCATTCTCATAAACTCTCCCAGCTTCGCCTCACTTTGACTTCAATTCTCATATTGTGATGAAAAAAAAGAAAATTGAGTTTGCATCATGTATGTGTTTGTCTTTGAATGTGTGTCGGTCTGTTAGTTTGTTCGTAGGTATGTACTGTACGTATGGATGGATGTTTTGACTTTTGTACTTTATTGTTTATGTGAAGCACTTTGTAACTGTGTTTTAAAAAGTGTTGTACAAATAAAGTTATTATTATTATTTTTACTTTTATACTTTTATTTGAGTACATGTCAGAGCCTGTACTTTCTTACATTTACTTGAGTAAAGACGATGAATCAGTACTTCTACTTCTACTCTTTTATTCACACGAGTATCTGTAGAATATGTAAAGAATGTGTGTTCTTTTACAGCCTTTGTTGATTAGTCAATACATAGAAAAATAATAATGTCATCTACACTCACAACTGACTTTTACATTTTCACTCTTCCGGCTTCTCAAGTGTGATATATTTGATTTTATTTTACAGTTAATTGAATGTCTTTGGGATCAATCGGACAAAACAAGCAATACGATCACGGCTTCTTCGACTTTGGGAAACTGTGAAAGACATTTTTCTCTATATTTCCTAGAGAATACAAATAATCCGCAGATCAATCGATAATTGTAGCCCAGACGGGTTAAGACCAAGAGATTCTCAGTCAGTTTGTTCAAGAATCTGGGTTTACAGCACAGAAGAATGCTGCTAGGGTTGCTATCCTTGGAGGTGGAATAATACAGCTGTTATTAAAAGTAATAAACAACCTCACTTACTTTGGACGGCTGAGGTTGTTCTTGCATTTGCCTTGACAGAAGTACCAGACCAGGAGCCCGACGATGACGATGCACACTCCAGCCACGATCAGTCCCACCAAAAGTGACGTCACGTCGACCCGACCGCGCTTGTCCTTATCTGATGATCATCACAGACCACAGTTGGGTTTTAATAGATAATGGCAGCACAGTGTGACTGAAAAGAAGCAACCTTGATTATCACAGGAAGGTTCCTCTTTTTTTCACCCTGATATGTATTATTTGGTTTGAGAGCAGAAGTGAGGTATAGTTTGATTTCAATACAGTTATTAGATCTGTTTTTCAGTCCTCATCGCTGAAGCATAAACAGTTTAAAGGTAACGTGTGGCCCATAATTTGAGTTTGAGCAGCACGCTGGGTTATGGAACTAGCAATTATTTCCAAACCTACTGTGCAAGTGGTGAAACAGGTTTTTTTTGAAGGCATCAGTAACATAATGATCCTCGCTACAGGCAAGGCACAGGTGTTCCTGAACAACACATACCTGTACCCTACTCTGGTGACACACATTTAAAAGATCTTTCCTCAGGAAAGTGAGGTACGAATCTCTCTCTTTCTCTTACCCTCGGTGTATTTCTTCCAAAAGTCGTCCTGCAAAACAGAGCATCATTAGTAAGGTGGGCTGTTCAGACTGTTTTCTGGATGTGACTTCATTGATCAGCAGGCCGAACAAAGCGTCACTCAACTGTGGCTGCGATGTTCTCAAAAACCTCCCTCGCCTCCTCATAATTGCACACTTCTTCGTAACACTCCCTCTCCAGATTTCCAGGAACGAAGATCTCGAAGTCAAACCGGTTGAACAGCAGATGGCGACCCAGGAACGAATTCGCGTGCCCCTCATCTACAAACACTGGGAGTGGCGGAGAGAAGAGGCGATTAACAAGGGGGGGGGGACTGATCGATCAGGTGCACGCGAATCGATCCGCTTACGTTATATCTCACCTTCTTGGTCTTGTGACCCCTCGTCTGTGGACAGCAGCCTCCTCACACAGACCAGATCTCCACACGACAGGAGCTGAAGGAGTATGAACAGGTGGAACAACATGGTGCACCTGCGCACGGGCAGCGGGTGTGGCATTAATTGGCAGAACAGAGGGCAGAGTACCATTAACAACAACACCTATCGTCTTCTAAAACTACATAATGGACACTTAAACAGCACAAGACACCTTGAGTTTACATTACCTATGACGAAAAGAGGCACATAATGGTGTTCAGAGTCCAACGCCGACAAAATGAAACCTATCCAGAAGGAGGAGCGGTCGGTACGTGTCCCAAGTGAGCCTCGACGCCGATAAGATGAGTCAGGAAACGTTCAGCTTCACCCACAAACAGTGTTTACCAGCTTCCTGTGAACGACTTTAACGCGGCTCATCGTTTAAAGTTAAATACAACAAACAAACACAGTAATCCACAGGTGTAGTGCTCCCAGAAGAAGCCAAACACAAGTCACCCCCCGGCGGGTTGAAAGAAAGGTCTTGTTTACTCCTAAAAACAGATGTGGCCTCAACTTCGTCCTGAACTACCTGCGCAGACTCGACCAATCGATCCCGTCCACCTGGATGATGTGATAAGTTATGTAAGCGGGAGCGGACGCTAGAGGGCAGCTGAAACCAGCGAGGTGAGAGTGGTTTCTCTGAGTCTTTTCACACAGGATTACATCTGCATCATCTGACCTCTGACTCAGACAACAGCTGTACTCCTCCCAGTGCCAAGTCATCTTTTAAGACCTGTACTCGTCATCACACATAAGCAACTTAATTACTTGTTGCTGATGTAATTTCTTTAAGTTCATGTAATTGTTGCATTGAAGGAAATCTGCACTGAAAAAGCAACAACTAAATAGGCTACAATGTAGAGGAAAGGTGGAAATGTTCCTTTTGTTTGTTGTTCTATATGTGTTGTATGACCTTATCGTGTTTCCATGGTAACGTTAGCTCACTAAGCAACAGTGGAATGTTAGTAACTACATGTACCCAAGTACTGTAGGTTAAAGGTGCAATGTGTAAGAACTTTAGTTGAAAACGTAAAAAAAATAAAATTAGCAACAGAATATGAAGACATAACAGATTTGTATTTAATATAGGCCTAGGCATTAAAGTTAGCATGCTAACCAGCTAGCCCTGCTCCATAATCTCCTGTGGCAGCGTAATCTGAGTTTCCAGTCTGGACTGCTAGATGCACGGCTAACTGAGCTAACTAGCTAATGGCCGCAAACAGTTCCCACAGGACAGCAGGGCGCCTATTCTTACATATTGTAGCCTACCTTTAAGTGCAATTTTGAAGTCCTTTCGTCCGCTACTTTGTAGGCTACTTCTACTCCACTAGTTTTGGATGCAAACATTGTATTACTACTTTTTACTCCACTCTGCAACATTTATTGGCTTACTTTAGTTTTAATTTATTGGCAACCGGATTTTAAAAAAATCACAGATTCTGATTAAAAGAAACAAAACAAAAGAGTACATTAAAACCGATAAACAGCCAGGCAAATAGTCAGTCAACCATAGTATTTTCACACATGTAAATTACTTCGTTTAATACTGAAGTACATTTATTGCCAGAAAATGTTACTTACTTTATGTTACTTAAAGGTGCCATATGTATATGTGTACGTATATGCTTATATGTGAAATTATCAATCGAATGCGAAGAAAACATGAAAACGTCCTCCTGCTGGCGGTCCTAACCTCCTGTGCTAGCTAACATCTTCCCGGTGCAAGCTGCACTGCTAACTAGCTAACAGCAGCTACTCTTACTAACGGCAGCTGTTAGCGGTTTCTCTGATAACGCTGCCTCCTTCTGTTCTTACATATTAAACCTTTAAGTACATTTAATATCCAATACCTAAAGACTTTTACTCAATTTATTTTTGTATGAGTGTCTTTCACTTTTACTAAATTCATATTGTAGCACGATATATTTAAGCTACTTTTACGCTAGTATGACTTTTGTGTGGACAATTTTTTTGTGTGGACTATTTTTACACAGACGTTTCACCTCTCATCCAAGAGGCTTCATCAGTTCCTGCTCGCTTGACTAGGCTGGGACTAGTCCCAGCCTGGATAAGAGGTGAAACGTCTTCAAGACAAAAACCAAATCCAGTTGCATTTGATTCAGTTTCCTTGAGATAACTATGACCTGGATGAATGAGAATATTCACAGGCTTAACACTGCAAAACAACAAACACATTTTAACAGGTCCATAACCCTATTCAATGTAATTGATATACAGTAAATTTCTACTATTTTACACACTGACATCATGGGTTCCTGTGGTTTATCTCAAGATTTAAAGGGCCACTTCACTTTAATGATCCTTTAAAGGGGACAAAAGCCATATTTTCACATAAACATCTGAACTGCTTCAGCCGCAATGTCTGTTTTTTCATGTTTACAATGTCGTATCTTCACTTCTAATGGGTGGGCACAAATTACTGTTGTAACACGATGCTATCTCTGCATCAGGACTCTTTTAAAAAGCACTAAAGCTCCTCTCTTAAGATCCCGCAGTAGCCGAGGAGCTGATGACTACTCCACTTTCAACAGACCTTGTATGGGAAAAGGTTGCGTTCCAGAGGCTCTGGAGTCATTTTGACACAGAAGAGGCATCTGTGATAAAATACACATAGTCTCGCTTTTTTCCGCCCCTGGGAATGGTGACTATAGCAACTTTAGAGAAACACCACAAACAGCAAAACATTCAGTGAAGATAAAGTTTCCCATTCTGCCTAGCAAACTATCCTCCAAATTAGTGTTTATGTTTCAAACTCTGGGCCTCTTGGCCAGTGTTTATGTAAAACCAGAGATAGTTTGCAATTGAACATTATCTCGCTGACTACTGGATGGTGCTAATTGAAGGGCAGTGAGAGCCCCTCACTTGTACTTGGCTTTGTCTCTGGATACTGTCAGAGTCTTACATTTTCCCAGAGGAATGTTGATACAAAGAAAAGGGGTGAAGAAAATGAGAAATCTTAGACTTTATCTAGAACGTGATGTCGGATGCCACCTTACAGCACATACATGCCATATCATCGTTTTAATGATTAATAGTGTCTCACTGCCGGGGAATTCATGTCATTTCACACCAGCTCACACAGTGGAGTTTGTGCTCAGGCACAATGGATCGTGGCCGGTGGTGGAAGAAGTATTCAGATCCTTTACTACACCTTCCATGTAAAGATACTCAATTATATAATCAAAAAACCTACTAAAGTAAAAGGGTAAATGTTCCATCAGCAAAATGCACCCAATGTGTCAAAAGTAATGAGGAAAAATTGCCCTTGACTGACATATTGTTGTAATAACAGGTTCCTAATATAGATGTCAACGTGTCAGCATTTTACCATCGTAGCTGGCTGACAAGGAGGTTTTTAAAGCGTGTACTGTAATGTAGTTCAGTGTAGTGGCTCGGCCACTTCTAAGCAGGCAAATCTGAGGGGCCGTGACATGATTACTGGAGTAGGAATGAGGAAACAAAATCAAGTTCTGCTGTTGCTGGTTGTTTAATCTTTAATTTGTTTATGTGAACTATTGGATTATTTTACCTCTTTGAGCATTTAAGAGTTATTTAAATTAATACTGACAAGCCAAGAATGTTGGAAATGAAGTGGAGTCATGGTATAAATAAGCAGATAATAAAAATAGAATTGTAAATCCACAACTGGATTAACTGTGTTTAGTTACGTTCCACATTTTTGATTACCTGAGCTACATGGGCAAAAGGGGCCAGTAAAGCAGCTCAGCCCCTGAAGGGAACATAAACTCATTTGCTTTTCATCAGTGAACAATGCAGAACCACCTCTATCTGACTTTGATAAGAAGGGGTTGTGACACTTGCACCAGATAAACCAACCGCAGCACACAGCGTTAACATCTGGGACATCTCACATGACAGACCGTCCACAAAACAGTTACTTAAAGCCAATGATACAAATTAGAGACAAGCAGAGCGAGAGATCGCCGTCCACACTCGGAAAAGTAAAGCAGAAGTTGAAAAAAAGGAGCATATGCTGAGAGATGGAAACCAAGACGCGAGGCTTTGCAAACGTTCTGTTAAGCCTCAGTCACATTAGCTTCTATCTGCTCCGCGCACCACCTTGCGGGTGGCTGTGATGAGGTTACGCTCCTGAGAATGTGTTCTGTGATTTACGCCCGCTGATAAGAGTCGGAGATGCTGCTCCCTGTGGACAACTGGACATGAAGTGAGCGGTGAGCCTCTGCAGACCTCTGGGATGATAGGAAAAAAGAACACACGGCAGCAATAAATGAATACATTTAATGTCCACGTAGTCTGAGTCAAAATATTTTAGTGGCAGGGCTGGAATGATCAGATTATGACTAAATAAAAAAAGGTTAAAAAGGCTGCGATGTGGCTTTATTAGTGAAAGCAGAAGCACCGTGTCTTTGAGGTGGGGGTGGGTATTCATAGATGTCAGTAGTCTGCACTTTGTCAGATTGTGCTGATTTCATCACGGCCCCTGAGGGAGAGAACTCCATCAGACCCCTTTTACACCTAATGCTCGGGCCATACATCACTGGAGTCCACATCCTAATGCGCTGGACTGGTGCCTGAGAACAGATTTTTGTGCGGGATAAATGGCACTTTACATCAATGGGGGAAAATCAGGATGAAGTTAGAACACTGGAATTTCAAAGTCTTTGTTTTTCCACTTTTCACACAAGGCAAGACAGTGACTCATGCCGACTACAGCTGAACAGCATCTATTAACCTGGTGGACAGTTTCAAATTTGTAGTGGCAATGAATCAGCCCACGCCGCAAGCCTGAAGTGTTGATGCTACAGTAATGCAGCTCTGACCTCAGCAGACAGGGTCATCTTAAGTTCACTCTGCTATTGTCACCTCCCATGTGTTCCCAGACAAGTGACCCTCTCACTGCAGGCCATTTGTCATCCCCAAGTCACAGCTCATCCAATACTGGCATGCTGTCCTTTAACCGAAGCCAGATGTTGAAAGCTGCTGCAGGACGAGCCCCTATTAAAGTCACTGTATGGCTTTCTCAAAAGATAAGGCAGCCATTTGTGGTCACTGTCTGAAAAGACTGATTATATACTGTACTTATTTATCCATTAAGGCACAGTTAAGCTTCTGGGTGTTCATCTATCAAATTCAAGTCCCCTTTGCGTTTTATACAACTTCCTTTGTTTGTAACATTACCGAACTTCAACGCGATCTTTGATTATTCAAACAAGAAAGACGCACACACTGGTGATCTCCATTGTTGTTTTATTGGATGTATATAAAAGCTGATCATTTCAGTCTGAGGGATTGGAAGGCAGAGAAGAATGGAGGGTCAGGCAGTCTAGACAGTCGGGTTAAGGTGGAATTAAGCTGAAGGTGACAAGGCTTGCAGACTGGTCTTGACGGCTGCGAGGTTGGCCTTCCAGGAGGTGAGGCTGTCGTGCAGCTGCTGCCACTGCTGCTTGCCAAAGGTGCGGTGTGTGCTGTGGCTGATTGAGTGGAAAAAAAACACAAAAGCAAGAATGTTAAATAGACAAAAATAAATGCAGGCCAAGGTCATGTCTTCCAACCCTTCAACTTCCAACTGGATGTAAAATATGGAGCTATAGTAGATGTTACTATGAATAAAGACGTGACATCGCTCAACCTCAAATTTACAGCCATATGGAGGTTTGAGTTAGGAAGAACAGAAATTTACAAAACAATAACAATCTTAGATGAAGTTCTTCTGCAGATCAGAACCAAATACCCTCATAGCATCCTTGACTTTGACTGCAGAGACCAGACTGATATGACCAATTAAGGAAGTCACACAATAATCGCCATACATGGTAATTAGTCAATACTCATAGCTCGTACTGGCCTACTGTAAACTAATAAAAGATAAGCAAAAAAGATAAAACAGAGGACAAGGAAAACTCATGAACATGAATTTTTCAGTAAAGTTTAAAAGTTCAATAAAGTCGACTATTGACTGGCGATCCAGTCAAACGGGGCAGCCTTAATCCATTTCTCTCTGCTCTCAAGTCACGTTGACACTTTAAGTCCCAAATGTAGCCTTCACATCTCAATACCAGTAAAGAGTTCAACACAATTACAAAAAAGTCCCGAATTTCGAAATATATTCTGATGCATTCGTCACTGACTGAAAAATACTATGATGGGAATTGAGGAACTGTGTGAAGGAAAATGACCCGCTTACGCTTAATACATTACAGATGAACAACAACAATTGCAAATGCACTCTCACCAACAGCGCAGTGGTGGTGGCACCATCAGTATTTGGCCTTTTTCATAGAGCTTACCTCACAACAACTTTTCGCTGTGTCTGGTCGATTTTGCAGTACACCATCTTGGTGCGGACAGCTAGAAGAAAAAAGCAGACAGAAGGGGAATAAAGAGACGGCAAAAGCTCTTGTGAAAAGCAATAAAAAACACCACTGACACGGAAATGCTTTAAGAGTGAATGCACCTGGAAAATGAAATTGGAGAGGAAGCTAATCCCCGTCACAAAACACTGGAAGTGCTATTCTTGGTTCTCTGCCATTTTCTCGCTGTAGTTTGTAAAATCCTACTCATGTCTGATGATCACTGTTGCATTCTAGGCAATGACTACCACTTTCCACCATTAGTCACTTGTAGCTTGGAGCATACTTAACACAGGTAGACAGCTAAGATTAATGTGAGGTGAAGTGCGTGTACCGTCAATGACAAAAGCCTCGACATCATCGGCTCCAATCTGCAGCTCCTGTTGCATGGTGTCAAAGGAGATCTCCTTGAATTCCACCGCCATGCCCATGAATGTCAGCAGACGCATCTTGGCCATGTTTTGCTCATGAGACAGGCCTGGAGAGGAACACGCAGGGATCATTAAGCACAAAACAGTCACAGTCGATTACCCTCGACTGAGGGAGTTTCCCTGTGATAATTGTTTTTACATTTAGGAGCATGCAGTCTGGGAATCTACTCATTAACACAAACAACACTCCACATTGTCTGTTTTGAGAGTCCATCCTACACATGCTGGTAATTACAGCTAAGCCTTTAGTAGTGAGAAAGAAAAGGGACATGCCGCTGACACACACACATTCCTGCCCTGTGTCAACAGAGCACAGGACACTGGCACAGAGTTATATATCATACATGCTGTAATTTCTTTTAGAAAAAGGTGGTTCAGATGGTTTTTGGATGTATTTTTGGACATATTTATACAGGAAAAATGTCTATGAATCGAAGTAGTCATTATATTAAAATCACAAACTGATATATATATTTCTTTAGAGAGATTTAACATTTCCCCCCAGTACTCCTCAGACTAACAGCTGTATGTTTGAAGTGTATAAATTATAATAAGGTGGTTCTTACAGTGGGAAATTTTGAAAGTGTTGAAACACTGTTTCCTAAGGACAAAAAGTACTCTCAACGGTTTTAAAGATGGAAATTAAAGATTGTACTGTTTGAATTAAGAATACACCTGAAATATGTCAATAGTAAGTTACTGAAATGGTAAGGAGCAGAGACACATTTGTATCTATACAAATACATGTACAACAATGTTTAAGGGTAAACAAACCACTGGACTATAATTTACCTTATTCATTAACCTGTGTGATTGTTTACATGTAGTTTAAGTTGTGGATACTTACCAAGAGAATCAATGAAGTCTTTGTTATTCTGGTAAAACTTTACATATGCTGCTAGTTTTGCGCTCACAAAGATGGTTAATAGCTGAAAAAGAGTAAGAAGAGGGAGAAATGTCATTATAAGACTGAAGAAAACACAGTTTGATCATCTTTGTATGCATACAAGGCTCAAAGTTGTTACGATAATCAGGTCCAGTTGAAGGTTATGAGACAGATTACAGATACAGAATTACAGAAATCTAAAAACAATTTAAACCTTTAGAAATACCAGCTTGTTGACCCCGTCACATAATAAACATAATAGAATGTTCACACACACTATTAAAAATATGTTTTCATTGTCTAAACCTGTTCAAGCAGTAATGGACAAACATTCCTGCTGCTCAGCGTTCCATCTTTTTAATTGATCGGCATGTCAATATTGGGTTGTGCTTGCCTTAGCTGTCACTGACACTACATATCAAAAATGCATCCAAGACTCATGTAAAACAGCCAAGAGGCTTTCACATCACAGAGCTTTAGAGTTCTAATCACCTGACCTAAGCAACAATCTCCACGTACAAGTGGCAGAGTTGTCACAATGACTTTGTTTTGAACCATAATGGTTAGGATGAGCCTTGTTGCATTGAGAAAGTCCAATTTTTCAAGAACAAAACATTTATATATATTTTTTATATTTCTAACAAAAAACGTATTTTTTATATTTAAACACAGCACATTCTTCAGTACTTACATCATGGATGAGTTCTCCCTCCAGGAAGCGTACAGGTTTCAGGGTGAGCAGGTGGTCGATCAGGAAGGTGTTGGGGTCTTTGAGAGCACGGACGATGCATCTAAAGATAAGGGACACATATGTGTTTATGTATGAACAGTGTGTAATTTATGTATGTATGAGGGGTGTAAGTTGTATATAGGTTTAATGACTCGTGTTAAACAGGGTCTCCAAGTTTACCTGTGGGCATCAACACGCGCTTGTGAAGCATTGTCTTCTGTGTAACTTCCCAGCAGCTCAACCATCACTTTTGCTGCAGCTTCACTGTGAAATGAGACAATTACGGGGATAAATTTCTTGACAGATAAAACACAGAATATAAGGTCCAGAGGTGTGTACATCCATAAAATGAACATACATTTATATTTAATGCAGGAGTTTATTAATTTTAAATACTGTGTTGACATATTTCTGATTCGGTGCACACCACATTTGGATTTTATACCTCTTACTTGATATGTGGTTACCTTTTTTTGCAGTCAACCAAAGCTTCATACACCAGCCTCAAGAGTATGTGCTTCTTCTCTGTGTTCAGGTTCCAGTCAACAATCCACTTGCGCACCTGAGAAGCAGCACAAACACATCATATCAGAAAAAATTTCAGAGGGAAACAAGGAGTCTTTTCTTTTTGCTGTCCCTGCAGCTCAAAGCTAATGAATAGCCAATGGTGGCAGTGCAGTGCTTATAGTCAGTTATAGCAGGTAATCATGGTGCATAGACATACCTGATCAAGGTCAGTGGGGATGAAGGCGATGGCATTACAAGTGGCTGCCACCTTGATGAGGCTACAGAAGACTGTGTACCTCACTGGAGTGTTCTCATCCATGCCATGGAACAGGTTACTGAGCCTGTAACAAAGTGTTTAAATGGAGATGTGATTCTTGAACTCTTCCTTCTCTCAATTTATCAACAGTATCCTGATGCTAATCTCCAGAAGGTTTACTTAGTGCATTTGGACTGCATACTTGGTCAGAGATTCTGAAACAACAATGAACTGAGGCACTGCTGTGAACAGATTTAAGGGAACAAACAGAGAAAGGACTCACAGCTGCATCCTGAGGGAGGGTCTCTCTCCTTCACGGAACTTCACCAGTTTCTCACATAGACTTTCAATGAGAGCCTCCTGCTTGTCCGTCTCCAGGATCAACAGCAGAGACACGATGCTGTTCATCACACTCTCTACATCTGTGGAGGGAGACACAGAGAGGGCCACAAGGAATTAGAACTTGTTATCCAACCAGGAGTGGATTTAGAGCCGGTTGTATATAATATAAACAGGCTTTATTCATGGCACGGCAAGTGTAAGTAGATGGGTGAAACACTTTTCATCATCACCTACCTTTGTCATCATCCTTGAGGCACACATCGCATGCCTCGATGATCTGAGCCAGATCTACATGAAGGCCACCTTCAGAGTTTTCTTCTGATATATCAGCTCCTTTAGACTTGATGTAGGCTCTCAGCTCTGAAGCCTGTGACGTCAGACAGTGAAATAATGTGTTAGTGCTAAAATAAAACCCTAACAGCACAACAAGTACCAAGCCACACATGTATAACAGTGTGTAGATAACGACAAAAGATAATTTGCTGCAGTCATCTATAGAGGACGGCAGTTATATTAAAATGTTATTTTATCTAGGTTATGTTCTCAGCTATCGTGGCTATCAAGCTGCAAGCTTTGTGTGGCTAGTTTTTATTTTTTTTTCGCCATTGTTTATTTAGATTGCTCGCTCAGCAGCTAGCATTCTAAGCTAACGTTACAACTTTTGAGCCTTTACTAATAGCGTTAGAGGTACATTTATTGAGTTGAACACGGCTAACGTAATCGACTCCCAACTAATTCGCACATAAATCACTTTACCGTTGTGTTTTAAGATACATACGTACGTAATGTACCTTCACATATGTCGGCATGTAGCTAACCTGTCAGCAGCTAAGAACGGTTAGCATCTTAGCGAGCTAGCATGCTAACTCATCCGGTTAGATAGCTTCCATTTGTCGGCTCATCCGCCGGTAGAACGGCACAAAGGGGGTGTTTGGAAAGAAATCACTCGTACCTGGTCTTCTTCCGTAATGTCGATAAACGCCGGGACGCTCATTTTAGGTGATTTTGTGAGCTCGGAGGATGAAATCCACGCTCTCACCACTGCTGAGACCTGAGCGGAAAGGAAAAGGCAACAGTGCCGGGGAGACTCTTGCTGTTCCGGGTCGTGCTGTTAAAGCTGCAGGAACCTAAAAACCACCTCAGAGGGATGTCGAGTAAGTGATGTGAGGTCATTCCTTCAACAAGGTTACTTTTAAACAACTAAATGTTGACATGAACCACTGTTAAACACGTGTATTATTGGACTTGAATGAACATTTTTTCCAGATAGCCTCATCAAGTGCCCCCCCCCTTCCTTTCAGAGGTCATGCAACCTCCTAAATTTTTATTAGTCACCACCTGACATATCCTCATCTTTCATCCTTTCTAATCCAGATATCAGTCTTCCCTCTGGGAGATTATCCCTGGATGTCTTGGATGAGAGTTACAGAGGTGAACCTGATCCCCAGGAGAGGTTATCTGATTGAGCTGCGGTCCATCTGCGTGGACCACCATGGCGGGCCTGACCCTGAGCCTTCCCAACCCGGAAACACCGACAGTGTCAGAGGGCAGCGCTCCTCCGCCGTACCCCTCCACTAACCCTAACCCTTGTGCGCCAAGTGTGATCCTGCCTGTTGTTACCGTGGCAGGTCACATGTTGATTGAGGTGAAGTGAGGTGAAAAGGGTAAGTGGAGATGGAGTTCACCCTGAAACGACGTAGTTAGGTCACAAACATTTTGAGGTGTTGAGTGGGCTGAGTCCCAGAGTGAAGACACTGGAGTTCATCCCAGTTCATCCGTCTCTTATATATGTGTAATTTAGGGTATTCGATAACTATGGAGACACATTGTCACTCACACACTTTGTCATAATTCCTTGAATGTCAGTTTGTCACACATATCTCTTCGCAGTTACTATTAGGAAACTGAGCTCTGTTGCGGTTAGCAGGAAAAGTACCTCAAAATAGTGCGCTGAAGGGGAAAACGGCTGATGGAGTGTTTCACCATAGTGCTGGTATGCTGCGTCATTCTATTGGGAAGGCAAGTGCCTGGTACCAAATCCCACCCTCACTCTCTCCCTGCCCTTGTGTGCTGTCACGGCGAAGAATTTATCGCCGCTTCTCTGCAAGTGTGCTTGTGTAACTGCGAGGCTTTCATTATCTGATTAACAGCTGTTGTCAAGTGTCTGGTGTATTTCAAGGCCAGAATAAGAGTTTTTGGAGGCTTTGAAGCTCCAGGTGCATGTGAGACATTGTTTTTGTCTTCTTTTAAAAGGTCTTTAAAACTGCCACAGTGTGTTATGATGCTTAATAGCTTAAATAGTAGTCATGACAGCAATGTCCTGAAAATAGCACGGGTATTGGACTGGAGTAAACCTTCTAAATCCAACGAGGCTGTACCTGGTACATGTATTAAACTCGGATGTAGTCTGTTTTGTATCATTCTAAACGTAACCTGGCAATGCAGGCTTCACTGGATGTAATCGAGCGTGTTATCAGCAACTTTAAATGATGTCTGAGTGGGTGTGTCGTGTTGGTGTATGAGGGCAGACTTCAGTGGAATAGCATTGGTCATTTCACACTGGGTTGGCAGTGTATGTCTCAAAGTCATCAGTTTCCTCATGGTTGTGAAATCATTACAGACCTTTGCAGGAAAAGTAATGTTCTATGTTAAATGGCATTTCTGTGAAACTTCTCTTTTCTTTTTTTAGCCTTTTTGCGATAGACTCATGTCTGACTCCACAAATTTCTTTTCTGAGCATAAATGCTGTAACTCTAGAGAGATTTACATTTATTTTGCTTGAGTATACTTCACTGTAAGTAAAAAAAAACAACATTTTTTAAAGGGGCGCTATGTAGTTTTGGACTAGAAATCCAAATTTAGGATTGTAATAATTCAAACTCAGATTTTTGTTTTTTTTTCATTTCCATAATTGAATTAACAAGCTCTCCGTTCCCAGTTCAGGAAAATGAGATCACTAGAACACTGTTTGAAGCTAGAAAGGTGGCAGGGTCCGCCAAACAAAGAAACAAACAAAGTAAAACAGTGTTAAATTGTGTTGAATTTAATACTGGCGAGTTTGTTTTTTCAGCCATGAAAACAAAGTTTGTTTATTTAGTTTGTTCCGCCACAAAAAATGAGTCAGTGATGATCTTTCTCTTCTGATCAAAATGTCTCCCCCACAACTACATTGTGCAACTTTAAAGCTGAGGTTGGTGAGATTGTAGAAACCAGCGAGAGCAAGCTACATTTCGAAAAGTATCTAACTGATAGCTACTCTTCTGAAACACATGATAGCACAACGCCGGACTACACTGACCGACACCAACTGCTCTGGAGCTTTTGCTGGCCAGCGAGGGAAGTGTTAGCGGCTAGGTCGCTTCATTCCACAAGCTGTCTTAACTTCATCAGTCGAATAAAGAGCCGCTGAATGCTACAATCGATTAAACATAAGCAACAAAAGCTGTCGCGAACACACCTCACTGCTCACTGCCGCTCTGCGCTTTACTGTGCTAGCTGCTGAACGAGAGTCCGTCGCTGAACATCACAACTTCAGGTTCAGGGCCTTTTTCCTGTGAGCGCAGCACATCGTTAACATCCCTAACCATCTTGACCACCTTGTGTCTCTCTCACATATGATAGTATCATAATGAACATAAACGACCAACGTGGCTCCACTTGTGCTGCCATTCATGTGAGACTAGCTCGCTAATAGTTTTAGCAGTATATCGGCCTATCCTTGTGGAAGACTGGCAAGAAATTTCGTAGGTAGACAGGCAGGTAACCCGTCCACTCTTTTCACATCGGGTGAATGAAATGATTGGTCGAGTTATTAGAAGCCAACAGCAGCCACAGATGTTCCTGTTTTTTATCAGAGCAGTTGTTTTATTGATCTGGATGTTAAGAGTTTTTCTGTTAATATAACAAAAAATGCTTCTTAAATAACTTTACCAAACCTACCTTACAGCTGCTGTCTCCTGTAATATTTCAAAAGAGGTTTGGATTAACTGAGAAAGTATATTCTTTATAGTGAAATGTTGATACACTAGATTTGACCTATCCCATCTCGATACTTGCCAGTTAGATCAAGGAAATGTAAAAGATATAAGACAAAAGGCTACTATAGATATCCAGAAGTAAATATGCATGAATGTTCCTGTGTAGGTCTGAGATATTTATGTTCACAGCATGTCTATATTGACCTCTTCCATGCTTGTTTGTTTAGAAAAAAAGCTCGTGCTCCTCCTAAACTGCTGGCAAATGGCCTGCTCAGCCTCCTCCAAGATAAATGACTGTGGTTTAAGAGTTAGTCGAGCCCAGGTGTCGGTTTTCTCCCTGTCAGGCAGCCAAGTGGTGAGTGTCCATGCAAGCCAGTAGTCTCATGGTCATCATCCAACATGGCTGCCTACCTTCCACCCACTAATTGTCTGGTTCCCACAGTTCTGCCTGCCTACACAATCTCTGAAAAATCCCCTTGCTCAGGCTCATCTATCAGCCAGTGACCTTGTCAGCATGCATCGCATGAGTAACTTCCCTGCTTCCCTAGGTGGAGCGAATTGCTTGTTAATTACTCGCTAAGCTGACTCACCCTCCCCAAATGTACACACTAATACAAGAAACAAATAAACAAACAGAGCGGAGATATTAAAGTCCACAGTGGTCAAAGACGTGCATAATCCCATGGGGTGCTTCTAATGGATTTTAACTGTCCACAGCTGTAGTTATATAAACCCTGTGGTTAATATGCATGAATGGCTACCATCTAGCAGTTGTAAACAAATAGTCCAAAATAAGTTTCACAGCAAGGACTAGTTAACATCTGTTCATTGCTTGTATTATATTATCTCAGCGCATTTCTCATATACAGTAAGATGAGGGCCAGAGAGCCAATACATCCTTGTAATACTGACTAGTTCATTCTAAAAACAGAGGTTAGAAATATTAGATGAAAGAAATTTGATTCATCACCTTTGGCTTTGGGAACTTGTGGGATTATTTCTGATTTCGTGACATTCTGTAGACTAACTGATTAATTAATCAATCAAAGAAGTTCACACTGAATTGTGGGCGAACAATGCGCTCACGTTGCTCATGTTGCTCACGTTGCTCACGTTGCTCATGTTGGGAGATATCGCGGAGGGAGGCATATCAGCAATGAGTGATAAAAAAAGGCACCCAATTTTTGACAGCAGACATCTGGGAATCTAATCGATTTTTCGCAAGGACTTTTGCTGCACAACAATTTCTAACCACGTTAGCGGTTTTCAACTGAAGCCAACATCTGGAGCCGTTAAGAATACAGTGAGACCACTTATATGTTTTGTTTTTGTAATGTTCATGTACTTGATCAGGATATTCTTACTGAAAAGATTCAGGTTTTATATTACATTACCTGTAGTCTGATTTTTGAAATGACTTTCTGAATTACAAGGGAGTTCGATTTATGTTATTGTTGGTATCAACTGATGAAAAAGTAGTGCCGTAAAATACAAAATGGAGGATGCAATGCATGCATCAAGATGCATCTAGAATTCCTGTGCAATTGGAATCGTTGACAGGTGAAGCGTAATTCAAATGAGTCGTGAGGCCTGTGAAGATTCACACCTCTATTATCTATCAGTATGTTTTTGTGTTTTTCTGCCCCCTACTGGCCATCCAGTGAATTGACACACTTATAACAAAACAAAACCTCATTCAATGTGTATAGTGAAAAATGCCTTGTCCCTCTGATGTGTGCATTGGTGTGTGTGTGTGTGTGTGTGTGTGTGCGCACACTCAACTCACCCTACTGAATGCTGTGATAGCTGTTTAGTCCCTGTGATCACTTATCTCCTCTGCCACCAGATGATCAGTCACACAGCACAGCTGCACACCTCCGACTGAGTGCGATTCATTTACAATTTCTTTTTTTGATTTAAGTAGAATTGTATTGCTCTTTCATCTGCCATTTAGAGGTTACTGACTTGACCATACTGTAACAAGCAAAAACAGGACCGGAAAAAGGTTCCTACGTGAAATACCACTGTTATCTCGCCATATCACTTAATGACCAGCTTCATATCACACCAAAGGCTGCAGCAATCAATCAAAGGTTTGTGGTGTTGAGCTATCTGACGTCTGTTAATCCCCCTACGTGGAATGTGTGTGCTCTGTTTCAACCTAATGGCAGCGGCCATTAGAAAAAAAAAAAGAAGAAGAAGAAAAAAAAAAGCTACAGCCTTCCAGGAATTCTGAAGTTCCCCTTCTAGACAGATCGAGTCACTGCAGTAGGACCAGGGCTCTGTTAATGATGGAGTGGTCTCTTGTCATCAGCGTGTGTTTATATTAAACACACTCACAGGCTAGGAGGGGCAATAAGGCGCAGTCAAACAAAGAATCAAATTTGTTTCAATTGGGGATACATTGCACAACATTTGGCTTGAATCTATACATGCCAGATCTCAGAAATACTCATTAGAGGCATGTTAAACTGTGTGACCCGTTGCTTTCGCGATACCGTGCAGACGGTTTCATTAGTGCTGATAAATACGATGCTGAAGACAGAGAACAGACAACCATTAAAACTGTCTCAATAGTGATTTTAATTGCTCGGACTCATGACAAATGTTTTTAGTTTTTTTTTTTGTCACAAAAGCTATACTGTGTCTCACAGGAATTATATGTCTTATTTTATGTAATCTACAAAATGATAAGTAGACCACAGACGTATAGGATAAGATATATTTTACAAATGAACCACAGTGTTGTCAGCAATCAGTGCAATGGCTAAATATTTTGTACTGGGATTGAGAAAGTTGCAGTAAAATCGGCATTTCCCTAAAGCGAATGTGTCAGAAGTCATGTTCACATGATTGTGGTAATTGTGCTGTTTTCCCATCACCGTGCACAAAACCTCAGAGTCATCCCGTAAGCTTGTCGAGCTTCATAATGAGGCTCAAGGGTATGACAACAGACAGTTACCGCCAGAGATATCTGAAATGTTGTCTGGTGACCGCTTACGCCCCGGCCACAGCTGCTAGGGTGTGACAGCATGGAAGAGGCTGTGGTTTACTGTAAAGACCTGATAAAGGCCGGCCTTGACGCTGACACACAGACACCTGCTGGGATGAGACATAAGATGTTCAGCTAAACGCAAAGTCGATTTGAAGTCAAAATCAAAACTTCTAATCTTTAACACTACATTCAGTCATCCCAGTGTCCTTTTATTCCAGCTTGTGCTGTTTAATTTGATGACAGTTTCATTAGTCTGATAATTTGCATTCCTGAATGACCTCCTCTGTAACTACATTAATTCTCCCATATTGAATTCACAGTCAATTCTCAGCGAGATGTACAGTTTAGTGGAATAATTGTAATTTATACAACTATAAGCAGGATTTCAAAAGACAAACCATTATCATGTTTATGTTTGGAAAATAATCATGAAAAAATATCCAGGTAGGAAAACATAATTTTAATCAATAGCTAGCGAAACTATTGACGGAAACTCAAAATGCAAAATGTCCAACGATTGTGTTCTCTGAAGATTGTTAGGTACTTAATGTTCTGTATGTTTTTCTGGTATCACTTCATGACATATTACATTTAAGTACCAGTAGGAACCTGTAAGTAGTGTATTAGTACTTAGTCATACAATGAAATTACACTATAAGTTGCAAAAAAAGACAAGGTAAATACTGTGAGATTACTCAATAAGTCCCAGGCTGTATTATAAATGCTGCTGTTTTTCTCATTGTCACCAAACTCTGTTAAAAAAACAGAGCCAGAAAATAAATTGATCCTGCCAACAAGTATCATATAGTGTGTGCAGCTGAAACCTGATATACGTAACATGCTTGCCAAGTCCTCTTAGGTAATTCACGAACAATTCTTCTTTCATAAATACCTCATATGGGCGGCTGTGACTCAGGGGTAGAGCCAGCGTCTTGTTATCGGAAGGTTGTTGGTTTGATTCCCCTGGTCTCATCTCTTGGACAAAAGCATCTGCTAAATGCCCTAAAATATAAATACTCAACAGTGCAACAAATGTGTTACTATGTTAATCCGCAGCTGAAAATAGTCCTTGACAAAAACACGACATACTTACTAATAAGTGTCCAGCTATTTTAGCACTTACTTCACTTCAAAATGATTTATGATATATAAATATATTTATGATCTCATTTCTCAAATGTATGCATCCTCAGAAGGAACTGGTTGGCTTTAGGCTGAAGGCCACAGATAAGCTGAGAAAGTCACAAGGCACAGAGAGACGGACACATGCAGTGTTGGTTTTGGTCTTTTCATTGGATTTGTTGACAGCATCAAAGAATATCTCCATCATTTCTTTTAACGATCCCACTTTAGCTTTGAATGTGTATGAATATGGGGAGTGTCTTGGGTTTGGGACTAGAGGGGAAAGGTGGTGATCAACAAGAGACGAGAACGGGTGTGTTACAGATCACTGGGCCGGTGTTGTGTCTGATACACGAACCATGGAAACGCTCGCCCTCCCACAGGTCTTTCTTCTCCGCGTCTTATCTCCAAGTCTGATACGCAACACTTTGAAGAGCACTCGGAGCTGACATGAGAGTGAATTAAAAACTGACGATTGTTCGTCATGTCGGTGAGTCACAGGGAAGAGGAACAATGTTCTTGCTGTTTGAAGCGCAGTTCGGTTTGTCCTCAAGAAGAAAATGTAAATGTTCCTTAATGTATCCGGGCTGCAAAAAGCAATAAGTGACGATTCCGATTTCGTTATCTTGAAGGGCGGAAGCCTGGCAACACTTCCAAATTATCTCTCTGAGAAAGTACCAAGGAAAACAGAGGGATATTGTTTATGCCTGACTTTTGTTTTAAATAGTAACCATTTCCCAGAGACCACGGGCAGATAGGGGGAAGTGATGAAACGCTACAACACACTGCTGTTTTGTTTGTTATCAGCTTGTTTTTCGTGCCCACACAGAGAAGTGAAGGATCGCGGCCCTTTTTTATGCCGCCGTCAGCACATCAAAATAACACCTGCGGCTGTTCGGCAGTCTTCTCCTGCACGTCGGCTCAATGCTAATGTCACATGCAATTCAAATACGGATTACTAATACTTACAGTGGACAGAATTTTAGTTTAAAACATTTTAAAAAACGAATAATATCAAGAAAATGTGAAGAAATGAGAGTTTTGACTTCATGTCTACGTACTGTGCTACAGAGGTGTCTACTGAAGTTGACCAGTCTTTACGCATTGCCTCTTAAAAACTGTAAATAAACCATGCCCCGTTAAATCACCGGTGCTCAGCTTAATAAACTGTCTATCTTTAGCTGCAGTAGCATGAAAACAGATTTTTATGAAAATGGAAAAAGCAATTTCTTTGACATGTGTCCTCCTGCCAGGTCACATATCTGTGTAGTTTATCAAACGTCTCCCCGGCTGAGACAAACCCCTCTCAAATTCCCCCGTACTCATCACGCTGTAGAGAGTTTGAGCCTTGTGTATTTCTGGTTAAGGGTCAGAGGCAGTATTGACCATTTCCCTTCCTCTGCACAGCGATGTTGTTTTAAACCCTGAGTTAACCAGAGATTGATCTGGAAGAATGGGTGTATTTGGGGACTGCCATCCGTCATCGGGGCTGAAAGGGTTGTTTTCTCCCGGCCCCCGTCACTTTTGATGAATCCCCCGCTAAAGACTCCACTGGGGAAGGCATGACCAGCGTTTGCCTTGGCTCGGAGGCGCTTGCATTTTCTATCTCTCTGTCTGATTTTTGGCAAGATACTTTCGATTGTGCCTCAACCTTTTGTACGCGCAGCACATTATTTTAGTTTTATTTGTTTGTCGTGGGCGGACCGCAGAAGGCTTTTCAAATTGTTGAGGGAGAAATTAATCCTCTTTGCTACTATTTTGAAGTCGGCTACGTGGACATCCGCTGAACGTCTGGGTGTTCCTCAGGGGTACGGTTCTGCCTTTGCACTCGTTTATTTCCAAGAATAGTCAGGGAGCACTTTATCTTCCCAGTGAGCGTAAACCACCCAGACGAATCTGCGTTTGGCTCTCAGGGGCATGCGTAAGGTTACGACCGTTGTGGTGGATGTTATCAGATACGCTTGGACTGTAAGACTGATATTTCCTCTTCTCGCAAAAAGACTGGGACATTATTTTACTGTGGTCCTAGAAGATTGAAGCACCAGCACGCTTGTCAAATAGCGTCCAACAATTTCTGTTACTTTGAACTCTGAACCACTTTGAGCAAAAAACGTCAAAATGATAGATTCAGGACAACGAAACAATCTCCCACAAGGTATAACGGTCGGACAGTTCTGAGGCCCATTTGTTGCATCACATGAGTGGGAGTTTGTCTTCGGCCTATTATTAACTATTTTGCTCTGTGTCCCGTCAACACTACTGGTTTTGCACCAGCAACCCGAATTACCGTTATTAATCCATACTGTCATCAATGTGTTAAACACTGCAGCATCTGCAGGGCTGCCTCAACTGAACTTGCAGGACAAGTCACCGCCACTAGAACTTAAAGGTCACATCTGTGACATTGTGAAATAATGACAGAGAGGACCTACAGGAGGCTCTGTTAGTGCCGCTTCAGCAGATTGACAGTTTATTTCATCACTCTTGCAGCGACTTTAAGACTCCTCGCCCTTGCTTTCCCTGCGATTGCGTGTCACTCTTCCCTTCTCTGTACCCATTTCTGGTGTCCCTCCCCCACCCGCCCACCCACCCACCACTTCTCTTGAAGCCGACTTCGGGGTCACTGGTGTTCACTGGAATCCTAGACTGATATTCCAGATGTTGATGAGGGGAACTGGCTAACACTCTTCATCTCGCTCATCATCGCCCCTTCTATCTTAAATTTGCAGCAGATTTTTTTTAATGCCATCTTAAAATGAGCGTGTGATGAAGTCGCTCTGTAAAACTAATTAACCTGTGGATGATTTATAATGACGGACCATGCTGTGGTGTGAATGGTTAAGGGGTCAAATGGGCCATTAGTACTGGAGTGAAAAAAGTAATCTGAATTAAGAATTGATACTGAGACTGGTGTGATGCCCGCACACTGGAGGTGAAGTGAAGAAAAGACGGTCTGTTTTGTGGTTTGTTTAATTTTTTAATTTTTGGGTTCGGCAATATATAGAGTATATACCTTCATGTTGTCTTTTCCTGGTTTTTAAGGCTGTATTACATTAAACTGATTTTCCAAACCTAACAGACTCTTTACCTCGCTCTAATACTTGCCTTTAGCCACTTACTCAATATATCCGAATTACTAATGATCATTCATCAAAAATCTCATTGTGTTAGTATTTTGTGAAAGAGTCATCCCTACAGTGCTGTTGCAATATCAAATATCGAATTAGGGCCCGTTTGCTCAAAAATAAAGTGTGATATTTGATATTGTCATCCAGGCCTAACATCCATGAAGTGCTTTTGAGAAGATTTTAAAAATATGGAGGTATATATCATATACGTGTATAGTGATACAGTCTGTGGTGTTATTTTAACGCCATTATGTAATGTTAAAGTAAAGTAATGTGACTTGATAAACATGATGAGCATGGACAGCTGTAAGTACTTCCAAGTTTGGGAGGGTTACTTAAAAAATGTATTCCGCAACAGTTACTAGTTACTAGTTACTAGTTACTAGTTATGCAAAGACTGGTTAGTCTTCTGTAAGAATACACACTTTGGAGTATTTGGTTTCACTCAAGTCCAAAGTGATGTTGTGTGACACTTGGGAAGTGTTGCACATTTGCGAGGTTACAGACGAGTATATCAATCTTTTTTAAAATTGTAATCCTGCTGGTAATCCCCTTTTTTACTAAATGTTTCTGACACCTAATTACATTTCTGCTCTGTAACTTTAAATTAACCTTTTTTGTATCCTATTACATAATCCTGTTACATGAAAGACCTGAGTGTTTCAAGCACACTGATGTGTTTGTCGTTTATCGTTTCGTAATCTCTTTACTCTAATATGTAATCACTTTTGTATTGATCCAGGTGACTCTGGTCAAATGGAGCATAAACAGAGCAAACAGCAGTAACAAAACAAGAGCACAAAGTACAGCAAATGTTTTAAAACAAGGAAGACCGTTCTTCAAAAAGGCAGTTTACAAATAACGTTTGGCGTTTCTGCTTGTAGTAACAAAATAATCCAAACATAGACGGGTGGTTTGAATAGTGCTTTGGCAGATATCTGTCTTTATAAGTCATCATACTTACATTCTTACATTCAAACAAGATATGAGTGTCATCCATCAGACGATTGTTATAAAGGTTGCAGCTCCTCTGGTTTCCATCCAGCCCGTTATATCTTTCAGTGACCTCAGGACTTACTGGGACAGTAATACTAACAATGAAATGTGCAATTTCTTTCCCTCTTTAATCACGATTACCGCGGTCTCATCGCGTCTGAGCTATAATAACGAACCGCTACGCGACACTAAATGCAGTGTATTTTTAAAACTGATTTGCGACTCATCGTCACGGTTTCCAACTTTTTAGAAAAAAGGACTGCTGATCTGACAAATATAATAATGTTAAAAGATCCACAGCAGCTGTCTTGAATTTATAGGCATATTCCAAGTTGCTGCATTCCTGTGTAGTTCCACATCGAGTTAAGCTCGAGTTCAAGGTCAAAACCTCTATCTCTTAAGCGCTCACACACAAACACACAGACAGAGACACACACACACACACACACACACACACACAACTCCCCCTCTCCTCGACTAATAAATAATTATCCTTTTGTGTGATGTGGCTTCGCTCCAAGGCCGTGCAGTTTATGCGAGCTGCTTTCAGCAAAACAGTGCTCTTTCCAAAATGGGAGAAATTCAGAGCGTGTTTTCTGCATTTCCCATTTATACACTCTGAGTTATCATTAATAAAGTACATCAGTTAGTTGTGATTAAATCCATCGCTGTCTTCTTTAAAACTTTTTCATTAAATGGATGTACAGTCGCGGTCAAAAGTTTATATTCACTTACGAAGAACAATGATTTCACCTCCACTGACTTCTACAACTCATTCTACTTTATCACAGAAAAAAAACATTAATGGAATTTGGTTCAATAATGAATTTATCATAGGTCTTCTGAAAATGTGACCAAATCTGCTGGGTCAAAAATATACATAAGAGTACTTCTAATATTTGGTTAAATGTCTCTTTGCCATTTTCACCTCAATTAGGTGCTTTTGATAGTCATCCACAAGCATCTGGCGGGCCTCTGGCTGAATTTTTAACCACTCCTCATGACAGAATTGGTGAAGTTTAACTATATTTGTTGGCCTCCTGGCATGGACTTGTATCGTCACCACAGTCCACATGTTCTTGATGTGGTTCAAGTCAGGACTTTGAAAAGGCCATTCCAAAACCTCAATTCTAGCCTGATTTAGCCAGAACTTCACCATGTCTGATGTGTGTTTGGGATCATCGCCCTGCTGGAACCGCAACTGCACCCAAGACTCAGACTTCTGGTTGAAAATGTAGAGATCATTCTCCTTCTTCGTTATTCCATTGGCTTTCTTTAGATCACCAGATCCAGTGGTAGCAAATCAGCCCCACAGCATAATACTACCACCACCATGCTTGACAGTAGGTATGGTGTTATTGGGGTAAAAGGCTTCTCTCCTCCAAACATATTGCTGCTCACTGTGACCAAACAGCTCAGTTCTGGTTTAATCTGGCCACAGAGTTTTCTTCCAGAAGGCTTCTTCTCTGTCCATGTGATCAGCATCAAACTTCAGCCGAGCTTTAAGGTGCCGGGCCTGGAGCGAGATCTTCCTTCTTGCACAGCAGCCTCTCAGCTTATGATGATGTAAAACACACTTGACTGTGGACACTGTCACCTGTCATCCAGCAGCTTCTTATTCATTGCTGACTTGCTTTTTGGTGGTTTTTGTTTGACTCTTGACCATCCTGAACCGTTTCCTCTCAGCAGCAGCTGATCGTTTGTGTTTTCTTCCTGATCGTGGCAGTGACACAACTGTGCCATGCACTTTATACTTACAAACAGCTGTTCATACAGTTGATCCTTGGACCTGTAACTGCTTTGAGATGGCTCCAAGTGACTTTCCTGACTTGTTCAAGTCTAGTGGGTGTGTCAAACAAGCCCTATTAAAATGGGCCCAGAAAAGTCATCAGCTGTCATCAATCATCATCACTCAGATGAAGTTAAGAGGCCATCCTACAAAGAAAATTTGATTAACAAAACTTTCTAAAATCACCAAAACTGATTGTTCGGGTTAGTTGCTGCATGTATATTTTCAAAGGACCTATAATAAACCAAACTTAACTTGGATGTTTTTGTGATAAAGTAGTTTGTGTTCCACTCATTCCATTACAGAAAAACGAAAGCGGTAGAAATCATTGGAGAATCATTGAAGACTGCCATGATATACATGTTCTGTACACGCCTATCTAAACTTTTGACCTTGATCCTTCAAGAACGTATTGCTGAAGAATAAAGTCGTAACAAAACTGAAATCATTGTTTTTTAATGTTGCCTCATCCCAGTGGTAACTTATTATGAAAGTGGGATATGTCTGAGTAAACAGATGAATCAGAGGCTTCAGAAATGATGATGAATGTCTGAGAGAGCAGGTCAATAGTGTACAGACGGTAAAACATTTCAGGTTTACTGTTTTTGAAATCACATTGTTATATACCTATAAGCTTTCAATATGCGTGACTTTGACTTAGTCGCACATGTTCAGACATCCGGAATTCTTTGGCGTGCGCACACATAAAAAACTGAATATTAAAGTTTGAGAAATCTCTGAGCCGTGAAAAAAAAATTAATTACAATTTGAATGTGTGTAAACATCGCAGTCGACCAACTACTCTTTAATTTTCGTAGCTAATTAATGCTTACAGTTCATCCCTTTCAGAAATAATCCAACATAAAAAAAAAACGCCCCTCACCCTCTTACACAAACACTCAATATGAGCAACACTTGAGCTCGTACAAAGACTTGAAGAGCAACACCCGCTCATGCAAATGTGATGTGAGTCAGAAAATCTACTCAGAAGTAAAGTCTGTGCTGGCCGGGTCGAAGCAAGGGGAGTCATCTTTTTCTTCTCAGCCTCCCTTGCTCCTCCCCCTGTCCAGTGAGTTATGTAGTATTTGAGCCTTCAGGAGAGTAGGGAAAGTCAGACGTTGTAGAGACACAGGGACAAGGCGCTGTTACCCTACTGCAGACACTCAGGGAGCTTGAGATTTCGGGATCCAGATTTTCATCACGTATTTCATTTCGTTCCATTATTCAGTGCACGGACAGATGGCTCCGGCAGTGTGCTGCATCCACTGACGTTCGTTTCTGCAGACGCCGCGCTTATTGTTTTTAAACTTTGAGAAGTTTTATTACTCTGTGACTTTTAAATTTCCCGGCTGTTCTGTTCTCTTTTACCGGAATACCGTCACTTTTTTTCCTTGGACTGTCTCAAACCGCCTTCGCCAATGCTGACCGAGCCGTATGGAGCCATGTCGATGGGCTCAGATGTTCGAGATCTGACCCTCTTGACTCCAGCACCCCCTGTGCCATCCTTACCAGGAGCCGGCGGTGGCTGCGGGATGTCTGTCGGCGGTGGCCAGTGGACCCAACTGCTGGACCTCCACCCTGGCTCTCCCTACGGCTCCCTGCCCTCCCACCACTCCCTCATCAAGCAGGAGCCAGGATGGGGGACCACTGAGCCTATAGAGGACCCTCACTGTGGACTCGGGGCCTTCACGGTGCACTTCTCAGGCCAGTTCACAGGCTCAGGCCCCTGCCGGGTCGGGGCCTTCGGGGAGCCGACTGCAGGTCAACCGAGGATGTTTCCCAATGGGACTTACCTGCCGGGCTGTATGGACAGTCCTCCTGCACCAAGGAACCAGGGTGAGCATGCTCAGTATCTGTCCCACCTCTCTTCAGTCCACCTCTGTCTTCTCTCATTAGCCGAATGAAGTGGGCTTCATTGTCTTTACACACCAATCAATACAAGTTTAATTTCTATTACAAGCCAGTTTTTCTCCACTTCCTGCTGTATGTGTTCATGATGTAATTCCATGTTTAGAGGTTATTGACAGTGTTGTGTCTGAGCAGGATGTTGTGCGCCATCCTGGGTCATCCTGTCCCGTGTCAGGAATAGGCTTGACAGCTTCCTGGTGATGCTCTGGCAGCGATCTATAGCAGTCCCTCTGTCCCTCTGCACTCAGCCGCAGAAACGCATGTTTACTTTTAAGCCACAAGGCCGAGTCACGACAGCTGCATTGGCATCGGCGTGTTGGCTTCATCACTCAGAACAGATAATTAGGAAAGTCATTCATAAGGTTCGACTAAATCTTTTCCCTCCGTATCTGATCCCAAGTTTTCAAATGCATCCCATAAATAACTTCTGTGGGTTGATTATCAATGATTTTACGATGCACTGTGAAGATCTGTGAGTCATAATTGAACCAATATAGAACCAACACAATATCGGGTTAACCAACACTCCTGAGTAGAAAACCACCTAAGACAATTGTTGGGTTATTAACCCAAATAAAATATGGTATGTCCGCAAACTGTCATAAACTATTCTACCTCTTTTTAAAAGTACATGTCACTATTTATTACTGAGTAAAAGTACAATATTTGCCTCCAAACTGTAGTGGAGTGGAAATATCAAGTACCAGAAAATATGAATACTCAAGTAAAGTACCTCAGAATTGTACTTAAGTGCAATTACTTGAGTAAATGTACTTTACAGTTACATTCCATCACCAAAAATAGACATGTATGAAACAACATAATGGCCTGTTAAGCTGCCATAGTGACTGTTGCAGTGGAACCGTAATTCATGCAGAGAAATAAATAAAACTCGCCAGGAGGCAAAAACACTCAAAACACTCATCAACTGATTGTGAACCAGTGACCTTGAAGTGTTGCATTTATGAGTTTTGATTTTATTGGCATGCGCAAGTGTTATCTAATATTACTTGGACACTTCACCCCACTGATTGTGTGTTTTCTGGGTGTTTATTCAGAAGTATTTCTGTAGAAGAAATAAAAAGTGATGAACAATGAATCACAAGCTTAACTCGCTGCCCTGAATACTTCTGGGATGTTTCTTAAATCCAAGCAGACTTGCTCAGAACGGAATACAGGGATTGAATCTGTTGCTTATCTGGAATTTTTAATCTGGCGCTTCATTTGTGTTTCCAGTGAAGCGCTTTCATTGCTACCTTTTACTGTAAACAACGCCCGTGTTTCTTGTCTGCTGGGGCTCGTTACTCAGAGGTCGGAGGTTTGGACCTGTGCGTGTGCGCCGGTGAGACCTTTCAGAGACAGCGTGCAATATGAGTCTTAGTTTGCTCAGTGGAAAGTAGTTTTTGATGAAGAAATGAAAATACAGGATGGGATTTAAGTAAGAGTCGCGTGTGAGTCATTTTTCTCTGAAACTTTTCAACATCCCTCTCGGGCCTGACTCAAGATGCAGCGGCAGCCTGTCGACGCTGCGTGTGTGAAACAAAAGGTCATTTTTTACGCCGCTCTCTCAAATGTGACACCCTCCATCTGCTCAGGAATGCTTGCAATAGTAGATGTGAAACAATGTGTACTGTCCACGTAACTGTAATTAAGTTAGCATGCATGCAGTTCTTTACCGCTCACCCTTGTTGTTGACTGAGCGTATTCCACAGTAGCTCATCTCAGTCCGTCTGCGGTGTGCTGCCAAATTTTCTTTTTCCACCTGCCATAAATTTTGCGACCACAAGGCCGAAGATAGATGGGGGGAAAAAAGAAAATGTTACAAGGAAAGAGGACTTAGGAGTTTAATGAATGTCTCTCTGTGGTAACTCTGCCAGGGACGTGCAGTCGCTACCGGGAGGATTCGGATAACCGACCAAGACGTCTAAAGATTCGACCAGGCGGCCGATCATGTCGTTCTAACTTTCCGTTTGTTCTCTTTGTGTTTTCTCTCCTCTCAGGTTATGGAGCGGTGGGTCTAGACAGCAACCCCAGCTACGGTCACACTCCGTCTCACCACACCCCCCAGCTCTCCAGCCTGTCCTTCAAACACGAGGACACGCTGTCACCGCCAAACAACATAGGTAGCCGTCCGTGTCCTGAAGTGTTTTTTCACTAAATTGACTCTCAGACTGAGAGACTGTCAAGTCACAGCAAGGTTATATAAGTAACATGTCATTTTTCATATCAGGACAGAACAGCTATTATCCCTTTTTCCTTCATCTCCCTCCGCCTCTGTCTGCACACACATTCATATACGCAGGCATACATAAACACACTCTCCCTCTCGCTCTTTAAGCACACGTATGGTTAATGACTCTGGAAATGATAACTTGAGGAAACAGCTTTATGTGACTCCGCTGGAATGTCAAAAACTGTCTGGGGACCACTATACTATATGATCCTGAAAAGGAGCACTGTTTCTGATTGACCCTTCCTCTCTTTGAGGTGAGGAGCTGTGCGTCTGTGCAGACACGCGTGTACGAAAGTGTGCCCATGTGTCTTTGAAATGAACCGGGATTCATTTTGAGAGTATATATTTTTCTTTATAGGAATGTGTTTTGTGTATGTTCTGATGAAGCAACAATTTTATACAAGATCTTGGGAAGGTTTTCGGATTGATAAGCTTATGAGCTGCTGAAAGGCAATTTTGATGACAAGCAGCTTTTTAATTACATCTTTTATAATTGATTAAATGCTTTAATCTTTTTCTTTTTCTTTTTTTTTTTAACCAAAAATGCCCCAAAATGCACTGCTTCTAGCTTCTCAAATGTGCATATTTGCCTGTTTTCTTCATCTTCTATGAGCGTCTTTGTTTTTTGGATTGTAGGTTGAATAGAGCGAGCAGTTGGAATATGTCTGCTCCTGGGAAAAGGCACTATTTTCTAACATTTCATAAACAAACAATTAATCTACAATGAAGACAAACTTGGTAGATTTATGGATACTGTAAATAATTGTTAGTTGGCACCAATTCTCAAGCATTTTTTGCATCTTTTTTATGTTCAGTTGACCAGCAGTACCCGGCTCCTCCTCCCATGTTTGGTTGCCACAATCCCTCCGAATCCTGCCCCAGCAGCCAAGCTCTGCTGCTGAGAAACTACAACAGGTACAATTATTTTATGCTTGCTCGGATTTAACGTTGCTTCATTTGACACCTGCCGCCCTAAATCCTCTCTCAGCGCAACTCCAGCCCACCTCGCTCATCAAGTTAACGTCGGATTCTGTTCCACAAGCGCAGCTTGCTCCCTCGCTGGTTCATTTTCAGGAGTGTGAACTCTTTATGATCCTGCGTTGAGCCCTGCGTCTGCCTCTGCACTGTCTGGACTGTGAATCCTAATTTGTTCTGAGGTTAAGTGCTGCCCACTGGTGCTCAGCAGGCCAAAACAAACAGTGAGTGATCTACTGCTGATGTGCCTGAGTCCACCCCGAGGAAAAAACGAGAAGAAAAGTAAAAGAGACAAGTTTGGTGAAAGTGAAAGTTGAGTGTGGGGGGTTGGGGTAGTTGAAGCTGGGGAATCTGCTTATTTTAACCTCTGGATGTGTTTCCAACTTGTTTTCATTTTGATGCAAAACATCTCAAGGAGTGAATTAGGATCAAATTCTTCGAATGCTCGCCCTGCAATGTTTTTGGAGAAAAGGAACATGTGCAACCCAAATACTGGAACAACAGCTGATAAGAGAAGGGAAGAGTCTGCTGTTGTTACAGCTTATGGCATGAACTGGAAACCCTCAAGCAAACAGAGACATGCACATGCACACGCTCTCACACACACTGTAAATATGTGACAGATATCAGTGAGTCTTTCCACAGTCTAACATAGTTCAGAGCTGATTAGCGAGCCATCACGAGCCTTCCCTCAAGGACTTCTCAAGGAATGCTGTCCAGAATTCCCCCGAAACCGGTTCCCGCCTTTAATGATACTGAGGACAGAGTGATGTCATGCACTGGTCCACAGTGTACTAGGCACGGAGGCACTCACCCCCGCAGAGTGCACAGCCTGCATCTCCAAGTGTGTGTGTGTGTCTGTGTGTGTGTGTGTGTGCACTGGTGTGATCTGCCAAGGTAAAGAATGGCTCAGAGCCCATGTTTTTTAATGAAGCCAGTGAAGAGTGTGGTGGGTGGACAGGATGTGTTAATAAGCGAGCGATTTGGAATCCCCCCCCTCGTAAATGAAGCGTCTTCATTATCCATACAAGGGAGGAGAAATGACAGGAAGACGGCACGGTTACATAAATATTGTCGCTGTTTTCTAATTTCAGGATTTCCCAAAGATAACCTATTAATAAAGAGAGAAAACAAAGACACGAGCAGTATTTTTCCCGTTCGTCTGTCAGAACCTTGCTCCATAACCCTTCAGTTTATTAACGTAAAAACACATTTCCTTTTTTTTTTTTTTTTTTTAGATGTTAACGACTGTGCTGTATGTTTCTCGTTTCTCTCAGTGATAACCTGTACCAAATGGCATCTCAGCTGGACTGTGTGACATGGAACCAAATGAACACCCTGGCATCCTCCATGAAGAGGTGAGCCTTCTTTTCCTGCTCTTATTAAAATAACATCGCCGTCTTCTCTGGTCTTGACCAGTGTTTTCACTGGTACAGAGGAGGAGGAAGAGGAGGATTTCACCAGATGGCTGTTGGCCTACTGCCCAGAGGAATCAGGAAGAGGAGAGGAGCATGTTCATGTCCGTGGATGTGTGTTCTTCTCTTGTATGCTTTGAAGACTCATTTTGAGGGTCTTTTTTTTGCAAATGAGGACTGGACTTCTTCAAGGACTTGGTTTTAGAGTGAAAGTCCTGTTTAGGATAGCCAGGTAGTGGTGATAGTTAAAAAGTATGTGCCGTGGAGGACTGAACTCTTCTTGAACTCGGGTTTTGGCTTCATTGTGGTTTTTACCCTTTTGATTGATTTGGACTGGATGAATGGAATCTGGCAACTACAGAGCCTTTTCTGCATTTCTTTACCTGCCTACCTGGCAAATATCTTAAAATATGTCTATGGACTCAAATTACAAAGCAAAATCTTATGTATTGATATACTGTTTGTGCAGGTCTGTTTCAGAAAATGCTTTGTTTCCAGTTCGTATGTGTCATTAATTTCTGTCCTTTATGTGAAGTTGCATTCGTTTACGGATGTTTTTACTATTTGTATTTTTGTACATTTTGTCTGTTATTTTTAGTTTGCTGTCGACCTCTTTTGTGTCCTGAAAGTCATTGTCACCACTAAGAATTTTAAGTGTTTTAATTTATCCGTGATGTTTCTCCTGCAGCAGTGGCCATCCAACCAGCTACGACAGTGACCCCACAGCCCCGCCTCCACCCGTGCTCGTGAGTGCCCAGTACCACATACACACACACAGCATCTTCAGAGGACTCCAGGTCAGTCAGAGTTCAGGTCACGCACAGAGACACGGATATACACAGTGAAGAAATACAAAAAGTGAACTCAAGTTTCCTCCTTCCTCTCTTTCGTAAAGGATGTTCGACGGGTACCTGGTATCGGGCCGCCGGTCATGAGGTCATCAGAGGCCAGCGAGAAGCGTCCGTTTGTATGCGCCTATCCAGGCTGCAGCAAGCGATACTTCAAACTGTCACATCTGCAGATGCACGGACGCAAACACACAGGTAGGATGATGTGGCTTATATCCCTTTTAACCTGCCCACACTTCAAACACAATGAGAAATTCATACACACTGTTGATGTTCAGTTTGAAAAATGATACGATTACGGGCATTAACTTCCCCCTCATGAATAAAATCTACTCACATAATTCATGATTAAAGGATAAACATACCTACTTTTTGAAATGGTGATCGCGCAGATATGAAGCGCTTATGACGTGAGTGGTTCATTTCGCAGGAGAGAAGCCTTACCAGTGCGATTTCACAGACTGCGGCCGCAGATTCTCCCGCTCCGACCAGTTAAAGAGACACCAGCGCCGACACACAGGTACGCCACTGTCGAGCTACTGCATGAGATCCCTGCGGGGCCGGTGAACAGCAAACTAAACTGAAAATGCAGCTGAACGAATGAAAGAAAATCCGACTGCCAATCAAAATATTTTATAAATTTTATTTTTGAATGTCTGATAAAAAAAATTCTGAAGGGTGTGTTTTGTAATCGTGCCTTTATTATTTCTAATATCCTGGCTACGGCCGAGGTTCCCTCTCTCACTTCTCTTTTCACATGTGTCTCATACTTTTTTGAAAACAGGTGTCATAATCATTGTTACGAAACACTGAAAATTGTACAATATCATCTATTGTATCATCAGAAATGGCGTCTCTGACGCAGGCCTGAACAGCAGCATAACGTTAAATAGGTTTGTAATACATCAGTGTGGGTGTTTGAACAAGAAGTCTGCTGCAGCTCTTATATCTTCAAATATACAAACAAGACATGTTCAATTAAATGATTTCATTAATTGAGATTCTTGATTTTTCTTCTGTTCATTCAATCCGTTCATTACAGAAAATGAACAGCTCATTGTTGCCGATGAATGCCAGAGGATTTGAGTTCAAAACGTTATTGTTCTCTGTGTTGAAACACCAAAAAAATCTCCCTGAACAGTTTAAATATGTAACACCTGTTCCATCGCCGTCTCTGCCGCCACGATAACCGTTTGCGTCTCTGTGCAGGAGTGAAGCCCTTCCAGTGCGAGACGTGCCAGAGAAAGTTTTCACGGTCAGACCATCTTAAGACGCACACTCGGACTCATACAGGTAAAACAAGTGCGTATACCTTTATTTTCTACCTCTCCATTGTCCTTCACATTTTAATTTGTATCCGACAAAACACAAGCTTGCCTTCCGAGAGGTGAATTCGCTCTAAAGCAAACGTTTCTCCTGTTTTTTTCCTCGTCTGTCCCCTCCTCGTCAGGTGAGAAGCCCTTTACCTGCCGCTGGTCCAACTGTCAGAAGAAGTTTGCCCGCTCTGACGAGCTGATGCGCCACCACAGCATGCACCAGAGGAACCTGACCAAGCTGCAGCCCGCCATCTGAGCAGCGAGAGGAAGAGGATGAAGAGGAAGGTGACAATATACTGTGCCAGCTTTGTAGAAAAAAAAAAAAAAGATGCTGGAGCCTGGTCAGCGGTTATGGTGCCTTGCCAGACTCGCTGAAAGTGGCGGAGCCCAGCTGATGCCTCCCCCTCAGCCAGCCAGCGTGGAGAGGCTCCGACGAGCCCCGAGATCTTCAAGATGCGCCTCAACGAGCACTCTGGTTATCTGACATTAAAACTCAGACTGAGAGGGTGCAATACCGCAGTAAATCTGAGCCAAGAAGATGTTTGTTTTTTTTTGGTTTTTTTTTATGTGAGATGAGGAAAATGTTGATACACTATTTTGGATATTTTAGTACACTTGCACTGGCTTCTTTTTTTTAAATGGTAAAAAATTGTGTCACTTTTTAAAAAATGTGCTGGACGATGTAACTGGATTTAGGAAATGGACAATTAGCCCTTTTTTGGTCCATTTACTTGAATCTTAAAGGTGCATTATGTAGTTTTGGGGAAGAAGAGAAAGATCTTTATTGGCTGATTATGCCTAAACAAACAAATTAAACAAACTCTCTTTGTTTTCATGACTTAATAAACAAACTGACCTGAAAGGACAACACGGTTTCATACTGTTTTACTCTGTTTATATGTGGCGGACCCTTTCGAGCTTCAAAACAGTGTTCTGGGGACCTTATTTTCCTCTGAGAACCGCATTATTTGTTTGCATTATTAAATCATTAATATTGCAAATATTACAATTCTGAGTTTGAATTTCTTCTCCAAAACTGCGTAGTGCCCCTTTAATATTCGTACAATGTACATGATACTCGTTAAATTGCTTTGTATATATGTGGCGCTCTTGCATACACATTCCTTTTGTATTTTCTATGTTTTTTTGTACGTTTATAAAATGTTGATTCACATTGCTGTCAAGAGTGTATGCTTGTGTGTGTGTGTGTGTGTGAGAGAGAGGAGGTGTCGGTGTTGTCAGGTTAAGAGGCCACCTACGAATGGTGGGTGGGGGGTGACAGACAGTAAAACAGCACCCCACTGTGACTCTGACAGGGTGCAGGTCTCACCCTCCTAAATCTCCGACACACATCTTCATAACTAGGAACATCTGGAGCCCGGTAAATCTCATTAGAAAAGACACATACCTCAGTGTCAGCTGGCCGTACTTCACTGACTGCCCCCGTCTGTGTAGGCCGGGCCCCACAATGCACACACACACTTAAATCCCCATTGTAAATAATCGGCCTCCGGTTCAGGACTGACATTTTTACATCCTCGAGCCACATGATGGCAGTATCAGCCTTTTTCAGTCTTGAGCTGTGAGAGCTGGAGTGTGACTGAAACCATGATACTGCTCAGACTTTTCAGTTGTCCGCTTCAGTCGTGCCCTCAGTGGTCTTGAGTGGCCACAATAAATATGTTCAAATCAACAAAAATGAGAAACGGGAAGGCATGTTCAGAGTAAGCCCCTAACCATCAAATATGCATGATGTGGATGGAGTTGTGTGTCAGCTTGTGTGCAAGTCTATAAGGGTTCCGATGATTCAGCTGCAGCAGGAATGTTAATAAAATATGAGTCAGTGTGGGAAGAAAAAAGCTGTTGCACGGCTCCGTGGGCTAATGATGTCACACACCTGGAGAGCGATGTAAACACGCACATACACGGATGGTATATTTAGCTGATGGCTATATGTTCACACATGAAAAAACCAAGGCAGAAGTTTACCGAAGGCGTTCGATACTCATGTGCTGCGCATGTGTGCTGACGCCAGGGCCGTAGCCATGGAGTCAACACTGGACAGGGCGAAATCTTCCCAGGGGTCCCGGCACAGAAAAAAACTTAAATTTGCACATTTCCTGCTGTTCTAAAAGATTTAAACATTCACTAGGAAATGGAATAAATATTTTTTTAACGTTTTATATTATATTGTATATTGTATACTGCCAGCTGACACTGACGTATGTGTCTCTTCTAATGAGATTTACCGGGCTCCAGATGTTCCTAGTTATGAAGATGTGTTTCGGAGATTTAGGAGGGTGAGACCTGCACCCTGTCAGAGTCACAGTAGGGTGCTGTTTTACTGTCTGTCACCACCATTCCCCTCTGCACCACTCATAAATTTAACATTTTTATAATACTTTATAAAAACTATAGCAATTGACAAATATATAGCCTTTGTAACACTCATATTATATTTTTAACACGTTTGAAAGTAATGAAATAGAGAGACAGTACAGTGTTTGGCATTGATTGTCAAGCAACAGCTTCTGCTTGTCTAGGGTACGGCAACACCACTTGGACAGTCCACAAGTAGAACTCTAATATGCCGTAATGCTAGAATCGGTCTAATTGATAATGGTAAATTTGTTAAAGGTGCAATATGTAAGAATTGTCATCCTGTCGACGACCTACTTAAAACAAACAGGGGGCAATATATCACCAGAATAACTGGTAACTGTAGGTACCATTAGCTAGCTAGCTCAGTCAGCTGTGGTGCTAGCGGTCCTGACTGGGAGCTTAGAGCCCCAGGAGTATTTACTATCAAAGACGCTTTGGACCGGGACAGGCTGGGGCTAGCTGGTTGGCATGCTAACTTCAGGACACACTATTTATAGACATCATAATGTCAAAACTGTTATTCTTTAACATGTTTTTATTAGATTTTCGAATGTTTTCAACTAAAATAGATATTGCACCTTAAAGTTTAGTTATGATTAGGGCTGGTGCTACGCATCAACGTAATCGATTACCCAAATTTGTTGTTTAATGTAAAGTGTTCCACACGTTAGATGTAAACAGTACAACCACCATGCTCGAGCACTTGATGCTGAAGCATCCCAGGGCGGCTGGATTAACACTGGATCCAGGGGTGCAAAAACACCGCAGGTTGGTGCGGCGGTGTGAGAGTCACTCCATGGTCCGTGTGTGTGACGTGTTGGGAACCTCTGCCGATGAGTTTTTGCTGAAAGACGAAGCTGTTATGTTGTTCTGCTACTAGCATGCTGGTCCTACTAGCGATCGTTTGTCCTTATCGATGGATTTAAAAATAAAGGTAAACAACCAGGATGAGGCAGATCATTACTGTGTTTTAAACTGGGGGGCAAGACCAAACCAAAGTAAGATTGAAACTTAACGTGACAGAGAAATGTCTGTTCTGTTCGCTCTGTAGTATTTATCCATGCTAAATAACATGCCCTGCTACTGACTCGTTCTACTCTGCTTATGATCTCCAGTCATGCCTCTGCCACAGTACGTTAAACATGCTGGTTACCAGTTACTACTCCTACTAGTTACATTTGTCCCCACCCAAACATAATATATATGAGGATTACATAGATTACCAGTTAAGACTGAGCTCTTTTGTTGAGGAATAATGCCCCGGAAGTGCTTACTTCTCATATATTTTATATCATATATTTGTTGCTGATTGAAAATGATTGAATACAATATTGAAATAGAAATGACAAGTTTTAAAATGGTATTTTGGGTAATTTTTTTGTGATATTACTCGAGAAATAAAGAATTAAAAGTTAGATTAATTGAAAAATAATCAATGGATGAATCAATAAAAAAATAATCATTAGGTGCAGCCCTAGCTAGATTATGAATATATTTATGCTTATAATAGTTTCAGATGGCGGTTTATATTATAATCACTGCCCTGACGCACACATCTGCTCCTGCACTGCTTCATTTCCACAGCAGATCTCGACACTTGCCGAACTAACAGAAAGATTAAGATGCCGCTCTCCTATTTCAGGGTCACAGACCACTCATTTGAAGTGGTGATTCAGGTTGTTTTTCAATCCACTTAATGGCTGCGAGGTAGTATCTCTGTGATGTTCTGGCTTTTTTTTTCTGCTTCTTAATCCAATGCACTTTGATTAAGAAGTACTTCTCTTTGTTCTCTCTCTGCAGGGGCGCCGGGAAGTGGAGGAAGATCAGAGGGACAGCGGAGTTGAACATTTTACTCACTCCAGTTCATTCCTAACTGGAGACTGCCAAGGCTGTACGGGGCGTGAGGAACCCATGCTTCAAACGCCCTGCCGTCATTATCTCACACGCAGACTGAACAAATAACACTGACCTCAACCTTACATTTACCAACGCTCCTTAAAGTGATTGAGAGCGTCTGATTGGGAAGGAGGTGTAATATCTGTGTGTCTACACTCGCTCCCGCTCTGCCAAAACGTTACCACCGATCTGAATGCATGAACACACATATCCACGCACACACACTCACGCGCACACGCGCCACCAGATGCCCCCTCAGCTGTACTGCTGGCTCTTTGCCTTTAAGGGGTGTCGGCGTGGGTAATCTCAGGTGACGTACACCTGGTAACGCACAGCCCAAGACATCTGTAGGACAGCAGGCCTGCTAGCTTCACAGCCTCCGTATCCACGTGCAACGCAAACCACGAAGGTTTCTTTTGTGAATGCAAGTGTGATTTAACCTCGCCGACGCAATGAAAGCCAATAAACAGGCACGGTTCGTTACATATATGGAAGTTCCCACCATAACTTTCTTTATGCTTTGGAGTTATATTGAGTGAATCTTTTAATTACTTAGTCTGATAAGGAGTGACATTATTGTCCAACATGTCAATCAGTGAAGTCCCAGGTGCATCCAGCATTGCTACAAAGCTCCTGCTGCGGGCCAAAAAGCCGTTATTTAACCTCCGGGTGCAGGAAAGGTCAATGCACATGTAGCACACGAAGGCCTCTATGAGCCCCGAGGGATTGCTAACAAGGTCAAGGCCCCAGAGAGGAAACTTAACGGGGTTACAAGGAGGCCCGCTTGCAAAAACAATGCTGCACCAACAGGAGGCGCTGTCAGGGACTGTTCAGATGTTAAGTGAAGCATGTTCTCAGTTGTATTCCCAGACAGCATCCCCCCCTCCCCTCGGGCTAGCTCTCTTGTGCAGAGCTGCTGCTCCACAGTCTGAGGGGCCTAGGGGTTCTTGGGGGTATTCCCTGTGGTATAGCAGGGAGCCTGAGGGGCTCCGGTGTGTCGGAGCTTTGGGAATGCAGAGGCCTTGGGGGGCCTGGAGCTCAGATGGGGCCTAGAGGGTAAACTTCCTCACTCAGGGAGCAGAGATGGAGCAGATACAGAAAGACAGCGAGGGGAAAACACCTTGAGAGGAGTCTGTCAGATATGCAGGCAGCAGCCGGAAGGATCCCATGAGGGTACACAGACGCAGAAACACAAACACACACATGAATGTATACTCAAAACCAATATGTGGGCCAGCAAATATAGAGCTTTTTAAATATTCCCCTCTCCCCTCAACCATCCGGTCTTTCATCTCCTCCTCTTTTCTCCCTCCTGCGGTCTCCTCTATTCCGCTGTAAGATATTAATGCCTAACAGGATTAGATGTGTCTCTATCATGTGAGACACAAGATCACAAACCAACCCCGAGCCCCCTGGGGATCAGTGGGATGGGAGGGATGAAACAAGGCCTCGTCTCCCCCTCTCCTCCCCTTCATCCCAAAGGTATCCAGATGCTGGGACACGGAGAGAGAGAGGACCAGAGGAAGGAAAGAGACAAATGTTGACAAATGGAGCGAGAGAGGCGTTTTGTCCAAAGATATCAGTCTCACTGGGATCACATTGTCTCCACCCTCACCGCCATGAACTCCAAAACAACTCCACTGTGGGCCACTTTGCCCGTCTTTTAATTAAAACTTGAAAAGTCTCCCTCTGCATATATCATATAAGATATGCGGCGGCCTGTCGGGATGAGTAGGCGATTAAAGTGGCGAGGCAGTCGCATAAAGCTGCTCGAAACTGATTTTGAGTCATCCTGACCTCAGTTCAAAGGGCCCCCATTACTCCAGAGGCACTTACAATTAGTTACCAACTCACTAGGTTTATGCTTCCTAAATTGAAATGTATTGCTCTTTAAAGCCTTCCCTCTAATTGTGTAGTCATTAATGGCCGATTCCCTATCTACACTGCATTGATGGGCACATAAAAACTCATGATGATAGACGAGCACAAGTGCAGTTGGTAATGAAAAAAGGAGAGGAAGTTGCCTCTTGTTCTGTCTCGCCGCCACCAGGAGGAGTAGAGCGCCACGACGGGAGAGATCGGAGGGATAACCACTTTTCTTTGAGATGACATGAAAGATTGATGGATTCCTTCAAGCTTCATTGTCCAGAAGTAGAAACATGCGAGCCGCTGAATTAGCCTACATTCACATGACACGCACATATACAACCACACAACCTGCACGAACACAGTAGGGAGGGGGGTCTGCCTATCATCAGCCAGCATTTTAGAAAAACCGAGGTCGTGAATCCAAGTTCACCCAGTGCAGAAGATTTTGACCACATGAGAGAGAGCATATCATTCAGATTTTTCTAATTTATTGAGTCTAACTTCCTTTAACTGTTCAGTTATATTTTCAAGTCATTTGAATTAACATTGACATGATGGTGCAAATGCTGCAAATGATTTAACTTCTGGTTGAGAAATCCTGAATAACTTTACCCTAAAAGTGTTCATATTTAAACATATTCATCCTTAATGCAACATTATGTAAGAATTTATATGTTGTGTGATTTGGCACCCATATAGTTTTGGATTGCAATGGGCAACAAGAATCTTGGGAGCTGCTAGGGCAGCCTTACCAGTTTTGGAGGATAGCCTTATTAGCGTATTAGCTGTCATGTCACTGCTCATGTTTAAAGTATGTGTGAAAGACAAATGCCCATGAAAAGAGAAGCTCTTGACAAAGATGAGCTAAAAAATTTTGAAATAAATATGACGCTACATGATGATTAGGGTTAGCTCATCTGCGCCAACTAGCTAACAGCAGCTACAGTTAGCAGCAGTTAGCAGTTACATCAGCAAAAAGTAAAGCGATCTGTACATGGAAAACTCCATAAATCACAGTGAGGACAACAGAAGTGAACCCAGAAAACATTTAACACTTCATAAAATATGATATGTTTTACACTTCTTGAGGGAGATCCAACCCGCCCACCCAAGTTACGTGGTGCAGGAACAGTTGTTTGGGGTACAGAGTGGAAATGACAGAGGTGCCACTCTCCCGACAATCCAGTGTACCATCAAAATTATCCTGAAGGAGTGATTGTAAGGTAAAATAGATACATAATGTTGCTTTATAATACTGGGAATCCCCTACAACTTTTAGAGATCAGATCTCTGAAAACTTGAGCTATGTTTTAGGAGGGGGACCTTTTTTTGTGGCAGATTGTATTTGCAGAGCCTGGGACAGGAGACAAAGTTCTATGTTTGCAAATGTGATCTGGAAGAATATTGCATCACTGCAACAGTATTAGTTGGTAACTAACATAAGGACACAACTGTGTTGCCTCCATGTCGATGTTCTCGACTGTAGGATGCACCACAAAGTCTTCAGCGCAGCTCCAGCAGTACAAACTATAATTTGACCTCTAACGAGAAGAGAAAGGGAAAGCCTATCCCTTTAGATGTCGTGTTCGGGCAAAAGAATCGCACAGAGTTCCCATTCAGCTTGGTAAAATGTAAAATGTTTTGTCTAAACAGCTCGATAATGAACAGAGACTGTACTTTTTTTTTCTTTCTTTTTGCTATCATGCACGTTATTATATAATGGGTAGAAAAGTCTGTTATGAAAGCCTCAGCACAGGATGGGTCAGATGTCCCGAAGATCATTACAAACAACACCCTGGGCAACAGACTCCCCAGGGTACGACGGAACAAACACAAGAGATAAAAGACAAAGATGAGGGAGCACGGATGAATTTGGAGGAAAAATAGGGCATCGTGATGATAAGAGTCAGAGAGAGGAGCAGGGGAGTTGAGGAGGGGGGGATGCTGGATGCACTGCGTAGTTTGTTATGGAGGCAGTTTAATTGTAGTCGTCATTTTAGGTTTGCTGCTGTTAATTGCCGATATGGAAATGGAAGTGTACTATGAGAAAAAAAGACTCTTTAAAATGAGATCGTTGGTGGACAGGCCTAAGTGAAAATTACACTGGATGGGGGCACTTATACTCCCAGACGTTAATATTCTACACTTTATGACCCTCCTCTCCCACTGTCCCCACCCTGTTCTCACCCAGAGGGCTCATTATTATCAGTGGAGAGGGGTTGATCCTCGCAGACACTCATATGAGAGCTGTCTGAAGGCATTACTGTACGCACACTCCCCCAGTGTGAATGATTAGAAACCTATCATAAACAGGAGGGGCAGGCTGTTAAACATGACCGCGAGGCAGGCTGCGCGGAGAGTCAACATGCCCCCATCTCGCTCACATTTGGTTCTTTTACATCTCCGTGCACCACTTACACTCGTCCACCTCCACTCACACGTCGGCCCGGACGCGCAGATGCACCCTGACACATGACAAACCTCATATGCTATTTGGAGGAAGTACATTGAGCTACTTAGTGTTTTGGGCCTCCCAATTATTCAAATGCACGATGCAAGACTGACCCCACACTCTTTAGCCAGGCAACGGAGCAACCATTAGATTATCTAATGGGCATCATAAAGACCAGAAATAATTCAAAAAAACTTCATAATGTCACTACAGGCAACACCTCCACTTTCAATTGTCCTCAGACCTGGGGTTTTTTGTCAGATGAACAAAGAGGGAACTCATCTGAGAGGAAATTTGTATTCTTGGACGTCGCTGTAGAAGTGGAGCCACGCCAGAATTTGGTAACCTATTTCTGCAAATTGTTATGAAATAATCATTGTCATTGTCAGGTCGCCTCCTCGCAAAGTTATTTAAACCTGGAGAACGTCAAAGGAATTTATATAACGGTGAAAAATATCAAATGGGACTTGAATATTTAAAAAGCTTTCCAGACATTTTTGGCCTCTGCAGTCATAAGCTGAGAGTGTCTGAAGACGGCCCTACATCACAACAGAATAACACAGCCCACACATGCATCGCCCTGTCCCTTGTTCCTAATGAGCTTTATCGCATTGGTCCCGCTTGACTTGTCTTGCTAACTGGCACACATATATCCATATGTTCCACATGAGCAGGCAGAGGGGACAGGCTGGGTGGCAGAGCTGCTTTCTCAGTTACATCTGAGAGTTTTACTGCAACAGCCAGCAGCAACAGCGAGTCAGCTTAACTCCATCTCCGCTGTGCGTGCGAGCAGACTGTAATTAGTCATGAGAAGTGTTAACAGCGTCCGCTTGTCCCTGATGTTGAATGAGTCAAAAGTTGAGAAGGGATGTGAACATTTGAACCCGATATAGCCACCTGAGATGCCTTACATGCATATAACACACATTTATGCATATACATATACACACATATGTAGGTGCTGGGAGAATCAGGGCCAACGACAAAATAGCCAATAAAGCACCTCAACATGGGAACTAGCTGTCTTTAAAGGGTGTTTTAAGTATTATGTGTTGTAGGTTGGATTCTGCTCGGACTGCGGGTGAATGGACAAGCTTTCACCTGTACCCATGATATTAAATAGCAGACAGACGAGTAAAGTAGGACACTGCTTAATCTAGACACAAGAAGGCCACTCTTTTAACAGTTACCTAGGATTATTTATGTTAAACTCATTCTGATGACGCTGTGGGGTTTGCAGGCAAGACTGGGAATTCTGAAATCATGATTTAAACATTACAGAAAGTTGCATGCTTTTGTTTTAACCTCACTGTAAGGTCATATTTGACAGATCCACAAGAGGGAAATGGTTCAGCTGATTAAAGGAACAGTTCAACATATTCATAAGCATTGCCCCTCATGGTTGTTAGATCAATGTGACGTTACCACCATCATCCGGTTAGTGTAGCTTAGCATCACGGTTCTCAGACTGTGGTACGCAAGTTCCCTTTAGTGGTGTCCAGGGGAATCCAACCAATGCTTGTTTTTTTAAAATTTATTTAAAAATATGAAATACTGCAGATTTCCAACTTAAAGTACAGCAGACACAACAGGAAGTTATTTTAAGACTCAAACAGTCTAGCCGTTTCCCCTCATTCAGTCTTTGTAAGATAAGAAACCCTGCTGCTGCCAGTAACTCTCAGCAAAAGGGGAAGTGAGTCTGTTTCCCAAAATGCTGAATTATTCCTTTATGTTGCATCTTAGGATGTATTACGAAGTATACCTTTTGGTTTAGTACAAGCGAACAGCCCCTTTAAAATCATCAGATCTCCTCTAGGCTCAATAATGATGCCTTGCGGCTTAACACACAAAATATTCATTATTTTTTTTATTTTGACACAATTCATGATCATGTGCAGTTCAGAAAAGAAGACATGTTGATGCGTTTGTGCCCATGTGTGATGTCGACTATTAATGCAACTGAGGTGTAGGACAACAAAGCACAGCAGGAAAAGGTGAAAAGGAGAAGAATGGGGTTTGAGTGAAATCAACTGGACTGACATTACAAGAACCTCAAATTCTGGTCAAAGTTTGTTCTTTTTGAGTTGCAAACAATCCATTACACAATGCAAAAAAAATAAAATTCCAAATGCAGTGGGAGTCATGTAACAGGAAGCAAGGAGTCATGTGAGACATGAGAAAGGAAACTTGTGTATTGAGCCACTAGAGTACTAAAGAAGGGGCCAACCTTAATTAAATTAGACGGTTGTAAAAGGGTAAAGCTCAAATATAACATCAGTAAAAGGTCAATAAAAATTTAACATGGAGCATACTGTTGGCCTATAAATAATGACATTTCAAACTAAGTATGAAGAAAAATAAAGTCTTTCACAGGCTACACTAAAACCAAACGCGTGCAAAAACCATGCCATCAAACATCAGTTATTTATCAGTTGTTAAGCACTTGACTAATAAAAAACAACATTAAAATCATTTGGCGAGGAAAAACTGTAAACGCAGAAAACATCATTTGTGTCTTGTTTAAAAAAAAAAAAAAAATCTCTAGTTGAACACTGTATTACTCTCAAACCTAAAGTTCAGAAGATATTCTATAAATAAATAAAATCAGAATAAATGTTCTGCGCTGTAGTTTCACATTAACGCTATCAAAAACTGTTCCTGTATCCGACAATTCACGTAAAGCTCGGCACTCAGCTTTGACAGGTTTCATTTAAGACTATCTACACAGATCTCTGAGGCAAGAAAAGCCGACGATGCGACTGGAAGGCACCATCGATGGAAAGTAGGTCCACTGGGTCTGGCTTTTTGCTCCTGAATGTCAGAAACAGAACCGTCGATATGAAGACCAAGATGGACCCTTAGTGTTAGTGGTAGGACCGACCCTCGTCCCTCCTCTCGTCTGGTATCTACAGTGTGAGTTCACAATCCAACACACTGACATCTGTCCTGCTATTATGAGGAAAGGATGAGTGGGGGTTGTGGTGGTGGGAGGAGGTGCGAGAGTCTATGAGTCTGTCGTTGAGATGTTCACCGACCCTCCTCACACAAACACACACACACACACAGACACACACACACAAAGGTCAGAAGCTGCACTCAGAGCTCGTCGTGGTTCCTGGTGAGGTCTTCTCCATAGTTGGTGGCCTGGCTTCCAACAAACATGTTCCAGTTTTCAAGGATCTCCTCTCTGGTCAGCATCTGGTCCTGAGAGGGGAGGACAAGGGAAATGCAAGTGTTATTCTAGCCATATAAGCTTTTAAAAAGCATGTTTAAATTGATTTAGATGACAAGAAACAGACCATAAACATCTTCATGAGGCTGAAACAACGTACCTTGTCCTGATCAGACTCATACACCAGATGTCTGGCTTCAGCCTGAGCATGGTCGTAGTCTTGTGGCATAATCCAGTGGCGGATTTCGTCCTGGTCCATCTTACCGTCCTTGTTCAAGTCTCGGAAGTCAGAGAACTGCTCCCTCTCAGTCTTGACCCAGTCTGGCTCTGGACCCCCTTCCTCATGAGCAAACATGTCGGCTGAGAAGGTGGAGACAAATAAGAACAATGGAATTGAAAAGTAAAAGTTAATGTTTGCAGTTAGAAGTCAATTTGTACCTCAAGCGTATTTAAGGTAGTCAGTAGGGAGCCCTACTTAAACTGGAACCAGAGCAGGCAGATATGTTTTACATATAATAAACACAGCTTTCATTCCTTCATCAGGTCACAGCACATCCAGAAACTAGTCAGTCGGAATGCAGCTCTAAAAACCATGAATGAACAAAAACCCTAAAGGCACATTTACCTGTGTGTGCCTTAAAAGTGGGTCAGATCAAAGATAGGAAAAGGATTTTAACATCAACAACTATGCTGATGATAAACAACTGTAGTTTTCTAACTTCAGGTGAAAATTTCACAGGGGTGAATTTCAGCATCTTTCTGATTATCGGTATTGTTGTTTTGTTTCGTGTCCGACTGCCAATTAAATACATTTTAAAAAAGCAATACTTTGGCTCTGATGGAGATTTCTTTTACTACAAATGTATACTGGTTGCAAATAATCGGTTTGCAATCTTCTTGATGAATGAATTAGAAGTATCGGCTCTTAAAAACACATATAAAATATCGGTCAGTCCCTAGGTTATATTTTTGTTTCACTGTTGTTTAGTTAATTCACTTAAAATTAATTAATTTGATTTCATTTATTTTATTGATTGCTTATACATACCAATATACTCGTCTTCATCCACGTGTCCGTCGCCGTTCTTGTCAATGTCCTCCAGGGTTTCCTGCATTCAGAATGAGTTAATGATGTTATTAAAGGGAGACACAGATGTTTCAACAATAGTGGAACTCTCACTCTGAGTAATAAAAGAGAAACCTGTCGCCCCCAGGCAGGACGAGTGGATGTATAAGGGTCAGCTTACAGCTGGGCGGGCAGATTGACGCTACAACCGCTCCACATTAAATGATGATGCACACTTTTTTTGGTGAAACGCTAGTTTTCAAAGCACTGCCAGATGGTTTTCTCTCTCACATCCTGGATTTGACAGAGTATGAATTTGACTAAATGCTTACTTAAATGCTTGCCGTGTGAGCTGATCATTAGTTAACAACCACATACGTAAGTGTACGTTAATTGCAGTGCATCTGGGCATAACGCATGCAGGCAGCTACACAGATTCAAATCACTGTATGCATCCTTTCCTGCAGGTGAGAGGCCCTCTCTGTAGCCTGCTGAATGATTAATAGCCATGTAGCTTCTGCAGTCTTATAGCTGACTAATAATACACAAGGACAGCCATCCATCCATCTTCTAAACCCACTTAACCTGTGAAAGGTTGTGTGTAAACAAGAGGAGATGTTCATTAAAAATATAAAACCTACAGACCCCTATACTTCTGTAAACACTGACCATCAGAGAGATGTTCTGTAGATTTAAGCATTTGATATCACGCTAGTCTATTCAGGGAAACATAGAACTGAGTTCAGTCACGATCATTTTGCTCATAGTGTAAGCCTATTCCTAAGGCTAATACTGCACAAGAAGGTTGGATAATAAGTTACATTTATTGGTTTCTAACCATTTTGAATATTGCACAAACCTATATATAGTCTTAAAAAACTGAAGATACCGTGTGCACAGCAGCGCTATTCCAGGTGCAGGGTAAACCACAGTGAAAAAAAAATTTAAAAATCAATATTCAAGAGCGAATTTGATGACGCTACATGACAAATCGTGTCAATTGTATCCTGGTGTGTGCTGGAATATTGAAATTTTGGGTCCACTAAATATAGTCTTGTAGCAATTTGCCGTAACAAATATCATTAAACCAGGAGAAGGTGCAACAGTCAATGGATATTCAAACAACTAATCAGTCAACAGTCCAGAATCTGTCTTAAGTCATGCTGTAATTAACCTGGCCAAACATAAAACCCAGCCTGCTGTATTAAAAAAAAACTATTTATCATGGTTGAGATAAATGTGACTGTGTTGTGACATAATTTTTAAATTATATCATCCAGCCCTTCTATACAATTAGTGTAACAATTTAAAAAAAGAAACCTTTGAGGACAGCAGAGGAAACCCCAACACTATACATAAAAAACTAAGTAGATACACTTTTTAAAACTAGGTCACAAGTTTTGAGAGATTTTGGCTAAAGAATAACATATAACACCCTGGATCAAAAACAGCAGTTTCAGAGGCTCTGAGGTTACCCATGGCCAAACCATACTCATGTTTTCAGGAGTTACACAATACTAAAGTCTATTTTTCTGCAACAATATATGTACCATTCAAAACTACTGTGCTAACGTACCGAGGGGGACATCAGAGAGTCTTTACATGAAAGAAACCTAGCAAAAATGATGCTCAGTTCTTACCCAAGAAATTGGTGTGATGCAGAGAAATAATTATTATTCAGGAAATGTCTGTGCAGATAGATACAATGCAGAGCACGGTGTAATACATCACAGCTAGTGGACAGGGACTAGCAGTGGCAATTAAACTGACTTTCTGGCTATAGCTTGGGATTGTGTCAGTGTTTAGCCAGTTTATTGTAGTGGAGGCCTCTGAAATCAGATATGTGTAGGAAGATATGTGAAGCCAGACATTTCAACAAAGTGCTCTGTTATGTGAATGTGTGTAGGTGTACAGCTGGCACTCAGTGAGATGACTTCATGTTCCTGAACCTGCGCTATGAGCTCCATCAGTTATCCGCCCTGTTTGCCTGCAATCACACCCTTCCTAAAGCTGTAAACTGACTCTTCCTTTGGATAATCTTTCCTCTTATGATGACATAAACCATCAATTACTCTTTGTTGCATATGTTGTAAAAAAAAAAAAAAAAAAGCCTCCTAGTACTGTGAGAAAGAGGCCTCTTATTAGATCTTCAGCCAGATTCACCACAATCAGTGAAGATGCCCCCGGCTGAACAGTTCATTGGTAACATTCGGTGACATCATAAAAATGAGAGATTAATAATTAACTCTGTCAAATGGGTAGTACAACTTTTATGAACATGGAAGCATAGTGCATCCCTGCTAACATTTGCCACGCGACTGTTCCATGAAGCCAAATTTATATTTCAAGATCGAGTCTTAAATGGGACAGCGGCTCCATCCCACTGGACCTGTTCCAAAAAATATAGAAACTCAATCATTTCCTGGCCGAGTTTAAAGTTGCATTAAGGAGTTATCCAAATGTAGCGCATTTATCCAAGAAGCCCATCGGATTAAATACATGGGAAAGAATCTCAGATGTGCTCTTGTAGTGAAATTATATTTCTAAATTGACAGTAAAATTACAAAACCGGGACCGCTGCAGTGAGGACAAAGTCTCTGCACATGGGACGCCCGCTTTACCAACTGAGCCAATTGGCGCCCCTGTTTAGGGAGTTTTTATTTTCTCCTACATACAAATCTGAATGTCTGACACTGAGCTTAGTGTGCAAAAACTCCATGCGAGAACAAACACGAGCCTTACTTACAACCCTGCCCCTTTCTAATCACACTAAATCACGGAGGGCTTACCTGAACCACAATATCCTTCATGTGCTCAAACTCCTCAGGGTGGAGGAAGGATGTGAACTCCTCTCTGTCTGCCGCCTGGTCCCCGTTCAGATCAGCTCTTTTAAACCTCCTCTCGTCACGAGGAAGCATCTTCTTGAAGCTGAACTGGTCTGTTGCATCCTCGAACTCCTCCGGGTTGGCTAAGAAGGGCAATTAAAAAAAAAAATCATGAATAGCTATACTTGTTACTGGATGTATAAGAAATGGCATGCAAAAGAAACCCACACACACCGAGGTAGTAACCGTATGTGGCCTGCTTGTACTCATCCCATGAAATCTTGTTGTCTTTGTTCAGGTCATAATCTGTCCACACCTTCGCCACATTCTCGTACACGTAACGCTTCTGTACGCGCTTGATCCAAGCCTTGAGTTCGGCTGTGGTGATGTAGCCATCGCCGTCGCTGTCTATCCGGTCCACTATTTTACTGTAAAGCAAGAGAATAAAGACAGGAAGCGTTTGTCAGTCACAAATTGCTCAAACATGGTGGTAAAGAGCCAATATCGGTGGAAATATGTGCAACAGAGGCAAAGAGTCACCTCCATCACACACTCAGGATAAAAAGTAGACAAATGTTTGGTTGCACCACTTTTACTACTAGGGACGTGGCTTCAATGGGACTACTCTAGTAGGAGGGGCAGGCGGGCAAACCCCATTCTAGTAAAAACGCAGAGTAGCTGTGGTGTATTCTTAGAGCTGGGTTGCCACGTTGTGATGTTACAGGGGTCCCTCCCACTCTCACATCCACAGGAAAGAGTTTTTAGAGGGGAAAGCCCATTCAGCCAACGTGTGTGAGGCTGCATGGTGCCAAGGTGTCACCCAAGGCGAGACAGGAAGAACCACGTAGCACAGAGAAGTTAGTGACAGCAGCTCACAGCTGTACTCCAACTTCACGGCCTACAAAGTCTTCTTCAATGATGATCTATAATTAAGCTTTCGGCTGAGCAATTAACTCTTACAGGGTGTGTGTGCGAACAGTGCTGCAGGCATTATAATGCACAGTTTGACCCGGTGTTGTACATTAGCTGGCATGCACATCTCTCTCATGCACTTGTGCTCGTGTTGTTAAATGTTTAATGTTCCTCAGCCTGAACAGTGACACGCATCAGACAGAGAGAACTGAGACTGCGTGATTTTCTTCACTCAGTGCAACCTGTGACTGAAAAACACCAAGACTGTCATGTATGTCATCACCTGACAGCGTCCACAGATATCATCAGAATCAGCTCACGTAGTCGATAACAGCGTTACATCTCACCTGAGCCTGTCCTTGCTCTCCTCCGGGGTGAGCTGATCAAATGTTTTGGCCTCGTCTTTGCCAAGAAAGGCCTCATGGTCGTACTGGAAGCTCTTGTTGTCGTCGTTGGCCTGCTGCCTGGCCACTTCTGGGTCTTGATAGAGGACTCTGTCTTTCCTTAACGTTGGCTTGCCGTGCACGACAACGGAGCACAGCAGCACAGCACACACGAAGCCGAGGACGTCCATCAGGTCAGTCAGTCAGGGAGGGATGATGAAGAAGCTGGCTCCCTCTCTCTGGGGTTGTCTCAACAGGCCTGTAGCACCACAATGCACAATGAGCAAACGGCTGTGTGGCCACTCTCTCCCCCCGCTTGTACCGACACACACTAGCCGTTACTTCTCTCTACGGAAGCGGGGTGAGCGACAATGTCACAGCTGCTGGCAACAAAAACCTCCAGAGAGCAGCTGAGTCCACTGAAAACACCTCCAGTCCGCTCTCAAAACGGGTTTTAGGCAATCCTATCCCCCTTTTCCTGTGGAAGGGACGCAACCAAACCGGGATTTTCTGCCGCCTTACGTACAGCCAATCAGCGCGTCCGTTCCAGGCAGGGCCCCGCCTCTTCCACAGACGGGAGCGCTGCCATTGGTCCGCTGGATGTCGGTAACTTGAGAGGAATTCAGGCGCCACGTTGCAAGCAGTACTCAGCTCAGTTTGAGGAGGTAAAATACAAACTTTAGGCAAGTGTTACAGCTTTTTAAACCTGCAGAGCTGCTTCACTATCACATTCATCTTTCTGCTCTTACCAACAAACACTCGCCATGACAGTTTGGCTGTTTGAGGGTACAGGTACGTGTCTGTGTAGGATAAAGATAAGGTTCGAGTCCCTCATTGCCTCGGTTAGGCACTGTTGCCCACAAATATGCAACCATGTAGTCTTGTTTTCTCTGCCAGAGTTCAGAATTCAAATAGACAAACAATCACAATTTAACAATCAATGGAGCGTCCTGAAAACCTTGAATGTGCCCCTGAAAAAGTTCAAATGTTCAGTCTTTGGGTTTGGGTGTGACAGTGTTGCCAGGTGAATGAATGAATACATGTATGTTAATGATATAATATTATACTAATCTTCACAAAGCAGGTTGCTCAGTCAGTGTGGGAAAGGCTCCTCGCTCCACAGTCTGAGAGTGTGAATTATCTTCTCTGAGACAGAAACATACTGTAGCTGCTAAAATCTTTTCAGTCTTTCAGCCTTGTCAGTTGTTTCCAGAAACAAAGTTTGTAAAATTATTAAGAGTGTGATACATTGGCATTTCTTTTCTTAACTGTAATACAAGGAGTTTTAACTGGTTAGGAAACAGTCTCAGTTCAATACGGATGCCTCTGTGTGAGCTACATAAGCAAACAAGGCCCTCAGCGAGAAGATTGGCTTTTCAGTTTAGCATCCCCTGCGAAATCATTATATTATTGGGGTATGTTGATAACTTTAGCTTCTTCAAATTACTATAACCAACCGATTCTGTCAGCTGTAGGATTACATGTGGCCTAGATGTATTAATGGCCCTAAAACACAATTTCCTCTGTTTCACCATTGTCATATTACAGCTATTTATATCACATAGCCAGCAACTGATACATTACCTTATGCATGTGCTAACTCAACCAAGATCTCCACCACTGGAGACGGTGGTGCTCGTACCGCTTATGTCCGCAGGGACCGCCAGAATCAGCAAGATATTAAAGTTCATCATAGCACCTTTAAGGGATGGTAGTCTATATTTTTTCGGGAGAGCAGGGGATCCTTTAACTTTTTCTCAATCCAGATTTCTGTTTAAATTTACTTTTCAATTGTGAAATGATGAATAAAAAGTTACAAATAAGATTGCTAATTTGCGCGCCTCGGAGCCTGCTCCTGTATCCACTTGTTGAACTGTTTAAATCCATACATGTAAAAGCCACGTCAGCGGCGCAGAGTTCACTGGTGCCACAGAGTGAGAAAAACATGCAGCGCAGATCAGCGAGCACTATAATTTACTGACGTAATTAACACGTGTCTGATATTTATGTCCTCGGCGTGTCTGGCCATGAGACTTGGGCGTCATATGATTTAATTATGACAGACAGTAAGACATCTGATCTCAAACAAGTCACAAAACAACATCATCTGAGTTCATATAGTTTTAGTATTATTAATTAAAGTTTGAGAATGAGATAGAAAATAAAGTATTGTGGATGTGGCTGCACCATTTCGTCATGTTTGCCCTAAATATAATGTTGTTAGATATTGGGAGAATGGTAGACAAAGGGAAAGGATCCAAAGAAAATTTGCGTTGAGGATGTTCTTGCAGAGCAGCTGAATGATCCTGGTTGGAATTTTACCTTTACCTCAGGATTACTTTTTCTCATCACCCCTTGATCCATAGGAACAGTGTGTTGGTCCAGTCCAGTTATAGTACACTGCCACTGTAGGATGACACTCGGCAGATACCACAGAAAGGAAAGAAGATGTGACACTTTACATGATGCATTTACTGCTTATGATTTCTTTTTAAAAAAGGCTGAGCTCTGACAGATTACATCCACAAACTGTGAGCACAGCTGTGGTTGTGCTGGTTGAATCTGTAGTTGTGGACATGGTTAACACTCGGACTCTGGTTTTGTGGTTGAATCTGTTATGATAGGACTACAGTAGCTGCACTGCGACATACTCTTTACAGCTCCTGTTAAAATTAGCTAAGAAGTAGGATTTGAAGTCATGGGGCATCTTTTAGATATGGCAGGTGTGTTGTCATCCTACCCAAAGGCTATTGTATTTAATCACATCTATAGTCTGTCAGAATCAGCCACAGCCGCCGTTATAATAACTAGTGCCATTAAAGTTAAACTCTCTATCTGTTTAGCTGCAATGATACAGACATGTGCCCGAGCCAGCGAAAGCTGACGATGCACTCACTCATGCTGTGGTCACAGCTGTGGGCGGTCTAATACATGATACCATATCATAATAAAGCTCACCCTTCCTGTAGGGATCCGATGAAGTGAAAAACATATTGCTAGGTAATGCTAAATATTGCATACTCCCACAGTGAACCTTCATGGACATCATGAGATTTTGCTTTCCTTTTCAGCCCTGTTCCTCACCTCAGTAAATATTCAGAATCAGAATTCCTTTATTGTCCCGTAAATGGGGAAATTTCTTTGCCACAGCAGCCAAAGGACAGTAGTATTACAAAAAGCAATAATGATAGTAAAAGATAAACAATATAATAAAAAGGTAAGAAATAGAATAGAGAATATTGTACAGTCTGTTAGTTTAGTTATTTAATATTATGACATGTAATCACACATGCCCTCCTAAACGTTAAGGATGCCCAAGACTCACGATACAATGATTCCACGATCTGTTAAGCCTATTTATTTGAACCTCTTTTGAAAATTGCAGCATTTTTTCATGTGCAAAGTTAACTTATTTACAATTCCTGGCACCTTAACGGACAAATTCCCATTTTAGTGTTAGAGATGCATCAATCCGTGGAACTGTGGATTGGGTATCGGCCGGAATGGGACTGGGCTGCTGAACAATATTTGGCCTCATGTTACCTTTAGATGAAAATGATTCCACTTAGCGAGGTACAGTGTAGAGACTTTAATTTTGATATTAGAGGGCACTGATAACAGATCATATTTTGTATTGGTAGGTACTTGAAATTTAGGTATTATGATAGAAAAAGTTCCATCTGTGCATCCTGGTATTAAACCTCAATATATAAAAGTCTATATGTTTGTGTGGGTGAGAAGGTGACCCGGTTTTTCCTAACTTCATGCTTGCGACTTAACATTTTGAGGAAGACTCAGAGGGAGTTTGTATGTGGGGAGAGGAAGGGGGGGGTTGCGATCATATTTACATGAGGAATCACATTACTCGGACGCATCTCAACATGCTGTAATACGGAGGAGCAGACTCTGTACCCTGGAAACAACTTGCTGACACTGCCATGCCTAATCCTCCTTCGTGGGCAGGAGAAACATGTACTTTGCCATTCATCAGTGGCATAATAAGCCAGCACATGGCACTTTGCTGTTTTGCATAAATAGTACACCCCAGTTTATGATTATAAAGGGGCCCTGGGGCTAACTAGCCTCTTTATTCAATTAATGAATAGTTAATGTATTTAAATTAGTCCTGCCTGGTCAATTTGAATCAGTGTGTTGTGCAGACATGAAGAAATACAGTGTTTTGTTTTTTTCAGCGAGGCACTTTTCTGAAATTCACTTGGAAAAAAAAAATCTATATATCGAGATGAAACTATATTAAAATAAAACACTTTGTTGATACTTTATTTATATTAGACATACGTACATTTTAAAATATCGATTCACAAGGAGGATTTCGTTATTGATATTATTGATGGTTAAGCCTCAGCCATGGTGCTTAACCCACTTTAATAGAAATATTTACCAATATTAAACGACTTATCCTAGATGAAAGTATACATTTTTTAAGGTATATATTTGTCTACTTTGAGGGATTAATCTCAAACAATAGTAGCATAGCTGAACAACTGTGGGGCATTAGCACGTTGGAGGGAGGAAGTAGATGGGAAGAGTGGCTTTCAACATGAATATTTCACTGAGGGATGGAGAGGGGAGGGGGCCGCAGCAGCTACAGGGGTGTTCAGTTAACCATGAGATTACACACACTGCAGAAGGCATTTGGTTAATGTAATTAAGAAAACCCTATGGTGGGAGACACGGAGCATTAGTGTCCGGGATATACACTTCTGCTGTGGCCTCTTCCTGCCCCACGCTCACAGCCACAGAGTGTATTTATTAAATTTGCTAATAATTGTTTTGTGTGTGTGTGTGTGTGTGTGTGTGTGTGTGTGTGTAAGCTTTACAGTAGAGCATGAAAAATTCATCTGAACATGTGACTATGAAAGTGCGTATTAATAATGAGATCTCATAGGGATTTATATTGAGTGAATTTGTAATTGATGTGATACCAGAAAGCTTTATTAACCTGAGCACTATTATGAGCGGTAGTACATAAACTATTTACCTTAACAGAAATCTTCTTCACGTGAGGATAAATGTTGGCATTTCCAATAATATTTCATTCAGTGATTGTAGAAAAAATGACCCATCCTTGAAGCATTTGAAGACATGTGCTGCTGTGAATTTCATGGATGTAGCTGAGGTCTTTCCTTTTGCTTTTTGCTGTCAAAGCTGAGTTTGTTGCTCAGGCGTCTGACCAGTTAAGGTAAACTGTGCTTTTCTCCGTGCTGTCAGTCTGCTGCAACTTATGGCCATGAAAGGCTAAGTAGGTTCAGCTTGCTGCTTCGCTTCAAGCCAAGCAGAGGAGAAAACAATTCAAACTTATAGAAAAATCTTAAAGTTAACTGACAAGCTTCATATCCAGTTGATCTGAGAAACTGAACATTATGCAAGAATAAGAATTAAGACAAAAGATTGTCACTTGTACTCAGATACCAGAATCACAACAAGTTGATTTTTCATGAGAAAATGCCAAAATTGCTGGTTCCAGCTTCTCAAATTTGAGATTTGATGCTATTTGTAATCAGTTTGTCATATAAAACCAGACACGGGGAATACATCACCTTGGGCTTTTGGTAAATTATAACAGGCATTTTTCACTCACATTTTATAGAACAAATGATTAATAAAGAAAATAATTGTTAGTTGCAGCTTAAATTAAAGGATAAGTTCTACTCACTCCAATGCTGATGGGAAGTCTGGTGAAGTCCACAAAACATTTCTGGAGCTTCACAGCCAAACAGTTGAAGTAGATGTTTTAGAAAGGCTCTATGAAGCATGTCTGGCATAATATAAATCTCTGTAAGCCCCGAGATCCCAAAATGATTTCAAAAGATGTTATTTACACCCTTTAATAAGCTGAAACCATCACTGTAGCTGCCAAGCTAAAAGCGTGACATCTGAAGTGGGTGCATTTAGTGCAATAAGATTTTTGAAATCAACTCTGGGCTTTACACCAGAAGAGCTTTACAGATCCATTTTATTTATTTATTTTTATGTCATAAAAGAAGTCCTGATCTTCTTCACTTGTTTAGGAGAATGCTGTGATGCTCCAGAAATCCACCTGACTTTCCATCGGCATGGCGGTGAGTAGATAATGACTACATTTTTATTTTTTGAGTGAACTTATCCTTTGAGGGGAGAAAATGTATGTATTGTGTCTAAGATCTTCAATGAATCCACTGTTTTAACATTTTCCAAGTTGCTGAATAAAAAATGGTAACGGTAGAGTCAGAATAAACTAAACCAATCCGAGAGATCTTTGGCTAACTAAGAACCAATGAAGCTTTTATCGATTATAACCACGTGCTGATTTATCCGGAGCACATCAGCCGTGTAGGAGAGAGAATTTGGCACATTTATTGTTGTTGTGACCTTTTAACCTACAATGTTATTTCTTAATTTACCCCTCTGCTTTATTTTCCTTAGGCACCATTATTCTTCCCCTTTTTTCAAACAAATTATTGTAACAAACAGCAGTTGGGGTTGTGGTGTGTTCAGTGTGTTGTGTGTTTGTGGGATTTCCCAGCGCTGTTCTTAATTAATAGGAGTTCTGTGTCACCCTTTCCCACACCAGTTTTCTGTCAGGTTTGAGGTCGCTGTGGAGGAGTTGGAGTAGAATATACTATATTGATTAGAGTGAACAATAACAGGGAATATAGAGTCTCTCATCACACAATTACTCTCCACAATTTCCCTCTCCCTTGTGAATTTTCATAGTTATAATAACTCACCGCCCCTACTATTCGGGATAGATTAATAAACTTCTCATTGCTGCCACATGGGAGAAAAGAAACCTTTGCTCTGTTTAATGACAACTGTAAAGTGGAGGCAATCATGGGATGCCTCCCATGACATTTCCCCGGTCCTGTCCGCTCCACTTATCTTAGACAAATGGCCGTGCCAGGCCACTATCGAGATGAAGCGTTTTCCCCGAGTCATTACGTCTGTCACCGGGGCCATTTCCATATTGAAAAATCTGAAACAATAAACGACGCCTGAGCCTTTAATAACTGTGAAGGAATCATATTTGGAAAATTGCATTGAAGCAATAACCTTTTCTCCCTGTAATTAGATGACAGAGAGGTCCTGGTTTTAATTAAGTCAGCAATTTATAGTCGCGCAGCCATACCTCAGCGTGCTGATTAGTATAGGAGGGATCACAGAACAGCGTTGCCTCAATTTGAACAGATTTGATCTAGTAATTACTGTGTTATATGGCAAAGGCCGCAGCAAGTCTCAGACTCAAGACTCTGTCGATGCAGTGCTCCGTGAAGCATGGCCCTTCCCATCGTTACTCGAGCTGCAAATATGTGGCGAGCAAGTGTCTGTCTGAATAGGTCTTCAAAGGGGGTCATCAACAGAGGACATAATGTTTGAGGAGGCATATTAAGGTGGAATTGTGAATGTGAGGTCCTGTGTTTGTGTATGTGTGTCGGAGGGGATTTGTTTGGGTGCAGCATCATTTTAATGCCGCACCTTAATTGATCCCATTGGTCACTGTTAAACGTTAACATTTGCACGCGGGGGCAGAACAGTTAAGGATGCTGTTTTAGTGCTGTGTTAATAAACATGGCAATTTACTGTCAATTTATGTCCTGACAGGTCGTAATGAAGACCATGAAAAGAAGATTAGCTGGAGCCGTTCTAGCGGGCTGTCTGGGGACCGTCATCATGAGACTGTGGGGACCAGTGCTTGTTGTGTGAGCTGGCACCCTCTGGCTCCATGTAGCCGTCCGCGTGATTGACACCAATGGTTCGGTTTTGGGAAAGAATGGTAAATTTGTGCACTCTCTTTTGGGAATATGACATTTATCACATTACACAGACATGCATCTATAGGCGATCAGAACAATAGCACATGGCAGCCCCCTTGACACATCATTAGTGACATCAAACAGATGCTTGTGATCTGTGTTGCTAATTTCATTAGCTTCTGCGGCTAACCATAACTACTTTACGGTGTGGTAAAGGCCTGTGTTGCATGACAGGAGGAGAGATTTTTGGTTTCCTTCATTTGCCTTTCTACCTTTATATGTTCATTTTTGTTGCTTAATTAGTTGCATAGTCATCCTTACATGTCATAACGTGTCACAGTACTATGACCCGTCATGACACATTATGGAGCGGCATGATTTCTTTAGAATTGAACAGGAAGTGCACACACCTGGTACAGATGAGAAGAACAGTGCATGTAGCCTCCTCCAACACTCCCAATCTCAGAAATGCAAATCCCAGAGGCCTAATGGGAGAATGGGGTTAATTAATCCCAGAGGACATCCTCAGATTGAGTCGAGGGGCTCCTCATCCCCCTAGATCTTCCCTCCATAAAGGTCATATTTCACAATAAGAGACCATCGCATGTGTCTCCCCCTCTGAGGACTTCTCCAAACATCTAATTTGATCTCCTCCCTTCAATCAGCGTAACTATACATGGCCCGAGAGCAAACCCTGGGACACGCTGAGACATTAAGTGCTAATACTAAACGCTGTCCCCAGGCTTTGAATCATCCATAGATCTGTGACAAAGTGCACTCAGAGGCCGTGGAGTCTGGTGCTAAATGTCCGCCACTGGCTAAACATCATTTGTGTGCTGACGCTGGATGCTAAAGACTGTCTCTAGGCCTTGGCTGCGTGACTGCGGCCTGTGATTTATGGGTCATCATTTGGGTGACATTTTCCTCTGGTCTAACGTCGCAGTCAGTTGTCATTACAATACTTTCTTTACACCTTCTCTGTGCTCAAGTGTGTGCACGTTGCCACGAACGCCATTTCCAGCCTTTGCGCCGTTGCTGCTGGGTTTGTTCCGTGGCAGAGGACGCTCTTGTACTGCCACAGAGATCTTAATACTATGTGATGTAAAGAGGTCTGTCTTTATAGTCTAATGACCCTTATTCTTCTCAGAGCAGTGCATGAAGAGATCAATGAAAAACTGGCACTGAAACAGAAATCAGTGTTTTCTCTGCTCCGAGCCGCTTCTTCTTCGAAGAGCTTCTTCACTCTCGGTTATCAACAACAAACTCTCTGTACCGTCTGACTTGATTCCCCGCTCCTCCATCTAGCAGATAGGGGTGGTGGAGTGGTTTTTGGCTGCAGTAAGAGTGTCTCCCCTGGGCTGCGGCGCGGCTCCTGTCCCCTTCTCTCCCTGCAGCTGGAGCTACCAGAGCCAGATGCTACGTAGCTCCACCACCCTCTGTCCCCCCTTTCTCTCTTCCAGGAGGACGGTGCCCAGAGAGGAGGATGACAAACGCCTCTGCCTCCTCTTACTGACGGATTTGGACGACCTGACTCCAGCCCCGCACTGTTCCAACCGCCAGCACAAGATGTTGACTTAATGGAAGGGGGTTGGCTGTGGATTGGCCCATATGCGTTTGTATTGGGAAAATATGGCGGGGCGGCGTGTCTGTGTATCTGTGTGTTCAGTAGGAGCGTGTGTGTCTGTGTGTGTGTCTTCACCTAGCCCAGACTGCCTACATCCATCATGCCATGGCACTCTGGCAGAGAGTGGGACTCAGACAGCTTCACTAACACACGGTCAGTTAAATTGCCTGTTAAATTGTCCTGGTCCGCAGCTATCTTAGGTGTAGATAAAAACACTGCACTTAAAGCCTGCACTTAAAGGCAGAAATTGTCAAGTAAATGCCAGCCTCCCTCCATGCATAGAGAGAGAAAGAGAGGGAGAGAGCAGAGAGGGAGAGACAGAGATCCTCTGAGGGAAACACATTTCCATTACGAGACAAAATTCTGCGGCGCACACGCGGGAATGTGTCTATTGTATATGCCACAGCTTATTTAAGAGTTATTTCTCACGCCAAAACATCAATAGTCTTTATATTTTCATCAAATTATGCAGATATTATGACCTACAGGATATCGCTGCATACATTTAAATGGTTAAAACGTTATTTTCTCTTTGAACGAGTCACACAATGAACCAAGAACTCCATATATTGGCCATACAAGCGCCACCTGATCAATTGGCTAATTTATGCATGAGCAGCGGAACCGTAATACCTCTTCATCAACCGTCGCCGTGCTCCCTTAATGATTAAAACAGCGGTCTCAATCCAATACGTTTGACATTTCTCTCAATGCAACCAGATGGAAAATTAAGTCTCATTCTTTTAACATTACTGGGATATTAAGGATAATTGCCTGCGTCCTACTTGTGGACCTGGAGCAGAGAGCTGCTCTCTTGTAACCACTGATGTAGCGGCGAAGAGAAAAGGTGGTGTTAGTTGTAGCCTCTGGTCAGCGTTTATTCTAAAATTGTAAATAAGAAACATGCATTTGTAATCGAAATATAAGATTGTGTATAAATCTCACATGAATTTTTGAGATCTGTCACAGTTTTTGTGTCACAAAAGAAAAAGTGATTGGTTAAATGTAGATATGAAAACTTTGTCACACTCTCTTCCACATCATGAACTATAACTCAGCAGTCACGTACTGCGTTTTATGTTCTGAATGTTTCTGGATTTGGCCCAAAACTGAAAATGGCAACCTTTGTGTGTATTCAAATGAATTTTTAAAGACTAATAGTTATCAATTATTTACACTCGTTATGAATTCATGCTTTCAGAAAATTACTTTATTATTTCATGGATCATGAGAATTGTGATTCATGTACACAGCCGGTGGGTGATGACCCGACTTTAAAACATTAAATTTAGATAGTTAAACAGTCCATTGACACACATGGGTTTGTTTTCTCTCTTATTATGCACAAAATCATGGATTCATAAACGCTTCCTCAAAACCAAGAGACTCTTTTCTTAAAGGTGCACTGCGTAGTTTAGGGGAAGAAACTTCAATCAGAAGAAAAAGATCTTTATTGACTGATTTTTTTAAGCCTAAACAAATGAAACAAACTCTCTTTTTCTGTTTTTATGACTGAATAATGAACAAACTTGAACCTTAAAGAGCAACACAGTTTCACACTGTTTTACTTTGTTTACATGTGGCGGACCCTGCCACCTTTCTAGCTTCAAACAGTGTTCTGAGGACCTTATTTACCTCTGAGAACAGCTTATTTATTCAGTCATGGAAAAAAAATATTATTTCTGAGTTTTTCTTATTACCTAATTAATACTGTGAAAAAAACTCATCTGAGTTTGAATTTCTTCTCCAACTACGTAGTGCCCCTTTAAACATATGTACGTGTGAGATGTTTAAGGCCACATACAATGACCCCTTGATAAGTAGGTGTATGTAAACTCACATTTCGATTGACATGCGAGGGAAATTACTACATACATTAACTGCATCACTGAACAATGTGTGACAATGACTGTAAACATCAATACGTGTCAGCAGCTGTTAGATATTCAACGTCTTCAAGGTGTAAAGTGTAGCTGAATGAGTTGGTTTACTTTCTCATTAAGTTATTTTTGTTCTCACACCCTCTTTGTCAGGATGTATGATGTGAAAACAACATAAAAAATATTGTTTCTATTAAAATCATTAAGCTGAATTAAGTTAATGGCTTCAGAAGATAAAACTATAAACCCCTCAGAGTCTGTGCCCCCCGTCTGACCTTCATTCACCACATAAACATTACTTACAGATTAACAAAACGTTCATGTTCCCATTCAGTTCTATATCGAATTATATCGGCAGGACTCAAAAAGGGAGCAAGGACTAATTTAAGTAAAATGTTCCACCAGTTCACCTGAATACAAACAGCACTGGGTCACTTTTTATTCAGCAGAGTGAAAATGAACCAGCAGCATGTTTCCTTATAAAACTCGCTCGCAGTTGTTTGCGGATCTCTAGTTCGGCGCTAGGGGGCAGAAAAGCTCCACAAGTGGCGCAGATGGAGCCGAGCGTGGCTGCCAGAGGAGCTGCTGCTGCTGCTGCACACAGGCCGGGCTCCCTCCTGTCTGTTACCATCTGAAGATGGGTCTGTAAGATTTCAGCCTCGGGAACTTTGTTTATTTCTTTTAATGTCTCGCCCATGATGACATGTCGATTGAGAGCACTAGACCTCCTATGTGTCTCTAAATCACACACGTATAAGGAGCTCGTCCTTGTCTTTGTAGGAGAGAAAAAGTAGAGCGTTTCGTTTTGGCTCCACATTGACAACACGCTCCCTTCTTCCTCTCCCATCGCCTGAAATCTTGACTCGTTTTCAGCCCTGCCATTTGTTCGGGGAGATGTGTGACGAGGTCGAGAAGCCAGAGTGCAACCTTCTTCTAGGCCCTCTCCAGCGGTGGCTGAGCAGGCAGGGGACTTTGCGGGGGATTTTAATTTTTTTTTGGCTAAACGTCTGCCCATCTGCTTACCCATCTGAAGAGGGGCAAATCTCAACTTTCACAATGCAACTTATGGAAGAAGTCCCTTTAGTGCGTGAGCGCGCGTGCGTGTACGTGAGAGAGAAATGAGTTGCGACTGATTGAAGCCAGCGGGATGAATATTTATGACCATAAGTAGCAGTTTGTATCGCATTTTTGTATAACATGGTGCGTGCGATTGTGAGAAGTGATATTCCAGGTGCGCTTTTACGCACAACATACCCAAAAAATAAATCCATACACCCTTTTTTCCCCGGTTACGCTTCTTTATTAATATTATTTTCTGTTCTATTATTACCGCGTAGCTTTGGTGCCTGGAATTGAAACCTGTCTTCTAGTCAAGAGAGGATTTTGTTTTAACATTTGTAATGTGATTTCTTAATCATCCTGACAGATTGGATTGTCATGAATATATATTCATATAAAAGGTTGAGAGGATTTCAATTTAAAAGGCGAACGCGCGTCCTTTAAGTTGAACCATGTGCCAACTTTTACGCGCGCGTTCAACCGCACTCGTGTGCGTCTTTGTGCGTGTGTGTGTGTCTGTGTGTAATGATGATAATGTCGAGCCCCCCCGTCCTGCTCGGACCCTCACATGTCGGCCGATAGTGCGCAGGCATCACACTAATGCAGGGTGACCGGGGGCTCTCTCTCTCCTGCGACAAAACCCCTGCGCTGTCCTCAAATCAATACATGTCAAAGAAATATGAAAACAAACACCCAGCCCGCCGTCAGTAAAGGTCCGTCTGATCTCAAACGAGGGGTTAAAAATGCCGTGGTGCATAGCGGAGAGTATAAACTCACCTAACCCGGGTGCACCTGCATTGTTGGGGGAAAGGAAAACGCTTTATCCTCCTTTTTCATCGTGTTTATTTTTCGTGTTTTGATGCTTCATAATTTATGTTTATTGCATATCACATCCATGCGCGTCTCGCTTTGTGAGCTCCCTTTTCTTCCCCAACGCAGGAGGAGGGTTGCATCTGTTAGGGTCCAATGTTAGTCTTAATTACTGGCCTTCATGTTCTCCATGGCCCTCAACCGTCTTTAATTAAAACCTTGATTAGGGGGGAGGAGGTCTCGGGCAGGACTATTACCAGATGGGTTTCCAGCAATAATAATAAGGACTTTATCCGCTGCTGCCGCCGCTGCTGCTGCCGCCGCCTGTGCGCCATAAAGCGCAGAGCTCGCTGGCCGTCCGTATCAAAGCACAGCGAGCAGAAAGAGGCTGTTAATTACGCCGGTAATTACTTGTCTAATTACGGTTCGTTTGTGATTAGATTTAGAAACGTTTCGCCGTCTATACAGAGGCTTTCTGTGGCCAGTATGTAGGCTTAACACTGTATGGGCTGAAATGTAGTGTGTCTCCACAGCGGGGTGCTGCTGAATAACCGGCCTATAAGGGATGGAGTGAATAAGATCAATAGTGAAGCACTGACCCGAAACTTATCTTTATTTTTCCTCACAGAAGTCCTCAATAATCTGTATGTTCAAGGCACAACAAAGTGCCCGCAGAAGAAGACGCGGACATGTTGTCAAACACACATTTCACTGCCTCTTCCCTCTCTCGCCTTTTTTTTTTTGTCTTCATTATATATATTTATCTTTTCTTCCCGTTTGGAGTTTGTCAGGCTTTAGTGAGCTTTCTTTAAGTAACCGAGCGGTCAGCTTTTTAACGACGAGCTTTTCCACGACCTCTGAGAGCGTCTGGGTCCCACATCTAACTCTCATTCTCTGTGTTAAAAGAAACAACACACACGCACACACACACACACACACACACACACACACACACACACACACACACACACACACGCACACACACACACACACAGCATAAATCAATAATGCATCCTGACGTATTTTCGCGGAATTGCATATTAGCGATTTAAGATCCGCCACATTATGAATATATCTCGCCAATGGTCTGAAAGTCATTATGGGTGCGCAGCGCACAGGCGCGCCGCCGCCTTTCTACTCAAGACAGAGCAAACTTGCAAATAACAATCAGTTCAATTATCCTCAAAATATTTACTGCGGGATAGGATTTGTCATCCAGACACGGAGAAGGAGGGACGTGATTCCTTGCTGCACTATGTGCGTCCATTTTCCAGACGGTTTGTCGTCGTTATTGCCTGATTTAGTGTGTGTTGTTTTACATAGCCCAGTTTTTCTGTGTGAGTTCACGGAGAGCAGCAGTGCCGCTGCATCCATTTATACACATCACCCAGATCTGCGTTGAGTTTGTCACATTTGCTGTTTTATGTTCTGCCTCCTCTCTCGCTTGGAGCCATAGGCTTGTTTGTGGAAGGTCCCACTGGCCTGTGCGCAAAAGTGGCGTCACGTGCGAAGTTATTTGAATATTTGAACCTCTATCTATCTATCTATCTATCTATCTATCTATCTATCTATCTATCTATCTATCTATCTATCTATCTATCTATCTATCTATCTATCTATCTATCTAGTCACGTGTGCAGCGGGGCCGACAGTATAATTACCTCTCCTCCTCCGATCCCCCCTCGTCGCTCCTCTGCAGCAGGTGCTCCGACCTCTGTGACCCTGCACACAAAGGCGGCAGAGGGCAGGTGATGACATTAGTCAAATGATGTCTATTTTTACGCACACACCCCGCCCCCCTTCCATCGGGAGAGAAAAGGGGAGCGACGTCGAATAGGATCTTTACTCGTGCCATCCCCATCACCTGTCACTCACCGTGCCTGTTGAATCGAGGCGAGGTGAGCCTCCGCGTGCGCACGGTAACGATTTGTTAGCGTTATGTAGTGGAAGGCCGATCCGGACGACTCCCGTTTGAAGCCGACGTAAATCACAGGCTGTGATTATGATTTTAATTGATATTCATCAGCGTGTGAAGTACCTCTGCGTGGAAAGCGACGCGCTTTTAACGCCTCGGTTTGCAGCGTGATGGACATTATTCGCGTAAGGTCAAATGGCTCATTTTTCCCAGCTCATTTGAACACAACGTTTTGCTAAACTTATTTATTTAATCCTCGGACAAAAAAATAAAAAATAAACTCACTCTGAGTCAGCTGACGACAGAAAGCGTCATTATGAGCACACACACACAGAAACCAGAGAGTAAGAGCAGATCTGTGTGGGTCTTCGTCCACAGCTGTGGTCACGTAAATTAACACGTTATTAAATAAATATTAAAAAAAGAGGTCTGTAACACAGCCCGGCGATAAAGAGCAGCATCAGCCCTGCCCTGGGGATTATGTATCATGACCATAACTACCATACCGTGTGTTGGCTATATCGCACACCATGAATTACACAGAAGAATGCACAACCTCAGCGCTCAACGTTATTCAAAAAAAAAAAAAAAAAAAAATCAGCCGGATCACAGCCGTGACGCGAGCGATGAATGAGGGTGGGGGGGAGACCCTGTCAGTGCAGACGGCTGCAGAGGTTGTGACAGGTGACAGGAGGTGCAGCGACATTTTACACGTGAGAAAGAAGTCGTAGTTTACTGATTTACAGCGCATTGGTGGTGGTGACTCAGGATGATGTTAAATCTTTCATGTAAATGCTGCTTTTTTAATTACATTTCTTGGGTTTAAGATACAGATGTGGATAAACACTGGAGGAAGTGCTCATTAAATCACAAGTCAGTCATCAAGAAACATCTGTATGCAGCAGCAACAACAACAACACAAGGCTGATCTTTGATTTGTTTTTAATCTATTAGCCAATATACAGGTCACAAGTCAAAAATCTGTTTCTCTGAAAAAGACCTAAAGTGATCATTTCCCTTTGATTATTTGTACCTCCACTTGAGTCTAATCACTCCTTGGAACACAAAATCCAAGGTCGACTCGGTCTGTCGACTACAAATCATAGGTGCCATATAGATACAATCCTCCTCGGCGGTGCTGAATCCAGGCCAACACCCTTTAGCTGATGCGTAATTTACCTCGCCGTGCGTAATTAACTGCGTCGCCGCCAGAGCCCGTGTATGTGTAACACTTTATTTTGAACGGTGCAATACGTTTCCATTAAACGTTATTAAAGCGCGGGGAGTGACGAGCTCTCATTTGTCTTGTCAGGACATCTGACAACCTCGTTAGCTCCCATTTTCCCCTGTCAGCTCACAGCGCGACACGGACACTGACTTCAGCCACTCCTGGCAAGCGAGTGATAAACGCGCCTACTCAGCCCTGCGCAAAACAGCAGCATTATTGTTGCCAGCACGAAGCATCAGAATCAATCACAGGCGACTCTGCGTGGCAGGTGTCACTCTTACGGGTTTTTTTTTTTGTTTTGTTTCCTTCCTCTTCTTTTAAATCCAGCCCACTGTCGATCTTTAATCTAATTTAAAGGGTCATAGATTTGGGGCATAATATCCCCTCGTTTGGACTCTCTCTCTCTCTCTCTCTCTCCCTCTCTCCAGTCTGACTCGGCACACTGACCATGTGCGCCGCCGCCGCCGTCGCTTTTCAGCCCGCATTTAGCGCCGCGCACAGGGCCTCGCTCGCAGATTAGAGGTGTCGCAAATGGAATTGTTATGAATGTTTGTGAGCAAATGGAGGATCTTGTTATTTTGCAAAAAAAAAAAAAAAAAAGAGAAAAAGAGAGAGAGAGAGAAGGGGAGGGGGGGGAAGAACACTTAATGGCATGGGATCTTTCCGCTCGCTGCACTTTCAGATGCAATTGTAGATCGAAGTCAGACTTGTCACGTTGAGCCAAAGTGAATTCCTAACATCCAGGACGTGCCTGTCTACTCCGGACAAATTGCATCCAATCACCCCGGGGGAATTCGGCTAATGTCTCGATCCAGGGCCGGGGAGCATGGAGAGAAAACAAATCAAACTCTGCACACAGAGCGTGTAGGGCTTATTAAAACATTTCACACAGGGGGAGAGAGAAGGAGAGAGAGCGAGAGAGAGAGCGAGAGAGAGAGATGAGCAGTAGGAGTCTGTGTGCGCGCGTGTGTAGTGTGTGTGTGCGCGCGTGTGTTGGGGTAATTAGGCTATATCATCTTTGGACACTGTATCTTAAATTGAAAATATCAGATGACCACTCTAAGCGTCCCTGCGCAGCACACACCTGCTGTTTGAGTGTCAGCGGGAACAGGCCTGAACGTTTTACTCACTCAGCGCCAGATCAGATCCGACTTTGACTAACTTTTTTCATTCCTGTTAGGTTACCTTTTTTTTTTTTACGCATAAAAGCTCACATGCGCACTCCAAAGCGGGGAACTTTACGCGTTTAAGAAAGTTTCAGCCGAACCTGGAGGGGGGGGGGGGCGGTTTAAAGTTGAAGCTCGGATCAAACTTACCTCCTCGTCTCCATTGCAATTAATCCTAATTCAGACGGATGAAGTGCCCCCTCTCTCGAACGGCGGCGTCGAACTCTGCGCGCACCCTCTGCTTACTGGTAACGTGCTCGGTCCCCTGGACATTTTTCTCTGTCTGCTACAGCCGCAGTAAACAATAAGCTCATGAGGCGCAGGCTATGGCAGCATAATGTTCTGCATGGCTAGAGAGGGGAGGTCGATCATTACACAATTTGTTTCAAATTTGATCAGTCAGAGGCGAGCGAGAGATTGGCATTTTCCCTGGAAAGCTCGCGCAGACACGCAGGGTGTGGGGACGGGGGGAGGAGGGTGGGGGGGACTCCCATATAGGTATGAGACACTCTCTCTCCATAATGTAAGTTTTGGACACGTCGTTGACGCCGCTGCTGCTGCTGCTGCTGTGAACGCAGGGCCTGCTCACAGACACGTCAGCTGGGAATAATGTGAGATGTTTAGCTTTTATTGAAATGTATGCGGTTAGTAAATATGCATTAGCAGCAGAGATTTTGGATTACATGCAAATGCGGGGATGAGTATTTGAGTTGCAAAGCAGTTTCCATATATTCATAAAAATCTGAATCAACTGTCAGTGTGGCTTAGTGAGGGAGGGAGGGAGGGGGTGAGAGAGAGAGGGAGAGAGAGAGAGAGGGAGGGAGGTGGCAGCGGCAGCAGCAGCGTGGTGACGGCAGAGGGAAAACCGGCTGGACAGATTTGCGTTTACGCCTGATCTGCTTCTGGAGAGCGGGGCTGTGTGGGAAGGGAAAGGGAGCACCTGGCTCGACCGCTGTATCCCATCTCGTTTTATTGACAGCCTGATAAGCAGGGACCCAAGCCGTGCGGTTTCCAGCGCGCATGTCGAGCACCCTGCTGCGTTGCACAGTATCAAGGCCCCTTAATGGCTGTCCCTCCAAATAATGGCCCAAACACAGCCAGTCCTGACTGGCCCGTACCTGCGCTGCCCCGGTCTCTTCCTGAGAGACGCGCGGCGGCGCGGTTACCCATTTACTCACCGGCTTGTTCAAATTGACACAAACATCAGAGGTTGTGAAATAGGGTTCGAGGCTTTTAGCCGACCTTAGTGGAAGGGAAGCAGAGGAACCATTACGAGTTGTGGATGACAACTTTATAGGGCTGTGGAAATAAAAACGTCTTTACTGTCAGCGGCATTCTGTACGACATAACTCATGTTTATGATGAGCTGCATGTTTAGTCCTCGCAACAGAAGCGAGCCATGATGTGATTCTATAATACCACAGCCCTCCCGCACGGATACAGCATGAGGAACATTTTCACAGGTTTGACGTGCCTGCACCTGTTCTGTCCCACACCTGTTGCACACTGAGCATGCTCAGATTAAAAAAAAAACACAACAACAAAAACCCCATACCTGCTCATGTCTTGATACTCTCATGGTGAGTCTACCCCCTGTCTCCTCAGGAGCTGTTGTGATGGTTTTCAGACATTTTTTCCTTAAAGTTTTATAAACAAGATCTCGCACAAAACTTGCAATTTCTTGCAAAAAAGAAAAAATTTCCATGTAAAAGTTTAACATTTCAAAATAGAATCCACCAGGCTTTAGCATCCGGGTCCCTGCTGCTCTCTGTTTACATGTAATTAAAAAAAAATCTATTTTATTAAGACTCCATACGGTTTCAGGATGAGCTTAGAGATCCTTTTTCATATAACTTTTATTCTTAATATCACTGGAGACACCAGGATCGTGTTTCTTGTGTCCTGAGGAAGCGTCCTTTAACAAGAGACAGCGTGGAATATAGTCAGTGAAGTAAGAAACACACTTACTACAAAATAATACACTTTAATAAAGAAATGAATATAGAAAAAATGGAATTAAAAAAAAAAACAAATAACAAGAACAAGAAATGAATAAATGTAGATGAAAAAAGAAATACAAATAAAACAATAAGATAAAAACAAGAGCCTGCAGAGTGTTGTTAGCTGTCACACACACACACACACACACACACACACACACTGGGACAGTAAACAGGCCGGTGTGCTCCACGCTACCTTGTTCACTTCCCCATTCGGCGCTCTGTGTCCTGTCCAAGGTATGACGTCGACCCGTCGCTCCAGCCAATCACTGCCAACTTGAGGGCTGATGCCGAAGGGAAAGTTGCTGGTAAGAGCCGCAGATTTTTTTTCCCACTCTCATTGACATTTCAACTCCACGACGGATCCAAAGGTAGATAGATTTTAATCGGGACCTATAAGTTTCTGTCGCCGTGACACGGAGGAGAGATTCATCCATCCGGGGAGGGACGGAGCCGCTTCGTACGCACAGGATACCGCTCATCAGACGCGTCTGCCGCCTCGCATCCGGTGAGTTTGGATGAACTTCATTTTCAAACGGGTTCTTTTTTCTCCTTTTCCCTCAGTATTTAAACCCTCTGACACGTTGGAATTTCTCCTTTTGTTAACGTTTAAAACGCTGCAAACGCGCGCACTTTCTTGCGCTCCCCCTGATCTCCTCAGGGTTGAACATTTAACGCAGGAACTTGAACGCGCCCTGCAGATTGATTATAAACTCGGTGCATCGGCAAAGTTAGGCACAATTATTGGTTAAGTGCTTGCACGTTGCTCTGGGAGGTGTGCACCCCCCCACACACACACACACACACACACGGCTGAAACACGGCGAGCTGACTTGGATTTTTTTTTTCCCTCTGTTGTTGTCATCCATCACGCACACGTTACAGCGTGTAATTAGCGATCTTCACCGAGGAATTAAGCGCACGTCACTCCTTAAAAAGCGCCTATTATTGTGAGCTTTGCGCAGGGGGGGAATTAAAGGCTTCGACCTGTACAGTAAATTGAATGTGTATGGGATCTATTCAGCTGCAGTCGATCCATCAGCGCGCTGGAAAATGACGCTGTCCGTCAGCGGAGTGTTTCAGCCAAACGGCGCTTTTTCCTCTTCTTCTTCTCCTTCTTCTTCTTCTTCTTCACTGCGCTACGATCCACGTGAGATCTTTTGGGGGAAGCAATCTGTCTTAAATGTTGAGTTAGAGAAGTAATAAGTCGTGTTGTGGAATAAAAAAAAGAAATGCTAAAGTTTTGACTTCAACTTGCAGAAAAAGAGCGTGTCAAATAATTTAAAGTACATTTACGCGTGCAGGGGGAATGACACGTGCGCCCTGAGGGTTTCCACGCTCATTCTGCTCCAGAAAAAAAAAAAGCTTGGGCCTTGTTTTATTTGTTGTTTATAAATATTTTATTTATATACATATTTTCTTTGATCAGATGAGCTTTCCATGTGTATTTTAATCCGCCTCATCACATGTGTAGAAGCACAATCTGACGCCCCGAACAGCAGCTCAGTAGCTGGGGAGGCTGTGGATGCCTCAGGTCCAGGCTCTCCTATGTTTGGGTCCTCCTGTTTCTTTTCTGTCACGCTCGCCGGGCAGCGCTGTGACACCATTAGCCCCGGTGTTTATCCCAGCCTTCAGCCTTTTGCCAGGAGAGGGCTTCTGTGGACTGCACACCTTCTCCGAGGCTGCACCAGAAAGGCTCAGGTCCTCTCCTCGGCTCCACACAAAACGTCAAAGATCGTGCACTGTGGAAGTTGAACTAGGTCAGTTAGAAAAAAACAAAACATTTGCTTAATGTATTTACCTCTCAACACATCTCACCCTGGAGGAGCAGAGTGATGCAGCTCAATTCAGGTGAAAATACATTTATAGGCATTTGGACCTTTATTTTGAAGGAGCATGTTTAAGAAAAAGGTTAGGTTTGTGTTTGTTGGGCCTTTAAAGCGAAACCACTTTCAAACGTTTCCTCCTGGAAAAATAATAATGAATAAAACTATGTATATTTGTCCACGCCGTGCTGGAGTTGTGTCTCCTCACAATTACAGAAAATACTGAGAAATGAAAACATTAACAGATCTTCTGTTCCGGCTCGCGCTCCACACGCCTTTAAAAAAAAAAAAAGAAAAGAAAAGAAAGAAATGAGATTAATGAATTATCTGCGCACAAGTCAAACAAGCATGTGATTGTTTAATTATTGTTGATGGAAACGGAATCACACGTTGTAAAAGTGCAAATAATTTATGCAAATAAAGCAGCGATTGGCTCATGAATCTCTTCAGAGGGAATAAATGTGACAATCCGAGGCTGGGTGATGAATGGCAGGTCAGCTCCGCAAGAAGGCAGCTCACAGAATCAGGTCGACATGACAAACTAATAATAAGAATATTGTTGTCGTGGATTTGTTTTAATATAATACTACTACTGTTAATAATAATTGTAAGTTGATTTTAATTTGAGTTTTAAAATCTAAAAACTGCATTTTTATTTTTACCCTAAATTGATTTTCCACCACAGAACTGTCAATATTATCAAAGAAAATATAGTTAAAATGACCTGTTAACAATTAATAATTATAATGATAAACAACAGTATAAAATTATTATTATTATTATTATTATTATTATTATTATTATTATTATTATTATTATTATTATTATTAATAATAATAATAATAATAATAATAATAGTGGATTTGTTTATCTGCTCGACAGTGCGTAAAGCAGGTGCATTAAAGTGTGAGGCCTGTAAATGATCAGTTTGGGGTTTGTGGGCGGTAAAAACAGCTTTTATAATGTGCACGCAGCTCTGTCCTGAAATAAAATGTAAAAAACAGGGTCTGATGTGTTCCCTCCTCAAGGAGTAACAAACTCACGCCTTCCTTGATACAAAAAAAATGTATAAAAAATAAATATAAATCAGTGCACCAATTTTCCAAGAATCAGCTCAGTCAGCTTTTTATTTACCCAAAACAATCTTGTAACATTTGTCTAACAGACCTCCCTCCAGATGTCCTCACACGTAAAAGGTGAGTCCACTGTGACCTCCAGTGGCATCACAAAGGCCGTCAATAAAACTAAGTCAGATTCAGTAATACAACAAAAACCAATTGGAAGCTCCTTTTCCGCCACTTTAACACGTGATGGATTCATCTCACGCAGATTTATATCAGCCTGTAAAAGTCTGATCCAGGACCAGACGAGGTTTTTCTTCCCCCTGCACTACATCTCTCTCCCTGTCCAAAAACAATGTCACTGTTTTCCACTGCAGCTCCCTCCCCTTTATTCTTTCGTCCTTTCTTTCTCTCATTCTTTCTTTCTTTCTCTTTTTTTTTGTATTTAAAAGTTTCTAGATGGGTACAAATACCACACTGCCTCAGGGGAAAATAGCGACCAGATTAGGCTTTCTTTTCAAGGCCTTTGGCATTAGTTGCTGATAATCCGAATTGGGCTAATTGCTTTCCCAACATCAGCCTATCCCCGTTTTTTTTTCTTCCACAGAAGACCCAGACCTAACCTTACAAAACAGAAAAAATAGAGATATATGTAGTGGAAAAAATATATATTTTCTAACTGGGTTCTTCCTTATAAAGCTGAAGGCCTAGTTGGCATGCGAGTGAAGATTGTGGAAAAAAGGAAAAAAAAAAAATCTCCTGAGAGTGGAGACAACGAATTAGCTCTTGGAGCGGATTTACAGCTTAACCAAAGAAATCAATAACCTACTGGAGGTATTGTTTCCAAAGAAAACTACTTGACACACTCATCGGGGAATCTGTCTTTTCAGGGAAGGGGCAGGTTAGTGGTGTGAATTTTTTGACAGCTGCAGCCTGTGACAAGTGAGTGTGCAGTAACATTTGCACTACAAAGGTAAAGGCTGCAGAACAACAAGGAGCCGGGTCCTTTAAAGGGCCTGCTTGGGAGATTTTCTTTTTTTTTTTTTTTGCAGCTGAACATTTAAACTGGACGAAATGTCACATGTTTATCAGCATCTCGTCACATGATCGAGCTCAGTTTGTTATGTTCAATCAGAAAACATTTTTTTTTAAATTCGCAGTTCTGCGGCTGGGGTTTGGTTGAGGCTCCACCGTGGCTGACCCTCCGGAGGACGCAGAGTAAACACTGCGTTCAAAACGACTTTAAGCATCTCTAACTTTTTTTTTTAATTTAACACGACTACACTCTCTCATATTTTAAAGAAGATAATTTCCCCTCCACGGTCGCCTTGAAAAAAAGTTAAATGTGAACAATGATGGCTCTCCCCCGTCCCGTTCAGCGCTACAGTAAAATCATAACCAACACGAGGTTTGCCTCATCGCTCAAATCGGGTGGGGTGAGTGCAGAGAGGGGAGGGAGGGATGGAGGGAGGGAGGGGGGGTGTTTGTGGTCTAATGCATGTCTAATAGGGGGGTCCTTGACGTGAAAATGTTTGGGAACCCCCCTCCCCTCCCTCTCCTCCCGTCCCTCTCCTCCCTTCGCTGATATAAGCTGCGGGCCCATTCACGGTAGGCCTATAGGCTGAGCCACCAGTCTAAGTGAGTAGAAACAATGCAGGAAGGAGAAACAGATGAATGTGCTCGTTTAGTTTACGGGTTGTTTGATGAAGGAGTATTGGCCAAAGTGTTGTTCCTCACCGCGGGACCCTCGGTGACAGTTTGAGCCGGTCCTCTCAGCTCATTATCTCGCCGGCCCACTGAGGGCCCCATTCAAGCCGGGCAGTCCCCTCTCTCTCTCTCTCTCTCTCTCTCTCTCTCTCTCTCTCTCTCTCTCTCTCTCTCTCTCTCTCTCTCTCTCTCTCTCTCTGACTCCCCCTTCCTCCCTCCCTCTCTTGCCTCTCACCCCTCTCTCTCTCTCTCACCCCTCTCTCTCTCTCTCTGGCAGCGTCGTTTGTCTACTCATTGAACCCATAGTCAGGAATGCGATGGTTGTTAGGGAGCCCTCTTTCACCTCCGAAGTGTTTTATTGATGAGCTCTGACTTCTCCTACTTTTTCACATGTCAAAGAAAGTCAAGTGTAGGCCTCCATGACTTCATTTCATGGCCTCCCAATCCAAAAAAAAAAAAAAAAAAACTATTTCTCTCCCCTCCCCCTGCTCCTGCCTGTCTCCCCCCCTCTCCTCTCTCTCCTCTCCTCTCTCTCTCCCTCTCTTTGCCCTTTCACGCACCCCCTTTTCTTGCTTTAGTTTGGCTTCCACATCCATACAAGCCTCATTCTCTTCCCCCCCTTCGGTTCTCCTCCTTTTGGAGTAAGGGCGACGGGGCTCCCTCAGTGCCGAGACTGGTGCTGCCCAAAGCTCCGGGTGTACGCTCAAACACGGGCGCAGAGGGGTTGCTTTTGGGTGCGTTGAGGTGTGCGTTAATAGCCAGTCATTCAACCCCGCGCAGATTGGGGGAGCGTGTGGCCATGGCTACACAGTCATTTGCTTTACTTTTATTTACGCGTGCTATTTGCTGTCAGGTCGCAGGGAGTGACGTCGCCGCGCCTCGCAAATGTGTCCATAAAAAGCAGCGGAGCTTGCCTAAAGGCTGCGCTCTTTACGCATGGCGTTCTTGTTGACAGGAGGGGGAAGGTGATACCCAAAAGAATCAACAAAAGCACGTGGGGGACCTTTTCTGAAGGGGTCGTGCCATTTTTTTGATTTTTTATTTTTTGGTTTGTACATGCGGAAGACTGTCGACGTCAATATGCTCACATTTAGAGGTTTGAATTAAAATAATAATACTAATAATAATAATAATAATAATAATATATTTTTTAAAAGTCTCCAAACTCAGGTGCACTTCTTTCCACGCAGGTGGTGGTCTTCTCTCAGGGATGTTTTTAGGACTTGAGGTTTATATTTTCATTTTTATTCAATCAATTTTAGATGAGAATAACGCGTGTTTACATGTGAGGCAGGTTTAAGTTGTTTAAAATTAGTTTTTTTTTTTAAGGCAAAACTGGTGCGTTTTCTGTCAGTGGCATCACCCGACACGTGCACGGACGCAGAACCACAAACAAACAAACAAACAAACAAACAAAAAAACACTTTCCTTAACTTTATTATTTTTTTAAAAGCATAATTCCACCCCCCTCTATAACACGAATCGCATGTGCAGCTCCATTAAAGGCACGCTGCAGCTCTTTGTAATTTTAATTTGCTGTTATGAGCTCCAACGTTCATGTGCGCGCTGCTCTCTCTCTCTCTCTCTCTCTCCCTCCCTCCCTCCTCGCAGCACTAGTTAGCCTCAGGTTGGAGCTGAACATGCCTGAGATTCCCTGCGCGGACCCAATTCAGCCTGGAAGAATAGAGCCTTCCGTCCAATGGGCATTTCCGAGGCAGTTGCTCTGCAATAGGGCAATATTCAGCAAGTGAGCGCAGGGTATTTGCATGCGTGGGCTGATTAGTGGGTTGGGAAGACGAGACTCTCCCTCTCTCTCTCTCTCTCTCTGTTTCTCTCTCTCTCTCTCTCTCTCTCTCTCGCGCTGTGGCTCGGCCCCGTTTCCCGCTTTGGCTGTGGTGCAGGGGGAAGTGTTTATATGGGGGATGATGACAGAGGTCGGGTCGCGCTAATGGGCCAGTGAAGAGCGGCGGAGGGAGGCGAGGCGAGGAGAGGCGAGGCGAGGCGAGGCGCACACAGCAGACCAGGAACACATAACATTAATACACTTGTTCCATCACCAATCAGCATAGGTGTGTTCATTCTCTTCCTCCCCCCCCCCCACACACACACCCCCACCTCCTTCCACCACTACCACCACACTCCCTCCCTCCACTCCACTCCACTCCACTCCTCCTCCCCCTCCTCCTCCTCCTCCTCCTCCTCCTCTCTCTCTCTCTCTCGCTCTCTCTCTCCTCTCTTCCCCACTCTCTCTCTTTCCGACTCTCTCATTCGCTCTCTCACACGCCAGCGCACATCCTCGCCAAACTCCGTGCGTCCTGACATCTGAGTTCACTGTCAATCTCTGTCCACTTCGCAGGGATATCCCCCTCCGTCTCCGGCGAAGACCACTGGAAACTAATTTTTTTTCCTCTTCTAAACTCCCCCCCCCACACGAGAGAGACTGATCCTGGTCGGCTTTTTTTTTTGTTTTTTGTTTTTTTTTTCTCTCTTTTCTGTGGCGTGGAGAACTAGGCTGTTAGCCTGTAGTTTGCCAAGGACTTTGACAACGACGCAGGATGCCCCAAAAAGGTGAGATCCTGACTCAAAGTTTGCCTGTGCTCGTAAATGACTGAATCATTATTATTGTATAATATTACTGTTATTATAATGCATATCAGTTGTACTCATTAATATCCTCGCGAGGTGATTTATTCTCGGCTGTAGGCTGGTAGGTTGAGGTTCAGGGAGGTTGTGCTGATCGTCTGGACCGTGCAGCCTGTCTCCCCTCGCTCTCAGACCGGGGCGAACAGCCTTCAGCGTCCCCTGTCTGCTCTATCGGCTCGGTTTTGTCGCCGTGTTTTTAGGGCCCGCGGATAGCTTACCGCTTATTTATGACAGTTAAAGAGTAAAAAGTCACGTTGGGCCAGGACAGTGATCATCGTGGAGAATGGGGCGCAATGACCCGTTGAGGAAAGGTGTCAGATTGATTCATGCAGGCGAGTCACCCAAGCGCCTTGGACGAGAGGAAAAAAAAAAAAAAAAAGCTCCATGGAAGCAGTTGGGGAGGAGGCCCGTTTCTTTTTTTTTTTTTTTTAGTTTTAGTGTGTTTGTGCGTTAGAAAAATACATCTTCCCCCACACACACTTTTATTTTTTTTCTCCTGGATGTCTCAGTCTGTCTTCAATGACAGCAAGTTAAAAACAGCGTTTAACGTTTTCACAGCTGAGCTGTGGAGCGTTTTACAGCAGTCACACACTGTGTTGACAGGCCCGTCACACTGCTAACAGTTAACCACGCTTTCAAAAATAATTCCACTTATTTCATAATAAAACCGCAAAATATGGACACAAGCTGCTGCTGCTTTTAAACTAGTCTGTCAAAATAAATAGGAAGAGTTGATAAAATAATATAAATGCATTATTTTACTGCAATTGTGCGTTTTTATTTAAATAAATTGAGCATAATTTAACGTAAAAAAAATACTTTAATTAAAAATAAAAAAAAGCACTTATGGTAAAAAAACACAGCAGGCCTGTGTGCTCTATGAGCTGCTGACATTTAACCTGTTGTCTGTGTGCACGCTAATAACTGACTCACTACACGTTTTCTATAATTTGCAACGCTTTTTTTTAAAAGTAACCTGCACGTGTATCCAAATATATTTATATTATTTACATCCGCTGTTAGGATGCAACTTGCAGCGCAAAAGGCCTCCATGAAGCACTTCCTGCATGTGAACCAGAATAAGCGACGCTGAATTCAGACACTGTTGTGTAAAGGAGGCAACAAAAAAAGAAAAGAAAAGAAAGAAATGCAGATTAGATCGCAGTTAACCTCAGGAACAACAACGTTTGAGCCCTCGACCTTAAATAAATGATTAACCACTCGGACCCTTACGAGGCTGAAAGGCTGCAGACTGACACAGTCCCAACATCATCTCGTTTTCATTTACGCTTTTTACGCACTCGCTTTGCGCGAAACAAGAGGCTGATAATAATAATAATAATAATAATAATAATAATAATAATAATAATAATAATTGGATTGCGATGGCAGTTGTTTGGGTCGTTGTATCTGCTGCTGAGCAGGCTAACTAACATGTGCAGCAGTGTGATGGAATCTGGATCAGATGAATGCAGCCTGCTTGTGAGACATGAGAGAGAGAGAGAGAGAGAGAGAGAGAGAGAGGGAGAGACAGCAGTCTAAAACGCAATGGCGGCCTCCTTGGTTCCGTCTCACGGACCAAAACAGCAGCCTTGTTAGGCGACGTTATTGGGCCATTTTTTTTTTTTGCTCCGGCACACAACACGACTTTGCGCGGAGGGAGAGAGAAAAAAAAAAACTTCAGACTTTCTCCCTCCCTTGGCCCCCTTTTTATCTGTCCTCCTCCCTCCTCCTCTCCCCCCCTCCCTCTCAGTCAATAGCTTCTTTAATGCATTTGTCTTTTCCAATTGAGCGCCCTACTGCGCTGTTGTGTCTTTCAACCCGCTTTTACAACCCGCACCAGCAGCACCAAATAACCACCAAATATTTAGAAGAAGAAAATTACGTTTGCTTTTAATTTTTTTTCTTTTTTTTCCCTCTCTCTCTCTGTGTAAAAAGCGGGGCAAAACAAAAAACCCACATTCACGCACTAGCGGCGGCGGGGTCACGGTCGTGTGTGTGTGTGTGTGTGTGTGAGAGAGAGAGAGAGAGAGAGAGAGAGAGAGAGTGTGTGTGTGTGTGTGTGTGTGTGTGTGTGTGTGTGTGTGTGTGTGTGTGTGTGTGTGTTTGTGAATGGTCCCGGAGGGGGTGGATGCATGCCTCCGGCTCTTTGTATTAATCTGAACTTGTTGGTGTGTTTAGTGGGGAAGCTGTGTGTTTCTAGTCGCGGAGGCCGAGTTCTCGCCCCGGGTCTGAGGTATACGGAGGCAGAGAGAGAGAGAGAGAGGAAAAAAAAAAGAAAAAAAGGAGGGGGTGCATTGTTGGAGTCCAGCAGGCTTTGTACACCAGCTTTGTACCCCCTCCTGCTCTGGACTTTTGCAGAGCAGTGAGGCGAGGTAGACAACGTGTGTCACTGTACAGTTTTACCACGACAGACTCCACAAGAGGAGGGAGATCAAGTTTGAAAAAAAGAAAGGGGGGGAAGAAAAATCTCCCGGTGAGACGATGAGGGCTGATTGCTTTATATTAACTTTTTGTTTTGTTTTGTGCTATTATTGTTCTTAGAAAGAAAAAGGGAAAGAGTTACAGGCCCGAGGAAGTTGCTCTGAATTTATCTCGACAAGGCCCCTCAGATAAACCCGTCTTGATTTACGTGCTTGGGCAGCAAAAAAAAATTAAAAAAGAAAAAAAGGCTTGATTTAAAAAAAAAAAGTTAAGTTTGAGTACATCAGTATAGCTGTGGCTGTGCTAATGTGTTGTTTTGCTTTGTCCTATAGGGAGACATTAAGTAGTGAAAACGGCAGATGATTGACTAAATTGTTATAGAGTGGACAGTCATCTCTGTTTCCAGGCAAGTTTAATTAAAATACATTCAGTACATACACTGAGGCATTCACGATGCATCTATAATGTTGTAAAGCACAAGATCCCGCAAAAAAAAAAATAATAATTTAAAAAATATATATGCTATAATCGAAAGATGGAGATGAGAAATGTTTATTTAAAATAAAAATGCATTGCAAATAATTTGACAATGTTGTTGTGTTTTGATGCTAACCACCTTTGTGTTTTTTTTTTCTTCCTTCCTCCTTGTGACGCTCAGAATACCACAACCAAGCCACGTGGGAGTCTGGCGTAGCCTCAATGATGCAGAACAGTAAGTTGTTTTTTTATGTTCAGGCTCATTTTTTTTTTTTTTTTTTTGTGGTTTTATTTTGAAAAACTTTTTGATTACAAACGCAAGTTTCTCCCCCCTCTCCCCTCCCCTCTCCCACTATGTGTGGTTGCATGGAAGCAGCACCCACTGACATTATGCACCGGTTTGTTAGAGCGCAGTGACTTTTCCTTTTTTTCTTTAAAAAAAAAAAAGGGGGGAAATGTATGTCGCAGGCATAGATTTGCATGACTCTGAGGAGGAAGAGGAGGGATGGGGGGAATTATTCGCAGTTATTTGATGGCCGTTTCATTGCTGTTAATTTATTTTCTCCCCCCTCCTCTCTCTCTCTCTCTCCCTCTTCCTTTATTTTTTATTTTGCAATGATAGGTAGGCAAGTTATTATTGAACAAGTTAATCACACGTCGTCCTCCTCCAGAGAGAGAAGGAGAGAGAGAGAGAGAGAGAGAGAGAGAGAGAGAGAGATGGGGGGAGGAGGAGGATGAGGGGTTTTTTTTTTTGTTTCTGCTTGAGTTGGTATTAAATAATTGCACAGCCGTCTGCATTAGCGTTAGAGCTGGCTGCCAGGCTGCATACAAGATTAGCTGCGTGGAAGGGGAAAAAAAAGAAGAGGAGCCTTGCATGAAACATGAGGAATAGCAATAATGTCTTATGTAGATGAGTCCATATTCTTTCACGGACAGACAGACAGACAGACAGACAGCATGGACTGAGAAAGAAAGAAAGAAAGAAAGAAAGAAAGAAAGAAAGAAAGAAAGAAAGAAAGAAAGAAAGAGAAAATACGCACGGGCCTCACTGTCAGGCTGCAGGGGTGAACTAAATATTAACAACCATATTGTCGTGGGTGCCAATCCTTTAAAATAAAAAAAAATATATAAAAATAAAACATGGTAGATGTGTGTGTTAAAGTGGCCCATGAGTTGAATATGTGTCTTAATTGCTGGTGTGTGTTGGTGTGTGTGTGTGTGTGTGTGTGTGTGATGACAAACAAAACAAAAAAGGATAAACATGAAACATTTTCTCTCTTGCTGCTGGACAAGAGGTGTATGACATCTGTGATGAAGGTGTGTGGAATAATTTTATTATATTATTCTCCATATACCTCTGATGATGATGATGATGATGATGATGACTATGATGATGATGATGATGATGATGATGACGTGTCTTGTGCTGTTAATCAAACAAAAAAAATAATATATATATATATATATATAATGTGTGAATCCAATGTTGGCTCCACGTGACGGCTGGATTTGGAGGTGGAAAAAGAGAGAAAAGAAAAAAAAGCAGAAGTAGTTTTTAACAAGCTGGTGGCAGCAGAGGTTTGTCTCAGAGGCCGCGGCGCTGTGATTAGTCGCTTGTCCATTAACAGAGCTGATGGGGCCTTATCAAAGCTTGTGTACAATGCCCGGCGCTCCTGCTTTGCCGCGGATTGATGATAATGGGACGCTCCCCTGGCTTGGCGTGTGATGTCTGGTGCGAATTGCCGAGGAGATATCATTGGGCCCGGCCCTTTGGGTTTGTCTAAAGGTCGCGACGGCCTCGGTGGCTTTTGTGCTAATAACTCCTGGGTGTATATGGTGGGGAGCGTCCAAATTGACACCATATGTTTTCCTATTAGTCGACTCGCAATAGAATACAAGGCGCATAATCAGCGCCAGCGGGCGAGATCGACTTCTGTGGCCACTTGAGGGAATTGTGCCATGATTAAGACTTAACCTTTAGGAGGGGGGGTTTTGATTTTTATGTGATGTCCTTATCTGACGGTTTTATCGATCCGGAGGATTTATGTGATAGTTATAAATCTGAGGTTGATGGAGCGGCTCTCGGAGGGCCCGCGGAGCGGAGCGGGAGCGCCCTAATGCGGGCAAGGCCAATTTCAGAGTAAGAAGTCTATTAATTCCACTTAATCCTGGAATTACCGAAAGAGCAGGAGGGATGATAATGGGTTTACTATCAATCAGATCCACGCTGGAAGATTATTGCACATAGCGGCCAAAAGGGATATGTTACTCAGTTAAGCAGGTTTGGATTCACTCATCTATACAAAAGGCCCGTGTGATCATTTCCTTATAAAATAAAGTGTGCGCTTTAAAGCGCAGCCCTGTGACATATTTCTGAGGCGAAGACGCCCACCGATTGCACACAACAGGGCTGCAGTGGCTGTGAGCATTTGTTGTCAAATACAAACAAGGGGGGGAGAAAAAACTGCATGTCACTTTTAATATGTTAAGAATCCAGGCGCGCCCTCGTCCGTGTGACCGCGCGTAGCCCCCGGCCACCTTAAAACGAAGTCTCCCTCGGAGGGTAAACGAGTAGCGTCCAATTTTGTCTGAGTGATATCCAAATGCAGACAGAAAGGGTCGTTTTATCATGCTACTATTTGTCGTGACGATGCGATTTTCAAAAGCAGAGCGGTGTCATAAAGTGACATGCCTGCCACAAGTGCTCCAACTGATCTTTTCAATTAGCCTCCCATGCATGATCCGAGGCGACTTCCGCCTATTTCCAGAAATTAAGCTCAAACTTGACGTGCAGCTAGCTTTATTTTAAAGACAAATGTCAGGCAGGCTCATCATATTTTCCCCCTCTTCTATATTTGGAGCTTATTTATTGCTAAGGAGCCTCTGCTCCCGGAGTCAATGTACCGGGCGGCAGCGCAGGGGAAGGCAGCGGAGAAGCAGAGCGCAGCTCAGGCACTCCGGGGAGTCAGCTCTCCCGTTTGGCTTCAGGTTTGCGGGCTTATTCTGTGCTTTAGCGAGATGCCATAGAACAATTTAAGGATAATTTTCAAAAAGATGTCTTTTTCTCTTTTTTAAGACAATAAGCAATCATATAAAAATGGCTGTTTTCGAGCTCGTGTCCTGTGTGCTGCATGTGTTTCCCGACGCGTAATTATCGTGTGTTTCCTGGAGGAGCACCGCTGTCGCTTTTAACGCCACTTTTCCTGAAAAGCGACGCCTTTGAATGGAAGCTAATTTAACACATTATTGCAGCTATAGTGGTTTTTTTTATTTTTATTTTATGTGATTGTCGCTGCTGGTGGTTGTTATTCCGAGGACGGTTTATGAGCGAGCTGCTGGTGCTGCTGGTGCGGTGCGCAGCTGGGATGGATAACGGTGCTGAGCGCTTTTTTAAATGCCGAAGTTTGCCGCTTTGATAAAAGCCCGGCTGAGTCTCCTCGGGGCGGAAGACGGACTGATGCGCTCTTTTATTATTAGAAAACAACACATCGAGATGTTTTGGGTTCAGTTTTTATGACGCTATGGTCTTTTTTTTAAATCCATGTTGTGCATGTGTTCTCCGAATAACTGCGCAGTTCGTCTTCAGAAGGCGAAGCGCACCGACTTCTTATCTCTCATTTTATCGGTGCGCTTGGATTTTTAAACACCTTTTTTTACAATCACATGACAGCTAATTTATTATATTTATATTTTTTTTCCAGTAATCTGCAGTGTACTTCTGTCTCCATGCTTCATGTTTTTAACTCGGTTTATCCTGAGCGCTTTTCTACCATCCTCCTCCTCTTCCTCCTCCTCCTCCTCACCACCACCAACAACCATCCAGTGACATTCATGTGCTTTATATGATCACATTATGCTGTTAGTTGGAGGTTGTGTGACGGTGTGATGACCGCGATGCTTTTGTCTCCATGTAGGTCACAGTGGCGTAAACCAGCTTGGTGGTGTGTTTGTTAATGGTAGACCGCTGCCGGATTCCACCAGGCAGAAAATAGTTGAACTTGCTCACAGTGGCGCTCGACCCTGCGACATCTCCAGGATACTGCAGGTGACAACCACACTCCTCTTTCTCAAAGCCCCGGAAACAAGATGTTGTTTTCAGTGCACACAAACTTACCTGTAAAGATAAAGAAAAAAAAATACTCGTATGATTTTTTTTATCACTGTTTCCTGTAGCGTGAATGTCGCATTTAATGCTTGTTTTATGAATCAGTGGAATGATTATCTTTCCGTCTTCTGGAAAATGTAATAAGGCAGACAAAAAAAAAAAAAAAAAAAAAGTAAAGTAATGTGCCTGCTCTTATTGTAAGAAATGCCTAATATACCATTCAAGGCATATTTTTTGTGTTTATAGACCCATGATGAAGTCCAAGTGCTGGACAGTGAAAAGGTGATAATTATTTGACGCCATCTTAGAAAATTCCGTTACTAGTCGTAAATAATGTATGTGAATTGTGTCTTTTGTTTCCCATCCAGGTATCCAACGGCTGCGTGAGCAAGATCCTGGGCAGATATTATGAAACTGGCTCCATAAGACCGAGAGCAATAGGCGGCAGCAAGCCCAGGGTAGCCACTCCAGAGGTGGTCGCGAAGATCGCGCAGTACAAGCGGGAGTGTCCGTCTATCTTTGCGTGGGAGATCCGTGACAGACTCCTGTCGGAGGGGATCTGCACCAACGACAATATACCCAGTGTAAGTGTGCCGACTGGAAGTTGTGTGCATGATTTAATTTGCCACATGAAGTGACTTTTTTTTTTCCACATGCAGTGGAGGAAGAGGAGATGGTGCAGCCAACCATTCAGTCTTTATCAAACACGCTGCGTCGGTGCGCGCTTAACCGCGCAGCATACAGCGGAATTAAAAAAAGGAGCGCGCAGATTTATTATGATTAATAGAAAGTGTGTGCGTGCGCTCCCTCCATCCGATCCTAATCTTTGCTGTGATCATATGCAATTTGTCATTCAGGTGTCATCGATAAACAGAGTCCTCCGCAACCTGGCTAGTGAAAAGCAACAGATGGGCGCAGATGGCATGTATGACAAGCTGAGAATGCTCAACGGTCAGACAGGAACTTGGGGGACCCGGCCCGGCTGGTACCCCGGAACATCAGTGCCAGGGCAGCCCAACCAAGGTGAGCCTCATTATCACACAGTGGCGGTAAAGACACCTTGACGCACGCACAAAAAGGAAAGGCAGAACCGGGCCAGATTCTGGTCGCGCACAGGTTGGTCAGTCACCAAAAAGAAAAAGAAAAAAAGAGAGAAAGAAAGAATATTTCCCTCGCATGAGGTCCGTCTGAACTCCTCAGAGGTCACCAGAAACTGTCATGCCTGAATATGAATAGTTTTACAGCTCACCATTCCAGTGGTTCCGGTCTGCGGCTCTGTTTGCGGGAAGGTATTGTGTTGGCATGCTTTGATGCCCTGAACAAGACCCCCAATTAAGACTCGTCGATTAGATGAAGCCATAGGCCAAGCATGCAGTCTGAATGCCTCCACTGTCCCAGACATGGATGTGCGTGACAGCGGCTTGTCCTTTCAGCAGAGGTGTCCATCCAACAGCCTGCGCTCTCCTCCCCTCCTGATGGGGAGGCAGAGCCGGGGAGCTGTGCTGCGCGGATATTAGTACAAAGGAATGTTTTCCTTCACACGCAATGATTGGTTATGGGAACGGTTCGCACTACGTGTAATTGCTCATTAGAGAGGGCTTTGTCTCTCATTATGGCAACATGCAGGAGTGTGGAGATGGTCAGGCTGCTGTGGAAATATTCCACTTCAGAGGGTTTTTTTTTTTTTTTTTTCCTGCAGAGGCCAAACACTGAGCGGATCCTTTTTTTTTGTTGTTGTTGTAGAAGAAACGCCATCTTTTTTTTTCTTTTTAAACGTTCGCCTTGCTTCTTAAATATCCATTCACCGCATTGTGTCTGATTTATAATGCGGTTTTAGAGAGAGAGAGAGAGAGAGAGAGAGAGAGCAGAGGGAAGCACAAGCGCTGGAACTCACGCGCAAGCAAATAATAATTAGCATTTTGTTTGATGAGCATTTTGGGACACGTGGGGGCTGTTGTGGAAGAGCAGTACAGCGGAATGGAAGACGTGGACAGCTAGAATGATTCACTTCATTTTGGGAACGATAGGGAGTTATTATTATTACCACCAGCTGACATTAAAAATAAAAACAGCATTTTTTATAGTTAAGTTTGGTTGGAGTTGGTATGTCTGTCACATTTAATTTCTTATTTGATCATTATTCATATCAATTAGACTATCATATTATGTTGTATTGTCATTATTATCAATTATAATATTAATCATATCAATAATAATAATAATAATAATAATAATAATAATAATAATAATAATAATAAGCTCTTTGCTCATTGTGTTTTTTTAATTCAGGTGTTTCAGTAAATCGCTCTCCTATCAGGGGAACGAAAATATGTTTTCCATCCGACAGCCGAGTAAGCAGACATAAAGGCTACACGGAGAGTGACAGGGCCCCCAAAAAGAAGACAACTCTATCCAAAGACAGGAACGAATAAAACACACAAAAAAACAAAACAAAACAAAACAAAAAAAAAACCTCCTCACCGGTTTCCCTCTTTTATCTCTTTCTCATTCTCGCTCGCTGGCTATATGGCTCCAAAATCCCGTCTATAGGATTTAGTCTCTCACTTTCTCTTTCAGTTCTAAGCGGTTTCTCAAGAGTGTTTTGATCCGGCCTCAGCAGCTGAAAGGTGCCGCAATTGGTTCGGTATCTCTCTCTCTCTCTCTCTCCCTCTCCCTCTCTCTCTCTTTTTGCTGCTTTTCCGCCTCACTGGCTGAGACATCGTGATACTAAAGAATGAGTTTATTTCCCAGCGCTTTTATAAAGAAAACAAATCCCATCCTAGCGTCAGTGGGTCTGGCAGACGGATAATAGCTGCGCATTCACTCCTTTTTATGGATTATCCAGAGCGCAGAAACAAATAGCGTGGATACAAACTATTGGCCCTATAGAAGAATACTTTTGTCTATTTATTTTTTGCAGCGCAGGAGGAAATTGTCGAGAAAACGTGGCGCATCAGGCTTTCCTCCAGTGAACCGAGACTTTTTTTTTTCCATTTAGACACGCTTAAGATGTTTGCAACATGCACTTTAGAAAATAAAATACAAAAAAAATACAAAAAAAATTATTTCCTCTGCATTTTTCACACCAGACTCTGTTTGAAAAAGTGACGTTTTTACGCGCAAACTTTCATTTCTCGGGAAGGAGGGGAGTGCACGTCTTGCTTTTCAGACTGCACAGTAGCTAACAAGTGCACTGGCTGCTGCACCTGTCCAACAAGCTCCTGCCCTTGAGCAAGGCATTACCCACCCACACACAAAAAAATACACGCCAATCCGGTTTTTTTGAAACACAAACTAAATCTGCATACAAAAACAGCTCCACGAGTTCCCCCTCCTCCTCCATTCACACATCAGTGAGATATTACATAAAAAAAACAAAAACAAAAAAAAACCAGCCTCTATCGACGCACCCCTGCTTAATTTCGCATTAACTTCTCGGGGTGATAATGATGTCCAACAACAAGACAGACATTAGCCGATAAGCCTCGCCCTGCAACTGAAGGGGGCAGTGAATAGATTGGCCTTATTTTGGTTGTTCAGGGGGTTGCATGCTCTCTCCTCACTCATTTGTTTCCAATTGAGGACAGAAATCCTGACTGGCGTGTAGCTGGCCGGGGGACGTGATTAATGATGGTAGTGGATAAGGGTTAACACACTGGACTCAAAGCTCTGTTGACTGGGATCCTCGTGCGCACAATGCCAAAGTACTATAGCCTTGCGCGCCTCCAGAGAGAGAGGATCCTTTTGTCATCTCCTCCAATGGCTCCCCCTCCTCCTCCTCCCATATATTACACCCACCGAGGGCTCACTGCTCGTCCCCTGGCTGTGTCCATAGTTTAATGGTTTCCCTTACTCCTGAAGGCATTGTATCAGTCTGAAAAGCGTCTTCTCCTATTCAAAAAGTTGGTGGTCACCTCAATGGCTATACCAACGCCCATATGGGAACGACCATTGAGGCCATTGCTGTGGCCTAAAAAAAAAAAAAAAAGAGAGTAGGGGGCTAGAAGAGTTTGGGGTTTTAATACATTTCATAGGGTGTGAAAGGAGGCTCGCCACATCTTGTCACATTTCTCTTAACCTTTTGAGAACACACGCCATTGTTGGGGGAGCGATAAGTACGCAGAGGCTTTTTCCCCCCAGCCAGCAATGTTTTTCCCACAATATTTTATAAACACCTTAACTGCGAGCTCTTCTTCTTCTTCTTCCTCCTCCTCCTCTTCTTCTTCTTCTTCTTCTCCTTCTTCTCATAATGCTCCCCCTTTCGCATCAGCTCTGGAAAACACTCGCGAATAAACCGCAATCATTCCTCCCGATTTTGAATTAAATCAAGCATGATGGGGGCTTTTTAATTAATGATGTCGGCGCAATTAGCTGATGCAACACGAGGCCCCGAGAATTAATTATTCAATTAGCTTAATTGAATGTATATTTCTATTATATCTTTTTTTTTTTTTCCTTTTTTTTTTTTTTTGGTGCAGATGGTTGCCAACAACAAGACGGCGCAGGAGAAAACACAAACTCCATCAGCTCGAACGGGGAGGATTCAGAGGAGACACAGATGCGACTGCAGCTCAAGAGGAAACTACAGAGAAACCGCACGTCCTTCACACAGGAGCAGATCGAGGCTCTGGAAAAAGGTGACACACTTAGACATTTTTTTAACCCGCCATTATTTATTATCTTCTGTTTTAGAAAATGATGATTTTGTTATAAATAAAAAAAAATAGTGTCTTTTGAAATAAAAATAAAAGAATAACTAATATCAGACATTTATTCTGCAGAAATTAACCACCCTCGACCTGCTTCATCACTTCCTAAATTACACTTTTTTTTTTCCCGCCCTACAGAATTTGAAAGAACTCATTATCCAGATGTTTTCGCGCGAGAAAGACTAGCGGCGAAAATCGACCTGCCGGAAGCAAGAATACAAGTGAGTGATCCTCACAGCCGGCGTGTTAGAAGTTTTCCAAAGTTGTTCCCCCTAAAAAAAATATATATATATATATATATAATAATAATAAATATTATAATAATGATAAAACCAATTCCTCTGCAGGTATGGTTCTCAAACAGAAGAGCAAAGTGGAGGCGAGAGGAGAAGCTGCGGAACCAGCGCCGGCAGGCCAACAACTCCTCCAGTCACATTCCCATCAGCAGCAGCTTTAGCACCAGCGTCTACCAGGCCATCCCACAGCCCACCACACCGGGTAGGTCCCACCACAGCTCACACACCACACACACTGGTACAATATTAAAAATGTGATATTAAAAAAAACACAATTTGTCAGCTGTTGTGCGCGAAAGAAAGCTGCACTTCATTAATGCAACAACGCATTTAAAGTGAAGTCAGACACGTGAACTACGACTAAATGTGATTATGTGACAGCCTGCGGATTAATATAAAAAGGTGGGAGGATGTCGGGGGGGAGAGAGGGAGAGAGAGGGAGAGAGAGAGGCCTCCGTGGCTGTGCGCTCTGGTTCACATGAAGACGCGCCGGTGGTTTTTCCCTTTTTTGATGGATGATTGAGCAAAACTTCTCAGCTGACTATCTGCGTAATTACCGAATCAGGCAGGAGGGCACACCGGCGGAGCTGAAGCTCACAAGTCAATCACCTGAGACACAACGGTGTACAGTATGTGTCCGGGCCGATCAGCCTGTCAAACAAGGCGTCACCTCACCGCACGGCACCGCTTAACGCTAACGAGACAGCTCTCTCTCTCTGTCTCACGCACGCACGGTGCGATTTCAGCCATATTTTAACCACTTTTTTTTTTTTTTTAATGTTTCTTATTTCTATTTTCATCCGCAGTGTCTTTCACCTCGGGGTCAATGCTGGGTAGACCCGACTCTGCGCTCACAAACACCTACAGCGCGCTGCCCCCCATGCCCAGCTTCACCATGGCGAACAATCTACCTATGCAAGTAAGTAAAGAGAGAGAGAGAGAGAGAGAGAAAAAAGACAATAATGATCAGTGATGTTTAAAGATGTGTGCTATTTTATATGATTAAAGATAAGATTGGAGTGGAATCAAACACACCATGAGTAATTTAAATTGCGTTTTCCTGCCCTTCTTAAATTACATTTCTCAGAGAATCAGATACAAAAAAAAAGAAAAGAAAAGAAATAAAAATTAAATCAAGCCATTTGAGCGCTTTTAACAGTATTTGCAGACTATGGTTGGCTAAGCTAATGTAACATTCTCTCCCCCATCTATAGCCCAGCCAGACCTCCTCTTATTCCTGCATGCTGCCTACCAGTCCGCCTGTGAACGGGCGGAGCTACGACACATACACGCCCCCTCATATGCAGGCACATATGAACAGCCAATCAATGACCACTTCTGGTACCACCTCAACAGGTAGGCAGAAAAAAGTTCATTGTTTTTTTGCCTAACATGCTGACAAACAGTGCACTCTTTTTCTAGACATCTGCCACCTTTTTAGACTGTAACTCTGGCGGTACTACATACATAGCCATCTCTGACTCGTGATCTGTTGCTCAGACTTTCTTTTTATTTTTTCCTTTCTTTTTTCCCCGTCTCATTTGGGGAAAAAAAAAAACAACAACTTCCGACTGTCTGCGGCCTCTGCATCCCATGTCATTTTTTTCCCTCCCTGCCGCTGCATGAACTAAAGCTCATTTCATGGCCGCTTCTCTTACGCCATCATGTCAATCCCACCACTCCAGCCCATAGTTTAGTTCCACCCCATTAGGGTGCTGTTACTGAGAGCCATATATACCGGTTATAGTCATGAAGAGTTAATCATGCATAACCACATTTCCTCTGTGCTAAATTGCTAATTAATTTGATTCATTTGCTGTTGTACTCTCTCTGTTTAAATGCCATTGCCAAAGCCTCAATTTATCGAGCTCGCGAGCCTTTTACTGTGCAACCATGTGCAGAGCATTGTGACTCATCGCGGCGCCGCTGCTCGTCCACCTATTTGCAGGCGTTTAAAGCACAATGCTCTGTGCTGGTGTTGGCTGTCACACTCAACTGTGCATGGTGCATCGAACTCATCTTATTCAAGCATGTCGACTTCCGGGGGCTGTTTCTTTCTTCTCGTTCGGTTTATTTCTCTCTACTGACGTCTCCCTTCTTCTTCCCTCCGCAGGACTCATCTCTCCTGGAGTGTCTGTCCCTGTCCAAGTCCCAGGGAGCGAGCCTGACATGTCTCAGTACTGGTCAAGACTACAGTAGAGAGAAGAGCTACTTCACCCTGTAACCACCCCACTCCACCATCGCCCTCCGGCAGTGCTCCTCACACATACACGGCACAGGAGAGTAGAGAAGGCGAGAGAGGGGTTGAGAAGAGGCAAAGGACAGGAGAGGAGGGAAGGAAAGAAAGAAAGAAAGAAAGAAAGAAAGACTCTGGGAGAGCCTTGGGACGTCTGGGCTTTGTTTTTCCAGTGGGACTGTGTGCTGTTCTGTAGCTCTAGGCACATTCAAAAAAACGAGGACTTCGGAAAGAGAGAACAACGATGGAAAGACCGAAAAAAAAAAAAAAAAATTGGACCTCTGTAAAGTGCCCGGTGTTAAATTTTTATGGAACAAAAACTTATCTGTTTTTTTTTTTTTTTTTTTCTATTTCCAACTTCAGTCATTGTTTCCTTTTTTTCTCTGGTGTGTTAGTAAATGGCCATTTGTATGTTAATATGAAAAACCAAGATCAAGTACTGATAGATGGACTGCTAGAAAACCATGTTTGGTCTTGCGTTTTTGTTTGAGAGAGGAGAACCTGAGAGATTCTGCCATGACTATCTTTTTAAAATCTGCTTATATCGAGACTTTCTACCAGCCTTTGCATGGTCTCTGGACGCTGTTGCATATCATTAAAAAGACGAAAAAAAAGCTGGAGGGAAGACTCTTAACTGTATCGAGAAAAAAAACTATTTATTGGTCTTATTTCTTACGAATGGATATTTAGCAGAGGAAACTCAAACTCGATCCACCCACTGAGGCTGCGGTCTCGACTCCTCTGACACACGGGCCTGCAGCTTTGCTGGCTTATTAAACACGGATCACTATCGACAGCTCAAAGTGTGCAAAGACGCCGCGACATGCAACACAACTTGGACCTCGTGCTTCGGTGGTTGGATTGACTCTAGATTTACCACGGAGAACATTTAAATGTGGAAAAACAGGTGTAAAAGACAACCTGTAGTCTGTAAATGGTAGACTGCGTCTTCGATATAATCCAGTTTGTTTATGTCAAAATGTAAAGTACTTGTCTTCCCTAGAAATCTTCCAGAAAGATTTCTCCAATAAAAGTTGATTTCATTTATATCCCCGAGAATATTCTATAAATGTTCCATGCATCATGAAATACATTTCTTTAGGGTCAGGTACAATTTGTCTCTTAGGTATAGTTGTATTATAGTGTCCTATGGTCAAAAAAAAAAAAAAATTGTGCAACTAGAAATATTTAATTCCTATAATTATGATTAAACATTGCTTGACAGAGTTTTAAACTTAAGTGTTTGGCAGTTGTTTACAAGTACATATCAGATTTAATCATTGTTGATTGTAAAACAGACCAAAGCCTTTGTATTTCATCTAGTACACAGTGTTTTTTTAAAAAGATATTAGTCTTGTGTTGCAAAATTTTGTAAACACGTTCTGTTCGATTACATTGGCTTCGAGTTCGTGAGACTGCAGTCGAACCCCGCAGTCCTTATTTATAATTGAAGACCATGGGAGGGTTTTTCTAGCATCATCTGTCATGCTCTTTTGAGTTTTGCATTTTTATTTTCAGTGTGTACGTAGAACATGGACACACACTGGGTTTACGTCTGAGCAATGCTTCTGAGATAAAAAAAAACGTCTACACGCTGTCTCTTAAATATTTCAATTTAATTTTATTTAAAATGGAGCTTTCTAAATGTATTTTGTGAAAACTATAAAAACATTTTGTACAGTAAAATTGTGTCTTAAAGAACGCCTTTTTGCCTGTTCAATGCTGTGTCTTACGCAGTGTTTCGATCCTCGCCGAGCGAGCGGGGGACACTTCCCAAAAAAAAAAAATGTTGTCGTGATGCATCATAGCTGCACATTTCGACAAATCTAATGCTGACAAATGCCAGTACAAGAGCCTGTAATACACACACAACACCTCCAATTCCCACCAAACAAAGGTGTCCACAATAACAAACCTCTCTTGATGTATGGGGGCTGAACCAAGTCGACACAGACCACACAGCACAACACCACCGCACAATGAGAAAGGTCAAGCAATTCACCATCGCTGGCTCTTGTTGTAGCAGAGTTACGATGGTATGAAAAAAAAAAAAAAAAGATACAGGACCAATGGAGGAGGAGGAGGGAGCTGAGAGGAGAGAGAAAAAAGTCATGGAATAAAGCAGTCAGTGCCTAGAGCGAGGCAAAGGAGCGATTGTGTGGCAGAGTGAGTTATTTTGCTTCACTTGCTGCCTCAGCAGGGGGGTTGTGTCTGTGTGTGTGTGTGTGTGTGTGTGGATTCGAGGGGATGTGTTAGAAACAGAGAGAGAGAGAGAGAGAGAGCATCTAAAAGGAAAGGATGTTCAAGAGAGAGTGAGGTCAGGTAACATTCACACAGCATGTAACGGCACCAAACATCTCGCTGAAGAAGTTGATTAATTGAATTTACACGTCTCACTCAATATTTAATAGTCCAATCAGAACTCGGAGGATTGGAGGTTAATCAGATTTTTTTTAAGAGGATTTTCTTCTCTGTTAATTGAATCCAATTTTTATCACGCAGGCGGAGGAAATACTGTTTTTTTGAGAGCACGAGGAGAGGGAAGAGAGAACAGGTTACGCGAGATGGAGGGGGGGGAACATTAATAATTACAGAGAGAGGATGACAGAGGGATTCGACATGCAAGAAAGACTGCAATTAGCGGAGGTCTAAATAATACACAGCTCCGGGATAAAAAGGGTTTAAATGTGATTCTCGCTCGGAACAAAGTCAGGCACGATAAGTTTCTGTGCAGAAAGAGTTGCTGAGAAACTTTGTAGACTTTGTTCTTCAATCTGGATTTCTGCAGCAGAAGAACAGAAGCTCACAATGTCCTGTTTCAGTGTGTGCTCTGCAAACATGAGGTAACATTTCCCTCATCAGTGTAAATACAAGCAGAGTGTGGCTTTGTGTGTCCTGTAAACTGTGTTGGACACATACGGCGCCCTCATTATTTAATCTTCAACACAGCCACGACTGACGACAGGTCTGCTTTATCACCGGCACAGAGAGATAATCAATGTGGTAAAAAAGAGGAACACGTTGACCTACATTGTGTTGCTTGAATAGCGCGGCCATTCAGTAGGAGAGCCCACAAGACCTCAGCTGAAGCTACTGTAGGACAACAACTACGGCCTTGGTTGGGAATCAATAGGACATGAGTGGCAGCTGCCAAAGACACGATTATAAAAGAGTATTCTCTCCGCTCGGTCCCACGGCTTTCTTTATTCGCTGAGGGCTAAGTGAGGCTTTCAAGAAGTAGGTCCTCTGAAATGTGCCAGCAGCACCGAGGGCTCATCCTCCGTGTTACTGTTGCAGAGCTCATCAAGATAGAATACAAGTCATTTAACAAAAAAAATGCCCTCGATGTAATACTGATATTTACTTTTTTCCTCCAGGTTTTAAATACCTCATCATACGCAATAAATCAAATAATGAACCATTGCTGAGATTTAAGCAATAAGTAGGAATGAAAACAACAGTTTATGTCTGCTGTCCTGAGTTCAGTGTACTGTCTCTCACCATGGGTCAGGTGAGGAGGATGACGGCGCCAGATCATGTGATCATTTAATTTCTTTTTACAGAACAGGAGGAAATACTCAGTATTACTTAGTTATTCTCTCACGAGCTTAAATGAATTGTTCTGCTTCTTACTTATTCATGCTCATTACATAAGCATGTGTGGCTAATCGGGACACGGCATTGTCTAACTGTGCACAACAAACTATACGTGAGGGAAGAACACTATCAAACAGGTGCAAGAGGTCATATTTTTAGAGACGCACGATGTTGGAATATTGCTGATATACCGAGATTTCTTTAGGCTCATGCTCATATTGTCCTGCCTACTTGCAAACAACATCAAGTCTCTCCTGAAGTCAAAACGTACACACTCACTAGACGAATAAAGAGAAAGCTACTCGGTCAGTTCAGGTCGATCTTATCGGCCTGTCATATTTTTGGGCCTATATTATTGTTCGTCCTTACAAACGTTCACCTTTATCTTAATTTAGAAAATGAGAGCTAGATGTATAATATTTGTTAATCGAATGTGCACAAAGATGGCCTTCGGTTGAATATGAGCACTGAACGTGAGCACCACATCAATTCAGTAACTTCTAAATGCAGTCACCACTGTACACATGGTTCCCACCTTTTACACATCCAAGAAGAACTTTTTCAAGCTGCATTTTCAAGTTTTTACAACTTACATCGGTGCTAAATTACACATATATTCACAGATACATACTAAAAAATATTATTTCATTTCATCGCTTTGAATTCAGATGTTAACCCAAATTTTGTTTCATGATATCATTCCACAGAAAGGGTGAGGAATCAAAGAAAAACAAGAATGTTTCATGTTTTTCAAAATGTATACCACATTAAAAATTCAAGCATTCACAAGGATTTCCAGCACGCGTACGAACCCTGTGTTCACAGAACGTGAGAGCATTCGCTCTTTATAGTAAGTATCTTCTATGAACTTATAGTATGTAAGTTCATAGAAGGAACTGAAGTTGTTGATTTTACAAATTTAAATAATAACCCACTTTCTGAACTGACTGAACAACAAGTGACTCGACGTCGTGTTGACGTGGAGACGCGGCATGTGTACAAACACACCAGAAGTATGGGAACATAAACAAAAGCCAGAATGAGTTTACTGTACTTTAATCTACGTGTACCCTGAATATGTCACATCTCAAACAACAACAACTTGAAAAAAACATTTTTTTCATCTTGACAACACAAGCTTTTGCTCACCTGTATACGTGACCTGTGTGTGTCATCTCTCTCTCTCATACACCCGATATAAGAGGCCTCCATTCATGCATGAAACTGTCAGGTAACACTACCTTCTCCCAGCACGTGCTGCAGATGGTTACCAATACTGCCACTTTTCACAGGCGAGAATACTCAAACTGGCAACAGAGGCGGACTGAGGAAAAATAGAAATGAAACATTTAATTTTTCATGTTGTTTTTTCTCTGTTTCTCCATGTCACCGTTTGACCTAATTTGTTCTTTTGGGCTTGTCATGGCAAAGCAGCTCATCCAGCAAACATGCCTGATGAGGTGTGAAGCCTGCACCCAAATCCAGCTCTCCTACCCTCTGCCCACATTCCTGCTCAGCTCTCCAGCTTACTGGAGGTAGACGTCACTCACCGCCACAGTCTCAGGGTCAGGTGGAGGCATCCCTATTCCAACCTGAAACCAGCGAGGCAGACCAGAGATCATCATCTCATGACGCACTTGCTTTACATCCTCTTGCAGGTAGTCAACTTTCCCTGCGTCTGAGACGCAGTAAAGTAGGAAAACATTGAATAATAAGAGCATATGTTGTGTAATGTGTATTTATTTTATTTCATGTAGCTAAACAAAAGCCTGTTACATTGCATTATCCAAGAAAATCACCCAGTATTTTACACAGCGCACCTAAGCAGGACTTGTTTTGTAAAGTAGGCCCAGAGCTTTGGAGACTGCAGCTAAATTATTTAATGTTTGCCAGTAGCGTAGAGTCTTTAGAGGGTAAAAAACATTTCATGATTACATTTATACTTGTAATGAAGATCCACGGATGCAGAGATAAACAAAAAGCAAACAGAACAAATTTTAAATAATTCCTCTGTCTTTGATTCTGCTTGGGTTCAGAACTAGTCCCTCTGCCAATCTTACACCTTCATGGAATATCTTCGAAACTCCACGAGGCTTAAATCTTTTTTGAGTAAAAAAAAAAGAAGCAAACTGTGGGTATAAATACATGGCCAATAACATACGTTAAATTACCAAATGCAAATATCAGCCTACAGACTGTGGTTTTATATTAAGAAGGACATGTAGGATGAAATGTGTCCGTAATGAGACAAGGTACTGTGGATGTTTAGATCTTCACCCCTGGCCGGGACAGTTGGCAGGTGGTAATGGCTGGCAGGGTTATCGCGCTTGACATTACGTCGGCGAGGGAACAACGTGGTCACCGTGGTAAAGAGGGCAACGCCGCCGCGGTCCAGGTGTTGGTTGCCCGTGGCGACTGTGTGGGAGCTCTAGAAGTCCAGGTGTTTGTTGCCGGAAGAGCCGGAGCCACAGGCTGAGGCCGCTGTGGCCGCCCCTGCCAGCTCCCCCCTGCTCACACGACTCACTGTCTCAGACAAGTCTGGAGGCAAATGCAGTCTCTACAGAAATCAGAGACAGAGAGGGAGGGGGAGAGAGAGAGGGAGGGAGGGAGGGAGGGAGGGGAGGTATTAGATCAGCTTGTATAGAGAAAAAAGAAAGCACTACAGTGGATCAACGTACAGTAGATGGTACACTTCAGTGATGTTTATTCACAGAGACCCATGTTGGGTTGAAATTGCATTAGATGCTTCAGCACTCCCCTCAGCACTGGCAGCGTTGGAGTAAACCTGCTAGCGTGCTGCTAAATGCTTCAGAGAGCTTTAGGTCTGTTACAGATCACAGGAAATATGTGTGTGTGTGTGTGTGAGTGTGTGTGTGAGGTAGGGGTGATTTGAGAAGTTGTGTATGGGACACAACAGCATGCATTTATGAGCTGAGGAGAGAGAAAGCGTGCGTTCAGACACAATGTGCATGTGAAATCTGGATTAGTTCGGACTTTCTGTTGACCTGCTGTGTTTGTAACCGACCCAATCACCAGAATAAATGTTGGTGAAGTAAGTTTCTGCAAAACCACAAACTGAATGCTTCTTTATGTAGTAACTTATGTCTGTTAAGGTTGATTTTCTTTTTTTCCCCTCTTGTCATGACTCTGTGCTCATGCCTGGCCTAGGCCAAAAAACGACTAGGTTAGGGTTAGGAAGACATCATGGTTTGTTCGCCACGATCGCAGATGGAAGTGGTCCGACTTCCCGTGAAAACTGCTTTTGGTCACCACAAAAAACACTGGAAACATCTACAGGTCTCCTTAAAAAACAACCACTTTTTTGTTGTAATAATGCCGTCAACTCCTCCTCCACCTCCTGATGTGACAGCTGGCTAACAAGCGTGTAATGGAAACGTGATATGCCATGTTTGCTATAAAATGTCAACCATGGACGTTTCTGTGGTTCGCACAAACGTTAATTGCTAACATTATATCCTGGCAACTGGGCCGGATTATGTGCAGCTAATACCAAGAGTCATTAGAATCAAGACTTTTAGCTGTTTCGTAGTAAAGCTTATCTATGGAGCAGCCCTGTGCCAATTCAAAGCACAAAGACGCTAAGAGGTTAATGAGGCCCACTCATGTAAAGCCCTCTAACACCAACACGCTAACTGCTATAAAGCTTAAGTGGGGCTACGCTGCTCTGCTCTCTCCGCAAGCCGCGGGAAGGGCGGCCGGTGGCACTCCACGAACAAAGTCTTGAAGAGGTTGCTGAGAGCCTGAGAGGAGGTGAAGTATCTCCAGAGTCAAGTGTGCGCCTGACAATGACGTCGAGTAGCTTGTCGCTCGAGTGTCTATCGAGGAAGGCGAATCAGAATACAGGCATCCCGGCTACAAGAGAAGTTAAACCCTGTAATTTGCCCCTGAAAGAATCTGCCATGACATCTGAAACCCACTGGCCAAAGCCTCCGCTCCCAACCCCACCCCACCGCAGTCCTCTAAACCTTCCCTGCCCGTCACATCCTCACCCCCTCCAGCCATGCAGCTTTGGGACAGCCCCTCCACTCCCACAGATACTTATCTTTATCTTAATGACTAGGTGTTTGGGTACAGGGTTTAACAGCGTTATTACTAAGAGATAATTCAGGACTACGCGACACTCTTTACCCCTCTAGGCTAGACTACTTCCTCCCTTTTCTTAATTCTGTTTTTAGGAGCATTGGAAGCCTGAGCTGCAAACGTTTTTATATCGCGTCCGATGCGAAGCCTTGTGCTCCCTGTGACTGTGGCTAACGGGTAAGAGGCGCGTCATGCTCAAATGGTCTCTCTTCTGTTGCCTTTGTGTGTGTGTCAGAGGACCGTTTGTCAGGCAAGTAGAGGAAACAAGAGGAGCAGTCTTCATGCGGCCCGGCAGATTATCTGGGGCAGGTGAGCGCTGAGACATTGTGAAGGACCTGTAATTTAATGTAAGATGGTAAAGGTAAGGTTACAAAGGACTTATAGAGGCAAGGGCGGAAGATTCCCACTGTGGGAGAGGTCTAGAGATTTCCAAATAAGCTGAACTAACTTCTTGAGGAATGATCAAGTTGTTGGGAACGCACATGATAAATTTGTTAAACTTCGCTCCGTGTGCAACTCTGACTCCCTCCCTCCCTCCCTCTCTCACACACACACACACACAAACATCCATGCAAACTCATATATTGGCCTTGAGGGGGCCTCCAGAAGCTCTGCTCTGCCTCCACCCCTGCCAAACCTCACCTGTGTAACCTTTCGTGTCTTCAGCTCACTCGAGTGTGATTGAAAAAGAAAAACAATGCATTGATCAAGCCTGGACTCAGTCCTGCTTAGCGCACTGCAGCGGAAACACGGTAGAGAGAGGGGTTGGAGAAAAATCAATCACATATACATCATCCTCAGTGGGTGAGTAAAAAAAAAAAAAAGAGAGACATCACACCGTTGTCTGGCTGTCACGCACCCACGGGCCTGGCTACACCGTGTTGGTTTGGCTCTGGGCTTCGTGAACCCACTGAGCATGTGCAGAGCGAAGGTCAAAGCAATCCAGAAGTGTAGCTCAGCTCCTCTAACCTTTGAGTTCAGGGGCAGATGAGAACAATCAATGGTAACATCAAAGTTGGAGGGAGGGGCAGACAAAACCAATCGATCGGTTTGACACACACAGAGGGAAAACAGAGCCTGGCAACAGTCAACAACCATCCGGCACATCAGTGACAGCCAATATTAGAGCGGTTATTGGTTATCAAGGCCATAAAAACTTACTTTAGAGTCAGTTTCACTCGAAATTAACTAACTTAATATCTCTGCCAATGTGAGTCGACTGAATGAGGACAATCCAAGAAGTAGTTATAAATCATTTGCACCCTGACTTTGAAATTTAGACCAAAATATGATGCAATTGCAGTGCACCTATTTTAGCGGTGATGCTAAAGCCAACTGCGGGGCTGCCATGAAGATTTGCATTGACACCAAATGAATGGAGGTCAGTTACGACTTAGACAGACATAACCAGGGAGGCTCTGAGTCTGCTTCCCTGCGACCTGCACACTCCATGATGTAAACAAGGACATCCGGAAAACCCTCAGAGGCATAGTGGGGTGTATGTGTGTGTGAAGTCTTTCTCTGCTGCCTGGCAACCTTCACGAGGGTGGAGAAAGAGGAAAAAAAAAATTAGGGAGCGAGAAGGGAGGGGGGTGTTGGATGGGAGTGGACGGCGGGAAAATAGACCATTGGTTGTGGTGCATTGGGGTGGAGTGAAAATGGATGTGTGCCACAATGTTAGTGAGAGTGTGTGTTAGAGTTGTGATGTTCCCTCCCTGGTGGTGGGCAGGGGTAAAGGTCCGTGGTTCAGCTCCGCTCCACAGCCAGAGGGGCTGGGGCCATGCTGGCAACAGGGTGAGGGGTGACAAAGCTCCAAACGAGCGCTAAGCACTTGAAATGAGCCCTCAGGGCCGGCCCATGGACTAGCTTTGCCTAAGAGGGTTACCAATATCACCCCACAATGGACAATCCCCTTCGGCTTACTAAACACCCCAAAGACCCGGTTCTTAAGGAATATTGCGTTTCATGCTGATTGTAACCGGTCGTCCACAATCTCCACGTCTTTGGTGGATATCACGTGCCGTGGCTCAGAAAAGGCACCAAATCACTGTTTTTGTCGCCATGTTTTGGTTATGAATATTACAACGTTGCGTAAGCGCAAAATATTTCCAGGATCCACATGGACCAGTTTCTCCAACTGGAGCTTAAACAGGACCGACTCACACAAAGCAGCACCATCAAAGGCATTCCACGGGTGGTAACGGCTTGCTAATGACTGGAGTATTAGGTGCTAATTTAACGAGTCATTTCTTCCATAGGGTTTTAGCCACACTTTCAAATGGCCCGTGTCACTGTACAGCTTAGAACTATGGGAAACCCAACACCTTGTTGGAACACATGACGACTGGTCTGGCTGTTCCGATCAGATTAGCCCATGCTGGTACATGCTCATGGAAGTGACACGATATTTACCATAAACACCTACTTAACACAATCATTGTTGTAACATGGTCAGCATATTATAAGCTCTATTAAGTCAGTGAAATGAGAGGAACTGAACATTGTATCACTAAGCTGAAGTCATTACAATCACAGTAGAAATGTCGACTAAGCAATCTGCCTATATGCTGCCGTGCATGAATAAAAAATCGATGCAGGACAATTCACTAGGATAGATTCTAAAAATAAAGTTTGAATAGATTTATATACCGCACTGCCAGTATGGACAGTGGTCACATTAGAGGTGATACCTTTTGCCAATTCCATTTCCCCGAGCGGCACAGCTGCAGTGCAGCCACTGTGAACTAATGTGGACGTCTGTCCCTGACACCAGGTCAATGTCCTCCATTTGCAGTCCTATTTCTACAACCAGCCAAGGGTCACAATGCTAGCAGAGCGAAATTGGTAGAAATTTCCCAGACTTGCTGGTCTATCCAGTCGCTAAACCAAGCTAAATCACCTCCCAGTGCCGTAATCCCTCACACCTCTAAAGTTACACTGCATTGTGTGGGAAATCATTTGGTGGACCTACAGGAGCGAGTGTTAACTTTTCAGCACACCAAAACCCAACACAGTGAGGGGGTGTGCTTTTCTATCAGCGAGGCAAACTATCATCGCATTTACATTTGAAGTTTCCGAGAATACTTCCGCTACCTTGCCAGAAAAATGCAGAAACAACTCGGCATAAATCCCATCACGTTGGTAATTCTAGCCCACCTGCACTTAACAAAAGCAGAGAAGAAGCTCTTCCTTCCTCTTTTTTTGTGGTAACAAAGAATGCAACACGATCCCTGACCTTGCCCCAAGTATAACCTGTTGACTAGGGAAGTTTTTATCCCTCACACTTCACCATTTTTTAGAGAAATTCGTTGTTAAAACACCCATCTTCCTCATTGTGTCTCAGTGATGTGGTTCTTCTTGTTAAATGAATATGACAAGTATTTTTGTCGGGGCATTTTGAGCCTTCTCCCTGCAGCCCTCACTATGATCAGTGGCTTTAGTAGCTGGTAATGTGTGTAATTTAGAACATTTAAATGCAAAAAAGTACCTAAAATGTAAGAAGGGGTACAATTTCCAACTCTGTGCTGTCCTGTTGACGTGCATGCTGTATGAAAATCAACATTTTATAAGAGAGGGGAGAAGAAAGAAACAAATGTAAACCACGCTGGGGCTCATCTCGAGTTTCTTCTTGGTAATTGGGTAGTGGTCACCTGCTCGCTATGTCACCTGCTGCCTGATCCAGGATAATCTGAGAGGCAGGCATACAGACACTCAGGCGGACTGACAGATAGACAGATACAGACACAGGCTTCCTCATCTCTTCTGCTTCATGGCTAATGCATCTGACAGAGTAGGCAGCAGGCAGGCAGAAGGATGAGTAAGCATTTTGTGTGTAATTATATTCCCAAACACTGGAAGAATGGGATGGGACTAATAACTGACTGAATTTCATTAGACTTGAGCATGTCCAAACAGGAAATTGATTAGCTGACAATATTTCAGGGTTTTTTAATACCTAATGGAATGTTTATTCCTGTTCTCTTGGATAGCTAGCTCCTCACTTACCCTTCACGCTCCACGGACTGATGCAAAACAGCATTTGATAGTATCTGTCATGTTACTGAACATGACATGCATGGGAATCAGTTAGCTCCGCGATGCTTCTGAATAACCAAATGGACAAACAAGGGCCAAAGTGTAACTGCGCTGTAACACAACAACTTGACTTGTTATCTCCGTCGTCATCATCTTCAACTGAACCCTCCTCTGGGGGGCCCCTGCTCGGGCCTGTCAAGAGCTTTGACAGGGGAAGCAGCGTGGGGCCATTTTGTCTCTTTTCAGTTCGGTTTTGTTTCTCTTTGGAGGGCAGTGTTGGTATGGACCGTGGGCATTGCAGGGTGAGGGGGCGAGGGCACATTGACCCTTGTGGTGGTGGGTAGTGAGGGGGGGGTTAGTTGGTGTTATGGACTTGGGCACAGCCAGAGAGTGCTGGTCCGCCCCTGGAGTGACATGGCGCCTGGGGAGAAAGGGAGAGGAATATAGGGCGTAGAGTACAAACATGTCTAAGTGCTGCCTTCACTACCGATAGGGCCATAGCAAAGAGCGCGGCTGCATGGGTTATGACAGCATATCTGGGGGACCTCTTGTGCCCTCCACCCCCTCAAACACACATTTTACCCCTCAAACCATTACTCTGATGCAAACGTCCTCAGGTTAAAACATCACTGACACTTTTGGTAAACACAGGTTTCCTACTGCTGTATAGACGCCCTGCTATGATAATCACACTTGGGTGAAATATTCAAAACATCCATCTTTTTTTTTTTTTTTTTTAAATCTGCACAAGGCTATAGCTTAACACACTATTCAATTGTCTACATGCAAAGTAGCCCATTTCTTCAGTAAAGGCCACTTTGATGGTTGACATTTTGAATGAAGCAACCAGGAACAAATGGTTCTACATTTGCGGGAAATACCCTCAATCGCTTGCTTTCAGACAATTACAGAGAATATTAATACCACTCTGATGTCTCTCCTTTGAATATGAAGCTGGATCAAACAGCCAGTTAGCTTAGCTTAGCTTAGCATAAAGCCTGGAAGCAATCATCTGGACTCTTTCCAATGATAATGAACTCTGCCTACTCACTTCTATAGCAGGCTGATTAGTCTGACTCACTGGATGTAGACAGTGGCTATAAGACTGCCATTGGCTGACAACTTAAGGCGGCATTCTCCTCACCTTTGCTATCTGCGTTTAGTGTTTTTTTCCCCCTTTGTGGAATGATAATTGGTGCAGCCATTGGTCTGTCTATGTGAGAAAACAGGCAAACTAACCCACTATATCATGTTTGCCTAATTCATACATAAACCAGAGTGTAAAAACAACAATTTGTGATTGTTGAGGGGTTTTTACTTAGGACTACTTCTTGGCTGGGAGCTGTGACTTCCTTGACTGGAAGAAAGCTAGAAGGATACACAGCAAATACGCACATTTCCAAGATCAGTGTCCTAACTGTCTCTGTCACTGCTTCAGTCACCAAAAAATAAAAGCCAGAGCATTACCAAGGATATTTGGTCATCCATTATTCATTCTTTTTTCAGTGTTGCACTCTGTCTACACATGCATAAACCCATGTACAAAAAACAGACAGACGCACAGTGCCACTTGCCTATGCATGTGTCACACAGAGGTATTTACAACATGAGCGAACAAAGCCGGCTAGTACAACGAGGGTTTCCTGAACCCAACCCTTCCCTCCAACAGAAGACCCTATTTTCCCCCTCGTCGTTTGCGCTGTGATGTAGTTCAGGCAGTATACAGGCATAACATTTGGCAAAGCAAAAGGTCGTCTGTGGGTTACTGTGTCAGCCTGGGTATGTGGATGACCCCTTGGGAGGGGCGGGGGCGACCACTCTCACAGAGAAACAGTCTGTTGTTGTGCTAGCAAAAGACCAGGATGTAATGGGGCACCCAGAACTGGAAATACACAAAGCAGAATATGACTAGGCTGTTGTTGGTGTTTCCTGTAGAGACAGGAACTTAACACACAGATAGTGGAGGCGGGGGGGATACCGGCTTGAATGGCAGTCAAATGGCAGGCTTATAACCTGCAGCCTAACTCAGGTGAGGCAGACTAGGATTCTTATGTCTCATGTCTCTGAGGATTTCAGCTTTATCTCTCCATGACAGAGTTAAGGAAAATAAACAGAAATATCAGTTGAGAAAACTTGAAGAAAAAAAGATGCAACATCACTTTCTCTGTAACTCTAGAGAGGAAGAGAAGATTAGTCAGGAAGAAACTTAAGCTTCCGGTCTACATGAAGGGGAGGGACAGTTAATGATAGGGGTCGAGGAGAACAATTTGATTTTTAGATGCATTGTGCTGCTTTTGTGAAAGATTATGTCTCAATGCAGCAAAGTCCATAATTGAAAATTTAAATACATGTGATAATGGCTCTGTAGCAATTGTGCAAGATCGGGTGCTACGTTGATTACGGCTGAAAATTGGTGAATTGGTGAGACGTGACGGACGTAAAAATATGCGCCATGTTACACTTTAAGCTAGGCTACTTCTTGATGTTTGATGACGTTGGCTGAGAGTGGACCAAGATAATGAGAGTAATTCATCCGTTTATTTTAATTATGGATCCTTACAAATACGCTGTGTTTTTAAAAGTAGAAAGTAGTCACAGTGTGAGAAAAATGAATATAATAGAAATAAAAAAAATTTGACGCATCGATAATTGTTTAATAATTGCATATTAGCCCTCTCATCGTGATGTGCCTCGAGATTCCCACCCCTAGATAATGAAAGGCGTGCGCATCTTAACTATCTACGAAACAACTTTGTGAGATAAGGTTTTCGTAAGACTTTTGATGTCTTTGTGGTCGTACGTATGCGTGAGAGTGTGTATATGTTTGCATGCATCCGTGTCTGTTAGTCTGGCCGGATGAATAAAGGGGGGTGGGTATAATCCATCACCAGTTGATAGTCCTCACAAAAAAGGAGCCCTTTTTGCTGAGAGGACAGCCCTTGTGTGGACAAAGACCACCATACTGGGGACTTCATAGGACCCAGCTGAAAAGGTGTTGCCCAGAGTAACCCCATTCACATTAACAGGCATGCTGGCCAAAGCCAGTCATTACTGCTGACTTGGACCAGCCGGGCCACACATAGACCAGCCTAGAGCCTCTAAGGCCATTCACTCCACATCAGCCCACAGGCAAACAGCCTGAACTCTGCCACTGGGGAGCATCTAGAATTGTTACCGATCTATTCGACTGTCCGTCTTGAGAGCTTCAATATATGCAGCCTTTGAGCGAATTTATAAGGAGCATGAGTATACAGTTTTAAAGGGCACGATTTGAGTCTTTGCTTTCATTCAAATGTGGCAATATCATATAATATACATTAATGACAATTTATGTTGCAGCAGAAAAATAATCTGTTGAAACAAGTCAGTCTAGGTATTGTTCTAAAACTGAGAAAATGAGAACTTGGGTAATAAGCAATCGTGACAAGGGAACTTCTATTAGTAAGATGAGACATGGAGGAACTTCTGGTGCTACAGACTAACACAGTTGTTACAATTATTCTCACATGGATGGTCAACAGGCAAGAAGCAACTAGTAGTGTTATTGCTGTAAAATTAAAATGTCCTGGAGGATAAAAATGCTCACAGCAACTCAAAATAAAAAAGAAAAGAGTTTGCTTAGGAACAGAACAAATAAAACATTAGTTGAAAACATTAGAAGGCCTTAGAAGGAAATATTTTAGATTTAGTCCTGCAGAGGCCTTGGATGTGGCAATACTCATGTCTACACATCATCACTCGACCACTGTTGTCTGTGACACTCTGAAATGAGGGTCACCTCTTTCACAGCTACGCAGCTGAAATGCTTCGTTCCACTAATCTACTGAACTCCCGATGATACTCTGGAAAACCCATATCTGCCCTATTCTCTGTTTGCACTCTGATGAAAACTTGCAGCACAACAGAGACGACATGCAGAAAGGAAAAATCTGGGGGGCAAAATACTAAACAGAAATGCTTAAACGGCAATTTTCCTGGATAAAAATCTAAAGTAAATAGTAACTGAGTTGAATACCCTTCATTCTAACAGCATTATGTTCTGTTGAATCCAGAAATAACACTTGTAATGCATTGCATCCTCTGACACAGAGACACACTTCAGTTTCCTCGCCCCCTCCTTCTCTCTTCCCCTATTTGCCCTCCATCCCCACCCCACCTCCACCTCTGCTCTCCTCTCCAGCCCGCTCCCTGTGGGCAGGTGGTTTGTGTAAATTTAGCCACAGCTAGGTGAGGTGCTTCCTGGGCAGACTGTTGGCAAAGCCACCTTTAGGGTGTTCAAGATGTCAGAGGGAATGAGACATCACCTCGGCTGCCCTGTCAAAAAATTCACCACCTTCCATTTCCCCCATAACCTCTAGGTCCTGGAAGCACTGTGGGTGATGGGGAATGCTTGTTTTGTGTTTTTCTAATTTTGCCTGAAATACACCAGCCATTACCTAACCTGGAGCGCTGGCTGAGTGTTAATTGTGAAGCATTACTAAAGCCATTAAAACAGTGAGCCAGGGCCTGGGGAGGGTGCATGCTAAAGTTAAATATCAGGGAGACAGTGTTAATACATGTGATACCCTGCCTGCAAATGACCCCTATAAGGGTGGCACTGCAGAGAATGACAAGAAACATAACACATTAACTTTTTTTTTAAGTATTAGAAAAATACATTTACATTATAACAAACTAAATGTACGTATATGTTGTCGATGGTATTTCAAGGATTCCAATCTACATCTGCACAAAATACAAAGTATAGTATCCCCTATAAGTGCAAACATGTTTCAGCTGTTAGATGTAAAAATGAACTTTGCTTCCATGTGATCATAAAATTGTTAAAAAAGAACCCTCATAAAGTTCATCTTTTAAAAAAAGGGAGCAATGATAACATTTTTGCATCAACTGGATAGTAAGGTGTAAACGTGACTTTTTTAAGCATCTTCAAGTTGATCACTATCCATGTTCTTGAGAAACATTTTATATCAAATGACAATTAGTATTGTGCTGAGGTTGTAGCTGTAACAAATACAAAGCAGCAATAACTTTTAAATGAGGACCAAATCATGAGACAGACACAAACTACGACTACAGCTGCTGTGGCAGAAATACATTCTTTAAAGCACAAAGACAAACTATTTAATGCACTCAAAGTAAGACAAATAGTTGTGATTAATAATTCATATTACAATAAAGCAAAAATGATCTGTACTTATTAGAAGGTTGGTTAGTAAGCTGACCATCAATCAAAATAAAGATGATTTCTTTTCTTAACTTCACAAAACTGCATCTGAATTTCAGTCCAAAACTCACTCCAAACTTTTGCTCAAATTTTCTGTAATTACTGACGATTCACTCTGTTGTAGAGGCAAAACATCTTTAGAAGAAAAAAGCTTTTCTGTGGTTACGTTTATTTGTCGAAAAAACCTTTGATCACAAAACCACAAAAGCTCGAGGACACTAATGTGTAAGAATATTAGTTTGACGGAGTGTAATTACTGTGCAATTATGTTCCACGAAGTGAAGTTTGAAAATAAAAAAAAAAAGTGAGGGTAAGTACAGAGGTGGCTACGGAGCGCTGCTGCCGAGTTGAAAAGAGTAACAAAATTGGAAAGCGTTCCAAATGTGACTATCAGCTTCTTCATTCTCCCCGATGTCGAGTTAGGCGTTTTGCTGGGAAATGGGCGGCCTGCCAGATTGGGGCCAAGTCAGAGTTGTCAGGGGATTACAGTTCTGCCTTGCTCACTGCAGGGGGTGCGGAGTGGGCCTCAATTACCCTGGAGCGGCGTGTTTGATTTGGCCCGGCACTTTTGGGGACAGACCAAAAGCTGAATAATGCACCATTAGCAACTCAAAATCCTGCCCTAAAATGAGTCCACTTATGCATCACATACAGTAATTGTGTGTCTATCAAAGGCTGGCAGGTCTACACCAATTACCCTGATAACAACAAAACAATCTATGCATAATATTATCCGCCGAACACCTGTGGGCAGCCTCGAACATCCAAGCTTCCTGCTTTAAAACTTCTGCATCTCATTTAAAGTCGGTCCCCGACACACAGGGGTGAAATAAAGAGGCAACTTTAGAGAGCTAAAACGCGAAAAGGCGGCGTTACGCTGCGATAATATGGAGAAAAAAAGTGCGATGGTGGAACTGTTCGTGTTTGTATTTACAAATATGGAAGATGTCAGACAGAGAGAAGGAGTGTGACAGCAGAGAGAGAGAGAGAGAGAGAGAGAGGGAAGAGAGGGAGATCCCCCTACACTCGCTACAGTTAGAGCTGTGCAATTGAATTTCACAGGATATGAGGCAGCAAATGGCATGTAAAGGCTGAAGCGTCAGACGGTTGCTGCCACACGGGCCAGACAGATAAGGGGAGGTGTAAGTGAAATCATTAGGTAACTCTGCAGGACATCGGGGGCAGTTTGAGGTTGGCAGGAGGCTGTGAGAGCCAGAGGTCCTCCTTGAGCTCCATTGAACACCCACTCAGCCTGATATACATGCACTTACAAACACACAGCGAAAATCACTTATACAAACACAAGCCGCAAGACAAACAAGGACTCAAGACAGAGGCAGGCCAACAACCAAGCGCTGTTTTTTCCCTCTCCACCCACAAATACATGCACATGAACACACACGAGGATATGCGCTCTCTCTCTCACACACACACACACACACACACACACACACACACCACTTCAAACTACAGACGCCTCATTGAGGTATCAGCCCCAGTGATTGTGTTTGTCCACCTGGGTATGAAAGAGCCATTCTGGCCTGTGTCGAGGAGACATCAGTGTGGTACAGCTCAAGCCGGAGCCCAGCTAGGCTACGTCTGTCTCAGGCTCTCAGGGAGGGGAGCAGCCAAGTGTGGATGCACCTCATTACCTCACTCATCCACACACCAATTACCCCTAAATAAATACACCCAGCCCACAGGCAGCAACAATGACATCCAGCCTGAAAGGGAAGAAAGGACGCCGTTCAGAAAGCATTTGCACGCACAGAAAAGTGCTGTTGGATAATGATGAAAAAAAAGTACAGAGAAAGGGAGCAAAAGGAAGAACATGCAGGGGGCTCCAAGTCTTTTAGAGAGCTCAAAGACGCGACGGAGAAAGAGAAAGAATGAAACAAACACCGAGCAAGCAGAGTGAAGTGATTCAGAAAATGATAATTTCTTGCTAAATTTCACCCAACACATCCGCAAATGATTGTTGTGGCGGGGGAGGGGCAAAGTTTAATTGTTTTAATGCATGCAGCCATGAGATAGCTCTGCCGCGGACTAAAATGGTGATTGCTGTAGCGCTGACACATATTTGCATGTAAGACGGACCGCTCGGGGTAACGGTTAACAGCAGTGCATCCGAAGGCCAAAGAACATTGGCTAAAAAGAGAACGACCTGGCAGCCAAAGAGCTCGATCCCTAGAAAGTTTGACAAAATATTGCAGCTGGCACAAAATGTGACAAGAAGGGCTCTGAAGAAATGAACTTTCTGGCCGATCTAGGAGGAAACATTTGAAGCCGTTAACAGCGAAGAAGAGTCTCTGTTACCGGAGCGAGAAGGTGAGCGAAGGATGCAGGAAAAGGTGTGTGGCAGAGAAAAGAAGACAGATGTGTTCTCAGGGAAGGGGGGTACGAACGAGGAGAGGAAGCCAAGAGTTCCTTCATGCCCCCCTCCCCTCCCACCCACCCACCCTCTCTACCACCTCCCTCCATGTGGGATCTTTCTGCATGAGTGACTCTGTCATACCTGGGGGACAAAATGGTCTCTCTCTCTTCCTCTTTTTTGTCTCTCACCCAATTTCCTTCTACCTCTTCTCTTGTATGTCTGTTCTGTGACTATGGCGAGCCAACCCTGGTTAGTCATGTGTGTTGCAAAAGATGTCTAACTCTACGTCCACACATACATTTTCTTTTTAAAATAATGTTCTAAAACTAAATATATCTCTGAGGGTTTTAACATTGTTACAGATATATCTTCATTAATACTAACAGGCCTGAGAACGTATATATAACATGACCATTCTTGTAAAAGTGGAATCAAGAAGCAGTTGGGTGCTTCGTTGCAGAAAATACAACGAACGAAGGACAGCAATGACGAAAAAAAAAGACAGCTTCTAGCATAAACAACAAGGTCAGCAACACCTGTAATTTAGCTCTCCGTGTTGAATTTAACACTAATAGTCAAGGCTAATGTCTTAGGTTCATGATGAATCAGGGAAGGGCATGTTGTGACTCGTAAGACCCAATCGGGGAGCAAACATGCATTTCTGAGTCTCTGTTTCCGGCCATCTGCATCAAAATGCAATCCCAGAGTTTCCAGAATTAAACAGAGACAGCAGCGATTTCAAAACTCGTAAATTCAGGGGTTTGATAACGCTGGAATAACAGCAATACTAGATTTAAACGTAGAAAAATACATGCCTTTCAAAACAAAAACAAAAAGTGTGGATGTAGCCTGAGGAAAGTAAGTGAGAGGCTGTATAAAACGTTATTATTATTAACAGGGGTGGGGGGTACACCAGTTTCATCACCGTCACCTAATCATTACTATCTTAAAAAAATCAAATGAATAAAGGTCCTGAATATGTCAAATTCTAAATCTCTATCAAGGAACAACATGTACAGTAAGTGAGCCACCTTTATCTTGTCACCCAAAGGCAAAGGAGATGATTCACTTCCTTCTCTGACACCTGAGCAGTCAGGTGATGGGTGGAACGGTAAGTCACTGAGTATGGCGTGTAAGAGGGGTGCATCAGCATGTAACTGCTGGGCAGCTCTCCAGTCACCACAATGAACGAGCACATCCTGGTCTTGAGAAAAACCCACATGACCAGAGTCAACCCGTTCACCTGACCGGAGGCAGATTCCTGGTTAACAGAAACAACGGCTGGGAACGTGTCACTTTTCCACGCCGTTGATTCAATGTAATAAACAGAGGTTGATGGATGAAATGGAAGTGAAAGGAGCAGGTTTATTAGGATTCCTTCCTGATGGAAGGCTAATAGAGGTAGGGCAAGCCACACAGGTCTGGTGCCACAGGTGGGTGGAGTAGCATTGAACTGCTATGGCAGCATAATCAGGATTCCTGGTGTACAGCTCAACCCTCAGCTGGAATCAGACTGCATGGGAATCCCAGGCTTTGTCAGTTGCAACACAACAGGCCAGGCCTGTGAAGACCTATTGGCCTTTTACTAACCACCGTGTCTTTTACAAAGGTTCAGCTTGTCTGACCTGCAACTGACACTAAAAATAAAAGGTCCCTTCATCCTTTTCCTCTTCTTTGTTGCTGCTACATGTGACCCAGAGCTTCCTCAAGAGGGCTCCTACAACACCTACACATGCTGTTGTCAAACCCTGCAGCACCTTTCACAAACACTGATACACTGTGAACACATCATATTGTCTTTAAGCTTTTGATTTTATTTGGTTAAGGTCTGTAGGCAGGCACGCATACGAAAAACACATTTCAATATATTGGCACGAGCGCTTTCTCAGAAAGCGTGTGAAAAATGGCACAAATGCCCCGGCAACTCCAGCAACTGAACCTTCTTCGTAGGAAGGTTTGCGTGACCTGTGAGGATTCACACACTACCTGTGCCTGACAGGAATGTACTGGAGATATGCAGGATCCTCGCGTACACACCCAGATATGCTTGATGATCTGTTCAAACCACAAACATACAAAAAGGATGTCGCCCTTTGTTTGTATTCAGCAAAACATGTCCGCTGTGCAAGATCCGACACGCCAGCCAAATTATTTCACTGGATCATGATGTACTCAGTGTAAATATAAACTACAGTATATGGAAAATACAAATGAGGCTTCGGTTCAATATCATGAACACTCTTTGCAATGTGACCCCAGCTTGAACAGTCACAGCACAAGCCACACAAGTTTTGCAACCCAAGATCAATTCTTTACTGGTTTAGACCACCAGTAAATAATTGTGATTGATATTGGGTATAAATAATATTAGTGATGCTAATAAGGAAAAGTAGTAGACATCTCTACAGAAAAGCATCTTTAAAACTCTTCGCTGTCTTCTACTTCCTCATTGGGCTTACTTCCCTGTGAGCATACCAGGTGTGACATTTTGTTGTTCTCTTGCACATGCTGATAAGTTCAGTTCATGACCTGTTGAAACAGGTATTTGCATAGCTTGTTGTGCGAAAACAGGATAAGTATCCTGTCTGAGGTGGGTAAGTGTTTAAACTGCCAAGTTGCATAGATATAAAGCATCCTACATATAGATACTAAATATACAAATACGAATATCTTACATTTTTCTTCCATCAATGGGGGGAATTTTTAAAACTGTTGGAAAAGGTGCACAAAAGAGATTGTGAAAGAAACTTGAGAGGTTTTGTTTTAAAGTAGATTAACATTTTTAACCCCATTAACACACATTGTAAACGCATGTCATCTGTCCATCCATCCATTCAAGAGTCCCTCTGAATAGGCAGCCACACAATGACATAACTTAAACAAAACTTACTGCAACATTTGGGTGGTGTCAAATTAAAAGCAATTGGGTAAATGTGCCGTATCACAATATAGTCTTACAACCCAACATGAAGTCGCAATCTCAGAATTAGCAGGACAAAAAATGAAGCGTCCCAGTTATATGGGCCATATATGTTGGCAAACACACTTACTTCATCTGCCAAATCCCTAAATTAACACCTTTTTGGTGAGAAGGCTCAATTTGGAACACATCACACCAACACCACAGCTGGCATTCAAGGGTAAAATTAATTACTTCAGATACATGTGCTTCCTCTCAAAGTGGCAGACTTATTTGCATTGAGGAACATTCAGCAGAAGTAATCGATGCACACACAAAATACGGCCACCCAATGACCCCAGCCCCCCGTCTCAAAGTCTCTCCCCGTCCCCAAAGCCCTGACGGCTCAGCCATGCATGGAGGAACAAACACAGGTAGCGAGAGCAAATCAGACTGCAACAAAACATAGAAACATGAATGGGAAGCATTACAATGACGGGCTGGATGCAGGACAATGGGCCCGACATTAAACAAACGGCAAGTCCCAGGATGGGCTGCGGGAGTATGATACAGATTACAGGCACCTACTCCCTGCTTGGGGAACAGGGGAGAGGGAGAAAAAAGGACACAATATTGCAATCTGACAGCTGACGTCTTCATATAAATGTATGAATTTACATTCCAATTAGAGGAAATTTACATCTTAATCACAGAGAGCAGTGTGTCGGTCCCTCGGTTAGTGTGTTGCTACGGTAATGAGGTGGGATGCTGCTGTGCTCTCTCATCCAGACAGTGATCTGTCAGCAGACGACACCTCCCTGTTATGAGGGAGATGCACCCTTAAATGCAACCGCCGCCACAATCCGGTAATATCCGTCGAAATCTGTCTTAAATACCAACAAGGTGTGAGCCGCCACCCGAGAATAATATGCCAAATATGGAGTTTGAAAAACATCAAACATATCTTAAATACAGTGTACTGAACCAGGAGTGTCTTTAACTGTCACTCAAGTGACAAGCTTTCAGTACTCTATGGCGTTCCATTTCTAATTTCCATACTAATAATGGGTATATTATCCTTAATGGTTTGACTTTGTTTTATGGCATTTGAAATGGATGGTGAAGCCGTCTGTGGAATTACTCAAACATATCATGTCATCGGATGGCATGCTGCTCTGGCGCTGCTGACAAAAGCAGTGTGAATTGGCGAGATGGGAGGATTGTGAAGGTATCATCAATATCGTTCAAGTCATCGTTTACATCAATGTAAATCATAGCGTCCAAGCTCAACCGCAAGTACAGCACACAATGAGCTGGTCAGAGGGCGCGTGTCTCCTCGTGGGGAGAGAAGAAAGGCAGACGAGTGCGGACAGTTGAGCAGAGACAGTTAAAAGTCTGCTGAAAGAAGGGCTTCTTGTTCAAGTTTGTAAAGTCTATTTGAGGACGCCTTTTGTGGTTTAGTTCAATTAGCAGACAAGAGCTGCTGGTTTGAGGTTTTGGAAGAGAAAGCAGATGAGCCTCGGGCCTGGGCTGGGTCTTTTTTCCACAACCACAACAGAAACCGAATCCCTGACTGATATCAATTTTTAATGAGTCCAGAAAAAGGCAGCGTTTAATGAAAACTTCAGCACTGAAACTTTGCTGAAACAACTTCCATCCAGTGAAATCATTTACTTGTAGAGCAGAGCATTGATTGCTGACAATGCAATCAGGAAGAGCAGATTAGCTACCACCACATAGGAGAGCACATAAATCAGTTTAACACAGTCCTTTGCCATCTTCACGCTTGACTTTAATACAGGGATGTGTGAACAAAAAATTGGAGGTAAATGAGGCATGGCTTCTTTATCACCTACCTCGTAGCCAATCAAGCCTCTCCCGTCAGAGACACTGCTCTAATGGCTGATATCTATGGAAGCAGCCTATTACTGGATACTGCCTGTAATTAAGACAAGTCAGATTACACCAGGCCAGTGCCTCCTCTCTGATATGTAGGCTGCCATTAAGGCCAGACGTGGTGATGCACTTGGGCACCACATTGAGAAAAGATGGAAAGCTCCTTCTGCTAACACAAAAAAAGCCTCTGAAAAATGTTTCGTTACCAGAGTAGGCACTGAATGTGTCCCCAGGCAACACATCAGAATCAAAATCAGAACCAGAATCTGGTTTATTCCCAAGTAGGTTTTCACATACAAGGAATCTGCCTCGGAAAATTGTTCAATAACAATAAAAAGTACGGGAAAAGTCAAGGAGCATAAAATACTACAATTTCAATAACACATGAAAAAATACTATCAAAAAACAGGTACTAAAGGACAATTATCTAAAGGTCCAGTGTGTAGGATTAAGTGGCTTCTAATTGCAAGGTTGCAGATTGCAACCAACTAAATACCCCTCACTCACCCTTACCTTCGGTGGCTGCAAATAATGTGAAAGGCCCACTTTAAAGCCAGTATTTGCTTTGTCTGCCCCTGACTACTGTAGTAACATGGCAGCACAACATGGTGGACTGACTTTGTGGAGACTTCCAGAGTCCACGGGACTTCACTGATTTCACTACCCACAAGTCATTGCAATACGGACGAGAAGTAGAACTTGCTATGAATGTTTAAAACAATTACATTATTAAAACATTACTTGAATTGTGCGCTCTAGAAATAATAGTCAGCCACTGTAGAAGCAAACAAAATGCATTTTATTATTGTAGTCTTCAGGTCTGTCTATTAGTGGCTTGTATTAACCTTGCCGTCTCAAGCCCTCACAGACTTGATGTGATGACAGTGAACACGTCACAGTATGTACGTCTGAAGACCATGAGGATTCAGCCTAGCCTAAAAGCTCATTCTAAGGTAACAAAAGCACAACGACTCTTCTTTCAGGCGATTAAACACTATAAGTATGAATATTATATTCCATTTCTGCCAATACATCCCCCTTAATCTTACAAAGTAGACCTTTAAATGAAAGAGCTGCAAAGTTTTTGCAGGAATATGCAAAAATATTGACCAGGGAATGTGCAAAATGGGGTGATATGTGGGGCGTGTCTGGGATTTCACTTTAGCCTGCAGGGTGTTTGGAGAGGATGCCGGGAAGCTGCACACACCCCCTTTGGCACTTATCTTGCATATTCTAACATCACAGATTGAGTCCCACAGCAGCGCTGCTGTGTCTTTGCACTTCTGTCCGACCATCCAATTTTTTTTTCAATCTTTTTTGCTAAACCTCCAAATGAGGTTGAATTTAGCTTCACCCTGCTTTAGTTCACCCTGATTAAAACATCTTAAAAAAGGCACCAGCTTATAAATTTGTGACTGGCAGCAAATGAGGTGAAAAGGGTGAATGTGAAGGCTGCTCAGTTGGGATAAGGGCCCTAAATGTAGGGAGAACATCACTCTTAAAAAGCTCACTATGATTAAAAAAAGAGGAGAAGAGGCAGGGAGCCTCTGACAAAAGAAAGAGTGAGAGGGAGCGCGAGTGAGTTTGAAATGGGAAAGCACTTCCTTCTGTACACAGAGTGACCTTGCTAACACTCTGCCTACTCTAATATTCACCACTACACATGCTTTTGTGCGCTATTCCTCGCCCATCGCAGCACGCAAACCCCTTCTCTCAATGCACACACTACTCATTATACAATTTCACTTGCCGGTTATCCAAGACCTGCACACGCATAAACACTCTAGCAAAGACTCAAGACACACACACACAGGCACACACACACACACACACACACACACACAAACACCAAGATGTGTTATCTATTGAGGGGTGCGAGAAATTCACTGTACTGATTTAATTATAATTTTGTGCATTACATCTCCCGTCTCCTTGCAAGACTTCTGCTGATGCAGAAAGCTCAAACGATGACTGCCGAATGTCAGAGTGTTTTTAAGGATGAGCATCAAAGGAGGCTGTTAACTTTCATGTCCTATGAGATTCATCTGGAGAGGGACGTTCAGTGGGATCTTTCCACTTGCTGAGGTAAGCAGGTTATTTCTGATATGAGCAAATGAAGTTGCTCTTCTTTAAACTTTGCAACAGAGACAGAAAATATTCCCATCACACCTTTGAGCGAACAAACAAAACAGAAGCTCTTCAAACTTTCTGAACTCAGCAATTAAGCTGAGGTGTATGGTTGTTTTGCTTTTTCTCAAATTAAGCAATAAAACAATGTTTAGGAGACTTATTCCAAAGGCGTTTCAGGATAAACTACCAGGATTAAAATGCACGCTCAACACATGCACACACACACAGACACACACACACACACACACACACACACACACACACACACACACACACATGCATGCACACGCCTGCATTCAGAGTGGGTGATGAAGCAAGCGCACATGACGTCCCCATACAAACAGTCTGTCTAAGTGAGCGTACAACATCAGGCCATCAGATCACTTCCCTCTCCAAACATGAAGCCTTTAATAGATGTGAAACTCCAGGCCCTGGATCTTTTCACACCACTGAGTCGCAACTCAAATAGAAGAACAAGAGGTAGAGGATGACAGACCCCCCAAAAAAAAATAAACAAATAAAACAACGAAAGAGACTCCATGCCGGGCAACTTTATTTATGTTGAGGGGATCATGTTGAAAGATACCTGATTTGATCTGATTTATACAAATTTTTCTAGACTTGACATGAAATATACTTGTCTGAGAAAAAAAAAAAGAAAAGATTCATAAGAATCCTCAGACTAACATATGGAGTAACCTTTGTGGCCTTCCGGGACTTGAGGGGGGGGGGGTGGTTGGCAGTGGGGTTACGCGGGGGGGTCTAACGCTCCGAGGACCGTAGGCACGCTAGGGAGAGGTGAGCTGTCACCCCCCATTACGATCACTGCCTGAGCTCAGAAAGGGGGAGGGGTAGGAGGAGAGCAGGCAAAAAAAAAAAAAAAATACTGGTTCCTCGCTAACCGCCATCTAGAGCCATCCCCGGGCCTCAGAACCCTCAGTCTACAACTGCCTCCTGGGAAACACTTGCACGCAAGTCCTCCTCATCCATGGCTAGCGGTGGGGCATAATGTGTGTGCGGGGGTAAAGGGAGGGGTTTCTGTGTGTGGAGTTGGGCTGTGTAAGCAGAATGTATGGATTTTGCGTAACAAAAGGACAACTGTGCATGTTTTCTTACTTGCTTCAGAGTGAGGGGATACACTGATGAGAAGTTTGGTTGGATTAATAAAAGGAAGTGTTGAGAGAGAGAGAGAGAGAGAGAGAGAGAAGCGTCTCAAGGTTAAAATGAGGGCAAAGAAAAGGCGAGAGGCATTTCAGGGGCTCGGTGGGATGAGGCTCCCAGAAGAAACGCTTTTGATAATCAATAACTGCCAGAATTTGTATACTTCAAAAAAGATTTCAAAGTCATACGTAAAATCATGTCCACGGTGTCAGTGAAACGGCTATTAAATAAATAATACCGGCATGTCAGACTGAGCACAGTTAAGAGGCATGAAATGTTTTTAGCTAATTATGTGACGCATAACATGCTGCAATATTATATGCCAGTGGATAAGACGCTTGCCTCAGATTTGACCTTTTGCTGCCTTTTGTGTGAGTTTGGGTGAGCACTGCTTAGGCGCATTCTGTTCCCCAGATCCCACTCCTAACACCCCTGTCACTCATCATCACTCATCATTGTTGGGGACAAAAGGAAAGTTTGGTTAAGCCACACACTGGAGTATTCTCCCACCCAGTGCCTCCCCCCACCTTCACACATTCACGTGTGTGTGTGTGTGTGTGTGTTAGGTAGCGCACGCACACAAAATGCGAATGCACACAGAAAATTGTTCTATTTTTGCTGCATAAACACAAGACCACTGACTCACGCAGGCACCCTAATTCATGGACGGGGTCGCAACATTTTTGATAGGGTGCCATCACCTTGCCCTCTAACTTGCCTTTTGAAGTGCAGGCTTGTCCTTCGAATGGCCTTCTGACTCATCTGCTGAGTGTAATTAAAGCCTATTCAGGGCTCTATATGTGTCCTAACTATCCTCCATCATCTGGCCAGGCCTTTCAATAGCCACCTGTGAACTCTGAAGGACAGCGACACTTGCCCTCGTAAAATTCATGAGCGCCGCTACATTCAGCGGCCGGCCAACTTCTCTCAATGGCCAACACCACTTTAAATAACTCAGTGTTGACTATTGGGTGAATCCTTTTTAAACACAACCATATTCACAGTAGCAGGGGTTAAGTAGCTCCCATGATTAGCTGAAACAAATGCCTTTATGGTGTGCTTGGAGATAAAGAGAAAGAAGGAGGATCAAGAGACCCAATTTGTTTTCGCCAAGCAAAGACTCATTGGGGGATAGCTGACAGAAGCATTTCGTGTCCAACTGATCTGGCATCTCTAAGCCTACTTTTTTGTAATGCAAACAGACGAATGAAGTAAGGAGACACAAATTCTGTTGTGAGTGGTCCAGAAAAGATGGACTCTAAAAATGTCTCTGTACGTGATTGTAAGGCCTTTGTGCCATTTATACCATTTCTTGGCATATCCAGGTTGATTCCAGATGGCAAAAAACCACGTGAAATGTGATTTTTTGCAAACCAGATCCAAACCACATTGGGAGGTGGCAACGCAATTCTCTTACAACAAATCCAGAGTCACAGAGATGCTGAGCAGAATCCATGCTGCTACCAGCACAGCGGTATGGGAGACAACACACGTAACAATAGTCCGTGTACTGTCACTCTGAAATAAATTGATATTAGAAAATGACAGCATGATTGTTTGACAGGCAAAATCATGGATCCCAACTTGTCATGATTCCATGGGTGGAGGTAGTTATTACCACAGCAAACCATGCAAATAGGTTGGTGGTGTCTGGACCAAAAAAACAGATCCCATCACTTTCAAATAATAGTGAGGACAGCCTGTCTTAAAGATCTGATTTGTGAGACAAATCTGACTTCCCTGCAGTCTGAACAAAGCTTTAGTCTCAAGTTACTGTATAACGAGTGCAGAAAAAACAACCTTTTCAAAAATTTGATTGTCAACGCACACAGACAAGTTTGAGCAAATTCATAGAGCAAAAATGTTAAGGAGCCAACTTTATCGCCAATTACATACTGCAATTGTTGTTGATCATCATCAAGGTTTTCCCTAGGTTTTTGACCACAGCCGATTGTTCTGAATAAATTCTAAGTTTTATCAAGGGTCAAAATGCAGCAGCCATGGAAGAACCATTAGTAATAGTCCTCTGAGTACTTAACTATTTAATACAACACAAAAAATGATTTGTCAATAAAAAGTGATCCCAGAGAGTCGCAGACACTTGGGAATTGAGTTTTACCCTCGTAACCGTTTTAGAAAACAAATGTTAAGTAAAACGAAAATTGGTCACATTATCTGTGTTTTCAAATGTATCCACAATACAAGCAGCACAACATACATAAACACTGAGCAGACACAGAGAAATACATACACACACTCCTCCTCCTGACCCCCCAGGACACTGAGCGGTGAGAGTGTGGGAAAGTTATTTTTAGGACCCAGCAGAGAGCCTTCCTGAGTTTGATGCTCCTGCTCCGGATCAACATTCCACCTTTGAACCACTCCGACCATGAAGCTGTTTGTGCCCATGGTGGCAATTTTAACTTTCTCCGTGGACCAACAGCAGCGAGGGGACGGTTTCATTTTGGCTGGTTTGGAATTAAATCTGGTTTAGAATCACATCAGACAAAAGAGGACAACCTTTTGACACTATTTAGTCAAGTTTCAATAACAACGCAAACTTTGTGTCGGTGCTGTTTTAGAACTGTTTAGAGTGTAGGATATCTGGAATCTTGAGCATTTGAATGTTCTGACTTTCAAATACCAACATATAGATTTTTTAAAAAACAATGCAGATGTTATATTTCATGTAGTCGAATTTGCAGAATGACTAATTACCTCTGCCTAGGAGGCTATGTTTTTAGCCTTGACCATTGGTTGGTTGGTTTGCTTTATCAGCAGAATCACACAAAAACTTTTCTAAGAAACTGGAGGATGGGTCTAGGCCCTGAACAGACCCCATTAACCTTTGGTTGTGGATCTGGAAAAAAGGACAATTCCAGGTTTTTGTTTCTCACCGTCTTTAACATTGCAAGATAGGGTATTTTCATTAATGCAGGGATCTTGATGAAAAAATCAGGCGTACTTGGATGGCTGGTATCTATGATTGAGTACAAAAGGGGACTGTTGGGCCTTGGTGGAGGTATGAGCTCTCCTGAGAATTATTTCTATTTACAACCAGATCCACCTAAGTTTGCACATACACACATCAAAAGAAATTGGTGAATTATGCTTGACTGTGAGGAAAAACGATGGAGTTTTTACACGGGATTCACACTGAACCCTTTTATGAATCTTGCAAACAGTTTTTAAGACTCGTGCAAAAGTGCATGGACCTTAGGCAAATGGAGACGCTATTGTCTAAAGCCTTAGAGATAACAATAAAATAAATCAGAAGCTAAGGATACAGTGAAGACCCAGTTTATCAGCACCAGGGGGGCTATGGTTCCCCAGTCACTACCATTATGCTAATGGTAACCCTTTCTGAACACACATACCCTATAGTACCACAAGACCCCATGGATGTAGGGTGGCATGTAAGCTACAGCCTCTTTCCCTTCTTTCTCTCTAATGGGAGCTGAAGACAACTAGGGCTACTTTAATCAGGTCTGAGTCCAATGTGGCCAGTCTAGTCTGATGGGGGCTGAGTGGTGCATGGACTATGTTAAGGGTTCACTGCTCACTGATGAAACAGCTTCACTTCCAGGGCGGGTTCAGGCAGCCCACACTCTTACTCAGTCTGGCAGGAGGAGCACATATGCCCTGTTTTGTTTTCCTTTAATACTGCCTGTTTGCAAGAAACGTTTCGGCATTGTGTTGATATAGTATAGAGGGCAGCACATTTGGCAAAGTCCCAGATATTCTCTTACTGAGCTTTGACCCGGCTACGGCAAACACAACTGCTGCTACTTTTTCTCCCTAGGCGTTGGAAAACACAAAAAACGTCCCCCAAAAAAGTTTGAGCCAGTGTCCTTAATGATTCCTTAACCTTGACCTTGTCAGAACAAGCTCATCCTCCATGCCTTGACTTGGAGAAAGATAGTTGATTGTTGAGTCGCATTCCAAGATTGTCAAATGTCAATGCTTTGGGTTAGTATTCAGCCTGAAATTCTAACCCCAAAGCATTGTAACATTGCGTTGGACCTGGGAATGAGACTCAATCAACAATATTTCTCCAGAATCGCCTTCCATACCTTTAAGTAGTCAACAAACAAACCAAAAAACATGCACACATTTGCTCGCCCCACACACCCGAGACTCAGCATAGAGACCTTACAAGCTGGGCCTTTTCAAACACACATGCACATTTGCAGAATAGATAAAATCTCTGATAAATAATTGATGCAAATCTGATGTATGTTGTGAATATTGTTCAGCTGTGGGGTCCGATCGCGTGCCACAGACTGGCCTGCACCAGGCTCTCTCCCTCACTCTTTGTCATACACGCACAGACCATAAGCACACCTCATTCCAAAATGCGACAGAGGCTGGTGTGCACCAAGGGAGGAAGTATAAATTATTCAATTGGAATATTATTCCAAAAGGTCCATTCCCATCTGATCGTGATTCCCAAGACAGATGTAGGAATCACAGGCAGATGTATGGAGAATGTGAGGATTTCCTACGCTACTAATAGGTTCAGGACATCCAATAAGCCTATTGGTGTATTTAGTTTACTCACAGTCTGCGAATAGTCGTTGTGATCCACTAATGGAAGTAAATATTAAATGACCCAGTTCAGTTCTTTCTCCATATGAGTTCTTTTCAACATTGGCCATTCTCTGATCTTTAGTACCAAGCATTATTCAAGACATGGGGATGCAGATATACGACCAGGCATGGAATACAAACAAACATATAAACAAATACACAAACAAGCCCTGAGGACCGGCTCTCTGTCTAACTCATTCTGCATTCCACAATTCTTTCTTTCCCTCCCTTTTTATTTCTCTCTCAATAAGACGGTTTGGTGCCTCTGAGGAAAAGCCCTCATTTTAATTAGACCTGACCTGAGAATCACTTAACTGCTCCTCTCCGCTTATGCCTCCCCCCTCCTCTCCAAGCCTTCGCTCTGTTCCTCACATAGGTCCATTAACACCCTTCCCTCGGCACCCACAGGCTTCAACAGGGGGCAGACACAGGCGTTGTCTTAAAGACGTTTTGAGGACATGCCAAGAAACATTAACCTACTCTACACACCTCCCTCGGACTCTTTCAGTTCGCCTTCCTCTTCTTCTAAAGTCTTCTATTCAGTACCATCGACATCAGCTTTAAAATTTACTCAGCTGGCTGGTGCCAAGTTCTTGTGATGTAGGATGGAAGGTGATTGGACAGCTCGAGATGTTCGTATGATTGCAGAGGTGGTCGTTTGAGTCTTAAAAATACAGTACAATGTCTTTTAATGGCACTTATTTGTGGTCATTTAGACCGATAACAGGCTGTTAAAACAGCCCAGTTGTTGCACTGGTGAGGATGCGCTGTTTTATTTACCATCTAGAAAGTCCAGTTTGAGTAAAAGTCCTGTGAGTTCCAAGGCATATCCAGTGTCAAAACACTGCATAACGGTTCAAAATAAGGCCGGTTTTTATAACTTACTTTAGCAATATCACTGTGGCAATTGCTTTGTGTTTCATTGTGGCAAATGTGAGGTAATCAGTGTTTATATTACATAGTAATCTACAAGGAACACGTGCTCACATACATTTGTTTGGCCGCCCGGTGAACTGCATTGAGCCTGTTTTTTTCTGGACGTCTCCGTGATTTTTGCAGAGCCCTTTGCGTTTGGTACCCCCACTGCGATGACAGAGATAAATGAGGGGGCTGCATTTTTTCATTCAAGTGTAAAGTCGGTTTGAACTCGCCTTTATACAGCATGAGGTCTGATATATAGAAGCTTTCAGGAAATTTGCTGTTTCCCCATTTGTAATTCTGGCTTGGATGTTGGTGTGTATTCTATTCAAAGTCACTGTGAACTCCTTTGAATCTGGCCCAGGATCTACATCACTTATCAATGACACTCTCCATTGAGTTGATGACACAAAAAACATAAGTAAATAATTTAAATAAAACTGAAGATTCTCAACACTACACACGTGTCCTTTAAGCATGTCTACCGACAACACAGCCATCCAAGCAACTGAGCTCAACAGTGCAACAGACACCTCCAAATAGCCTCTCCAAGAGATGACTAATTTGACACAAATCCCCGTCTTATACTGTATTTGACCCCGTGACCTGCTGCTGGCACCCCAGTTCCCCACAGGCACACTGCCTGTCAGTTTAAAGGGTCAAACAAAGGTAAGGAGAATGTAATTGCGTGACATCTGCATTCTTCAGAGCTTCATCCTCAAAGCATCTTGCATTGTGAAACTAGTGACAGAAGCCCGTGTCAGCTTAATACGACTGAGTGAGAAAGTTCTCACACACATAGCGTGACACATGTGTGCATGCGTGTGTTTTCTCAATAAGCACGTGCCTGTGCCGCTGCGTGAATGTCAATATCTCTACGTGTGGGAGTCAGCAATGTTTGCGTATGTGTCTATGAGTATGTGTTAATCTTGTCTAAACACCTAACACTCCCCTACCTGCTCAGACAGGGCCATGGGTTAATTCTGGCTGCAGGCGTCATGGCTAATAACTGCTCATCAACCGCAGCTTGAACTCTTGTAAACGTCAACTGTTGCTGTGGTAACCTTATCACGGAACCAACAGAACCTGAGTGACGGTGCTGAGCGTGGGGTTAAGAATAAATGTAGGAACCCTTTTATTAAATAAAGACAAATAAATTATTACAAATGACTGAATAAAAGAAGAATGTCATTATTGACAAAACAAAACTCTTTGTGTTGGCAAACAAACACCTTTCCGCGTTCCTGAGGAGCTCGGTGATAGAAGCATGAGTCACACAGCAGTTAAGAAATTAGTTACCAGCATGACACAATGCACCGTTGGGGTGACATGTAGCTGCCTGACCCAATAGGTGAGAAGCTAGTGCTGTCAATCACTTGTCAGTCACCACCACCATATTACAAATTAATCCAGATAGATGATAACACAGACCAAGGCTGGACTTTCTGCATTTAAATCATAGAGAAGGAGTCAAAAGTTGAAAGCAGCAGGAGAGGAGGTCTCTCACTACCACAATGGACGTGTGGGAGAAGAAAGACTGCGAGGACGGTGCAAAAAAACTCAGCAAGAGAATGTTGTATTATGTGGCCCCGGGCAGAGGAGTCCTGTAGCTTGAGTAAATGAGGTGATTAGCAGGGATGGTGTGAGCTGTCACACTTCAGACACTGGGCTGAGAATCCAATCATCATCTCATGTGTCAATCAGTGGCCCACCGAGGCAGTTGACCAACAGGTCAAACACAGTATACGATGAGCCACGTAGTCGAGAGCGCAGCTGCAGTCCTGCGTGCAGACTGATACAAACTAATGCCTCTGCAACGAGAGACGCAGAGCCAACGTGCACTCATACCTTTGTGACATCTCCAACTGAGGTGATGTACAAATTAATGACAGCCAATCACGATGCCAGAGAACACAACATGGGAACATAATAGTGTATAACAATGACTAATCCCTGTTTTGATTGATTTGATGCATGACTAGTGATATGATACAACGTTCTCTGGGAAATTCCCTGACACATAGCAACGTGTAATGGCCAACGATTGTGATTGACATTTCATATTATGTACTCTCTTATGTCAGCCATCACAGTCATTTTAGAATTTTCAAAAGACTCATGTGGATTTCACTCTGATGTGTTTGAGGGCAATACACGAGTGCGGTTACCATTCAACAAAAAACTCCAGTAAAGCTCCTTAAACAAGGACGGCAGACAAAGCTCGAACTTTACAATGTGCTACAGGGATATATGGCATAATGTCCAGGCCCCACAGAGCTACAGGGACGCTCTAGGCCTCGGCCCCCTGGCCTGCCCAATACAGAGGCCTAATTAAAAGACCACTGAGGATAACCACCTTGACTTTTACAGACCTTATAAATCTATACTGGAGTGGCCTATTCAGGGGGTCAGAGAGAGGAGGAGGGAGCGGGCCAATGCAGACAGGAGAAAGGGTTAGAAGGATGGTGAAGGCTGGCAGAAAATGAGATGGGGTTGACCGTAGGATGTGGAGAGGGGGGCATTCCTCTCCTCCCCCTCACCTCCTGCCTGAGACAATAGGACTCACTAAGAGCCAGGGACCAGAGGGTGTGATAAGGTAATGATAATGTAATGAGGACCAATCATGAGCCTGAGCTAAGAGGAGGGCCCCTTAATTTGTGCCTAGAGTGGTAGTTCAGTGACAGATTGATTGCTCTGAGTGAGAGTGATGATGTGACACATGCAAAATGAATGCTTCATTGACAGGAAGAAAAAGAGAAAGGGGATGAGAAATCATAAATCAGAATGAAAGAAGAAAGCCCATACAATCCTATGCTGCATATATGCCCTATAGACTCTATACAGGCTCAAAATGGTAAAGCTAATCAAATAATTTTTAGCTATGATGCACAATGAAATAAACTAATTTATTTCCACTCTCACTCCAATGAGTGTGAGGTCCTTTGGATATCAGACTTATATCCTTTTTACATGCAGGTTTGAGATCGGCTCCTTTACTTCCTGTTTTTTTTGTTCTTCAAATGTGCTGGAAAAACAGGGAACAGTAGAAAGCAGCAGATCATATACCTCATCAGAATACATCCTTAAAAAGTTTTAATGTACTCTTAATGTATGTACAAGCCAGCGTCCTAACTTCAACAAGTGCCTGGAAAAGGTGAAAATTATTGTGTCCAGCCGGGTGTTGTGTCGGAGCTGGAGCTGGAGCTGATAAACAACCAAAACCATGTGTGAAAGTCTCTGGAAGCACTATGATGCTCAGGTTCAGAATGAGCTGTTAGACTGCATGTGCGAGGTGTATGGTGAGGATATGTGATGCAAGTGGCTGAGACATTATTCAATGCTGTGCAAGTGGATGAAACAATTAATGCGTAATGCATATCCAAGCTGGTGCTTGTACTGAGATACATGCATATATGAGTGTTGGCTAATATATCAATATCGGAATTTTTAAATTTCAGAATTGGCCCTGAAAACATGTATTTGTTGAGTTAAGTTTTAGGGTTCGCTTGGACGTCCACATAAGATTCTAAGTGGGCTGTCCTCAACATGGGAGGATGACAGTTGGACCAAAGTGGTCTCTAGCGAACACATGGATGCGTATAATATGACTTTGGATTAAGGAGCTGCCACTGTCTACTCCTCCTTTATCATAACAGGTCACTGCTGTTGCCAGCTGGGGAGTGAAAAAAACAGCGACTTGCTAGACAAAGTCAGCAGCACCTCCTGCACATATCTGTACATTTCTTGTTCCCTTGAGAGCTGTGGTGGCTTAAAAGGGTTTTCATCATGCAACCCTGTTTGTTGTGGTCCACCATGGATGGCTGGGGACATGCCCACGCATCAGTATCATGACTGGTGATTAATTCATACTTCTTTAGTATATCAAAATGTAAAAAAGAACCTAACTGCCATTCTTTTCATTGCATATTCATAAAGATATATAGACATTTTTCTGACTCTGTTGCCTCTTGACATTACACTGGAGTAGGTGTGGGACTTACAGTGTATAATCAATAGCCTCACCTGCCCTCACCATTTTGACACCAGATAACAGACAGAAGTAAACACAGGCTGGCAGGACTTGCATGAGGGACTTTGCTTTCATCATCGACACTTCATTTCGACACGGCTACGGACATGATGAATGGTAACAAATGTAATGGCTTTCTTCATAAATAATTACTTCGTATCTAAATTCAGCTCTTGTTTTGGGTTAATGGTTACATGGCAAGTTATGAAAAACACATAAGAGGAATAAAATTGGGGCAACAAAATAAAACAAAAAAATTCTAACTGAGAGCCAGCATTAAAAATAGAAACACGCGGTCGGAAGAACCACTGAACACTATGTTTTGTTTATGAAGACACCCTGGGCATACTGAGTAACCTTGACAACGTACCTCAATAGTGAACTGTTTTCTCTTCAGCTTGAAGGCCAGGTCCTTGTGGTCAGGGAGTTTACTCGCCAGACAGTTCAGGTGAGGGACTTGACGTACATAAAGGAGGCCTATTGAGGACAGTGAGAGCAGATTGTTAAACACAAAAGACAAGCAAGATATTCTGGCCCATCCACAATGCACTTGTTGTGTGTTAAAATGCGACAACAAAAAAAGCAAACACATGTGATTTCTGTGTCAAAGAAAGTGTAAAATCTTGTTAAAAGAGAAACATTTTTAAGCGATGAGGTCTTCAGGGTGTTTTTTACTATCTAGATTAACTATCTATTACTAACTACCCCAAGAATTCAGCTTAAATTTTTATACTCAATACACCTTTTTTAGAGGGAAAATTGCGTTCTGTCAGGGTGCATTATAGTGTTATATCTCACACCGATTTCAAGAATGAATATTTGTTTGTTAAATACATTTGCAAATCTATGTCTTTGTCTGTTTTACACATAAAGCAATTACCATTTAAGTAACAACAGGAAAAAAAAATCAAATTATGACACAGTATCCAATTTTTGGGGAAAATTAAATAACTTTTGTGATGATGGAAGGGAGCTGTTATTATGCTCTGAATATCTAACTTGTTTTAACTTGATGCAAACATGACAGTCAGCATACTAAAAAGAAGCCTTCTAAGATCCACCTGCAGGATTTTTAAAGTTTACGAGAATGTTGCGGTAAAATTTAAAAAAATTGTCCTTGATTGATTTGAGGTAAACTGTGCTCAGCTATGCAAATGAATGGTTAACTCCACTGACAGAATCTAGAAACATGGTGAAATTGCAGTGAAATAATATGTATCACTGTAAGTGTGAGACAAAAATATCAAAGACATTACTTGCTATCAGATATCTATCACCATTCTTACTCTCTTCTTTCTTCCCCACACGCTAGAGCATTTGTGTACTGTAAAGGAAATGTGCCAATTAAAGGACACATTACTGGGATTAGGGACAGAAAGCAAACATACAAGATAGGGTTTCCTGCAAAGGATAAGGTTTGGAGAATTTATTCTAGTCTTCACTTCTCATTGCTTGCAATCGCAAAGTTACATTTTCATAAAACTGTAAAAAGTACTGTAGAAGTGGGGTGGTATAAATAAGCGTGAGAGAGAAAAGAAGAGATCGAGGGAGTAATGGAGAAAGGGAGACAGACAGAGAAAGTGGGGGATGGTGGGTTCTCTCCTCTGTGCACTTGGGTGATTTCCCCTTGCCTGATTTGCAGTGACAGGCTTCCCAGCATGCTTTGAGCAGCCCTGAACTGCTGCCGCAAACACGCACGCACGCGCAATCCGCACGCACTCTCACACTCGTACCAGATGCGTTTGCACTCTTGAACACACATCAAAACAATCATGCACATAAATGTATTTCATAACCCGACCAGAATTGCTCTGGCTGGTTTAACGGAGGGCAAATAAAATATTCTTGAACATGAAATTCAAATAATATTAATTGCGAATTCTTTAAGAACATCTTTGTAAAACTAAATTATTTTAAAAAGGGACGCACTACAACACTAACATGTTGGACGGGGTTTACATGCCACCTGCCTTTACAATGCAGAGGAATGTGATCACTGTGCGACGTGTTATCTAAATAAAACATGCTGTTGGATGAAACCAAAATATGCCATTGAATGTTTGTACTCTTCATCCCTTCATCTGTCACAACCAGGGCTGTCTAACCCGAGGTGGGGGAGGGAACGGAGAAATGAGAGGAAAAGCGCAAGAGTGAGTGGGAGAGTTCGAGAGGCATGGCTAAAAATACCCCACTCGCTTAAACTGACCTTTATGCGTGAAGAGTGTGATAGAGTGATAGAAAAGAGGGAAGCAAACGGTAGAAAGAGGGAGAGGCAAAACCGTAGAGGAAAAGTGATGCGAGGACTGGAAGAGCAGAGACAAACTATGCTGCAACCTCCTCCTCCTCCTCCTCCTCCTCCTCCTCCTCTTTCTTCGTCTCTCCGACCGTCCCTTACCGGTGTCCTCTTCCCCTACTGAAAGCCTTGCCCTCCATTTATTAGCAGAGCATGCTGGCCATGGAGACATTGAGCGAGGGATAGAGAGATGGAGGCAGAGGGGAGGAGAGAGTGATGGTGAGAATATCGATTCCCCAGTGTTGGTCTGCTCTGCTCCAGAGCCTCAGGGGTATGGGACTGGGGATGGAGAGGGGGCGAGGCGAGAGGGAGAGGGAGAGAGGCTCTGCTGGAGGGTGGGGGAGGCGGGGATGGAGGGGGGTGAGGGTGCGAGGGAGTGAGGGGTACAGCGTGGCAGCTGAATCCCCCCCCCGGCCTGTCTACTGAGGAGCACGTCTGATTGAGCAGCAGCACACTAACGTGCACTGACAGCCTGGCCTGCAAGGGGGCTGCCCTGCCTCCATCCACAGCCCAGCCCCAGCCTTAATGCACTGCCTGTGTGTATGTGTGTGTGTTGGTCGGGGAAAGAGACAGAAAGATAAGCGAGTGTGTGTGTTCTTACCATGGTAATCTTTGTAGAGTGGGTTGGTCTCTCTCTCAGAGCCTTTGAATGATTCCAGGGCTATGGCATTGTCACATAGCCTGGTTATGCTGCCCATTAGAGCTCTGTCCTGTAGGACCGAGAGAGTGAGTGAGTGAGAGAGAGAGAGCGAGAGAGAGGGGAGAGAGGGAGAGAGAGAAACATGAGCAGGTAATTAAAAGCCTCCTGACGGGCCATCAGTGTTGCAATTAAATTAGGTCATCATTTCCCGCGGCCAGGTCATTTCTGCCCATGGCTTAGGTGAGGGTGATGAGGTATAGAGGCGAAAGAGCACTGATGGGGGTTACAGGTGATGTCGGGGCAGGTGAGTGGACATACACCTTACACCGGCCATACATCTACCAAAGGGGGTGTTGGGGAGATGTCAGGGGCAACGCACTGAAATTATTTTACTTCGTCAAACAAGAGTTTTTTTGAAAAGGCTCACAGTTGGTGCACACTCTGAAACCTGCACACAGCAGGGGAGGACAGAGGGGAAGTGGGAGACGGCAGCAGAGGCTTGATGGGGAGAGCTCCCCCTACTGGTTAGGTCAGTGACTTGACAACAAAGAGGACAAATCAGGGGCGAATACAGTAGATAGAAAAGAATGAAGGCGAAAAATATACAAGCGGGTGGGGAGGCAGAGGGTAAAGGGAGTGGAGGGGAGGGAGAGAGAGAAAGAGGGACACTGGGATGGAGGGAAAGAGGGAGTCCTGCATTATTAATCCGCTTGCCTCGTGAATCATTCACATCCTTCTCTCTGTGTTGGCTGCCACCGCCTAATGCAGTTTTCATGCCTTCATGTCTTTTCCCCACTCTTTCTTCTTCCTTTTCATTTTTGTCCTACTTTTAAAGTATGCATATCCCACAAGTCAGGGCCACTAGCACTTACAGGGTATCTGAGGTCACTCTAATGCAGCAATTAAAGTCGGTGTCAGAGTTTGGCTACAACAAATTATTCAAAACACTAATGGTACAGTATGGCCAATAGTGTCTGTGTGAGGGAGAGGGTGAGCTAAAAACTTTATCCGCGCTAGTTTTGCCGAGGCCATCGTGATTCTCCTGTGCTTGCTTAAAAAAACGAAGATCAGGCTCCTCGGCAAAGACCCAGAAGTTTCAAAGTCAGAGGAATTCAAAGTGTCCACACAGAGCTGCTCAGTAAGGTGGCAGAAGGGCAGCATGATGTAAGACGGCATCCACGTGCTCCACAGCTCCTTGAATTTAAGGAGGTGATCAGGGAGATGTTCACCTCGACTGTACATCGTTTTTTTTTTTCTGAAATCGTATTTATAATTAATAAGGGGCTCAAAGAAGAGTCACTTCAAGTGCAACCAAAGTCTGTGTTGGCTCAATTAGCTCTGATTCCATCAGTGTAAATCCCCTGAATACCCTGAGCATCACCTGACTATCAGTGAATGACAGCTCATAGGGAGAGGCCAGCGTTCATCTTACCCTGCAGTATTTTACCTTGACTACCCAGTTACTGATGAAGCTCAGTTTAGTCACAGTCGATTGGCTTGATTGGTTTTGTTTAGCTGTAGGGCCCTACAGTGCTGCACTTGTGTTTGCTTGTTTGACAATGTGCATCCCTGTGCGTGCAGAGTCTACCCCAAAATAATCAGGAGGCAGGGATGACTTTTGTCTCCTAGGGTTAAAGGTCAATACTAATATTTGCATTAAAAAAAACAAAAAAAACATCCAAAACAATAAATGACCACCGAAGACAAGTAGATGAACAGGGGCAGCTGAATAAAGGGCTCATTGCCACTCACACTGCACCTACCCCCAATTCCTTAAAACATAGAGGATATCGAGAACAAGAGAAGAATTTTTGGAAGAAGAAGGAATTTCTTTCTCTAATTCTGAGGTAACTCCACACCTTAAAAATTTGAGGTAAGTGGAGCGACTCTAAATAATTAAAGTAAGTGCTCAAGCCTATAAATATGAAAAAAGTTAGGGTTGGTAATTTTACACACACACACACTCAGAGACTCAGAGGTCTGAGCACACACAGAAACACATGCAATTGCCATGGAGAGATGTCAGAGCGATGGGTCTGCCACAGTACAGCAGCCACAGTGGTTAGGGGTTAGGTGCCTTGCTCAAAGGCACTTCAGCAGTTCCCCAGAGGTGAACTGGCACCTCTCCAGCCACCAGTCCACCCCTGTATCAAGCTACAGTCGCCCTCTCCATTAAAAAAATGTAACTGATATGATAGTGTTAATTGCCATGACGATTATATGGTGGCATGCTCTGATTTAAAAAAGCGGTTTAAGCATATTAAAAAATTTTTTTAACAAATTTAAAATACTAACAGACATATTGAGATGGAAAAAATTATGAGGTCAACATGGTTTTAGTTTTCAGCAATTTAAAGCAACAATTTAATCTTATTTAAATATACAAATATTTCATGACTGATTAAGTCTCAGCATTTTTGACTTGAGGAAGCTTTCAAGTGTTTGTAATTTCATAGAATAAACGATCAATTAATCAAGAAAATACTTAGCAGATTAAATGATAATGAAAATATGTTAATGTAAATAAGTGAGAGATGCAGCCCTGAATTCAAATGAATAAAAGTAAGAAAAATGTTAAGTGGATATTATTTTCTGAGGGCTGATGCGGTTAATAAAAAGAACCTGTAGTGGGAGTCTGTAGCTCCATCACAGTCCTAAACGATTCTGCAATCCAAACCATGAGCCTTAATATTTGCATAGGTCAGGACTCCACTTAGTCTGAACAGCAGGTGAGGTGTATATGAGTGCGTTTTTAGAGAAGACTGTGTATTTTGTGTTTGTGTGTGTTTACTTGTGGGGGTGTGCATGGTAACAGGAGATAGTATGATGGAGGAGAACCAAGCTAGGACAAGCCTAATTAATGTTTCAGATGGACTGTGGCACTGGGCCTCTGTGAGGAGGCTTTCAGTGAGTTGCTCAACTTCCCAAGCTGCTCAATAATGGATAGAGAGTCCAGTGCGGTCTCGGCCAGCTAGCCCAGTGCTACTAGTCTAGACGGTCTTCCAAGGGCCGCACTGTGTTAACTAAGCTAATTATCTAAGCAAAGGCGCTGGCGGCAAAGAGGCTCCGCTAACACGTCGACTCTTAAAATGAGCAGCGCTGCACACCTTGGTGATCTCAGCTGATCATTTCTTTTGACAACAACATCAAGTGACTAAACTAACCATAAGGTCATTTCATTGATGCACATCTTAACAGCCTCTCATTACCTCCATGTTGGCTTAGTCACCAAACACCTGATTCAGTCCAAAATTTCCCCCCCCTCTCCTCTTCTTCCCCCGCTCATTCACTTCACTCCCCAGGGTGGAGAAGGGGGAGGGGACAGATTAAGGGTTTGGAGGCCAGGCCAGAGAGGGACAGGGGGACCGCTCCCACCACAGCTGACATCTGCTAGTTAGCCACTCTACCTTTTTTGACTAGGCCAAGGCCGCTGAGCACTGAGCATATAGGCTTGGAGCCAGAGCATGTTGTGACAACACAGCTGTTCTGAAAGTTAACCATCGACCTACATCTTTGTGTAAAGGATCACAGATAAGACAGCTTCCGTGCTCATGTGAACGAGGACTTATAGAAAGTAGTGAGCTGTAGAGACTTTAAAGTGAACATGAGATAAAATACACTTTGGCAGAAAGTCTCAGATGGCTTTTCTTGCGAATGTGCTCCTATGGTCGACTGTCTGGGGGAGGGCTGTGGTTTGCCATATGCCTCAGCAGATGACTCCACGTTCACACTGAGAGGCCAGACTGTACACAGACACATGCACGCGGACTTATACCCCCCCCCCCCAAAAAAAACACACACATATACACATACAAACCCCAAAACACAGCCAGGGACACACACACAAGTACAAGGCGAGATATGTGAAAGAGAAAGAAATGCATACACAAGCACACACTCTCACTGTGGACAGCTTCAAGTAATTAAAAGCCAAAACAAACAAACGTAGATTTAGAGGCCTTTTGAATGAAGTGTGCACTCGACTGGGTCTGTTGGGGGGACCGATGCGTGGAGGAAGAGGCCCCTCGCAGGCCTGAGTCATACCAGGGTGACACTGAACCACTGGGTCAAGAGGAGGCCCACAAAAGACTTCAAACTTTGTTTGTACCCTATTAATGAACAAGACAAAGCAAAACTACATGGGCCAAACATCAACCCACGCACAAAAAATCCTGTCTATTATCTTGAAATTCCAGTCAAGCTTTGCACGTTATCAACCCCTCTGGTGGTTGTCTAATATATGTGGTTAAGGACACAACAGTGAAGCAGAGACGAAGAGGCAAAGAGGAGGATGAAGCAGTTATGATTGGAAATATCATGGTGTTCTTGCAGCGCCACACAAATAAGAAAACAATAGTTCTGAACGAATTAAAACAAGCATTAAAAATTGATACATTCGGTTGTAAATCAGGTCAGGTAGTCATGTAAGTCGTCTTGTGAGTGCATGCTGCCGCTCGTGTTGCTCTCATGTGACAAACATTGCCTTACCTGGATGAGATGTGAAGGCACAGTAACTACTGCGACGGACAACGATGACCTTAGCAAAGCACGCAGTCCATAGAGAAAGGTAGTGAGGGCGCGGCTGTTTCTAGGTTTGTCATGGCAACATAGGTCATCGCCCCACAGAGCTGAGCCGAGAGAGTGAAGCCCAATTCGCAGGATGTTACGTGACTTTGACTACAAGAAAAAACAAGCAAGAGAAAGGAATATTAAAATTGTGTGACAAGTCATGTGTATATGTAATTCTTAAATACGCAATTATGTGGTATCACAGTTTGATTTAAGTGCATCCAAAGATTAACAGATTGCTGCTTTAAGGTCATTTTGGAAAGGTGCTGTTTTGGGTAATATTCCCAAACTCTGGGAGAGAGCGACTGGACAGTCTGCTCACCAGCACAGACGATCGGAACACAGTGCCCAAACGTGACTGGACACAACTGCCCAATCACAGAGGCCATCTGACACACGCACAATGGACCTGTCAGACAGGCTTCCAATATGGCCGCCACCCAGAAACCCCAGCACATTCTTGGCACAACGGCGATGCTCTGCAGCCAAGGGGGCCTGGGTAAGGGTGGAGTGCCTTCCCTTGAAACCCCCTCCACCCCACAAGAGATCAACAGTAACCCACTCTCATGAAGACGGAGGAAGAAGTGGCCAAACAGTAGTAGGATATATATCACTGCAACACAGAGAATGGAGGGGCCTGTCCAAACTGTGAGAGGTTTTTAACCTTTGGTACAATTGCCTTTTATTTGGGGTTTCTTCAGGATGGCTCCTGATTACTGAGGTGAGAGCCAAGAGTGATTAACAAAGCTCTGGCTAAAATCTGCTCACTTTTTCCTCCTCCTCCCCAACCTCTCCTCTCCTTTTATCCCTCCCCCTCTATTATCTCCTCCGCCCCACTCCCCATCGCTTCCTCTCCCAACAGTATGACCTAAGCTTCGTTTGGATCTGGATCAGAATCACAGGCATCTAAGAAAAATAAACCCCATTGTTTCTGGGAGTTTTTTCACAGTTGGCTCATAGTTTCCCAAATGAGGACTCTCACACTGGACTCTACATTCATCCTCTACCATTCAACATCAATGCTGCATCTTTATACCTTACTATACTTCAGTATAAGTGCTGTGTTTGTGTGTGTGTGCCTTTGTCATTATTAGATATGCCCTTTCTTTGTTCAGCAGGCTTTGCCTACACAGATCTTGGGGGGGGCACAGAATTAGAAATCTATTTCTATGTCTGCAGCCCAGCAGGGGGGAACTGTGGTAACAAGACTGTTGCTGTGGCATCAGGAGGAGAGGCCAAACTTAACTCCTATATTTTAGCCTATAGAAAAAACAGGGAACAGTGCCAGTAGAGTCCAGCCAAGGACCAGAGGCCAGCCATATAGGCTACAGCCAGCCTGGGACCACAAACTAATCACCAGCCAGTCTCTGTGGAGACTCACAGTCCTGCTGCCGCCCCTGTCCCTCTCATCTCAAAAGACCCCGAACAATATGCTCAGGGAGATTAATCCTTGTTCTAATCTGTTATTTACATAACAGTTTATATGAAATCTGCATCTTATTACCAGCCCATGATGACAGATTAACAAATAAACATAAAAACGCACACACTATCACCCATACTGGGCATTCTTGTGCCAGAGCCCATGTCGCTCTGTGCTGGTCTGCATTCCTGGACTGTGCCAACAGCATGTCAGGCGGCCACACTGCTTTAATGATGTCAGCAGTTAATCTGGCGTGTGAGTGACAGCGCTCAGGGAGGGAGGGTGGGGGGTACTGGAGGTAAATCCTGTGTGTGAGTGACAAGAGGGGGAGAGGTGGCTCCAGGTGACGAGCAGAGGGGTCACTGAATGTAGGTGAATAAGGTGCGCGCGCACGCACACAAACAAACACACACACACACACACACACACACACACGCACGCGTGCACACACACACGCACACACAGAAACTAATACTGTATATATGTATATATATATATACAGGCACATCACAGTGTTAACAGGATCACACTTGGCCCTGTGGAAAACAGACGGGGCCATGGATGTTTCTGGCATTTTGCAGACAACTGACGTTTATTAAAACGATGTATGTCAAAGGTAAGACACACACAGATGGGACACACAGGTGAGGCCAACCGGGGCAAGTGAGAGAGAGGTAAACAAACTCGAGGAAAGTGGTGGTCAGAATGTGACAGAAGAGGTAGTGGTCACAGATGCAGACCTAGTATCTCTTTTTGATAGATGCTCCTCTAATGTGTATTACATATAATCTAAATGCTTAATAGCTTAAATGTGCTCATAGTAATAAGTGACAAACAGAAGACAGAACACATAAGTACCAGACAGTCACCAGAGTTCACCTTTAAAGACGTTCAGTGAATGTAGTAAAAAATGCACACCTGCCTTTTGTGTTGCATCACTGCTAGTGGCAGCACACTGCATGCCTTCCTGCATTTCAGCAATGTTTTTTGTCAATCAGAGTAAGAACCAAAAAAACAAACAAATAAAGAAACACTGAGAAGGAACCTGATTAAAAGTTAGTTTATTATGGCAATTGATATGTGTGATCAAATATGACTGATGGGTTCTTTTTGTTACAAATCGCTCTAATTCGAATGGGCTGAAGTGATCATAAAACATAGCATGAGGTCCAAGGTGGACTATTTTTCTGTTATACACACAATCACAGTATGTTTGCTGTGTGGAGAAAGGATGTACTGGTTTGCTAAAATTGGTTAAATAATAATGTGGCTAAAAAACCTGAAATTCAGGTTTAAAGAAACAAAATCAAAGCAGTCATTGACTTCTTACCATGGGGGCTGCTACATCAAAGCCCTCCCTGTGTATGACCTCTTGAAGCGACTTCAGCAACGCAGAGTAGGACTCAAGCTTCGTACTGAAAAGAGCACAGGACAGAGGAGAGGGTGGACACGGAAAGGTTACTCAGGATGTAAAAACTGTAAGTGAAACCGTTCTGATTATACTGGGCCAAGCCTATCACGGCAGTAGCTTAATCCTCTATGACTGCAGCATGTTCCTCCTGACTGTGCTTTTCTGAAGCCACTGAAGCAGACAGATGATCCATATCAAGAGATCCAATTAATTTATTTGGTTGATTAAATTACAACATGACTGGTTCTCTGTCAGCTCCCCGAGGATCTGATTGTGCAGAGACAGACGGACAGACCGACAGATGAGACGTGCATATGCGCAAACATACACACAACAAAGATGATAAGTGAGAAGGAGGAGGGGGGATTAATGGGCTGATATCTAAAATTAACAGCGAGCAGCATTTTGGTGTTTAATCAGGGGTAAGATGTGCACCACTGACAAAGGGTATACCGTACCATCAGAGCAACATTTAGCATCAGTCAAGGGACGGATCACTGCTGAGCCCACCATGTGCCTATAGGATGGCCATTGGGAATGTTAACCCCATCTTTTTACACAGGTCCCCCCCACTTAAGAACGCTCCACCATTGTAATGACCACTCTGTAGTGAGTCACAGTGGGCAGCTACGTCAGCTGTCAATTCGACCTGCAGGCTACAAAAGCTGATACACATAGATTGGTCACACGCCAATAGCCCTGCATAAAGAACAGTAATACACACTTGTGTTGATTACACTTGCACCAAGTATATCCATGTACTCTATTTCAGTTATTCAGCCCAACAATGGTGCCTCCTGACCCCGCTGGGGCTAATGATAGAGCTGGTTTGGTGAAAGAGGGACACCTACCCTCCTTGGCCTCTCTGCCCATGCCCCGGCTCTGAGGTAGGGGGCTGGGATGGTTTGACGTGCAGTTGAGCGGGAGGTTGCCTCTGGTTGGCAGCCATTGTGTAGGACGCCATTGTGTTTTAGCTACCCCTACTGAGCACCCCTCATTCAGGTACCAAAAAGGTCTAGGTGCTTAGCTACAGGGGCTAGTGCGTCGGCTAATTAGGATCATACACGGGGAAGCTTCTTTATGTCAGTGTTCCTCTTTCAGTGAGGGGAAGAAAGGAGGAGAGGAAGGGGGATGCTTGGTCTTAAACAACAGGATCTGTATCACCTAGAGAGCAATTTGTGCCAATTATGCCTTCAAGTGAAACGGAGCAATTTAACAGCTAGGGTATCAACATGGGGCTGTGGACACGTGCAAGGGGGAGTAGCCTGCTAAGGAGTTTGTGTGGTGCATGTGCGCGTGTAATGTGCTGAGTGTGTGCGTGCGTGTATGTGTGTCAGTATTGGGGCGGGGCCGGGGGACACAATGGTGCGGTGCAGGTGTAGTTTCCTGCTGTCAAAACGTCTGTGAGGTCTATAACCCATTCAGACGCCACAACAGTACCGCCATGTCACTCTTACTCCCTTGACTGCCGCACGACGCCGCAAACATCATCGGAGGAGACGTTTAATAATTCTATTTGTTCCCTTTTAGACAGCATCAAGTTCTGAACTGATATTTTGTACAACGGTGCATGTAAAAATGTATACTTTAAATGGAATATCTGCAACATTTAATGTGTTTGCATGGGTGCTCTGTTAAACAGCCTCTGTTTGCTGAAATAAAAGGACGAGGGATTGTATAAAGCCTCCTCCACATCCTCTGTGCTCCAGATTGCTGTATTTACCCAGTGTGTGCGAGTGTGCCTTCGTGTGCCCTTGTGTGTTCAGCAGCACTCTCAGAGTAAAGAGCCTGCATGACCTCTGAACCCTAAGTACACTCAACGCAGGAGAAATCAAACAGACGCTGAGCAAACAAGACCCTTATTTGAATAGACATACACAACCTTTCCAAGAGGCTGAATGTCTTAGGCCAACAACAAGCTACTCAGGGAAGAGGGCGAACCTGATTTGTATCAGCTGTTAAAAGGGTAAAAATTCTAATGTTTAACAAGACATTTTCATTAAATCTAACATCTCATTTAAATAAAAGGAAAACTGTGGATGCTTTAGCTTTCAGCTGTAATAATTCATATTGTTTTATATTTTCTATCAATTCAATCAATCTCAGAAACCATTTATACTTATCTAAGAGAGTGTATTGTTTTTTTCTGCAGTTGGAGGTAATACATTACACAGGATATTAGTTGAAATAATGAAGTGATTGATTAGCTAATAGACAAAAAATATTTAATCACCAACTATTTTGATAATGGTTTCATTAATTTTTTAAGCAAAAACGTCACATATTATCTTGTTCCAGCTTTTATAATGTGGAAATATCCTGTTTTTTCTGTTTAATATCATAGTTTATAATATGTACACATGTGCTCTCGTTTCTCCTGAGACGGAAAAAGATTAATAGATTGACTAATTGAAAATGCTTAGTTACAGTCCCATCAAATTCTCCTGAATGGGTGTCTCAGGCAAATGGCTCTTGTCGTCTGACCGTCTGCACGGTTGCCCTACCTGTATTCTGTGAAACATGCCATGTCGGCTTACCTGTGTTCTGTGGATGATGTCTTATTTGTGTAACTGTGTTTTGTGGATGACGTCGGGTTTGTGTGCCTGTGTTCTGCAGATGGTGTCTCATTGGTCTCCGTGCGTTCTGTGGATGATGTCTCGTCCATTTACCTGTGTGTGGGTGACGACTGGGTGGGCTGTTCTGGAAGGTAGAAGCGGTGGCACTTGGCTGCCTGGCGAATTTCCGGCTCCATCGTCTTGGAGACGTCATAGTAGTGGCCGAACCGGGATGAGGATGCCAGGGCACTCTTAGGGGGTCAACAAGTCAAATGCATGTTATAGCATAAAGAAACACTCAACACCTCTAATTAAAGAACATTTAAATGTATTTTCTACCATCCTAGTAGCTGGTTTTAAACTTCTTATGACAGTGTGTGCATTTAACTAATTTCGGATAAGAATGAGGTAATTTATAGAGAAAGATAATCTTGTTTGACTCTCTAAATATGTTAAATGAGTGTGCTTCACGATACTATGGAAAATGCAATTGCATTGTTTATGGGTCATTCCTCAACATTCCTATGGCAGAGAAGTTAAATAACCACTACCATCGCACTCTTAATCATTTCTTCACATAAATGTCCACTTCTGGCTGTGAAAGCAAACGTGTCAGGGACGCAGGGGAAGGCGGATGTTTTCCTGCAGCTGAAAGAGAGAGTTTTAGCTCTTCTCTCTCAGTGAAACCGGGGATTCCATTGTTGGAGGGGCCCTTAATCTACTCCTAATCTGGATTAGGGCCCCCGGTGTGTCCCTCTCCTGGCGGGACGAGGGGGTCAGCGGGGCAGTGGGGGGGTCAGGGGCTCATCTTCTCTTTGTGAGCTAGGCAACCCGCTTAGCGTTCCATCCCCGCCTTGATGGCCTCACCTTTGATCTGATGTCTTCATCGAGAGAGCGACACAGTGGGCCATGCCAGGAGAGGTGTGTGTAAGGGGAAAGTAAGCGTTGACTCTGGGGGAGAATTTCGGATGCAAATCCTCTGCTGGGGCTTACTAGTGGTTTGTAAAGACGATTTTACAGGGGAAGGGGGAGAGGTGAGGAAAGGACACAGATATAAAGAAGTTTCCAGGGAGAGAGAAAGAGGGAGAGGATCCCCAGGGACACACTGTGTGCTGTTAATCCACATAGCGATATGGATTATAGACAGAAGGGGGGAGACTGCAGAGAAGTAGAAGGGGAGGGTCACCTCTCAAAGCGGAAGAAAGAGTGTAGGGCTGCCGACCCTAGCAGGGGGAAAGGCAGGGATTTGGGGGAAGACAGAGGCGCAGGTCTGGGTCACAGGGTTGAGCGAGCAGACATGTCAATGCACAGACTGCAAAGTACTCTTGTTTCCCAGGCTAAGCAGGGGTGCAGGCGTGTGTGTATGTGTGTATATGTGAGTTGGGGACCAGTGAAAAGCCTACCTATTGCCAGCTAAGTGTGAGTAATCTGGTCCAGCTCTGAAAGGAGAGGCTGAGGCCTCATTCACTCCACAAAGGAGTTTAGAAGCTCATGGATTTAGATGTGGAGACAATTGCCAAACCACTAAGACCAGAGAGACCAATGCTGTTCTTTCTCATACCATCATTAGCAGAGACACATGTTGGACTTTTATTAAAATAACATGATCACAAATATTTCTAGTCCAAATATGCAGATATCACTACAAAAACAGAGAGTATAAACTCTAATGTGATCACCTGTACTTTTGGAAGATTCTGATAGCGCCAGGCAATCTTCATGGCATCCAAACTGTCCTGAGGTTCAACAGAGAGCCTGGGCTGCTCCACTGGTTTGGGGATAGCAACATCGTCCAAGATGGGAGCCGGGAGTTCCTGCACAGAATGAGACAATGATTATAATAAATTAGAATATGTTGATTGCGATTGCGCTCAGCAGCTTGATGGATGCTAGGAGGGTGGAGGATGTGTGTATCTGCAATGATTTCTGTTGCTTGCTTCATGACTGCCTGCACATACAGGCTCTGTATGGCCTCATAATTTCTAACATGATTTTTTAAAATGTTATGTAAAAAAAAAAGCAAACCTGTTTTTCGCAATGCGAAAACCCAGATAAAACAGTGAGGTTTTTCCTAGAGAAGTAATTATTCCCTGGCTGTGTATGAACATAACTGAGTTTTTAACAGCGTTTTTTATGAGAGTGCACATGCTTGATGAAGCCTTCAGACTGGAAAGCTGAAAAGGCTGTGGCAGCAAGTACAAAGGGAGGAATGATCCTTGCAGCAGTGTATCCTTTCATCAAACACAATTATATCTAAAGTTCTGCAGGTGAACACTTAGACTTTTGAAAAGAGAGCCTTTTGTGAGAAAAAAAATAGAAACAAAAATGGACAAAAACAAACAAAGCTTGCAAGCCTTTGCTCAAAAACACAATAGGGTGGGCGGTAAACCTGATTGATTAGCGGAGTTATCCCGAGTTATTGCAGCACATGTGAACACATTTTCCAATTTCCTGCTTTAACTCAATTTCTCCCAATAAGCTGGTTTCCTTTATGCATGTTAATGTAATGCATAAAGTACAAGCATAGCATCGGAAGATTAGCATACTGTGAATGTAGCTGTGAAAACACTAAATGATGTGATATATCCCCATTGGGAGTCCCCCTCTCTTAATAAGCCTTTGATATGTAAAGAGAGGGTGAGGCTGTGACCCCTCCCACTATCAATCAGTGGGAGAGAGGCCCTCCTCCTGTATGATGGGTGGCAGTCAGCTTCTGGGACTGCGGTCTGCTTCACAAAGTGATGCATCGGGAAACATTTCAACAATGCCACAACCATGCCACCCTCGACCTCTCAGGGACCCCTGCTGACCCTGACACATCTTGGGGAAAGCTGTGCGCCTACAATACCTGCTAAATCATAGCTTGACCAGCCTGAACCAGGCTGAATACTGTATCCTCTGACAAAACAGGCAGACTACCAACATCTTCTCATAACTTCACAAGTAAAAGTTTTACAAAAATGTCTTTTACATGTCTACAGCAGTTGTGCAGGGATGATGGTAAAGCCGACATATCGAGGCCATCTTAGCTCCTTCGCGGACAGTTTGTCAAGACTTGTAGCTTTACAACATATAATACCTTGCAGAACAACACATTTCCTTCCAAAGGGCTTAGAGAATAGACGGCACCTCCTCTCATACCTGTAAGATGTCATCTGGGTTATCTTGAGCCGCCGCCACGAAAAGTTCATGTCGACACACAACTCCCTCTGCCAGGAAGTACTTTAAGATCATACGAGAGTAGCTATCATATCTGTCCTCCTCTGAAATGGAAACAAAAGACAACAACAATCAGGATGTGTGTGAGTGGAATACTCAAATAAACATACACTTTGAAGAAAATGTCAATCAACGTCATACTTGACTATAAGGCCTAGGGATTTAGTGATAAAAAAAGGTACAACACCTTCTCCATGAAAAATAAATCATCCTCAGGTCTATCACTGCATCTTGTCTCATTCTGATCATTCATTCACACACCACGGATCCTGGAGTTCATGACCACATCACAGTCACTGACTGTAATTGATGTAAGGACCTCATTCGGGATACCTTTAGTAGGGAACAGATGAAGTGGCAATCGACATGGCACAGGCGCATAGGTACTGCCATGCGATCTGACTATCTAAGGGGAGATGACATCCTCAGTTCTCTTGTTAAGATCTTTACAGTATTCCTGTCCACTTTCACCTATCATGTCCCCAACCAGTAGTGGAGGTGAGAGTGAGACACCTGTCTCAAGCACTCACCTGACCCCTCCCTGTGAACTCAAAGGTACCCCGGCTGTCAGGACAACTGACAGGGGGAGGCAGAAGTAGGATAAGATAGTGCCTGTTCTCAAAATGCTTCCTGACATCTGGTTCATTTGTATCTCTGCGCTTTTTGTGTGAATTCTGTTTGCAGTGGCATCCTTCATCCTTATGTTTGTTGTGTCACTCACATCAGGTGTATTTATTATCATAAAAGTAGGTTAAAAGGCAAGTTCTGAGAGAGACTTTAAAACAGAGAGGGAGGGAGAGGGTAAACTCATTTAGAGGAGAATTACATAGTTTCCCAAAGGTGGCCTTTCTCGGTGCACACAAAGTGGCCACCCGGCCATTCCGCACCCCAAACCCACAAAAAAGCCTGCATCATCACCATGAAACCCCCCTGAGCAGAGCGCATAACTCTACCCAGCATGCCACTGCTGCTTCCTGTCACAATCATCATTTTGTAAAGATTTCATAGGCCTCTCCACACAATGACAAACAGTTGGCACAAGGACAAAGGCAGCGGTGACAGTTAAAGGTAATGGGCATACAGCTGACAGCTTGGGAATGACATCCTGACGTGTCATCCTCAAACATCCGGAGAATTCTCCCCCCCTCCCACGTTCCCTGTCCACGTCCTCACCTACGGACTCAGGATGGCCCAGGAAATTCCATGGCTCTTCAATTTGTTGTCGGTGGGGCTCCCTGTTCTCTTATTGATGGGTTTCTAGGTCAGCAGGCCTTTGTGGCTTTCAGCAGGCCCCACAAAGACTCCCAGATGGGCCCTCTCAAGATGGGGCCTATTGTGGCTGTGTTTCTATGGGAGCCTTACAAATGGAACCTCCAGGAGTCATTAGGCTGTTGAGGCGGGGGGTAAGGGAGGGGGTGGGAGGTGGCGGGGTATACGAGCAACAGGGGGTGGGGGACGGTCATATCTTTGAGGTAGATCAGTCACTCTGGACAGTCATGGGATGATTTTTTTTCTCCTTTTTTTTTTGCTTATTCTGACTAAGGTTTGGTAAAAAGGAAAACGCCTCTGCTTCATTTGCCTTCGAACAGGCGAGTGGGAGTGCAAGAGTCCTGAATCATATCCGCTAAAGCTGCAGGGGGAGGAGACAAAATATCTAGGTCAGAGTGTTTTCCCCCCTTGTATGAATCTTTGGTCTATGAAGAACCATTATTTATACCGAGAAGCCCTAAATTAATTTCGGCTACATGGCAGGTACACAATATACAGACACTTACCGAAGGCTCGAGTGTTAAAATAACTGACTCAACATTGAAAACACTGCAACAAAGGTGGGTTATTTTATTCAAATTAGGAGAATATACTGTACATGTTTGACATATCTCTATTGTTAAGCTTCAACTTGAAGCATGATGTTATGACTTAGAAAAAAGAAGAGCATGGGCTTACTTCAGGCGCTCGAACCAAGCCAAGGATGTAGTTAACAATCCTCTATTAGTTAGGGGATATCAGTGTACAGAAATCACCAAAGGAAAGACACGACCAGTTTGGACCCACACTGGGTCTTCCTCAGGCCATGACTGAATGATAGAATCAACCATAGTGAAATGTCATGACTCTTTATATAGACAATTAGTGGTCAACCACACAGATTATCATAAATATACCACAAATAAAATATGTAGAGAGAAATTAAAAGTCACAGTGATGGTTATATCATAACAATAATTGAAATAACATCAACTACAACGAAGGACAAAACAAATTTTGAGATTGTTGACCGTGACACATTAAAAAAAAAAGCAGATTTCCAACAGATTTACCTGTCATTCGTGGACAGATGACTTGGTCTCACCTCTTTCTTTTACATACAAAATATTTTATTGTCTAAATTTGTCTTATTGTCTTTTTATTCTGTTTATGTCTTAATCTATTGAGATATTATTGAAATCGCTGCGCAATATCCAATTCGCTGTAGCTGCAAGAGCATCATGATGATGTACTGTTGTGCTGCAGTGATGCCCTGGCCGAAAATCTTGTACTCCAGATGGAAGAGAACATGTTTGTTTGGTGCAGACTCTGACAAATTTCACATGATGTTAACATATTTTTTAATTATTTGGCCTTTGTATGGCTTTATTGATAGGACATCTTCAGAGATAACAGGAAACAGAATGGGGGGGTGACACCCAGCAAAGAGCCCCAGGCCAGGACTCGACTTATTGTCATGCACCCTAATTAGGGCTGGGCAGAATGGCCATAAAATAATATCACAATATTTTTAGGCTGTATATACAATAAATACCTACCATACCTACAGATTTTGAAATGTCCTCAAAAGCACTTAATAAATGTTAGGATTAACCATCAAATCACATTATTTTTGACCAAACACTTCGATATTAATATTGTGACAATATTGTAGGAATGAGTATTGGTACTTCCACAAAACATGAACACAATGAGATTTATGATAAATAATCATCAGTAATGTGGATAAAATGACAAAGTGGGTAAATGCAAATATTAGAACAAATAGAACAGTCTGGAAAGTTTAGAAAATTACATCACTTTACTTTGTAATGCCGCATTTAAAACCAGGAAAAGACCACACTTATGGCATATTGTGAAATGACGGTATCCAAAATCTCAATATATACAGTCTCATGTCACGATAACAATATATATCATATATATTGCCCAGCCCTAAATCTAATACAACCTATATCTAGAGAAGTGTTATCGGGGTTAAGTGAGTTCAGCGTTCTTTTTAATGCATGTTGCTATACATTCTTACTGTATCTCCTACAGTTTTACTTAAGCATATGTTGTATTTTCCAAACGTCAGGTATGCTTTGTTTGTCAGAGTAATAATTATGAAGAACTCATTTTATAATATGTGTTCTAGTCTTCTATGTAAATATTTAGACGATGTTCAAAAAACGACGATTCGTATTCAAAGCGTTCTGCGAAGCTTTGAAATATTTAAACATGTCAAACAATTAGGCCCAATTTAACAGTAATTATTATGGTACATTAAAGGAAAAACACATTCACTAAAACTAATGGAACGGATCCACACATGGTCAACATAACAAGAGCCGCGAAGCTTTGTTGCTTCCCTTACAAAAACACAAGAGATGAGAGATCTTCAGACAGCAGCCATACTGGGCTGATCCCCCTCTGGTTGACAAATCGGGATGGACAGCTCAAGACACTTCAAAGGCAGACAACGACCAGTCTGATAATTTTATGTCTGTGTCTCACAAACAGGCCATCACGGCTAAAGGGGCAGACTGTAGGAGACGACTGCCTGAAACAAACACAAACAAACACACGCTCCAAACTCCCCCCCGTCCCACCCACCCACACAACAAAACAGACAGCGCAGTGTACACGCACACCCACACACACACACACACTGCGCTTTCAGAGACAAACACGAGAGAGCTCACACACGCATTTCACCTTTACTGTGTCTCTCATTACCAGATGAAACCAACCGTACATTGATTCACAAAATGGAAGGGAAGAACGCATTAGTGTATAATCACTGACTCCTGCATCGATTGGGGGGGTGAATTAAAGGGCAAAGCAATATCATCAGTTGGTATAGGCCTTTGCTACACACAAATTACAGCTTCAAGGGGAAACAAGACTACCTTAACCTCACTGTCTACCACTGCATATAGCCTCGCCTATGATGACTGATAATAACAATAATGATACAGTGGAAGACATTTATGTCCCTAGGAAAAAACACATGCTTTGAATGTACTCCCGAAAAAACTTTGATAACACATCTGCAGACGAGAATATTCATTAAGGATCACAGTGGAAGTGTGAACACCTGGGATTCTAACTAGAGACCTTCAGGTCACTGGTCTATTTGCCGTTCTGCTCAACAGTGACACGCTAACCACAAAGAGCCCAAGAACACACAGACTGTATTAATAGCTAAAAAGTGCTACTGAATTATATTTTGGGAACACATTGGATTTTTGGCTGTACATGAATATATGGATAGTATGCTGAAGCTACATTTCAGCCATAGGTTAATGCAGTGTCAGTGTTTAAAATCTATATGACGTTGTGATAGTGAGAGTTTTCTAAAAGGCTGAGGGCTAGATTGCATGCATGTTCTCGGCTTTAAGTATTCAATATTTGTATCTTTCTGAACACAAATGCACTGACGTCAACCAAGACCATGTCTGTTGTAACTAGGGCTAACAATGACTCGAAATATTATTAAGATCGTTTTTATAAAGTTAAAATGTGTCACAACATTACATTATAAATTAGCATTGTGTTGCTACAGAGATCCCTCTGGCTACAAAAAATCATATCCTCCAGCCATCAGGGGAATGTGCTTGTTTGGTATAGACTCCAACAAAAATCACATCATCAACGTTTTTTTACATTTCTTTCAATTAAAATCATGAGGCACATGATAATCACAGTATCTGTCAAAGTCATTTTGATCTGATTTTTTTAGTCCTTGGTGTAACACTACTTCCTCACTTGTAACTTTTCTTCCATGGCTGCTCTCAGAGCAAATACAAAAAAATGGCTTCAGGTAAAAAACAGTAATAAAGACAAGAAACTTACTCTTAAACCCTGAAAAGAAAAAAAAGGCTGACTGAAAGAGTCAAATGTCAACTGTGTGGAATAATGTGTGTTATTTGTTAATGTCATTCGCAAAATGAGAAACCTTTGAAGAACTTAAGACTTTGGTGTCTGATAACAATTAGAGAAAGTATCGGAAAAATTACCCTACAGAAGATATAGTTAAAAGTATCTAAGGGTCTAGTTATTTTCAGACATTTTTATTGCAGATTTGTACTTATTATATGAAAAATAGTCTATCTTCAGTGGGGACCTCTTGCTTCATTAGTGAAGGTAACACCAAAGTCTCACCAATAATTGAGATAACTGAGATAATTGATATCTCACTGTCTTATGTAATGCTCATACAGCCAGTTTCAACAGGCAATTCATCACAGTAAGGAAGTATTTGTTTCATTTAATGTGACCTTTATGTTTGTTTGTTTTTTCTGTTGCTTGTTTATTCAATTTGACAAGTGAGAGTCTCACCTATGAGAAGTACTGTTCCGACTGCCAACCCACCACCTGTTTGTAAAGACAAAAAAACAATAATATCAGTCACTTACAGACGTCGTCTCACTCTGAATCAGTATGAAGTTGACCAACTGCTGCTTCCTTTACTCTCCCTCCTAGTCTCATTTTTATGAGAAAATAGGCTTTTTTACAGCAGGCATTTTGACCTTCCATGGTAGGAAAATCACAGGTGTTACTAATAACAGTAATGATGGCTCTGTTCTATTCAAGCCTAAGCTACGCCATGACAAATGAACACAAACAGCAGGACCCTGAAACTAAAGCAGCTAAACTGAATTCAGCAATTATACATTTTATTATGTACACCTGTGATTTTTCTAATGTTACATGTCATGAATCAACACAAAAACAACAAGAAGTGGATATCTGGAGAGATGTCAGACATGTTTTCATAAACATGTCTAAGTTTCATTAACTCAGCGATCAGTGGTGACCTAAGAGCATGTCAGACCAGTCATTGATAATTGTGAATGCTTCATCAAATTCAATCAACACAGAACGTTATGTCTTGTTTTTCTTTGATTTAATTTATCTAGCAATGTTACTAGATTCTGTTTTCCCTTGCTCCTGTGTGCCAGTGCACAGAATATGGCTGGAAATATGAGATCTGAAAGGTTTTAATAAATGTAGGCTGGGAGATAACAAGAACATGACATGCCACACCTGCAAATGCTGCTTGGTTACAACACAATTATGTTACAGTGAAGATGAAATGTAGCAGACATATAAAATGCTTAACAGAACAAATAAACAAGAAAAATGGCATGACATAATGTTTAAACATTTGTTGTTGATAAAACAAAAATGTGTTTCATGAGCATCTCTGGGCTGACAACTACCTGAATATGAAATAGAAATATAGGCTGTAAAACACTGACTGAAACTGTTGTTCATTACCTTATAGTGTGGCTATAAACAACACAAAGATGAGGACAGGGATAATTTTGTTTTTAACTAATATTTAAGATTTCCAATGTATCCTCTCTTTAATAATATTAGATATTTACATTTGAATGGCTTAGGGACAACTATAAAAAGATATCCCTCATTAAATACTTGCAGATACCAGACTGACAGCACATTGCTGCACCTACACAAAGTCCTCAGAGTTACACTTCAGTTGTTTAAAATTGCCGAGCTAGATCAATTCATCCCTGTGTTCATAACATAACAAGCCTGTCAGGTTGTGATACACATCCACTGCTGTATCATATTATAAACCATACATCTCATGATATAAAGAAGTGAGCTGTTTGGTGTTTTTTTTTTTTGGCAGTCTTGATATTTGCTTTTTAAAATGACAGTTGTTAAAATGCACTGAGATTATACAAGGATGAAAAAAAAGTTTATGGATATGGTCCTTGGTGGCTTAAATCAGGCATAGTTCAGGATTTTACATTTCTGGCAGGAGCTTCAGGAGGAGGATATGTATGGATAACAACTTACTAACATAATGCCAGGCAATTCAATTTAAAATTATGGTATATGTACAGATTCCAATAAAATATACCTGATATTTGTATAGTATCCATCATGCTAATGATAATAAACCGTTATCTTTCACACTTTAGTAGGTTGTCTTGATAAAACTCTCTATCTTGTGTCAATTAATTTATTTCCCCTTTGACAACTTACTCACACTCATAGTTTATAACCGACTTTACTGTGACTAGGTAACGTTACACTGATGAAACACTGTTAGCTTGTGTAGCTAGCACTAGCATTAAATAGCAACAGCAGACTGACCGAGCAGATAGTCGAGCGACGTGACACCGGTCGAAACTAGGAGTTGCCCATTTTGAACCGAGGGTCTGGTGCCAGGTATGGAGATTAATTTACTCCTCGTTTTCTTCTGAAAACTCGTAGTATTGAACGGTGAACGCTCAGCTGAGGGTTTACCCACACTGCTCATGGGAGCTGCCATACTGCTTGTAGCGTGGTGACGCCTGTCAGTGTTTTGGAGCGTGTCGACCAATCAACGGAGACTTTGGTGGCGCTCGACCAATGAGGGAAGCGATTGTTACGGGGTCGCGTGTGGACGCTGTCAGAGGAAAGGAAGTTCAGTTTGTTATGGCAAGTGAATGGTCGGAGCATTAAATCAGACTGTTGGTGAGTAACGTGCTGTTGATTTCAAGCAGTCACCTGTTTTATATTTATTGGATTTACATAAACGTGAGTTTACGTGTTCATGGCAACTGCCAGCAGCTAATTTATGCATGAAAAGTCACCTAACTAACGCCTGGCTTTGACTGTGACCTTGTTGGTTCATTGCATAACATTACAGACCCCGACTACTGTGACTATTGTATGAAATAATCAACTCCTTCGTTTACAGTCACCTGTCAACTCTTGTGAAGCATTCAGAGTTGAATTAAATTCAATTACAGCTGTTCGTATCGTTGAATGAGCTGCACGCTCAATGTTATATTCCCTTCTATTATGAATGGGTACATTATTTCCAATGAGTCGTACACTAAGTTGCTGCAATGCATTATGGAGTGCTTTAAGTGTCACAGAAATGTCTAAAACTGATTTAAACTGTGAGCTTTTTAACACACACAGCAGTATGGAAATGAGAGACATTACCCACACCTGTATGTAAATTGTAAAGCAGCTATAACTGCCAGTAAGTGGACTATTTGGAAGTGGAAGTTTGCCTTGATTACAGCATGTGCAAATATTCTTTTTTTTTATTTTACCTAACAAAAAAAAAAAGCAAATAACTACATAATATCCCATTAAGATTATGTCAAAATGAACAGAACTGTTTGTTGTAAGTGCATTAATGACAAATGGTAAAAGAGTATGTTGTGCTGTCCGATAATTTCCTGACTCTCATGGCCGATACTATAAAATAACCGATAATAGAAACCAACCTTTTTATGCTTTTTCATTCACACCTGAGTACAAGAAAGGCTAAGATGTAGTGAGCAGAGATGGTATTGATATTCCGTAGCTGTGATAAGATGTTATGCTTAATCTTGAAGACTTTTCCCCTTGTGTTGTGTTCTTTTTGTAAAAAAACGTTCCCACCAGTGACAACATGTGTGGCTCTTATCGACATTGCAGGACTTTACACAGGTGCAGCAGTTTGATATGATACATGTAAGTGTAACATCAGCATATTTATTGGCTGCTCACAAAACAACTTTAAAGGTGCATACCACCACCTACCATGTGTAGATGCTGCATGTGTTAAATCAACAAAAGCAATTTGGCTTTGTATTATCGGTTAGATTTATTGACTATGATTTCTTTGTCTGCTGTTTACCAATAACGCACATTTTCTATTATTAGGCTGATAATTTATCCGTCCGATGAGAGTGTATCCCAAAAGCTGCATTGATCATTTATCCTATCTCTGTTCTGTATTATATTATTCTATTGTATTCACTGTAAAGGCATGGCCTTTGTAAAAACAGAATCGGTTAATCTCTCAGTCAACTAGCTTAGATCCGTAGGCCATTGTTGGTTTTAGATAATGTAATATAATGTGATAGATAGGTCATCGATTGCAGCTGTATACCAGCATCATAATGTAGAGCAGCCTCATGTGCCTGTGCACGTGGTAGCAGCTCTGTGTAAATTGTTACAAATGTGCATTTGTGCACTTCCCCATTACATTCAGCTTGGAGGGCTCATGGTTTAAAGTTGAGAGGGAGATCCTCGGAGCACTGCAAGCATCCAGTAGGATGCCTCTGCAGCTCAAGGAAAGCTGTGGACAGACCAGCATCTTCTGAATGGCACTCTCAGTTTTAAAGTTGAGAGTGACAAGCGCTATAACCTGAAAGTTGATAATGCTATGTCTGTGTGCCAAAGTCTCTAACATGAACAGAAACTGTGAAATGTAATGCAGCACTCTCAGGAGCTAATGGACGTTTTTCACTGGAGACAATTTCATGCGTGACAATAAATAAAGCACATGTGTAAATAATAAAATTAATGATGGATAAATTCCATTAAGCCGTTTTGGTTACAGCTTCTTCTATTGTGCATGCTGGCTCACACTGACATTGGACACTTGAATGGAACCACCAAAGCCACCAAAAATGTTAATAGTAACACGTTTTTTCTTAAATGACAAGTCAAAATGCCGGCTGTGAGAAATGCCTATTGTAGATGGAAACCTCCTTCACATGTTCTGTCAGATTAGGCAAATAGCTGGTGGGGGGGGGAAAGGCTTGTTTCTTTTGTACTGCGTAATGTCCACTATTAATACTGGCTGACTGATGCGAGATCAGAGTAATCCTTAAGACAGCTGTAAAAAAGCTTTGTGTGGCAGAGAGAGGCCAGAGGCAGCCCAAGATCACAGGATACTGTAAGGGCTCCAGAGGAAGCAATAGCCCAACTGCTCACTTTACAAATGCTCTCAGCGGAGGCAGTCCTGCTGTTTTGACAGCACTGTTGAAATTTATATGTGCTGACAGGAGACCAAGGGAATACATCATGACTGACAACACTAGGCATTGTGGAAAGCCTATATGAGACAAATAAGATGCGCTGACTGACCTGCATCTCAGACGGAGGAAGAGTCTGCTGCAGCAGGGCAACGTGCAGGATGTAGGTTTACGTTGCCCTGGAAACTTTCTCCACTTCCTCTATTTGCAGTCCTTTTTAAAGGTGAACTACGTAGTTTTGGGGAAAGTTCTTTAATGACCGATATTTTTTAATGCCTAAAGAAAACGAATAAACAAATGCTTTTCTTTTTCATGACTGAATAAGCTGAATATACAAATACATGTACAATTTCACACTGTTTTATTTTATTCATATTTGGCAGACCCTGCCACCTTTCTAGCTTCAAACAGTGTTCTGGGGGCCTTATTTTCCTCTGAGATCAGCTTGTTTATTCAGTTACGGAAAAAAATTAATATTTCTGAGTTTGTATCATTACCTCATTGATATTGTCGTATTAAAACTCTGAGTTTTAACAACATAGTGCCCCTTTAAATACCAGTTTGACCTTTGAGTTTCATGGCACAATTCAACATGCGGTAGTGTGAACACAGCAGCCTAATTGTACAAAAATAACGAAATCCCCCCTTTTTTCTTTTCATCTGTGCACGTGTGTGTTTTTCTGCCATGTTTTTGTCAGTTTTATCAGTCACTGTATCTGATTGAGCTATATAATGGCGGCAGTCATAACATGTCAGACCTTTCCTGGTCAGGCTGTTTTGCTTTCTTCTGTCTAATTCTGCCATCGGTGCGGAGCTGCGAGGAGCAGTCGACTACTTGTGTCCGGGGGATGCCAGATTGTCATCAACATGCACCGTATTTGTTTTGTTAGCGTTGAAAGTAAAGTAATATTCTAAGGGCACGAGTACAATAAGCATAGGATTGGTTTTGTACACAGCTAATTTAGTCTAAGATTGAACTTTTTCCATGTGTTCAGCATCTCGTGTTTCGAACAGCTTTCTGTTGATTTCCTGAGATTTTTTTTGCAGATGTCGCATGAAATATAAACAGCCATATTTAGCATGACCTATAGGATAGGAAAGCAGACTATGAAAAACTGCATTAAATAGAATGAAAGGAAATCCGAGAAAGGTTTGCTTCTTGCCTGAGGTGTCTGTCGTTAGCTAGTGTTAAAATACATCAGGCTTTGTCATGAGCTGCTGAATACAAAACACAAACTCCTTTGTCACTCTGATACAACAACAGATAAGATCTCTCAATTCTCTCAGCACCAGGCCAGCACAACGCATTCGCTTGCGGTCAATACAATAAGGCTTAGTGGCTGATTTTTCCATCCCATGTAATTGGCTGGGGACTCTGTCAACCCACACTTCCTTTCAATTCATAGCAGTTGTATTCATATCACTTGGCTATTATTTGCTCTGGCTGACCCATTGATTAGAGGTTTAAACCCTCAGCTCCTCAAATAGTAACCTCGCTCAGCTGTTTCACGGCTGTGTTGCCGTTAGCAACAATGAAAAGAGCAATATGGAGATCAGTCGCTTCAATTAAGCCTCTGATCGTAGGCAGACCTAGAAAAGATGGGGGCTAGACATAGCACTCCCTGTGACTGGGACTTCTACATCTGTCACTCTCCATCCGGCCAGGTGTCTGTGTCTAAATCAGAAGGATTATCTCTGATTGGACTGATAGTTGAAACAGACCCCCCTGGTTGCCTTACCTCCTCCTTTTTATAGCTCTTATTAAGATCAAATCAAGCTCTGCGCAACAGGACTAATGCCTCACCCTCCCCTGCCTTCTGCTGCCCAGAGGAGGACATCAGAGGTGGGACTGGTCCCCTCTCCGGTGCTGCCTGCTCCTCCAGACTCCCTTCCATCTGGGATCCTCAGGGAGAAGAAGAATATCTGACAAGGGGCTTGTAAGCCTCTTAGCCCCCCTGTTGCCCAGCTCTCTCTCAGCCCATGTTTTCCTAATTTAGTTGTGTAAGGAGTCCACTGCAAGGCCCTTATGCGCTGTTTGGATTGAGATTCTCTTTGTGGTCCTAATAGACTGGCCATGTATATCAATTAACACTACTCAGCCAATGGCAGGTTCAAATCTCTTGAGACCAGCAGCAGTAATTCCTTTTTGAATATTTCCTCATGGCGTCAATAATGTGTGTTTAACAAGGTGTCAATCTTGATTTAGTGTTACTGACTTTGCTTTATTTTCAACTTAATTGAATTTTTTGCATGCTCTTTCTACATTAGTTTAAGTATTTCAATAATAAGAAGCAGAACTTGAATGAAACCAGCTGTTCCAAAGAAAAGTATTTTTTCAGTATGTAAATAATGGTGGATTTTTTTTTCTTTTTATATTTGCTTTTTTATTTAATGTTTATTTGCATAGGGACAAGGATGTAGCCACACTCCACAGCATTTATAGCTGATTTTCAATGCCCGTATCTAGATTGGCCTTTTAAAACACATTGAATTGAACAACAAATACACAAACTGACAGTACATACACAAACTCAGCAATAGATATGTACAAGACAACACAGACAGAACACTATAAAACACAAACTTTACTACAATTTAATAAAACATGTCAATGTTATTGAGATATTAGTAGTTATCTTTAAATCACAACCTTAATTCCTCAATTTGCCTCAATATTAGAATATTGCAAAGGCCCTTTCTTGAGATGTGTGCGATCCCAAGAAAATTATAGTCGCTTAAATTTAGGATTATTTATTGATGTACACATATTGACACAATTCACACTTCATCAAGGCTCCAGGCAAACATTTTATGCAGGTTGCACTGGTGTGTCTAACATTTAGATGTTACGTAATTTAGGTGCAGCCAAAAACATATTGATTTAATTTCTTAACAAATTATGTCAGTGGTTGTTAACAGCAATAAAGGTGCAGAAAAGTGTTTTACCTTGATTTAAATCAAAACACATTAAGTACAGAAATTTCAGAAACAAGATTTTTTCTTAATTTTTATTTAATCTGACCTGCTGAATATCAGGTGCACTGGTGCAACAAATGAAAATGTTTAGTAGCACTTAACAGAGTTTTGGGTGCGTGTTTGACCAGAATACCCTGCAGCCCCTCTCTTAGACGGATGTTTTACAAAAATTAGCATCCATTACTAATGTTAACAATGCGTGTTAACTGTCGCACCAAAGATGTTACTTATTATTTGTTTGGACGGTGTTTAATGTTTTAGCTTAAACTGTGCTCAATTTTTACAGTTTTTTCTTACTTTTTGACTTTTTAACTTATGACTATAAGTTTAAACTTAGTTTAAAGGTCAGGGAATTTAGTTAGGAACATTTTATTTCATTGCCTTCATCCTGAAGAAGCACCGCATAGATGATGTGAAAGAACAATACAATGCGTATCTATATATATATATACGTAATAATTGTGAGACTTTATTTTGTTGTGGACACGTTCAGACAGCCTCTTCATTCATGTTGACACCTCGTTCACATATTATTTTTGCTGTGGCTCAAATTGTACACACAAAATTGTTTTGACAGCTGTGTGGACACACAGCCTCACCAATGCTGCACTTTATGCTCATTGAAAAAAAAAAAAAAAATCATTCATCAACTTGTGATCCCTCTGCCCCGAGTGAATCAGGGCTCCCTCAGTAAGAGGATCAGAGAGTTAAACACACAATGATGTGTTTCCATCGGCAGCTATTCATTCAGGGTCCCCCTCTTTTCCCCACTGTAGCGCTGTGCTGTGACCACGGGAGGCCGGTGGCCACAGATGGTTCTGCAGAGAGGGCTGTGCTGACTTTCTTTGTTTTCCCATGAACATGTTTAGCGTGTAATCCTGGATTAGCAGAGAGACTTTGTGTTAATTTACAGCTGTAATACAGCATTCAATTAATGTTGGTAGTCCCCAACACACACACACACATGGGCTGGGTATTAGGGGCAAGAGATCGTGTGGGTTGCGTTGACTCTGTGCTCGGGGGAATTAGAGGTAATAAAGATCCAATCAGAGGTCTCTGTGGATGTCCACCTCATTGTGACTCCCAGAGGAGTCACTGCAGCTCATATATGCACTTTCTATGAAACACATAGGTAATGCTATTGTCTGTGCACATTCACACCACATGCGCACACACACAGACACACAATATCAATGACAGAGGGTGCCTCAGAAAACCAGGCGGCTGCATATGGACTCTCTTGATATCAGTCACTGGCTGTGTGATCTTGTTATGCAAAGTCCCTTAATCCCTACCTATGATGAATGCACGCTGGAATGGAGGAGGAGGGGGGGGGGGTTGAAACAGAGATATGAGGGCAGCTGTAAGGGAGGCTGTCCACTGTGCTTTGCGAATGAGTGCTAGCAAAAGAGATTCGTGATCCACGGCCCAGCAGAAGGAAGAGCACATGCGAGATCGTGTCTGCGAGTGCATTACAGCACGGCAGTGACAGGGATGCTGGTGGAGGCGGCTGAGAGCAAGACAAATAGAGCTGAACGTGTCGCCTTAGTGCAGACCTGAGATTCACATTAACCTTTAGACCACTTGCTTCCCAACAGAGGAATTATAGGGCCAGAGGTGTTATTGTACCAGCTGTGGGAGGACTGAGTTTATAGTTCCCGTGGAACGGAACAAGAGACCAGAGCAGGCTGTGACTGGAAGGGGGCACTTCATTTGGGCCCTGCGCTGAGCGTATATATGTCCCCCTTCACCTGCTCGAGCGCTGTCATTCGCCGTGGCGGCAAAAAGCAGAGGGTTGCCAGTGGTGATCAGGAAACAGAGGGAAGAGTGGAGTTGGTCTTTTTTGGATCAGAGACGATGGCGAATGGGCCAAAGAGACAAACCGTGCTCGGGATGAAAGAATAGATAGAGGGTTTAATAGGTGGAATATAGTTGGCATGAATGGGAGAGCATTGTGTATGTGTGTGTTTGTGTGCGTGTGTGTGAGAAGAGTGGAGGGGGGTAATGGGATTAGGGGTAACACCTTTGGCAGGGCTGGGAGAGCCACCTGACACCCGGTCTGTTGGGGACCTGGGGAGAAAGGGGGGGTCGGTGGTGGAGGTGGCGGGGCAAGGGAGAAATTGGGGGTCTAATCCGTGTCCATCTTTGGGAAGTCATTCCCAGAGCTCTGAGGATTTGGGGCTTTGGTTTCCGCTCTGCTTGCTTTTGTTAATAATACCCTGGGAGGGAGAGAAGACATGTAGAGAGAAAGAGGGAAAGAGACAGAAGGAATCGGGGAGACAGAGGAAAAGATTTCTTTACCCTGCGGTGGACTGGCAGGACAGCGGCCTGAGCTTAAAATGTTTGAAGTGCAGACTAACCTCTAAAGCCAAGCTGTATCTATTCTTCTCTAAACACACTGTCTCAATCTGTTTGTGTATATGCATGTGTGTGTGTGTGTGCAGGTGCGTGAGTGTGTAAAGATTGACTTACTTTCTTCTGACCGTCCAACAGGTTGCAGCTTGAGTAAAAGTCAATAACCTGAGTGTGTCCGGGATGTTTGCTCAGAAGACACGCGGATTGTCCTCGTGTGTGTTTGTGCGACAGAGTGTTTGCAGGGCGGGCGGGCGTGTGGTTGGGTGCAAGGGGTGTCGTTGTGTTTCTATGGTGCTGACAGAAGTTGATAACTGCTCTAATGATTGTGGTGGTAGAGGAGGCAGCGCAGTGTCAGGGACTAGCTGCAGACGGCGCGGAGCTGCTCGGTCGGACATGTCACAGCTTCTGTGTTTGTCCGTCACCTGATCGCAAGGTGTTGATTGGTCCATCCTACACAGGATCAGAGTTCAGGGCAGTTTTCGGCTGTGAACTGGCCGCTCAGCCTCTGAGAATGAAACACCAGGGAATGTGCCATCTGAGCAGTAGGCCAACTGTGACAAGCTTGTTCGCACCTTCAAGAATTAAACTCCAAACTGTTTTTGTTTTTAGAAATCCTGTGAACGACGTGAGCCTACCATAAACGGATCAGACACTGTAACATTTCCTCGCCACTGCATGTATGGAGCATTTAACAACTATGTACATTGACATTATGCCATAACCTTTGGTTGTGTTTTGTGCTGCAGATGGAGATGTTCCGCCGTGTGTTGGGGAAAACCTTGGGGTTTGTGGGCTACACAATCCAGTACGGCTGCATTGCACATTGTGCCTTTGAATACGTCGGAGAAGTAGTGGTGGTTCGTATTGTTCCGATTACAGAATTAATGACCAATCCTTTTTTTCACCTCTTATTATATTAATTCATCTATGCACACAAAATAATAGTTTTTCTCTGTTTTTTGTTTTTTGCTTCAGTGTTCTGGTCCTTCCATGGAGCCCACCATTGTCAACCACGATGTTGTCTTCTCTGAACGCATGAGTCGTCATCTTTGCAAAATAAAAAAGTGGGTTCCGGTCAGTCAAGACATAGAAGTGATTCAAAAAGGGGAAAAGGTTGAATATGTAGAAACACAGATATTATTCTTTTTAAAAGAAAAGAATAGTTGCAATTTCCTACAAACGTATCAAAGATTATGCAAACTAATAAACTATTTATAATAATGTCTAATATTACTAATTTCCTTTGTATGAATGCACTTTGAATTGTAAAAATTTAAGTGTTTATGGGATTGTTTTTCTTTTTTTCAGGGGCGATATAATAATTGCAAAGAGTCCATTTGACCCAAATATGAACATATGTAAAAGGGTAATTGGATTGGAAGGTGACAAGGTGTGCACAAGTGGCCCATCAGATTTTTTCAAGACCCACACATATGTGAGTATATTTACATTATACTGGTTTATATTTGATGCAGGTGTCTTCTTATACTTCCTGAGATTACCTGCTTTACCAAGTAAGGCTGGTGGCAGTTGTACTATTTCGCTTACAACAACTTAGAGTCCCTTTGTCTGAGAAAAGGTTTAGAAGATCCAGTGAAATAGAGAATAAATGAAGAAAGCAACACACTTTATAGTTTGGAAGAATCTCCATGCATAATGCAAACCATCCCTCAGTTTTTTGGTTTTCTTTGTGTGTGTGTTTGTGTGTGTCACAGTCTATATACTATCATAGTTGTTTACATTTTTCGACCGCACACATCCATTTTGTGTCATTGGTCAAAATATCAGCTTTTGACAACACCTATATTTCCTCAGAACAGTGATAAAACCAGAGAGTGAGCAGGGGTTCTGCTGCTGAAACCACTGTCATTGCTTTTCTATTACTACTCTCCCCAACGCCCACAGCTCAGGCCTGCAATCTCTCTGAAGCCTGTTAGAGTTAGTGCCAGCCGAGTGGACAGACTGATGGGTGGGCGGAGGTGTGTGTGTGTGTGTGTGTGTCTGTGTGTGTGCACGCATACGTCCATGAACCAAAGGTTGCATTTATGTTGCATGTTTTTGAATGTCTCGTGTATTGTACAGACTATGGACAGACTGTTGGGTGAGTTCAGCCAAACATAGCATAAGGCCAGGCCTGTAAGTGTCATTCAGCAAATCAAACAGGATACAAAGAGGTTTCCTCCTCTGCTAGCTTCACCTCCACATACAGAGGACTGAACTTTGTGATAGGTGACATCTTTGTGTTGTGGTTCCGGTTCCAGGATGTAGTGACAGAAATCTGAGTCATTTTTAAACCTGCCACCAGGTGGACAGCTACAATATTTTGATTGGTCCATCAAGTTGACAGTGAAGCTTATTGACTTCTGTTCAATGTGGATGCTCCTTCACTTAACACACCCAAACCAATCAATAGATGACAATTTCTAGGTGGCATGTTGTATGTTTCTTCAACCATAGATCACACAAGGATTCACTTGCCACTTTAAAGCAGCATTATGTAGAAATTGGCATTTTGCGTGATTTGGCGCCAGCCCACAGTTTCTCAGTGCGATATAGGAGCAAATTACAAACACTTGTATGTTCAAGTAAACATGTTTGTAAGGCTGTGATCCTTCACTCTCACCAATGAAACAAGTGATATGGGGGGGACTGGCTGAGACAGAGACACCATTCACCCTATTACAAGACACTACCAGCTGTTATTTAATGTAAAAAAGTTACATGATTTTGCTTTAAAAAACTGAAAAGATTAGCCAAAGTATCACATCTGACTGTTGTTTTCTCACCTCTCTGATTTCGTGTCACACATGCTGCTGAAATACTTGTTTTTGAAAATGTGAAAGTGCTTAATTTGAAAAAGTCTTGATTCCAGACATTGTGGCATCATATTGAATCTCACATGCTTTTTCTATTCATTTTGTCTGATCAAATAATTATTTTTAAAACACAGTAGATATTTGCAGGTCTGATAGTGGTATTTGTTAACCTCCAGCATGAGGAAAGAAAAGTCTTTGTTCACTAGAACTACAAATGTACCTGGTTTTCTTTGGTATGTGGCGGGTGACAGGAGTTGGTCTTGTTATGCATTATGTGTAGTGAGATGGAGAGAAAAACAAATTCTATTTTGTCTTTTTTCGTCTTGTTTTCGGGATGGGGACTGAAATGGATCCCCCCTTGTCCAGACTGCATTTACAGGCATAGCGAGTGAGCTTGTCTCCTGATTTTCCTTCTACTACATCTTTAAAAGACACAGGAAATTTCGCATGCGTCTTTGCAATACTTTGCTTTTCTGATGTAGTTTCACAAACAAAGCAGGGAAGCTTGAAATAACCACTGTGTTAGACTTCACAAAGCTGATCGTCACATACCGTTTTTTTTAAATTAATATCGTGCAACCTAAATATATGTTTTGCCATGTTTTGAACTCCCAGGAGCAACATCACTTTCTTTATGTGACAGCGTTTGAGGTAACTGAGAAAATACCCACTGTTCAAATAAATGTTTGGGCTCCCTTGGGGAGTTTTTTTTTTGTCCCCAAGAGGGTATTTGTGTGTGACTATTAGGATGGTGTGAGGCATTATGGGTGGACCTGTAAAGATGAATTTTTGGAAGGCGGCGTTAGACCCTGTCATCACCTCCTCTTTTGCTCTGACAGACAGGCAGGGCTTCTCCACCCTCAGAGATCCAACAGCAGACTAATTGCCCTGTCACCTTTTAGGAATCATTTCTGTGTCTGAGCTATTGTGTCAAAACAATGACACTTGATCCCAAATATTATAGCACAGAGGGCGAGAGAGAGAGAGATAGAGAGAGAGGGTGACAGAGAGATGAGATGCCCCTATACGTTTTGTTCTTTGCAGTAAACACTGACAGAGTAATACGGTGAAAGATGAACTCGATAAGCCTGTATGTATTTAAGCTGAACATAATTCACTGCCTCAATCATGTTAACATAATGAGCACTGTAATGGTGTGGCTGTTAAACAACACACCTCCACCGTGAGGAGAGGGCTCAGGTTTCAGTGCTTCTCGACACGTCCCTGACAGGTACACAATGCCTCGCATCGAGCCAGCCTACACCCGCAGGACGGGTGCAATCTCTGCCATCCGTCACACCAGAGCTGCCAGCAGAGTGTGAAGTGACTATAACTTTGTGTTGGGCTTACCTGGATCTTCAGAAATCTGCGTGGTTAGACACAGTTTTTTGTAAATTTTGTATGTGTGCCTACGGAGAACCTTCTTAAACTCCCTGTGTGTGTTTTTGGCGTCTCTCAATCAAAACAGTTAAAGCAAAAGAGTTAGTTTGATGATGTTGTGAAGTAGCGGGGGATAATGGTAGTCCTCGACCACAATCGCTGATGAAAATCTGCATCCCAGTCGCCAGAATAAAGGGTTGCCATTGTATGTTTCTTCAAAACACTGATACATTAAATGTGTGTGTTTCATAAGTATCGTATCAACATTTCTACAATACATTTCATATCACATTCGAGTGATATGAGCTGACTTGGCGATACAGCTAGACGAGACTACCGTTTGACGACGTTTCGACATTTGTAAGCGCGTGACCATTGGGTATTTTAAATGAGTCATTGGGACAATTTGCAGTCAAAAAACGGGTAATTTTAACAAGATGTAGGGACAATTTCTAGAATCACATAACCCTAATCAAGCGGGGGTTGCCTAAACCTAACCAGACCATAAGCACAGTGTTGTCACAACACAAAATTTTAGATTGAACCAACATATCAAACATAAAGATCCAACATATCCATGGTTTGCAGAAATGTATGTTGCCAACATTTCTTCTGGCGGTTGGGTTGAAATCTATCTGACGTGACTCAGGATGAAATCAGGTTCACAGACGAGGTAATGTATTAAAGTTTTATGGTAGGTTTAGTCACTGACTTCCTTTGACACTTCCTCTGACCTAGTAGTTATAGCGACAGGCAGTCAAATGAAACGCTCCGTTACCTTTCTATAAAATTGCGGAATCCTCTGGGTTTGGACAGTGGTAGAAAAATTTGGGATAATGTAAGGACATAACACAATGTATAACAAAGGCTTATTCAGTTTTAGGCATTTTAATGTGTAAAAGTTACATCTTATACTTTTTTTGAACACTATGTGCATGCAAAAGGATCAAGTGACTGACATGGCAACTTACAGGTGCTTGAAGAAGCCATTTTCTTTATAACGCAGAGTCAAGGATGGGGCAGTATCTGGTTACACCGCTGCCTTGAATCACCCCAGTTTTAATTCAGAAGTTTGCCTTTGACTTGCTGTTTTTTTTTCTTCCCTGTTCGCACACCTGCAACTTGCAAGGTGATATGCATAAGCTTTTCTCCTCGTTCTGACCGCAGTACGGCAGGTCAAGTTTCAGACCTCTTCACTTTCTCACTTTTCTGAAACTAGGCCTGGTTGATCCTTCAAGTACTTTTGTCATTACTCGGGTTTGGGTTTCTCCATGAGGTCATTCGTTTCATGGGGACTCCAAAACAAAATGCTTACCTCTGCCGCAGTCGATCGGATTGATTGACCTTCATGGTGATTTGACTCGGGGGGGGATACAGAACAGAAATCATGTCACGAGCGACGACGAAAAGCTCTCTCCTTTTTTTAAATGAAGCTGTTGTGTGGAGTGGTTTCCCCAAATTATTGATCAAGCCTCTGTGTCTTTGGGATGAGCACACTGGAGATGATGATTTTTTTACTGAATAGAAGATGAGGAGAAACAGGGGGTTCTGGTTTGGCAGATGACAAATGGTGGTGTTTCTTCTTCCTGTGCTTGGGAGCCAGCATATGTTACCATGTTAATGAGGTGTAATGGTGGGAATCCAGCATGCTGACATATGGTTCTCAGATGACTCCTTTAATGATATTCATTTGTGTCGTCGTTATTCATCGAGTTGTTTACCTCGTGTTAGGTCAACATGTCATTGGCTCGTGATTATGTCACATCATCTGTCTCAATTATCGAATACGAAACAAAACGCAGCATCTCACAGTAGGACCGAAGACTCTAATCAGAGAGTCGGGTGATCGGAAAAATAAGGAATACGAGCGGAGGCGAGGAAGACGTGACGTCACCTCGGCAGGGAGAATATTCTTTATTCATGTTGTTCTCTTTCCTCCAGAGGACTTTTGCCGTTAAAAAGTTAGGCAACACAAAAATAGACTCGTGGATTGTGATGCCCATTATGACAATATAATGTGTTGTTGATCCTGTCTGCACATATAGGGGGGACAGCGCACTTAATTAGGGCCTTGACAAGCCTACTCTCCTAAAGTGATGAGATTAATCATAATTGGTGTCACTGTGAATTAGAGCCCGCTTGGATGACCGCCCCACTGGCAGGTCGGACCGCGGTGGAGACCCTTGGACACTGCTGCTAGCCGCAGCTAAGCCCTCTATAGCTCCCTCTTTCCCTCTCTCTCTCGCTCTGTCTCTCTCTCTTTCCCTCTGTCTGTCTCTGTCTCTCTCTCTTTCTCTTTCTCTCTCTCTCTCTCTGCCCAGATATCTCAGGCCCCTCTCTTGCTCTGCCCTCCCTGGGTAAGAGGGGCGCAGATCTCAGCCAACAGCCTAATGACCCCGTTTGAAGTTCTTCTAAATCCCCCTCGACCCTGCCCGTTACCCATGACCCCTCTCCTAAGACGGTTCAGGGTTAAAGAGGGACAGGCAGGTTGACGTTAAGATAGGCTGAGGAGAGAGGGATGGCTTAGGCGACTCGTTGGGGGTAGGGGGGTGGGGTTAAGGTGCATTCTCACTACATTATAGGTCAGCTCACTTTTTCATGTTAAAGTTAGGTAATTGCACAGATTTTCTTTGTATTTGGTTCCTTCGTTGCAGGGTAAAACAGTGTACAAATCATTTTTGGCTCTCTTTCCGTGTGTGTGCTCCTGTTTTTCAGGTTCCGAAAGGCCACGTATGGCTAGAAGGGGATAACCTCAGGAATTCCAGTGACTCAAGGAGCTATGGCCCAATTCCCTATGCCCTCATCCGAGGGCGTGTTTGCTTAAAGGTAACAGAGGAGGTGTACTGTATGTTATCATGTTTTTAATTTTTAAAGAAATTTGTTCTTAATTCCTCAAAATCAGGAATCTAGTTTTAAATCTCTCATATATGGGCTCTGACGGCGTTGAGCCATCTATTATTTGTTTTTCTTATAAGTCCAATATGGCCATTTATAAGCACAATTCAGAGACATGAGTCAGTTAGAAGTTCAAAGCAAGTGTGTCTGATTGACCAAAGCCTGGACAACATATTGTCTAGCTTTCCATTCTGCTGTGTTGTCATGTCCCTGGATGTCATAGCAGCCACGACCCTGGAAACAGGTCAGCCAACCTTCTGTCCATCTGATTGGACGGCGGCACTCCACTGGAGGCCCTATTACGACAGCTGATGAAATAACAAGATCTTCTATGAAGTCAAACACATCATTAAAAGCCACATTAGCAAATGTGTCCAAGAAGAGCGATAAAGTGTTGTACATAATGGATGGAAGTCATTTATCTTGTTATTATGCGAGCTTTACGTCTCTTTTAACCCATTGTTTCTCCGCACCCTTTGTCTTATACAGCTCTGGCCGCCGCACAGTGTCGGGACCCTCAGTCAAAGCCCAACCAGACGGATCATTAAAACTCAGAGTGACTCAGACTCAGATTGACTCATTCACTTTGTTTGTACCGCACGTTACTTTGTTTTCAGTCATTTTTGAATAAAGCTGATATTTATTTAAATGTTTCTTTTGTATTAATTGTAGTTAATCATACTCAGGCCTATTATTTTAAAGGCAGATTCCTTTTCAGACAAAACACTCATACACTCTGGATTTGACTGTTTTATAACTGGCAAGGCCTTGTCATCTGGGGCTTACGGTGTGTTGGCTGTAGCTGCGCAGCACCGTAGGATCAGCATTGCGTGAGCAGTGAGTAAAGCTCTGCAGAGCTGCTAATGGCAGAGAGTGGGCAGACGCAAAGATGAGATGCACAAGGTTTATGTCGTGCTCGTTCAGTAATAGGACACACAAATAATTAAGTTTGAAATCAACAAACTGAAGACCAACTACTTGTGGCGGAATATGAGAGTTTAATTTAATTACTTCTGAAGGCACCTAAGACCCACATTTGAAGGATGTTTGTACACGTGCTTTAAACAGGCATATCTGTCTAAATATACAAAGGATGACCTCAGCAAAGACATGTCTCATTCCCTTAAAAAAGATGTTATTAATTTCATGTTTACCCTTCCTTAGTATTATGGTAAAACAAAAGCTTTCTCATTGTTTAATATTTCATTAGGCTGCCAAGGCAATTGAAAAAATGTTAACATTTCCCATTTAACCATACAATATTAATAAGCACTTAGTAAGGGCTTCGCTCACCACTGAATACATTGTGTGGGTGTGTGTGTGTGGGTGTGTGTTTTTTTGGGAGGGCAAACCTGAGTCTCACACTTAGTATGTTACATGCACTCAAGACACAAGAGTTATTGTCAGCTTTCTGAAGGAACCAAACATCATGTGAATGTGTTTCTGTTATCGGGGTCTACTGTAGATTTCTGCTTGAAAAAACTGACTTCTTGGTCAGATTTACATTTAACTTGGTTTCTGACAGGACTTTTACAAGAGTGAATGTGCATGACAAAGACTTAACAAGAACAGTAAATGTGGCAGAAAAAGAGGGGCATTAGCCACATGTCCTTGTTTTCTATCCAAAACAATTAAATCCAAAATTCAAATAAAACTGAAGAAAAATCTTGATTCCTTATTTACTTTGGAAGCACTTTTGCTAACTTTAACTGTGAAAAGTTAGTGTCTTTTACTGGTTGTGTTGCAACTTAAAGTCATTATGAATTTATCAGGAGGATAAACCTCATATTTAATTGTTATCTGATTTATTTCTTTAACTATCAATGCCCTGTAACACCTACTGTATATGTTATGTTATTGGCAGAGGTTACTTGTTGATGTACACCTGCAAACCTTGTGGAAAATTAGATAAATCAAGAATTAGGTCACTAAAATAAATTAGTCTATATAATGCAGTATACCTCTGGATAGCTGGTAAAATTCAAAGGCAAGCGCACACAGGAAAAACTGTGTTTTCTGTTGCTAAATAGCCAAGAGCAGAGCAGAGGGACTTCAAGGCAGCCACTTTACAGATATCTGACCAGAGGGAAGAACTAAACTGGTTGTAATATCACATTTTCTCATCAGGCTGCTGACTCCCACAAAAAGCCCTGCAATGCTGCATATTTCCTAGGCCGGCTCAGACCTTCTTGGACACGAGGACATAACGCCACATTCACAGACTGAGCCGCGGAAGCTCAGCTGGTCATTCTCCGAGGCAGAGAGGGACTCTTCTCCTTACATCTCCCAGGGGGAAGTGAGTTCCAGGCAGCCGTGGGTCCCTGTCCAGCTGCTTCCTCTGTCTGGAGGGGGCCAGAGGGTCAGAGACAAGGCTCCCTGTGACACTGAATTATCTGCCTGAGTGTGATTGTGCCTGCTGGGAGGGACGCTCAAGATTGTGTGAGCGTGTGTGTGTGTGCATATGAAAAATATTTATGCAGGGTTTTGCTTCAAGCACATCTTTGTTTCTCAAGGTTTAATATTCATCTGCTGCATGTCAACACGGTGCCAGTGTTCAGCTGAAATGCTGACACAAGTAATCTTGGTATGTCCTTTTAAAGATACTGCCCCATAGAGGGAGCTCTGACTGTTTACTAATGCAACATTCAACTCGGGCAGTTATGGAAAAAAAAACTTTTAGGATTTAAGTGATGTTAACAAGGTTAAAGCTGAAGATTGTTGCTTCACACCACCTCAGGTGAAGTATACATTTCTGTCTTATTTTTTTCTTCTCAAGGAGAGAGAGAGGCCGGTGTGTCCTGAAGTTTTTACCATTTGGCAAAATTATGGCTGACCAGACTCTCCTCACAAAGTACCTAAAATTGGCCTGCGTATTACTTTAAGTATACAGATACATCCAGTATGTTCCCTATGCTGTCATACTTTGAGTTGTGACAGGAGATCAGAGTTTGAAAGAGATGACCGGGCAGAGGTGTATATCATTAACATGCTGAGTGGACACAAAGCTGGGAGAGACAGAGATCGGAAGAAACGGACAACAGACAGCTGTGCTGAGCTATGCAGCACCACAGAGTCAGGCTGTGGGCTGTCAGCAGGGCTGAGGTACGTCTGCTGCCTCTGTTAGAGAAGAGGAGGACAGAGCCCAAGTATGTTGTCATAATGTTGCTACTGTATTGTGTCTAGTTGTGTATCTGAAAAATTATGCTCAATATCTGATGTGTTCTAGACTTGACGATTGATTGCATTGTCAAAGTTAGAAAAGTTATCTGATATGATTAATTTAGGTTAATTTTTCTCTGATCTAAATAAAATATTGTATCATTTTATGAGCATGTAATGCAAATAAACAGCAAAGTGAAAAGAAAATCATTCAAAATCCGCAAATTGAAAGAGTAATTTATTGATGCGCGACAATAACATTGTCCGACTGGTGGATTTTTTTTCAAGTATAAAAATTGGTGCAGGAGAACAAGATATATAATTTTCAAGTACATTTACAATTTTCATGTACTTGAGTACTTCCTGTTTTCTGCTACTTTATTCTCCACTCCACTACATTTTTGGATGCAAATACTGTACTTAATTCCACTACATTTATTTGATTACTTTAGTTACTAGTTACTTTGCAGATTGCAGGCCCCAGTAAGCACATTTTAATTTACTTTTACTCAAGTTCTAGGCTATTTGTATGGTTGCCTTTCACTTTTACCGGTAAAAGCAATATTTAGTCATATAAAGTAATGTTTTAAGACGATATCTGCACTTTTACTCTGACTGTTGACTAGCCTACTTTTTACACAATCTTCTTCAACCTGCCACGTGCATTACCCACAATGCACCTCGGCTGCTAACAGTTGGGCCGGATGTTCAGGTGTGTTATGCTAATAGCCATGCTAATAGCTGCTAATGTAGCTTCGAGCAGAAAGGAGGAGCGAGCCACAGAGAAGTTCCGGTAAGTTCACTTTTGTCCAACTCCACACACACAGATATTTGTCATTTCTAGACACCCAACTGACCCAGACACGACCCGAGGCATTTTGTCATTCTTTGCGCATCTTTATTCAACTTTTTTTTTTTTTTTTTAACGCAGCTGTCAGTTGTGCTCCCCAAGACCTGAAGCTAAATAGACTTAAAGTGTTGAAATGTAAAAGTAGGCGACATTTACTCAGATTTTGTACCTCAGTACAAACTTGAGAAACATTTATCTAGTTAGTTAGTATTTTCATTTTATGCAACTGTATTCTTCAACTCAAATGCATCTCAGAGGTAGGCTTGGTAATGAAGCCTACTTTTTTACCCCACTACATTTGTCTGACAGCGTTAGTTGCATGTCAGATTAAATTTTTATACATTTTCATACCAATCCTGTGAAAACTATTTATCTGCAGAATTGGTGGTGATTTGAAAGTTTATGATACACTGAATAAATTATCTTACTTCAGAATCTGGTGCTTTGCTGTGGATTAAACTACCCAACAATATATAAAGTAGTTAAAATGAGCTCAACCTTAAACATCTACAGCAGTAACATGCAACATACACATCAATGCAGTAGTCATATTAATCCTTAAGCATCAGAAATAGCAGTGGAACTGCACAATGAGTACTTTTGATATTTTGGTACATTATGTTGATAATACTTAAATTAATGTTTTGAATTCATGACTCGTACTTGTAGTGTAATATTCTCACAGTATGGTATTTTAATTCTTGAGTAAAGGATCTAAATACTTCTTCTACGGCTTTTTCCACTTTTATGTGTAAAATATATATGTTTTAAAATTGATGGTTTATGCAAATTAAATTCATTACATTCCTATGCATAATTGTTTTTAGAAAAGTGCTTTTTGATTATATATCAGTTACTTTTCTGTCGATCAAGCTATCATTCCCAGACATGGGAAGGAGCTTTGGGCTACGGTTTTCTCAGGATTGGCACTCTCTCACCTTTCAGGGCTCTTTTGCATTTTTGCTATAACTCCTGCTGTAGTTTAATAACATGTAGCCACTCACTACAAATGCATCCTTTTGTTGCTGCTCTGCTGCAATGTTTGTATGAGCCTTTTAAGACAAGCGTTTCTCTGAACTACTGTAATCATCCTGTTGCATAAAGTGACAACATTAGCGCAGCAAATTACCCTGATAAAGTGCTCATTATGAAGTTAATGAACAGTGCCTGTAGGTTTATTGTCTTGGGCATGTTTTCCTGTGTTTACTAAAAGCTTTAGGATCCAGGGATTAAATTTACTATTATTCTTTTATTACCTGATTTCATATCCCAATGAATTTACCCAAAATAACATTTTAAAACTTGTCATTTCTATTTCAGTATATTATCCAATCATTTTTAAACATCAACAAACAAATATGACAAAGTATGCACTGCAGGGCATTATTCCCCAACAAAAAATAACCCACTTTTAACTGGTAATCTGTGCAATCCTAATGTATTTTACGTTTGGGTGGGGACAAAAAGTAACTAGTAGCAGTAGTAACTGGTAACCAGCATGTTCAACGTACTGTGGCAGAGGCACGACCAGAGATCATAAGAGTAGAATGGGTCAGTAGCAGGGCATGTTATTTAGCATGGATAAATACTACAGAGGGAACAGAACAGACATTTCTCTGTGTAGCGCTAAGCTTCACTCTCATTTCGGTTCAGTCTTGATCTCCAGTTTCGAACAAAGCAATAATCATCCTGGTTGTTTACTCTTATTTTTAATCTGTCGATGAGGAAAAACGATCACTAGGAGGACCAGCATTCCAGTAGCATAACAACATAGCAGCTTTGTCTTTCGGCAAACTGATCAGCGGGGGTTCCCAACACGTCACACACACGGACCATCAACTGACTCTGACACCGCTGCACCAACCTGCGTTGTTTCGCCGCGCCACCGTATCCAGTGTGGATCCAGCCGCCCCAGGATGCTTCTGCTTCAAGTGCTGGAACATGGCTGTAGTACTGTTTATATCCAATGCGTCGAAGAACATTGCGTAAAGCGACTTAATTATGTAATCGATTATGTCAATGCCTCACACCAGCCCTACTGTCCAACAGAACTTCCTGATAAAAATGCTAACCAATTTATTGCTTTAAGAGTACAATTATGTTTATTATTATAAAACATTATTTAACACAGCACAGGGCCCTTATACTTGCCTTTTCCAGTGAATTCCTTAAAACTGTTGCACAAACAAAATAAAGGAGTTAAGCAAGAGGAAGATGAGAAATAACTGGAGAGGGCAGTAGGGACAGGAGGGAGTGGAGAATAACCGAATATGGGACAGAGACAGGACGACAGGCAGTATCTGTTTGCCTGATTCCTCAGTTCATTTCAGGTTAATTGAATCCTTTAAAAGTGCAGAGACACGTGAAAGAGGAGAGCGGGAGGTAAAGAGAGTAAGAGAGCCGCCCGTCACTGGTAATGGCCTGGTTTGTTTGTTTTCATATCCATGGTAGAGAACGTGACCCAAAAGTAACGCTGCAGCATTACTCTGACAGCCGAATGTCTCTCTTAGTGCTGCCTGCAGACAAAAATATCCCCATCCACGAGCAAGAGGGCAGTTATAAAAACCTATGTAGCCTTTATGAAACTAAACTTTTGCTTCTCAGATACTGAGAAACTAAGAATATCAATCACACTGCTGCAAGAATTCAATCATGTTTCAGCTCTCCTCCCTCTCTCTTTGCATATTTCTGTTCTGTTGATGCATCCTGTTTCCTCCACTCGTGTTGCTGTTAGCTGATAAGGGAATTGCTCCTTTCATTGACGGATCCTTTCATTCTCTCCTTTTAATCAAGCCTGTTAGTACTTCTTAATTAAGACATCACAGTCGCGTTTGATCACTCTTGCTTTTCTGTGTGTGCGCGAGAGAAAAGAGAGGGAGAGAGTGAGAGAGCATACAAAAGAGTGGGGATCCTCCACCGGTCCCTATTCTGTGTGTGAAGATGACTGAACAGCTTCAATTGGGGCAGACACACACCTCCTCCAACTCTTTTCTGCCAGCCCTTGAGGCTCGCGGTGTGTACGTCTCCCAAGCCAACAGGCGTCAACCTCCAGAGATCCATACTAGACAGATGGTATTGGAGGCTGGGTAGGACGGCTATCGAGCTCCCTACTGTCAGTTTGTTGTGATGATCACACACACCAGCCTGTCAATACTCACAGTCCACTAATCAAAGAGCGGAGGGAGGAAAAAAACCCAACCCAACACAAAGACTATTTAGAAGGCAAAACTTAACTTTTGCTGGATTTCATTAAAGAAGTGAGAACTTCTGAAAGTAACACTTCATTGTGTGAAAAGGACAGTGAAGCTGAGGAGCATTAGCCTGCCTTTGGCCTTGGTGTGTCCCCCCCGAAGGCAGCCAACACTATTAGTGCTTCTTGCCTCTAATGGTGCGGGTGTGGGTGGGATTATGCAGCGCGGAGGGGGGCCACTGCTGTACATACAGTACAGGGTCCTAATGGAAAGCTATGGGACCTCTATCCTCAGGCAAAGAGTGATGCATAGAGGGGAGTGCGGGGGGATGACAGAAGCCTTAGTCTGACAGGCCTGACCTATATCCCCCTTTGCTTAATAGAGAGAGGGAGAGTAATTGGCAGATACGCGTTTGCAGTTTCTGAACGCTCTCTTTCTCAATGGTGTTTTCTGTCGATATAGAGCAGTTCTTTAGGAAATGTGTGTGTTTGGAAGAGACCCAAGTTAATAAGACAAGCCTTGTCTCAAGTTTATTTGACACAAAATAATCATCTCTATTGTCATTAACATGATTCTAAGGCCAACTGAAACAAACTAAGCTGTGCGTGTCTGTCTTTCTCTCTGATGGTCAGTCAATTAGTCAGTCAGTGTGTGTGTGTGTGTGTGTGTGTGTGTGTGTGTGTGTGTGTGTGTGTGTGTGTGTGTGTGTGTGTGTGTGTGTGTGTGTGTGTGCTTGTGAGTCAGAGAGATTAAGGTACACGTGTGTGTGTGTGTGTGTGTGTGTGTATGTGGTCCCCCTGGCATGTCCTGGATCCTGTAGCGGGATACGCAGCCCTTTCTGCCTGGTTTACTGATGGGGGCTGTTCGGCTTCCAGACAATTTAGCAAAGGAAACTCTGCACAACAAACATAAACAGACGCGAGCCGATCCAGGCAATAACAGAGAGAGAGCAAACACAAAGAAACACACAAGCGCAGACAGTGACACACGTGTAGATATGCAAACAAAAGACATAGTAATTATGAAACACGAAGGGCAGGGATGAGCACATACCGCGTGGATGGGAAAAGCAAACTCGCTGCCCTGCTTAGCCCGATGACACTTCGCTATCCACCATCATCCACACAATCACTCTCTCTGCTCCCCCATTTTCTAACTACAAGCTCTCCGGATTAGAGCTTGCAGCTTCCCTTTTTCTCACAGCGAGCCAAGTCCATTTGCCCCTAAGGTAAAGGAGGGCAGGGGCAAAGAAAGGAAGAAGAGAAAGGAAAAAGAGAGGTCAGGATGGAAAACAACTTAGATCCTTAGAGCGGGGCATGGGCCCGAGTGGTGATGGAGAGCTGGCATGGGGAAGCAGAGGATTGCGTGCGTGTGTGTTTGTGTTCCTCTTCGGTCACTGTAGTTCAAAAGCTGAACCGCGTCCAAGCCTTGGTAATGATGCAGTCGGCCACAACAGACTACAATAACCAACAGTCTATGGCTGGCCAATTACTGTCTGCCGCAATTATATTTCCAATTCAGAGGTAACAGGGGAAAGTGGCCCAACTCAACTAATCATTTCGAGCAATTACTTTTAAAACTAATTAGAATGTCAGGTTCGGCTGTGCGTGCCTTAGCTTAGGGGAGGTTTTTGTTTGTGTTTTTGTTGCTGTTTTCACTTTGTCAAATGGGTGGACTTGAAAGGAGTGAGCAGGAGGAGGGGGCAATATCAGCAACAGTGCAAGCCAAACATCAACCACAGCCATGGATTGAGAGACTTGGTCATTATGGGACTTTGGTGAGTTTGGGGAATCCATTGTGTAAGAGAGAATGCTGTGCTCATTCTGTTGATGCCGGGCACTTTGCTCCACTGGTGAAATGAGTTCTTGGTGATGTCAGCTGAAATGCTGTGAGAGAGCGAGCAGTCCACAGATCTGTGGAGCCTCTGAACTGGACGGACAGAGAGAGAGAGAGGGACGTGAAGGAGACACTTTGTCATAGAACATCAACAGCCTGTGTTCAACTTAAGACTTGAACTGAATTCATGACGAGCTGAGTAAATGTTGCAGTTGTCAGTGTTGCAGTCTGAGTTGTACTGCAGTGGTCATGTACCGGAGGATTTGAGAAGATCAGAGAGTTTACACTTTGGATAGATAAAGTGCTTTTGCGATGATTCAATATTATAATTTTCTGGCCTAAAAGGAACTTGAATTGATTATGAAGCAATCTCACAAGACAGCTTGAGTAATGTAGTAAGAAGTCAAAACTATAGAGCACATTATATATAGCTGGCCCTCAATAGAGCGCATACCTCTGCCAAGGCCCAGCAGTCCTCTCTTGTATTCACTCACTTAATACCAGCCACCTAAATACGCATGATTTTTTCATCAAGATCTATGCATTATTTCCTGCTAAGTTAACGAAAATGTCGAAAAATGCTCACAATCTCAGAATTTAAAAGGAAGTGAGAATACATTTCTAGATCCCTCACTTTATTTGGATCCATACCAAAAGTTAATGTTAACAAGTTCGTGGAAATCCAGCCTGTAGTTTTTGTGTAATATTGCTGACAAACAACCAACCAGCGAACATGGGTGAAAACATAACCTACTTGTAACAAGGTAACAAGTTACATTAGAAAAAAAACATGTTTGGGAGATTCTTATGATGAGTTTGTACAGAAGTTAATGTGCAATATGTTAATAATAATTAATTAATAATTCTTCTTCTGTATTAGATGCAGTAATAGTATCAGTAATGGGTCTTCACAGTAACACTGGGAATGAATGAGCGGCGTCATCTCATAGAGAGAGAAACAGATTCAACAGACACGCAGTAAAACTAAATAAAACGGTTTAAAGGACCTTTTCTAAAAGCTGCCGCTGCTTCAAAATATGATAGTGGCGTGTGGGTGCATATTCAATGTCTGTGTGTGCCAATGTTTCCAATCGGAAAATCTGCAAGATGGGCTGTGATATATATTTTATGAGTCTTGGGGTTTCTTTTTATACCATACCACTCTTAGACACGCAAATACCTGCTATACATACAGCTGGTTAAGCGACAGACCCACACACACACACACACACACACACACACACACACACAGTGACTTGTAAATGTAAAAAGCTTGCTTTAAAAAGAAGCGGAGGGCCCAGCTCAATAAGGCTGATTCATCCCATAATGCACAGCAGGAAACTCACGCAAGTCTAGTCCACATCGATATTATACATATTTTGTTTTATATCGTGTTCTAATGAATGCCAAAAATTATTATAATATAGTAGATACAACGTTAATGCAACTGATCCTTTATTTTCCCATTGCATTCTTTGCATGATAACATTGCTAAATATATCGTATATGCAATCTTACACAGTATGTGATGATTATTCTTGCCTCCTCCCTCATTTTAAAATATTGTCCATCATAAGAAATGTACTATAGGTCTTGCGATTATTTAATAGAAAAACCTAGAAAGTTGCATTATTCAGTGTTTGCTTCAGGCCATGATGGTCTAAATATATATTTTTATATATGTATACACACACACACACACACACACGTGCTGCCCACAAACAAACAAAATCACACAAAAATGCCTCTGGTAGTTGTCATAACAGACCGCCTCTGATGGAGTGATGTCTCATTAATGGACGGCTTGCAGCAACAGAATGGCGTTACCTCTCCCACTTTCACTGGGCCATGGTGACAGTTCTGCTTTTATCAACAAGCAAGTGTTTTTACTCCCTGTTCCATCACTCGGACACATTCACACTGGAATTTTCTTCTTATACTACACAAATATAATGTTATTGTTGAGTGCACTTAAAAGTAGGCCAACAATATAGATAACAAGTTGTCATCGGTCAAGGAGACGAATCTGTAACAGTCTTCTGTGAAGGAAACAGCTTGCATGGAGAGTAAAGCTGTTTAGCCAGAATACTCTTATTATATAATTGTGCTACATAGTGTTTTTAAAAATGATTTGCAACTGTGATTTAGTGTGATTTAATATGGACTCTTGAGAGACTAGCCCTGAGCTAAAGGACATCCAAAAAAAGCAACAAACAAACAAGAAATGTTAGAGAAAGCACACACTGATGGAGTGATAAATGATGAACTTGCACATTAATCCAGCTTCCTTCTGTACCAACTAGACAATCAAAATCAGAAAATCTCTGACAGTGCACGACACCTTCCAATCTGATGTCATGTAACATACATTCAGTGTATTTACCAAAATGATGATAAACACAATGATTCATTACTTGATTATCAAGGAACTTTATGTTCAAATTCTACTTTGTGTAGCATTTGCTTGTTAAAGTGAAAGGTACTTTTACTGTCCCACTTTCTCTCATAAGAGAATAACTTTGTTTCCAGCATAAAAAAAATAAAACTAAACAAAATTAAAACACAGTATAACACATGAAAACTTTTAAGACTGGTGGTACAACAGTATAGATGACATACGTGACGGAATAAAAGGTTCATGTGATACAAGACAACTAAAACTGAAACAATAAGTAAAAGGGATAAGACGTGCCGTTTGAGCTCAAACCTGCTGCACCTCATTTTTGTAAATCCTGTGTCTCAGTGGAGAACTGAAGTTGTCTTTTTAAGATTTTAGCTTTGTGCGATTAAATGTTCAGCATTATCACAACTTGTTTCTCCTATAAAGTCATAATCAGTTTATTGTTTAAAACATCAGTCAGAGTGTTTCCTGTTAATTCCTTGCCTTCTTTTTTCTTTCATGCAGCTTAGTTTGTTTTTGTTTTGTAGCATTGATGGATGGATGATTTGGACTCAAAGTTACAAATTAAACAAATTGAGAAGGGAATGCACTTTATTCTCATAACAATTTGTTTCATGCCATTGCACAGTCATGTAATTATCATTGTGCTAATTACTAATTAGGTAAAAGGGATCCACAATTGTTGATTGTTATTTGTTATCTAATGCACTATGGGACGAGGGGGAAAATAGTTGAACTGAATGTTTGCTTTCTACTTTTGCGTGGCTGTTGTCCTTACTGATGCACAATTAGCTGTCCTATTAAAATGCCTCATTATTTACAGTTAAACATCTGTAATTGATGTTTGTCTTTATCGGTGCCTGGACCAATCCTTGTCGGAGCATCATGCCCATTATGTTCACTGCGTGGACCTCCAGGCTGGAGATTTGAACCAGAGCTTTCTGGAGTGTGCACACTGTGAGGGAGAGGAGTCGAGATGGAAGACACATAGCGAGGAGGGGCAGTGTAGCAACCAAAAGTGGAAAAAGAGGAGAGGTACGTTGATTGACAGTTGTCTGGCCTGGTGCCTGCTGAGGTTGTTCCCCCCGTCGACTGCTATTATCAGCAGAAGGACTTCCCCATCGCCTTGGCAGGGCCTGTGTCACCCCTCTCCCCTGGAGGATGCTATCCCATTTGGGAGGAGATGAATAGGGGTCCCCTCGCCCCGTATGAGGTCTGTGTGGACAGAATCTTTACAGAGGGAGCACAGTGGAGTAAACAGGCTTTATGTCAACACCAGCATCTCCGACATCTCTGCAGAAAACACACCGCCACAAAGCAACCACTGGCCTTCCAATAGTTGGGTGTCAAACTGGTCCATTCGGTGATGTGGCTGTGGAAGACCGGCCAATTCAATTTATTGTCCTCAAGTTTTTAAATATTTGCAATTTGTAATTTTAATGTGAAAACTAACTAAAAAAACCTAACTAAATAGACTATTAGTAATAATACACAGCAAATATATTTAATGAGATTTTGTTCGTTGGACTTCTAGTGTTTATAGTTTATCCACAGTGATGGAAAGAAGCTAAGTACCTTTACCTGAGTACTGCACTTAAGTACATTGTTAAGATACTTGTAGTATTTCCTTTTTGTGCTACTTTATACTTCCTCTCCATGACATTTTGAATCCAAATATTGTCCTTTTACTCACTATATTTATTTGACAACTTTAGTTATGAGTAACTTTGCAGATTGCATCCTGTATCTAGGGCTGGATATTGTTAAAAAATGTTTAAAAGATTTCATACAAGTATCGATACCTTGACTTTCATATCGGTTACCGAACAATACTTTTTTCAATACCAATTTTATTAAATCTGTTTAAACAAAAGATTACGTTACACATACACGTGGTGAGCCCCGTCTCTGTGTAACCTAGTGTTTTGCCTGCATGCCTGGATACAGCCAACCACCAGCTTGATTATTATTGCTTTTCTTACACATTGGCTTACTGACGCTGATGAGATCAATTCCTTCGGTACTGAAATTTGGTATCGAATGACAGGACATTATTTGATATTGGAAAGTATCCTGGCAATTCAGTCGGTGCCATAAAGGTTTAGAGTTCGATTACCCAGGCCTACCTGTGTCCGAGCTAAAGTAGTGCATTTTTAAATTTTTAAATTTATTTTATTTTCAATCATATAGAAATCAGCCAGGCCTTTAATTGGTTGAACCATAGTATGCAGTACATACAGTAAATATATAATTTTACTTAAGTGATATTTTAACTTTTACTCAAGTATGAGTTTTGGGTACTTTGACAACACTGTTTATCCACCTGTGGATTTACAACGCCGATATTGTCATCTGCGGTTCAGAAACTGAAATTACAACAGCTGTCTGTCACTATGAGGTTTAGCTAAGCTTTACAGGTATGACATCCTGTAATGAATCTTGGAATTAAAGTGTGTTGAGAGGGTGTGAGGCCACACAGTAGCAGAGCAGCTCTCGTTTGTGTACCGAATGAATCATTACTGTATAAATTTAATATCTTTTTTTTTTTTAAGTCTGCATTAGTCATTCAGTTATGGTAATTAAAAACTATTTGAGTGATTCTGACGTGTAACTGATGGAACAGCTTGTCACGACATTTGTCCCCACTTTGGCGTTTGAAGCTGCGTGTCTGAGAGTATTTGAGGGTGCACGGTTCATTTCTAAAGGAATGCAGACAGCTCACAGACAACACACAGACAGCTGCACTGTCGGCTGATTGGCATGTTCAATGTACTGTGTGTAATACAAGTAAATCCTTCACTTAGGCAGGTGTGTGTGTGTATGTGTGTGTGTGTGTGTGTGTGTGTGATAGAGAGAGAAAGAGAAAACACAAGAGACCTGGAGAGAAAAGAAAGTGCGTGTGCAGGTGTCACGGACGGTTTTATTAAATTTTTGTTCTTTTGACAACATCCCTGCAGCGGTGGGTGTGGAGAGCCTCTTGACTCGCTCCTAAATTTACATGTGTTGTTCCTACTTACCCTGGGATCAACGGTGAACAGGCCACCGGGAGGGCGAGTCTCAGGCAGGACACATGTGAGCGCAGACGGCTACAGTTTGAAGTCTAAGTCTAATATTATCACACATATGGTTTTCCCTCCATTCAAGAGCCATCTGGGTAAATGGTTGCGCTTTTATCTGCAGCATTGTGGCCCTAATGTGCTTAGTGAGTGTGATAAATACAGAGGACATTATCCCCGGTGAGAAACTATAGAGATGTATTGCACACTTTATGTATACCTGGACACCTGAACCCACTCCACCTCCACACTGGCACCCCAGCTTTCAGCCTGCGACAGTCTTTAGCTGACCATATTTGGATCTTCCTGCACCCCCCCACCACACACACATGCACACAGAAGCACACTTCTTCACTCTCAATTTAACCCTGGTGTGTGATGGGGCCCGTGGTTAGGCTCCTTGCGGGTGTTAATGGCCAATGGAGCAGATATCGTAATGAGTGATCAATCTAGTTGCTTGCCGTCACAGCAACACATTAGCCATTCATACAGATTCAGTCCACTTGCCCAAGCAGAAGATCTGGATGCATATTTAATGTTTATCTTTTACAGATCTCGTTTAAGCGGACCTGTTCGTAAAGGAAAGTCTTTGAAAAGGTGGCAAAGTCCACTTGAAGCCGGCGCCCGCCTGACAGAATCAAACAAGCTCGCTCTGGAGCGCCAAGAAGTGATACCTTTTCTTTTTAATGAAGAAGCAGGACATACTGCAGCCTCCGTTAATGATAATGAGTTGACACTATCTTTCAATTAACACTAAAGCTCGCATTACATCAATTAAAAGAGACGAAAAATAAAATGTGGCAGGAGATGAAAGAGACACTGATGCACATAATGTCAAGACCGAAACGCATGAGGAGAATCACAGCAACCTTGGGAGATCAGGAGAGAGGAGGAGAGTCGCTGAGAGTGTCTGCTTTTAAGTACCTCAATCATGCACCTGTCACTCCGTTTCTTCACGTAGACGTCAGTGTTTACCAAAATGAGGGCTGACAGAAGACATCAGCACTGGTTTGTGTGCAAACAGCTTGTGTGGACGGTCTCATGGAGCCAGCCGCACTGATGTATTTTTTACAATCGTGCAAGATCCCATTTAAGGCTGTTTGAAGCAGGAGAAACTTTCACTTGTCGGGAGGTAATTTCGTGCTGCAACAGCACGGGTACAAGACATTGAGCATGTAGCGCTAATACATAACAGTTCCCCTCCTGTGCCTCGGTGGCAGGCTGATTGTGATTATTATCCCAGGCCGGTGGAATATGAAACACATGAAGTATCTCGGTATGTTAAAATAACCCTGAATATATTTGCAATGGAACCCCCATTTCCGAAAGCTCAACAAATTGCAGCATCACGCATCCCAAGTCACCCGAACGAAGTCTGAAAGCAGGTTTCAGGCAAGGCTGGTTCCAATTCAACTGTGATAAATGGGCAGATAAGACAATCAGTGCGCACCGTGACATAGTGCAGTGTTAGCTGTCAGACCAGCACTCTGCTGGGGTAGTCCAGGTGCACCCATGCTCCCACAGCCAAGGAAGGAGGGAAAAGCAAGGGCACAAGGCGGTGTCTTGCTGCCTGTGTGTATAAATACCCAAACTACAGTATTAAATGTGGCTATTAGTCGGAGCCTAGTGTATGGTTTGTATCTACTCCCCTGTTAGATGTGTGGATGTTATATAGGGAAATATCCTTATGGAGAGAGTGTATTAAGGACTTGATGCAGCTCATATCACAGTGCCCCCGCCCAGGATGGAAAACGGGCCTGTGGTTGAGAAACCTGTTCCTGTGTGAAGTGGTGAGTTGGCCAGAAACCTAAATACCATTCTCCAATGACTGACAAATGTAAACTGTGTGCTTGGCTGGCTGAAGAGTGTATGAATGGAGCAGGCTGCTTGAAGTGCCTCTGCTGTATTGTTTTGGGGAAATGTGTACATGTGTACATGATTCACTGTCTCCAAAGGGTGCCAAGTCACAACAGGGGGAATGCCCACGTTGCACTTCTCTCATCTCTAGGATACAATAATGAGTCTAATTGTGTGTTTGCACTTGCACACATCATCATGCCGCTCTTATTGCCTCTCTTTCCTCGCTCGTTCTCGGCGTCGGAAACAAGTGCTGCTCTGCACGCAGAGCTCCCGCAAAACCTCGAGCCAAAACACCTTGCCGCATATAGCATAGGCGAGATGCACCCACACTAGAGCCTGACAGAAGTACTTACATTTATACGACTTCATTGTTGTGATGCTGCTGCGTTTATTGCCCTCAGCACTGTGATGACTTCACGTTCATGTCATGTACAGTAACTTCTGCATATGACTATTTTTATTTTTTTTTTTACATCGGACAAAGATTTAATGAAAAGTGATATTTTACTACTACTCAAGGTCATCTGGGAGATTTATTCAAACAACATCTCTAACAGTTGTAAAAAATAATGCTTCCCTGTTAATGTACAGTCCAATGGATGTTAAGTTGCAGGTTCTGTGTAAATGTAGTGTTTTTCCGAACACAGCTAGGGCTTTTATGCAGGATCAAATGCACGTAGAATGGCCCTGTGGCAACGTCTGGGACATGGAATATTTTATGTAGAGCTGAATATTTTGTGAGAGTGCAAGGTACATGATCAGCTTTTAACAGCAGTCATAGTATTCTGCTGTGGGTGAAGACTGTTGAGATTTTTTTTTGTGGAGTTGTGCAAGCTGAAGCACAGAGAGACACTGGTTCAAGAGGTTGATATGACAATACTGCCACCTAGAGGCGTGGGGAGGAATGAGGAAGACTGACTAAAACCTCATTCAGACTGCTGTCGTTGATGATAAAGGCCACAGCTCAACTAAATACATGTGCATCCTCTTTTTTTACAGTATCCACAGTATATCTTTAGTGTGAAGTTGAGGCGTATTTTTGAATATGTGCACCTGCATGTTGATGCACATTTCCGTTGTGGTTATCAAAAGGATGGGAAAAGGCATCTCTGGCTACATTATGGTTACATCAGGTGGGTCATCCGCCGAATGTCATTTCTATTGAATCCCATCTGGCCCGCAGAAGTAACCCAGCACACGCTGACCTGCTCTCATTTGCTATCAGAGAGACAGAGGCGCTGGACACGACTATAAAGAAGAGGAGAAGCGGAGGAATAGAGAGGCCTCACCTGTGAACCAGAAATGCCTCGTTCAGGTGGGACCTGTCTTGACCTGTTGCCACGGGGACCCTAATGTAAGAGGTGAAAGGGGGTGGTGGGGGGAGTGGCCATCTGGTGTGTGTTTGTCGGTCTATCTGCTTTTGTTTATGTAGCCATCTAAAGGATATTAATAGGCCAATGTGTTTTTCAAGCAGCTGTCACCGTAAATTACATGAAAATATGATAAACAATCTGAAACTTTGTTGGGTACAATGTGGAAATTCAACATCGATTTCATAATCAAAGGACACGACACCAAGTTTAAAGGTGCTCTGCGTAGTTTCGGGGTGAAAAAAATCTAACTCAGAAAGTTAAATGAATATTTACATTGATTATTTGAAATATTTCCATGCTGTCGAGGACTAAGGTCCCCAGAACACTATTTGATGCTAGCAAGGTAGCTAATTAGAAGGTCCTGCTAAAATAAATAAACAGTATGGAATTGTCTTGTCCTTTGAGTTTGTTTGTTTGTTTATTCAGTCATGAAAATCAAAAAGTGATTTCTCATCTCATAAAATCTCTTCCTCAAAGCTACATAGTGCATCTTTAATACACACATGAGAAATCCTTTAGAATATCTATATTTTTATGTAACTCCTATAAGATAGGGATAGATCTTATGTTAAAACCCATTTTACAAGATTTACAGCGTGTGATTTGAAGCTAAGAGGCTGAACTGTGAAAACCTCTGTCAAGTCATCCTCTTATTTTGTGTATTTAGACAGCTAAAACTCTGAAAAATGGAAGCCAATTTATTTGTTCTGTGTGATGGGAAGTCTTTCTGCTGTCAGAATGTAAGTAAGGGTGCACGAACGGAAGGGAAATCTGATGAGTTTGCCTCTTTTACAACATATTATTTTATGCTACCTTGACACTGCAAATATGATGTATCCATTTATTCAGTTCAGTGTGTCATTTGCATTTAAGTACCATCCTGACTGCAGACGTGTGGCGCGACAGTAGTTAACAATATAGACGTTTAATGTGTTTCTGTGTGTGTGTGTGTCTAACCTCTGACCTATTTTCTAGTTTTTAACACCAGTATACTTTTTGTAGCATCACCGTTGACTTCCTATAGCATGATGAGACATTTTTTTCAAAATCCTCTGACAATGACAATAATGTGATCCTCTATTTTTTACAGTCAAAGGTCAGCTCCTTCTACAATCGTAACAATAACAGTCAAAACAAAATCACACACACTAATCGGAACAATAACATGCACCGACTCAGACAGGGAGTGACCTTTGTTGTTTATACGTTGGAGCTGGTCGTCTGATGATCCACACTCCTGCACGCAAACACATGCGCAAGCATGCACAAACATACAATATGGGCACACACTTACCTCTGGAGAGAATCTGAAAAATCTAATTGGGATTTAAATTGGTTAGAGGCCTGGGGGCCTTGTTTGGCTGCATGGTTTTGTCTGTCTCTTGGTTCGTTCTCTCTAAGGTCATTTAGAAAGTGCTTGTTTAGGGATGAGTGATTAGCAGAGATGTCCAGGGGCTTCCTACTCATCTGAGGCTTCCTGGAAAGGCAGGGTAGACCTGCTACAGTGGCATGGCTGAACAGTGCAGGCTCCGGGGGCTTTGCCATCCAATACAGTGGGGATTCTGCTCGGTGAATCAGTGTCATGGAGGCTGTTGTGTTTAAACTGCATGTGTTGTGATATCCTATTGTTTCAGGTTATGGTTAGGGTTTGGTTATTCTCATATTGAGGTATTTCAGCAGCGTTTTATTCTCTGACGCAGACTCTCTAATACCAAGAGACATCATGTTACCACGTTTAAACGACGGCATCAAACGCGCACGCGTGCACACACACACCTATGCACACGCAGGCTAACACATGCACACAAACAGACAAGCATTCGATGTAACAAAGTCCTCTGTTGACCCTGACATCCAATTTAACAAACACCAGTTTAAAGTCCTGTTGACAAGAAGCAGGAAGCGAGAAGAGAAAGAGGATATGACATGAGGAGAAATCGGCTCCTTCTGTTCCTTGTCACTCCATATTATTGAAGACTTACCCAACATGCACCTGGGGGAATCAGTGTCTGTCCACCCGAGTCTCTCTCTGTCTCATGTTGCTCTCGCTAACACACACACACACGTGAACGCACACACACAAATTCCCTCTATTTCTTTTTCCTCTCTGCTTCTTTCCTCCTTGTCTTAATCAATTGGCGCCTACTGTACACTCTTTTTTTTTTGCATTTTTTTTTTTTTTTTGTCTAAGAAGTGTTCGGGCTCCAGCGGGTCCGGCGTGGGCATGTATGTCAGCCTGTGTATGTTTATACATATGCGTACATGTGTGAGCAGATGTTTGCTCGGGGCAGTCTCACATGTCCGTCCCTGATAGCTCAATGGAAATGTGGGACAAACTGAAAAATCACAAAAGAACTTCAGCACACATACAGAATAACTAATAACGTCTGCGATCGGTTCGTCTCCATCAAATCATACTGCCCTCATTTTTTGGCCTGACTATTCATTACGTGACAATTTATTATAATTTGCATTATTTCTATGTGTTCAAGGAGGAGGAAAAATACATCTGTTAATAGCGTAAAAATCCCTTGATAACGTCCCTGCAGAATAGGCTTCTCCTCTCCCATCTGATATTAATAGGTCTTAGAAACACAGCTATAGTTATTACTGTTATTTATATATTTTACCTCACAAAGCCGGCATACCTCAGTGAGCACCAAATATATTTTGTCAAACTCTTTAATGGTAATTTAATGAACCGTGACCTTTTGGATGACAATTAATGCCAGATGTATTTCCACAGTCTTCATTTATTACTGGCTAATTTTACCTTGCCTGCGTTTTTCTCCTGTGCAGATATTCATGCAAGTCTCGTCTAAATGAGCTCTTCATCATTAGTTAGCCTCACCGGGACAAAGACTCCCCCGTCCACTTCCTGGATCCAGCTATCACTTCTTAATGAATATGTTTATGAAAAGCAGGGGCATGAGTGATTTTGATGATGTTGAGATGATAAAAGCCAGATGGATGCATTTATTATTGCAAACGACTTATATCTAGACTTTGAGATGTGTGTCACAAGCCTTGTTAAAGGTGCATTATGTAGTATGAAGAAATTTTAATCAGAAGAGAAAGATCATTCACAGATATTTTTTTTTTAATGCCTTAACAAACTGAATAAACAAACTGACCTTAAAGGACAACACAATTTCATACTGTTTTACTTTGTTTATGTGTGGCGGACCCTGCCACCTTTCTAGCTTCAAACAGCGTTCTGGGGACCTTATTGTCATCTGAGAACAGCTTGTTTGTTCATTTATGGAGCAAAAAAATATATATTTCTGTTTGTATTATTACCTCATTAATATTGTAAATATAAAAATGTCGAGTTTGAATTTCTTCTCCAAAACTACGTAGTGCCCCTTTAACGAACAAATGCGGTTCTATTGATTATTTCATTGGAATAATTGATCCAGAACCAACTGTGTTCTAGGCATCCTCATGAGGTGCTTTTAATTTTTAAGCCTTATCATAAGTCTGGAACTGTTGTTTTTTTGGATCAAGTGAGACAGTCATCACAAGATCTCAGAAATATCTCGTTTCCTCTCGTTCCATTTTTTTCTCTCCTCCCCCCACCCCTTCTCACTATGTTTCCAGTCTATCATACATCCCCCCCTTACTGGGATCAGTGGGGCCATCACGCGCGCACCTTTGATGTCTCCCAGAGTTAAGCTGGTTTTGAAGTCAGATTAGTGAATTGTAAACACCCTTTTAGACCTTCAGACTCTCTCCGCAGAATGAGGGAGAGCGAGCGAGGGAGAGAAAGTGAAAGAGTTGTGGGATTAACCCGTACACTACGGCTCAAAGGTTAGCCCATGTATAATCACGCTGCGTATTGCCGTGCGCGAAATCATAAATTGAGGTGTTCAACTCATTTATCATTTGCCTCTCTCCTCCTGTCTCATCCTTTTTTCATTTTATTTTATTTTGGGGGGGGGGGACGCTATATGGAAATGGCTGGATTGAAGCAGACAGTAAATATGTGTGGGAGCAAAGAGTGCCCTCTCAACTCACACACACACACACACACACACACACACACGCACAGGCGTACACGCACATATATACACACGTGTGCGGAGAGAGGGCAGTGTTTTTCAGACGAGAAGCCCGTCTGTCTCTTTCACATTCCATTAGTTCCTGGAGCTACATCAGAGGGCAGAGAGAGCACACAGACATTCCTGCAAGACGCAGATGTCAGGATCAAAAGTCAGACTGACTCCTGTACGCAGCAGGGGAGAAAGGCAGAGAAGAGAGGAAGAAAAAGAGAGCGAGAGAGCAAAGGAAAAGAAAGAATTTATGCCGGCGATGGCGAGAAAAATCGTGGCCGCATCTTTTTGAACATCCTGTGTGTCGGAACCCATAAAGGCATTACAGCCTCCTTCAACAAATTCCCCAATTTTCTGCAAACAAAGGCCTTATCCGCCGCCTCCATCTGCACCTGTAATGATTTGTGTATTTACTGTTCTCAGGGCTATTGTTGCTATTGTTACTTACTGCTCTCTCGCTGCCAGGCTGATGGGAAACCATGCACCATGCTGCCTACATCTTGTGCCTTGTTTCAGTTATTAAAAGGCACGGGACCAGATGGTGTGTGTGTGTGTGTGTCTGTGTGTGCGTGTGTCTGTGTGTGTGCCTGTGTGTGTGTGTGTTTCTCCAGGTCTACACTTTGGCTCCAGGCTCTTCCAGAACTGGCACAAGCCCAACTGGGTCATCCATGCAAAGACTCTCTCTCTCTCTCCTCCTCACCGAGAGCGCATCTGTGTAGGCCTTTACATGGGGAATGTGTGTGTGTGTGTGTGTGTGTGTGTGTGTGTGTGTAAAGATACAGTACGTGTTATAGAAAGGCTGGGGGTGCTGGGCAAAGTACGAGCGCTCCTCAACAAACCATGAATTCTGTTCTGCATATGTCCATCCCTCCTCCTGGGTCTTTCCGTCTCTCGCTCTTCTCTCTGTTTATTTTCCATCTCATTTGTCTTTTTTTGTTTTTTTTTAATCTCTTCCTTCCTCTCATCTCTAGCCAGCAGAGCAGCCAGGTGAACACTCAGTCAAGTGATCGAGTGATGCTATTTTTTGCCGTTTCCACAAGAGAACTATAGGAGGAGGGAAGAGACAGAGGAGAAAATAAAGGAGCACTGTGGGATTAGGAAAAAAGCAAGAGGGAGCCAAGGTGGGGAACAGCGAGCTGCAGACATATGTGCAGGGACACTGAAGGTAATGGCAGAGGATGGGAGGGTAAACACTTTCAGCGCTACGCTGAGAGAAAGATAGGAAGACAGAAGGAGTTAAGAAGAGCCATGGGCCTAGTAGAGCTGTCAAGACGGCCGGCGAGCTGTGGGACTGCAGACTGTCAGGAAACATCGTGTCCCTCCACGAAACAACCAGAACTCATCTCGGAGCACAGTGTGGTCGCGATTGTACAGATGTGTCTTTAAATACGAGAGCGCTATTTTAATATCTCCTCATAGATCCTTCTCAGATATATTTACATGTCACCATTACATTAAGCTGGCTTGAGATGAGACGTCAGAGGCCGGGATTCAGCTTGCAGCTTCGCCGCGGAAATATTTATCCATCACAGTGCGTGTATTTCATGTGAATGTGACAAAGATTGAAATTTGACAAGCAAGAGACTTCCTGTTTGCTTCAAGGAGAGCTTTCACTTTGTGTAACCTCCAAAGAAATCCCATTTTATGCTACTTGACTACTCCAGACCGATATTGTACTTTTGACTCCAATAAAGCTATATAACTAGTTAGTCTTTAGATTCTGATGGTCGATAGATCATGCTACCTGACAGTATATCAAGTACTAAAAGGTGCAATTTGAAAGAACTGATCACCTGTCGGACTCCAAACAAATAGAGGGCAGTATATCACCATAGTAATTGCTACATACTGCTAACTGTAGCTGTAGTTTAGTTAGCCATGCAGGTAGCGGTTCTTACAGCTGACTCTACCTTGGAGTGGGTACTTGGAGCACTGGAGGAGTGTTTTTTAGTGTGGTTTTACACAACCAATACAATACATAACAAAAAAATAGTTATTTCCTTAATTCTGTTGACATTTTTTGTTAATTTCTAAATGTTTTAAACTAAAATTCTTACATATTGTACCTCTGACGTATAATCTGACGTTTTCCTGGAAGCTTTGGCATCAGGCAACCAAATGAAACCACCATTACCTTGAATAGAAATATGGATTCCACTGCGTTTGAACATTGTTTGAAACATTTGAGATAATGTTAGAAGACAACTTGACAAAATATATTACAAGTGTCTAGTCGTTTTGTAGATGGTTAATGTGGAAAATGAGCTCCACTCTTATCATCGTCAACAACACAGATGTATCAATAATTATAATCCAAAAAATAATATAACAATCTCTTTTACTTTTGGTATGATTAGATTAGATTAGATTTTTTTTTAACATTGTGGTCCTCCTGCTTTCCCTTAAGTAAAAGCTCTAAGTACGTCTTCCACAAGTGCAGAAAGGGTTCTTGTGTTTCCTTGCGCACCTCCTCACCTTGCCCGACACAATGTATAAAGTGTACAGTAAACACTGTATACGTGTGTACAAAAGATCCTCACTGCTTGACGTCTGCCTATTCTCCCACCTGTCTCGCCGCTAATCTCGCCCTCCACCACCTGCCTGTCAGCCCACAGAGGCAGAGGGCGCTGATTACATTAATCCTCAGAGGGCTGACCAGATCGATACAGAGTCACCGTTCAATCCGATACAATCACAGCCACTCGCTAATGAGAGGGGCGAAAAAGACAGACAGAGAAGAGAAAGACAAGAATACTGTTAAAGATCTGTTCAGCGTGTTTTTCGTCAAAGTGGAATTGTATCATAGATTTGTCTTTTGAGATACTGAGAGCTCCATTTTTCCTTCAATATCGATCAATGCTGCATCCTGATTTTGGCATTTACTGTAGCCCGACTGTGCCAATCTCCCGCTCTCCTTTCATCTGATTCCTTTCATATGAAGTGTCTGTCCTCCATCCTGCCTGTCTCCGTCTATCCCATTGTCTATCATGGCTCGCTTTTTTTGGCTCCCTCTTTTTCTCCCTCGCACGTCGCTGTTTAATGATGGTAATTTTCTACCCAGGTCCGAGTGTGAGCTGATGTGGCGAGGCTCTTGGCCCCCCTGCTGTTCCTGATGAGGCATGATGGGAAATTACCCAGAGCTCTCTGTTGTCAGATTGTAACTCACTGTTTGGTTGTAATAAGCAGGCGAACCCCTGCATGGGTGTTCACGCACACAAACGTATGCAGACACCTCTGATTGTGTGCATTAATTACACTGTGTGAGATCACCACGGTGACCACAGCTGTGTGGGCCACGCCTTGCTTTCCGGGTCACTTGGGTCATCAACTCCCCATAACAGCTACAGCACCGTCGCTGTCAGACACAGCAGCACATAATGAGAGTCCTCCTCGCCGCGCTCGCTGCTCAGATACCGCTGAAACACTGTCCTCCACCCATCCATCACTTCCTTTCTTTCACTTACTTTGCCTCTCCGTCCTGTCGTTCCCCTCAACATTTTAAGTTATCGATGTGTGTGTGTGTGTGCGCGCGCAGGCACCTGCGGTTTATTGACTGACGTGGCCGAGGCACAGGGCTCACTGGGGCACCACCGCTGGGTGAGTGGATGTTGGTGGAGAGGGTGGAGGGGGGGCTGCCCCTGTCACTGCGGTGTGTCACCTCTGCAGCAGCGCTGTCACCAACAAATGGAGCTGTAGTGGAACCCTGTAAAGAGAGTCCTGCTGAGGTACTGTTTGAATCAGCTTGGGGCCGGTGGGGGACTGCAGGTTCTGTTTGATCAACATCAGCGGATGTTGGGAGGATGGCCACTGTCAGCTTAACTACAAATGACCATTCACAGTCAACACAGACAGTGGGTATTTATTATAAGTGGCTGCAAGGTTGAGGAGAATGGCATGTAACATTCTGAGAATACAGGTTCGAATTGAGATAAACTGGTGCCGTAAAAAGAGATCAATACTTCAAACGATCAGAATCCAGAAGGTCTCTTGTAGATATAAAGACTCGGATGGGAATCAGAGGGCCAGAATCTCTGTACTGACTGGTATAGTGAACCTCGCTCATGTCTAGTTTTATTCTAAGAATGCAAGCATAACGGAAGATTACACAGCAAAAACTCAGAAGTATATGTTTGTCTTTTTTAGTCAGATATCTCACAACACTTAGTACAAGGTGAAATCACCTAGAAAGTAACATTTCAGACTCTTTTTTTTGAGACAATATTTACTTTTTTTTCAGACATTTTCACCTGTTCCACGAGAACACTTTGTACTTATTACAAGCAAGTGTACTTGCCAAAGTCTGTTAAACCGTCCACCTACAATACGTTTAAAGATCCCCTCCAGACATGCTTTCAGATAAGGGTTGTTGCAATATCGCGATATTCACATTAACACTAATATTTAACGATGAAATATAGATATTGTGCTAATAATACACATATTGTAATATGGCTCAATGTTCGGCCTTGTGCATATTTTGTTCATGAGTTCATCTGGTTCCCTTTTCACTAGTAACTGAGTTGATGGTACTTGTAATCTTTGTAAACTTTTTTTTTCACAGTTTTTCACAGGTCTTTCTCCATCTCCCAACACGTGTATTTTCAGTGGAATTTATTTGCCAAAAAAGAGATAAAACACAGAGGAAACAAGATTAAGTATAGATTTGATTGCTAGCTTTTTTTTTTATTCAATAGATATATGTATATAATATCATTATTGTGACTTTGTTTGGCCACGATAATCATGTCGTGGATATTATGACAGCCCTTTTTCAGATGTTTAAAAATACTCTCCTTTGAATATAGTTTTGTATCCTATTAGTTATGTTCACACAAAAAAACCCAGAGCAAAACTATTTAACAATCCATAAAGGTACAATTACTCCTTCTTGCACATTCAAAAATGTGAATTCTATGTATTTGCAAATATCTATACATATATTTTTTTCAAAGTTTAGCTGCTGCGTGCCAGATGTCTCCTTCTTTGAAGTCCATTTTTGGTGTACGTGTGCTGGAGTCATTCAGCTTTCACATCACACTAGTGTAAGTTGCATGCTGGACCATGACTGGCTTCCAAACTAGTTGTGATTGCACAAGACCCCGCTCAAACGTACACGTTAAATCTGAGATAAAAGGTGAAAACAGGGAAACTTTCCCCCTTCAGCAGATGAGTGTGATCATCCTTTTAGCATAAAACTCTGCACATCAGTCTGCACAGTAACGGTCAAACACCTGAATGAAGAAAAACACATTTTTTGAATGGAAAGAGACCTCAAATTTTCTTTGTTTTTACATTTGGATAAGCCAGTTTATATGTAATTTAGGGACCTTCTTCTCTATGTATTTTTTGGTGCACTTCATTCCTACAAGTTACAGTTGTCTGTCATTATTTCACTGCACATCATTTATTAAAAAAAATCTTAATCTGAACCTAATATTTATCACCTAAGAATAAGTACACTCAAGATGATATCAAGTGCTTTAAAGATTCACAGACTTCAGAACATATGAACACTTCAAGAAGTCCATTGATGGGGTTTATAGGGACATTGTAAACATATTGATTTCCCAAATGGTGGTAAACTTCTTAATCATAAACAGTATAAATGATTTTTGTAATTTGATTCTGAATGTAATATAATATATTTTATATGCAATACCTTTTAAAGCAAAAAAGGGATACTTCAAAATCTTAATTATACCTTAATATAAGATATAATGTGTTCTAGAAATATGATGATAAAGTACTTTAGACATTTACTGACTTAGACACACTTCAAGAAGTCTGCTGATGAGTTTGATAAAAACCTTTTAATTCACTGATTTCTCTAATTGTGTTAAAACTATGATTTGATAAATTATGTGATGCAGACAAAGAGGAGCAGATCTTATGATTTCAAATGATTAAAATCAATGGATTATTTACAAAAAATGTTATTAAGAAAATGTCCCTAATTATCCTGCACTGTATATTTATTGAGCTCCGTCAGATCAGCCGTTCTCCTGTGATGCCTGACTCTGATGCACAGTGCTCGTCCATATCACATCTTTGATATATCTGTGATATCTGTATCATATTGAGGGCATAGTAATTACATTCCTCCCCGCAGCGCTGGCTGCAGAGTCCAGCACCTCCCTGCATCGCTGTGGAGATCCCCTCCTAAGAGAAGCTTTAGCTAATGGATAACGGTCAGCATTACCACTATCACAGTGCCGCCGGCTGAATGTGGGCAAAAATGGCAAGGCCCGACTAAACTGGTGTGACTGAGAACGGCCTCAGATAGGGCAAAATCAGTCCTGCTCTCACACACATATACCAGCGCACACATACACACACACACACACACACACACACCCAGGGGCCAGGAGCTGACAGTAAATAAAACCAGAGTCCCTTCTTAATTAGCTCTCCGCCTGAGGGTGAAAACACAGAGAGAAAGTGTGTCAGTCTCTCCCCGTGTTGGACACTAAGCTGCGACCACATCCTCCCTGACCACGGAGGCCAAGAAACATGGCATATCCGCACAGTGATTCACGTGCAGATGCAGCCAAATGGCCTTTATTTAATTCAGAATGAGGTGATTGTTTTTAAAGACAGCGTTCTTTATCTCATTGTTATCCTTTTAATGGTCACTCGCTGCAAATTCTGCACAATAAACAACGGTATGCAGAGACAGCGAAAATAGATAGTTAGACACGCACTCTAATGGTATCTAATTGGACGTAGGGATAAAGTGAAATTAAATTTAGGCCAGAACGTCAGGAGATATCTGGATTCACTGAGGTGGATGTTGTAAATGCTGATTAAATTTAACAATTACAAGGTAACGTCTGTCTCTACCTTTTGTACATCAGCCTCTTATTCTAAACCATGTTCGTTATGATTAAAAAAATGAGACTCTCCACCGCACTGTTGTCGGTGAATTACTGACCCTCGTCCACATTCTTCACATGAGCGGTAAGCAAAAAAATAATCAGCTTTAATAATTTGTGCTTTATTTGTTTTGTTAAATTCCGTGTGATATTTAGTATTGGTCACTCTCCATGACACATCTTTATGTAGAATACCAACAGCAATATAATGTTGAAGAAATGTTTTCTATATTGAAAAAGATATTTAAATAATTAAAAAAAAGAATAGTGTTACTTATGTAAAGCTTGGTGCAGCTGGTTTGTGAGAGGGGAGCCCGTTCAGCTGGTGAGAAGGAGCTCTGAGAGCAGTGCACCACTGACCCCTGCTGGTGGGATGTTGTACAGAAAAACGGTTCAAGGATGTAAAAAGGCGACAAGAATCTTTCCCCTTGCCTTTAAAGTATATGTTTTTAATTTTTAAAAGCTCGTACCTAAATACATATTCTAGTCTCATGTGATATTGTCTGTCTCTGTAAACATAAATCCATGCTGTTCCAGTATACTGCTGATTGAAGGCCTGGTATTTTGCAGGACTTACCATTGATTATCATCTTTTTTATCATGATGTTATATAAAGAACACATTACGGGGATTACTGCGCTTATTAGTTGTTCGTCAGTACAGTAAAGTGGCAGATGTCACAGAACTGAAATCATTCTGGGGATATTACAGTTATGCTTCTCCACGAGGCAACCGGGACACCCCAACTTAAAGAGGCTCTTTGGGACTTGTGCTGGAGGACAGTTGTTTGTTTATGTCAGCAGGCTACATTTCTAAACTAATGGTAGCTAACGTTGCCTGTTAGCGGAGCAGAGAGAGGCACTGAGGCGAGGCACTCGAGAACGTGCATAAAGTCACATCGTTCGGACTGTCGCAGAAGATCTGACCTGAGTCCGTCTCAAAGAAATCCACAGTCCAGCAGCATTAAAGGTGCACTATGTAGTTTTTGGGAAGAAATTGACTGTTTTTTTTTTTTAATGCATAAACAAACTCTCTTTGTTTTCTAAAGGACAGCACAGTTTCATACTGTTTCCCTTTGTTTATATGTGGCGTACCCTGCCACCTTTCTAGCTTCAAACAGTGTTCTGGGGACCTTATTTTCCTCTGAGAAAAGCTTGTTTATTCACATATGGAAAAGATTTATATTTCTGAGTATGTATTATTACCTCATTAATATTGTAAATAGTGAAATTCTGACGTGTAGGCATGTTTTTACTGTTGATGTGAGGCTTTTAAACTCATTACCCAGACTTTTTCTACGATTCTAGTAAAATTCTGGTTTTGAATTTCTTTATAGTGCTCTTTAAAACAACGTAACAAATCATCCACAGGTTTGTATAAACAACCGAGAGAGATGGGATGGTCTCATTTTTCACATCAAGTTACAATCCGCTCATATGTGGCCAATAAAAAAGGTGATTTGTAAATGTAAATTGCTACAAATTGTTACAAGAAACCTCTTTAGATCTAATTATTCTTTTGGCCTCGACAGCACAAATCTTTGCAGTACTTAACACACACACTCTTACCGCAGACGTGGATATACTGTATATTTTCAAAGCCAGACAGGCTTTTGTGTCACACCTGACTTAACTGTGGCAGGGGTCTGTAAGAGCAACGGATTTACACCTCATTGCCCATCCGATGTCACTAAGCCATGGGTCAGAGGGAGGAGGAGAGTGCTTGTAAGTAAGACCTCAGGGGGAGAGCAGGTTCAGGAGGTTAAATCCATCTTGTAGTGGACAAAGGCTCAATCAGAGGGGACACAGAGGGGACTTGTTATGTCTCAATTCGTCATTCAGCAGCAGGAGTAGATCGTCTTAAAACACGAGGAGCTTGAGCAGCATGAAAAACACGTTCTGATGTCTGAAAGTGCATCCCGTCCTCTAAACCACAGCGTACAGCCGCGTGTCGTCTGAGACGGATCGTTGCTAGAAAAGGCCAGCAACTGTATGAGATCAGACATGCACAGGACACACGTCATTAACAGCGCATGGCAGTGGCCCCGGAGCCATGGCTGGCTATGAGTGGACTATCAGTCGCCACTGTAAGGAAAGGCCCAATTAAGAACATTAATTATGCTTCCTTGGCACTAACTCTATCACTCTCTTTTTTGCCTGGAGAGCATTTAAGTCTGAGGCCGCGGCTGCACGCTCCCCCTCGTGCTCTAATCTGATCTTGTTGAGGAAGTTTGTCATGTTTGGCAGAACTGGACTTTCCGGGATGAGCTGGGATATCCAGACGGACAGGGTAGCGGAGTGGAGCTCATCCACAGGGTAAAGATGTGAAGTCGCACAGAAAATGCGGTGTGATCTCAAAGACTGATTCTACAAGGTTCTCTTAATGCACTGTGAAAAACCTGTGAGGGAGGCAGATGCAACATGTTTCACATCAACACGCCTCACAGCTCTTTACTGACACAGAAAATGCTAAACTGAAACAGGCTTCATGTCAATTAGAATTTCTAAATACAGTGAAAGCGAGGAACTGTGGAGAACATGTGCAGAATTTCTCTGTATATACTGACATTAATTATAGGGAGTGAACTGCTTTTACTGCTAACAGCCCCATACTGCCTGAGGCACGCTGCCTTAATATATGAAGGCTTTTATTTGTGAGGATAGCTTCTCTCTGCAGTCTTACTTCCCCTCTGTTCGCTAATTAGTAAATAATCAGGTTTAGTAAATGTCATAGATTAGCTTGAGTGTCTGTCACATTAGCGAAAGCTTCATTCTTCCAACTATGCAAAAACGTTCTCAACAAGTAACTCAGCTGCATTAGAATAAAGACATTAAGACGTTTGTAAAGATACGCCTTTGTAAGAAGGCGATTTACATTTTAATCAAGGACATCACTTCAAAGCATAATAGCAGATTACATTTATGATTCAATTAAAACAGTGAATATAGGTCAAAATACATTTTGAAGAGAAAAATCACAAATATGTTGTGGAGTCTTTTCTTAAGCACGCAAAATGTTAATTTGGGGTCTAGATAATCGAGATGATACAACTCAGCTGAGGGCCAGGAGTTCTGCAGTTATCACTCAGCTATGTATGATCACTTCCTGCTGTCTGCTTGAAGCTGTGCTAATCAGCACACCAGGTTGTGGAGTGGTTAAAAATGAAAACATCAGTGCTCTCCGTGGTTGTTCATTCCTGTGATAGAGCACCGAGGAAAGCAAAACACTGAGAGAACACACCTTATTGACGATTGGCACTGCTCAGCTAAGGCATCATTCATGAACAGTACCGGCACAGTGCAGCATACCTGCAACCATCGAAGGTCAAATTCTAAGTGTCACATATGATGCAAGCAAAGTTTAACAATTGAAGTGGCAAAAAAAAAGGATTTCTTCTTCTTCTTCTTCTAAAAAAAAGGAATCATAACAAAAGGCCACGGGTGTGCCGGTTCAATTTGACTATACTCAGCCAATGAGGAAGTTCAATTTCGGCAAGATTCATGTTTTGTGTTGATTTATTTTCCAGATCAAAGTATGCATCCGTCATGCCACCTCCTGGTGCATAGTCTCACATTGACACACCTTCTGCCTTCATCCTGAATAGAGATGTATGGTCCGATTTTTTTCCCTCTGGATACCGATTAGGTAACCTGGGCCTTGGGTATCGGCCGATACTGAGTACCGATCCATTGTTGTCTTTTAACAGCTGTAGATACTACTAACCCTGCATGGCTGTGATATGATTGCTATCATTGTTTTATGGTCTGGCTCAGGTAGAACCTTGCAGAGAATGATTGCCATACAACAGTCTTTTGTTATATATTTTGATAGTCAGTCATAACTTAAAAAGAACAAATAAAGAAATCATGGAATATACAACAATTCCTTTTTAAATCTGTTAAAGTGCAGCCACGTTTAAATAGAACAATTTAAAACAGTGGTGCAACAGCAACTCAGATAAATCGAGGAATAGGTAATTCCCTTAAACTTACTTACAGATCTCATTTGCTTGCAGCACCGCACTTCGAAAGGCAAATGTTGACGGCGATACTGTGTCCACCCAGTGTGCAGACTCAGCATAGACATAGGGCACACGTCGGAGGTCCAAGTGTCAGCAGCAAGGCTGATTGGCTGCACGTCTTTCAGCCTACATGAAGTGTGTTCCCTCAAGTTTGGGGCGAGCATTGTCGTCGTACTCTTTCACGTGACGCATCTTCAAATGCTTTATAAGGTTGCTGGTGTTGAAATTGGCAACACTTGTGCCACCCATCTGAAATTACAGCCTTGGAACAACTCTAATCCTGAACCTGTGCTTCAACCAACAAGCGCTCGGTCTGGTGCTTATTGCCCCGAGTGCCCAAGCTTAAAAAAATGTGATGTATGTGATAATCAAATAGCGATTAATAATGAATAGTGGTATTTTCTGAGTCAGTTGATTGAGTTCAAATTCACTCACTTCTTTGCATCAAACCATCTGATCTCAATCTGAGCTCTTTACTGGAAAGCTGTCTGTGGCCCCATAGAACATATTTTGCCAAAACCCCCCCAAAAAAGGGACAGTTTTTCAGCGTTACAAGGTCTGAAACATAATGAGATTTAGAAATTGGCTTCAGCATGAGCACTTGATCTGGCAATACATGATCAATATTGGGCAATTGGAAAAACCTAAAAACCTAAAACCATGCTTGATGTATATATACTGTATGTGCCAACAGCCAAAGCTGCCAGTGAAGCAAATGAAGTCGTGCAAAGGTCACTCTACAGTTCTCAGAGAGAAACAGCATCTTTAGTGTGTTTTCACAGATCAAACAATGATCAGCTTGGCAAAGGAACGTTTGAAAAGTTTATGCCAAAATATATTTATGAATTCACTGTTTGTTGAAAGTTTAAAGGTGTTCATCTCCTTCAGTGACTGCAGAAACGTATAGACGATGCTACTGATAGATGAGGACGGGCAGAAGTTTCTTTTAGAGTTCTGTGTCTGCACCCAGCAACATCTCTGGAGTATAATATGCTGGAAATGACAAAAACGGTGGAAGGCCTATTGAGGTCAAACTTTAACATTTACATTATCATCAGAAATGGACATGGAACTGATAAGACAGCCTGCATCTCTTGATTTCACTGCTCAAAAGTTTGTCTCTTGATCAGATGTCCATCACAGTCCCGACCTGCAGCTCCCGCCCAAACGCACAACTTAGTCATGATCCTGCTCCAACGTATTACCAGACCTCAGTTTTCATGGCCAACGGAACATTAGCATGCTTATTGCTCTCACCGATTATCCTCACTATGTACGCTACATTAGCAAACTGTACGATTGGCCAACCCCCTGCCTGCACAATCAACAGAGAGCGTGAATGAATGATCAGCCATTAGCAGGTCGGGTGTGAACTGTGAAAATGGGCTCTCACACCAATGACTGCAGGAGGCCTTGATTTGCTTTAGCCTAGCCTAGCATCCCGCTAGCAAGGGGCCCTGCACTTGTTACACTGTGGCAGTGCACCAGCTAGCGTTAGCCTGCTCTGCCCAATGTAATGCAGTGGAATACAGACTAGTGTAGCGTGCTGAAGCCCAGTCTAGTGGAGTGCTCTGTGCAAGATCATAGTAAGACTCCTTGCTAGCATATGCTTGTGTTTAATGCAGCGACCTGCTTCTGCATGGTGAGTTTACACATACCCTGCAGTGAAGGTAGTGTGCGTAGTGTGTGTGTGTGTGTGTGTGTGTAATATCAGTAATCAGTGTACCTCAAACAGGCAGAGTATAACTAGCCTGGTGTGGTGAGAGTGCTGTAGACCAGCTCTCTGCCAGCACATGTTGACTGTTTCAGCTGCTCTGTGTATGTATGTGTGTGTGTGTGTGTGTGTGTGTGGTCAAGGATACCAAAATTGGAGACTCCACCTTCAGAAGCCGCCGAAACAGCGAAGGCCCGAAAGGTTAAGGTAACAGGGAGAGGTGTCGGCGTGTGTGTTGTTTTTTTCTTCACTGTGTTTGGTATTTTTTAAAGCAACAAAAAGTTTCTCTAGTGTGGAAAAAACTCTTCCTCTTGTGTGTTTCAATGTAGCCTGTGTGTGTGTGTGTGTGTGTTCCCGTGTGTGCGTGCGTGCGTGCAAGTGTGTGTGTGTGTGTTTGTCAGGTCCCTGCGGATTGGGATGCTATTAAAGTTGCCAGCATGAATGCAGCAGCGTGTCGATGATCATAGGAGGGTTTTAGATGGACGGAAAAAAAAAATCTGACAGACTATAATCAAAGGATCGTCAGCTGGGATTTGTCAAAGTAAATGTAACAAAGACACAAAGTAAGAAAGAGAAATGAGGAAGTTAGAAAGTAGCAGTCAGGAAGTTGCCGTCTCTTGACCTTTGTTGCCTTAAACAATTAGAAGGGAGAGAAAATAAGTTTCACTCTTCTTTTCAAACTACTTAATTATTCTATTTCGAGTTCTATAAAGGCTGAGAGGCAGGAGTCTGCGCATCTTAATAATTCAAGTTAGAGATAAAGGAGACGTATTTTTTTTAACAAGCTTGAGGCAGATAAGACATATTAGTCACAAGAGAGAAACCAGGATACTTCTGATCGTGGACAATTTTCTTCTTTATCGAGTCTGACAGTATCGAGGCGCTGGGAATGAGACAGGCGAGAGAGCGTGATACCGTGCTTCAACCTCATGCTTACTTGGTTTTTCCACTTTCACACCCCGGTCTAATTTCACAGTACAGATTCCTGGCTGCATGATGGGCTCGTTGTAGTCGCTCGACTCAGTGGACCAGAGTGGACCCGGGGCCACTGACTGAGCCCACGGCTCACCGATATCAGCTCGGCACTGACGCCTGCGTGTGCATGGTTAATTTGGTTGTTACCGTCGCTTATGTGTGTCCCAGCGGAGCCGAGGCGCGTTGGTTTTCGCGGGCCAGGTTTTAGTTCCACTCACTAGTCTAAATGCAGACATGACTGCTGATGTGAGGTCCCTCTGGGGCCGCTCCCCTCGTCATGTGTAAAAAACCTGACACTCTGATCCGACACTGACTACATTAGTTTGGTATTTTGTGTTTGATTGATGGAGACGGCGAGGCCCGGGTGCTAAATTTTGGGTTGAACTGCTTCAAAATAGTGTTTGTTGGCTCATGTATAATGTAGAAAACACACAAACACACAGAGAGAGAGAGAAACTTTTATTGAGTCAGTTGTTGTTAACATGTAAGAATAAATTGCATAGTAAAGTTAGTAAACAAAGCTTGTTAATGAGCTTTTGTGTAAGTAAACTGTATTCATATTCTGCTGTGCAAAAGGAATAATGTATCAACAGCTGATCCAAGACGGTGAACACACATAAAACCTCACATTTCGCAGTCGAGTGGCTCTATCTGTTCCAGTACTGTTACTTAAACGATGACCTCTCTGTTCCCTGCCACTGCACAGCCTAAGGACCATCAAATCCTAATCCCATTCTGCCATATTCACATCACAACGCTGATCCAGGTTTCCGCATCCGTCAGCAGTAACAAACATTTCATTACCGCACTCGAATTTTGACACTTTTTTGAATAATGGCACGTAAAGTTCTCCCATAATATTAACATCTCACTTTCTGCATCCTAATTGGCCCATCTCTCGGATGCGGTCAGTGGCTGTGTGATATGGACATTGTGTGCAAAGTCGCCAAATAATGAGTGAGCTTTAAAACAAATAATGTTTGAGCTTTACTATTAAACTCTCACACTAGGGATTTGTAGATTAGTGTCGCTTTTTGGTCTCATATCCTCGACCCGTTGATGTGGCATCATGGACGCCGTTGCCCTGATAATGAGCAACAGGAAGGGTGCAACAAGGGACCGCGGTACAAATACTGGGTGCATGTGCTGTAAAGTGTAAACACTCTTAACTGGATTCACCTGATTTGTGCCGGTTTATGCCCCAGTGTGCTGAGCTGCGTTACATATTCAGCACCCAGGCTCATTATAAGACCTAATTCAATTGACCTGGAGATGTAAACACATGCGTATGACGATATGAATGGGCCAATTAGGGGGTGCAGCCACACTGGACGGCAGTGATTTGCTGTACCGTGAGGATAATCGCCACGGAGCCTACAAAGTAATAGTGAGAAACTGAGGCAAGAGCATGTTTTGTAGTTCCTTGTCGGAGACAAAAAGAAAGAGAAGGGGGGAGGAGGAGGAGGGGGTCAGAACAGGCACAGCTAGTGTCCCATGCTTACTTGGGTGTAATGACCCATCAATGGTGACATCTTGTTTCATCAACTTCTGCTTCCCTTCACTTGTCTGTTTGGGCCCGGTCTCTCCCTTTCTCCTGCCCTTCTCCCCTCCTGCCTCCTGAAATCCATCTTCCTCTCTCATGTTTTCCATTTCACTGTAACTGCCTGTGTGTGTATGTGTGTGTGTCTGTGTGTGTGTGTGTGTGTGTGTGCCTCTGCTGCATGTAAAGGATAACCCTGAACCATGTACTAGAGGATATCCAGATTCAGAGCATGTGATACTTTGTGACATTGTAAAATCAATATTGCATTTCTGTGTATTATTGCAATTGTCGGTGCAAACGCACATCTAAGATATTCAAACTGGTGTTTCAGATGCTTCGATGAGAGAAAACTCTACACACATGTAGAACAAAAACTTTCCTGGAATCATTCCTGTGGACAGCAGAATTTTGTATAATGATAATTATATGTGCGAGTCATGATTTAGTTAAATTTAAAGATACATGATAATATGGAATTTAAACACTATTCCATTACTCAATCAGCAGAAAATTAATCAACACTTTTGGTGATCTTATTATCACTCGTGTCATTGTTTACAATAAGAAAAAAGTATTCGAGATACTTTATTGTTATTGTACTACGCAAAACAACAGCACAAAGACAATAACATGACTGCCTTTCGATAAGAAGGAGGAGACAATACAAAAAGAGCGATTTTTTTTAAAAAGATGAACAACACAAAATTATGTAAATATGAGGTTGTAAATTAAGAGTAAGACAGTACTCAGGGTAGTAATGTGCAAATAAAAAATAACCGATAAGTAGATCACAGCACAATAAGTAACTGAAGCAGCAATTAAAGCATATAGGCAATAGCAGCGTAATCAATGCCCAAGGATGTGAGTATTTATCGGTTCATGAGTAGTCTATGACAGTAAACTGAATATTATTTAGGTGATGGACTGTCAAACAAAAAAGCAATTTGAAGACGTCCCCTTGGACTAGGAAAATAAAATAAATTGTGATAACACAATTAATCAATTAACAACATAATCGTTAATTGCAGCCAAACTGAGTTACTGCACAGCCCCATGTCCTACCATTCATACTCCATCCTTTTTCACATCTAGCGTTTAAGTACTTTGCATGACTGTGTTTGATGCCCAGCAACTTTCTTTTCATTCCATTTTTTTTTAAAATGTAAAATTGCACATCAGGGACATGCTCAGTACTTATATCCTAAACAGAGTGAATAGTGGTGGAATTGGTGTGAACAGAAAATGCCATAACAGCACAAACTGCATTCTAATTTTCCCAGTCAGAAGTGCGTGTGTGTGTGTGTGTGTGTGTGTGTTGTGGTGTGTGCGCGTGTGAGAGCGAGGGGGGCCCAGCTGACGAGGCCTCTTACTGGGACACTGTCAGGCCTGACTCGCCGCAGGCCCAGCTCTCAGCTCTACCTCTGACAGGCTTCATACTTATTGCTCAATGACATTCGATGTTTTCCTTCAGTTTGCTGTAAGATTGATTTCCCAGATATGTTTGAAATATCTCCAGAGCCCTAGAGCAGGGTGACTGGCACAGTGGCACCGAGGGAGAGAGAGAACGAAAGAGGTGGTGCAGAGGAGGGGATGGCGTGTACGGGGGCAGAGGGAGGGAAGTAAAAATGGAGAGAAAGACTTCAAAATCAACAGATGAGCCGTCGGTTACCTGCAGAACACTCGAGGTGCCTGTGCCGTCAGAAATTGTAGAAATTGAGAGTCAACAATCTTCAATATCAATTACTCTTGATTTTATTTAATTTTTTCATAATTGTTTCAGTCATTTTCAAAATGTAAAAAAAAAAAAAATGAAAAAAGCTCATCACAATCAAATTTTGGGCCAAAGTGAAATGTGCATACAAAGAAACAAAAGTTATGCTTACATTCCTTATTTATGACCAAAATCAAGCCAAAGGCCAAACCTCAAAGGTCAGACAAATGTGTTGACTGCATGTCCTTCTTCATAAGCTAAAAAAAGCTACTTTAAATCACTTTTCTTTCCTCCATGTTTACTATTAGTCCACTTTACTGCCTTTGTTGGCTCATTGCCACCAACCAGGCAGCGAAAAGTGTGATATTGTCTATCATGTTGCAAGCATGCTCATGCAAATGTATGTGCGTCGTCACACACAGGTCCACTCATAAACAAAACCCAGTGTCATTAGTGTAGCGTAACACCACGGGGTACCTCTAACGTCCCCATAGTTCTTGTTTCATTCAACAAACAGTCCAAAATGTATTCATTTATGTACATATAAAAAATTGTTGTTGTGACAACGCTGCGCTTATGCTTTAGCTTTCGGCACAACACGAAAAACATCATGCTTCGGCTTAAAATACCCGGTTTGACATTATATCCTGGTGACCAGTCTGCTTAAAAGTATCCAGTTGTCACGCTTTCAAAAGTTGAAACGCAGTCGCATACACCAGTCACTGACTTGGAACCCTTCTCTTCCCGCTGTAACTCAACCACCATCCCCTCCCCTCTCTGATATGGAAGTCAGGTAATAAACCTGTAATGTGAGCAGATACGGCAGGTTTTTTTCAGAAATTTCCGCATGACACATGATAAATATAAACATATCAACGCTATTTTGGTGACTGGGTTGCACATAAAACACAGTGATGCAGCAGACCCTCTTATATGAGAAGCTAAAACTGAAACTTTATCATTTTTGCTTGATAGATGGCTTCAAAGATTAATTGATTTGAAAAATAGTTGTTTTTCTGTTGCTCTATAAATCAGTTAATTGTCTAATTGTTTCTGATTGCACGTCTGGCTTCTGTTGAACCGTCAGTGTCCTCATATTCGCCCTGCTCTTCGCTCTGAGGATAATGTGAATACAGTAAGTTCAAGATAAATTGGGACATAGTGATAGATGACCCAGAGAGGCCTGACAGCCCCTGTTGGCGTGACTCCTGTTGTGGAATCAAGTTCATCCCTCCCTCCTGTTTATCATGATTTGATGGGGCCCCACAACGATTTTCTCCCCTTTTGTGAAACCGTATCCTCGGTGCGTATTGCATTATGTCACGTCTCATCACTGAGCATTTGAGCACATTTACTGCTTTGTTTTCTTGGGAATGGGGGAGGGGGGGAGGGCGCAGATCTACTGTTTTAAACTCTTTAATGCAATTTAGCAATGCCACGTATTCTTTTCACGTTTCATTGGAGTCCTTTACGTGTGAAATTGCAAAGCCTTGCCTAGCCTGAGCGACACGGCACAGCAGAGGCAGGGTCACACCGAAGCGCCAGATGTGGGAGGGAGAGCGAAATTAATTGCTACACATTGTTCAGTGGGTGTGTACGCACCTTCCGTGAATTAACCGCTCTCAGGGTGTGACTGTTTGAATAACGGGAATTAGGTATGAGGCCTCTCACTCACAGCTGAAGCCAACTGCAGGCATTGCATCCAATTAGCTTATGTGGCCCCCGAATTCACATGCTTAACTTATCGTTTGTTAGTGCATGAAGAAGAAAAACACTTTGTCCAACAACACATCGTATACAGTTGTTGTTCTCCGGTTCTCACGCTATCAATACACCCCTCTGAACTCTAATTAAATCTACCTTTCAAGCTAAGATTTCGTTTTGAAGGTAATTTTTTTTATCGCAGTTATTTTGGGAATAATTGACGGCCAGCCACTTAATTCAAGTGACATATTCAGATAGACAGTTTTAATAGTGATGACCTGAAAGCTGTGCATTAGGTGAAAATGGCAAACCAATTAGAGGGAGTGTCACTGTGAGCCCATTAATGTGAATCTTAATGTTGTCGGTTCACTCTTGTGTTGCTATCAGATTAGACCTCACAGTGTGGCTGTGCACAGAGGTAATGCACATTAATGACAGTTGGATGGCAGACATCAGGAGCATATGGTGCTCTCCTATGGCCATTACCAAGTTCATACTGTCCCTTCACCCATGTGGAAGATGACAAGAAGATCACATCCAATTTAAGACAGAATTCCTCTCGTAATGATGAATAAATAATACATATTTTGATTATTATTTATGCCATTTAGTTTTAATGTAGCTGTATTGTAAAACACAATTCACAATAACATTATGGCTGGCATTTGTTGTGCACAGCCCAGGTCAGGAAGGCTCTGTAGCGGGCGATTAAAACCGACAGAACATTGGCGTGCCACAGGAACGAGTCCTAAAACTCAGAAATCAGTTTGCATTTTTACACGTCTGGTTTCCTAGTTGCAAAGTGAATTGTTTTTTTGAATGGGTTTCAGTGAAATGCCCGAAATAAGGTTTTTGGTTAACACTAAAGAGATTTTCATGTTTTGTTCTACGACATAAAATGCATCATTACAGTTTATCCCCCACGTTTGAATTATAAAGTGCTTACGTGTCTAAAATACGGCGGTTGCTAACAAGTGGCCTAATGAGACTACAGAGGTTGTCAGTGACGTTAAACGTCATCAGGTCGAACACAGAGACTCATCTACTCACTAGTTCGTCTTTACAGGCAGACTTCAGTTGCAAACTCCAACTTTACAACTTGTAGATTGATCAGTTTAGTTCATTGTAGTTAATTTATAGCCTTACATTAGCATTTAATCAGACAATTTAATTCACGCTTTGAAAAACACAAAAGTAGTGTTCATCAGGGAAAATTATCATAGTGTCATAGGTAACATAAACTGCGTATTTTCGTCAATAATCCAAAATCCGACGGAAATATCCCATTGACTTTTTGCCGTCCACCCATCCCCTGACGCCGGTGATATCAGTGAGGTGAGGTTTCTGCCAAAGGAGACTAAAAGACAAAAGACACAGCTTGTTCACCTTATTCACCCTGCCTGTCGTCTGGCAAAAGATACAGAAGTATCCGCTTGTAACACTTTTTTTGAGTGTGTATCGCTTAAATTGATTCTATTTATTTATTTCAGTTTTTTGACAGGGACAATACATGCAGGCATACAAGTCTAATTAAGATCCAGCCGATGAAATGCATATAGGACTTCTAGTCATAGCTAAGCGGTCGTTGTCCCTCATCAGGATTTTGAGGAATAAAACTACACAAAAAAGACATTAAAACTAACAGTAAAGCAGACATAGATAAGCAGCCACTAAAGACAGTAATTGTAACAATAATTTAGACCGACCATGAAGAAGAATGACTCAAAATAACAACTAAGACCAGACCAAAAGAAAACAGTCTTGAGTTACATAATGACAATTAAATTAATCTTGAATCTGTTTGCCAACTTTCTTCATTGCGTTCCACACCATCACCTAAAGACCTACAGTATACGGTAGCAGTACGTCATCGTATTCCTCTGAGGTCTACAATTACCAAGTAAGCAGCTCACACTGACCCTAACCCAAACTGCCAGCATCATCTGTATCAGACGAACTTGCAGTGGCGTGCCCACCCCAATCGTGACCCCGTCGTAGTCTCTCCGGCGTGGAGAGCTCCTCGTAGCCCAGCCCAGCACAATGGAGCACCTCTTCCCTCCACCTGCCCCCTCCTGTCTCTCTATTTTCCTGGGCGATAGGGGGGTGGAAGGTTTGGGAGGGAGATGGGGTGGCGGTTTGATGGAGAGGTGGTGTTGTATGGGGGGGGGGGCACTCTGCTTCCCCTGGGGCTGCCTGCTGGAGCGAGGTGACCCAGCTTGTCGCTCGGTGACCTGTGAGAGGGACATTATGAAGTGTGAGTGGCTGTCACCCTAACCGCTTGTGACAGCACGGCTCCCGGCGCAGCTGTGCCAGCCTGCCCCAGCCAGAGACCCAGGGCCCACGGAGAAGGGGGCGGGAGAGAGGCGGCCGCTTTGGAGAAGGCGCGGGCTATAGGGTGGGGTGGAGAAGAGTCCGTAGTGGTGGGGCAGGAGGGTAGGAGTAGAAGGAGAAAGGAGGTGAGGGTGTTCGGGGCCTTTGCTCTTACTGGTGTAATGACTTCTCGGTTGATTCGGGTGCTTAAGGGACGGCCCTGCGGCTCCACCATGTCAGAGCCAGCATAGTTGGGCTTTGAGCTACAGGATGACATGGGGATGTGATGGGAGAGGTGTAAGCAACCAGCTGTTATCCTTTAAGCCAGCAGGGTTACATACGTTAACTTCATTTGGCATGTAGATGTTGTGCCAAAAAGCACATCTCAGCAGATTCGTCTTACGTAATGTTGGGTTGTACTGAACCTCAGCAGGATTGTCTTCTATTAAGTCCTCTGCAAATCTCTCTGATTAAGGGCTCTGGTGAAAGGGTCAGAGACCTTTGACATGCCTGTGCTGTTGTTTGTCACCCTGCTAAACTCATTAGTTTGTAGAGTGACCAAGAGGGACCAAAGTGTCTAAATCCACATCAGGATCATTAAGCTACACTCCCTCCTGCTTAGTGTCTTTTTTTGTCCTCCTTTGATTGCTCACTCTCCCATTTTTAAGTTTAGTTCACTACTTGACCCTTGAAACATCTCTTTTTGGCTGTATCATTTAAAAGGTAGAATGTCAGTGCCAACAAAAAAACAAGAAAACAGAAAAACAGTTATACATCCAAAAACCAAATATTGCTATGCAGCTTTAAAATAATTCAGTAGAGGGCTGATAAAAAGACAAAAATACATCTCCTATGACTCAGGCCAGCTTGGTTCAGTAATATACTCGTGCAACCCTTTTCTTAACCTCAGTCAATTAAGCAAAACTTAACCGAAGTCAAACTGTAATATTTGTGAAAATTGATTTGATTTGATCAGTGTGTGTGATTGTGAGTAATTTGCTCATTCCACAAAATTGTGAGTGGCTGCTTTGGCGTATGCCTCTTTAGCTGATGATTGCAGTCAAACACACTATACTGACTTTTATGTTTTTAAAGGTCCACTGTGTAGGATTTTCGTGGCATCTAGCAGTGAAGTTGCGGATTGGTAACACTTCATTTTGCAGGTCAGCACATTTCATCGGAAGGAGGTGGTACTTACTTTGATAATAATAAACTGCTATTTTTAATTAGCGGTTAATAAAGAGCTGTTTTTCTTAATATATTTCCAGTTTCTAAGTTTTGTTCGTCATGCCATTTTTAATTTCCACTTAATTGAACTAAGTTGTTGCGACGTAAATCCCAACTAGTTTCTGGCTAACCTCCAGACCTGTAAAATGTAGTTTAACCACAGAAGTGGTTGCTGCGTATTTAATTCTACTGCATCTGGCAGTGTTTGTTAAACTTTTCTGATAAAGATATAGAGCTTCACACAGGCCAGCAACAATGTCTGACATTGTGCTTTGTTAAAACAGTCCATCCTGGAGGAAGGCGCACTCTGTGATTTCCTAAAGAAGGTCTCTAATTCCCCCAATCACTGTACACTGCAAAAAGTGTTCTTTACACATGAAGAAGAGAAACACAGAACCAGACTCCTCTTGAGGGTTTGCCAAGCACCAGATGAGCTCATGTGTCTCACTTTTCTTATTGTTTTAAGTTTAAAAATCCCACAATATTTTCCCACAATGCAAAACATCTTTCTCAGGGACCAAATCCAGCTCACCCAATGCTCAATCCATGTACATCAAGACAGAGCTGGTGTGTCTGATGTGTCTAGTGTGTGTGTGTGTGTGTGTGTGTGTGTACAGTAGTTACATATGCAACAATTTGAATTAAATTTACTAATTTGGCAAACTGCCACTCAGTGGATTATAGAATAGTAAGAGATGTTTAAATAATGTTTTGTGAAAATGTATCAGTAAAATAGTACAATTAATCTTATAAATGTAAAGTAATGGATGTTAATAGATGCAATTAACCTCCGAACCATGATTTTTTTTCTGGTAAAAATTGTCAGTATATGTGAGGTAAGTCCTTCAATAAGTTTCCCGCAAAGGTAAAACAGGTTTTTCTGAGATGTACCCTGATTTTCTGCAGTTTAAACAGAATCAAGGAAGGCAAAGCACTCGATCATAAATCTTTAATATTCCTCAGCTGGGATACCTCAGCCTCTTCTTCTTTTGCTATACTTGCAAAGATGCCATCTCCACTTTTGTCCCCATCACTTTTTAAAAGCATAATTAGTCCGAAAAAGTGCTTAAAAATGGCTTACTATAAGAAATGTTAACTTACAAGAGAGATTAAATTTTAATGCACCATCTTCCTTTTTTTTCCCCTACTGGAATTATCTACTCTGATATTCAATCCCCTCAGTACATTGCCTAAAATCGCATATGTTGAGGACCGTTTAAAAAAAAAGTCTTGTTTTCATCTGGACCCTTACGTCCCTTCCACTTGTCATCACAAAGTGCTGCTCTTGTACAATTAATTCACTGTATAACCACATTTGCTGTTCAGTGTATTTACAGTCGGTCACGATTTAAAATATAGTTGCAAGAAAGAAAGTTGTTTAGAATGATTCCACTAAGTATAAAAATGAGGACTTATCTCACCGGACTGCCTTGTAACTGCAGCCCTCCTTTACCTTCACACCATCTCTCTGTCCGTTGCATTAAATCCCTCCATAACTTCCCTCTGCCAGTCTGTTCGTATCCCTGCTCTGTATCTAAACCTTTCCACTCCACACCTCTCTCTCTCTCTCTCTCTTTCTCTCTCTCTGAATCCCTCTGTCACGGCTGACCTGCGTCCTCTCTCTGCAGGGCCTCTCCTGGTAGCGCCCAGCTGGCGCGCTGTGGATCGGCTGGGCAGAGGCAGGAGGCAGTGCCAGCTCTACTGGTGCAGAAAGGGGCACACCAGGCAGACAGGCCCAGTGTCGGCAGCAGCAGCATGCTATCCCCCTGGCTGCCACGTTCACAACACACACATATGCCCGCATTTTCTATAAATCGCTGCAACACAAACGCATGCACACCAGCATCAGCGGACCATTGCCAAATAGGTTTGGTCCGACTGGGACCTAGTTAACTGGGACAAAACATTTGTTTACACACTAGGCTAGTGCAAACAGGCACACAGACGCATTCACATGGCAGGAGATGTAGAGTTATATTCTCGCGAAGAGAAGCTATCCCTTTGGCAGTAAGTTGACGGTCCTGATGTCAGCCCGAGGCCCGCTGTCGCTTGAAGGAGCCAGAGCCGCACGGATCTTGTGATAGAGCACATATTGAACAGCACGCATGTTATTGGCTCGGGGTCGACACTTGAGGCTCCTCGTAATTAAGACGATGGAGAGTGAGCTTCCCGCCTGTAGTTACCCCTTCATGTCTTCAGCCCCGGGTGTTTCCGGTTCAACTTGACCTTCCTCTTAGCGGCAAGATCAGGCTTACAGTGATGAAGATCGGCGGGGGGACGAGGGAGCGCGTTACACCTTGACTGACATAGCTTTAAAAACTCAGGAGGCTTGAATTGAAATGTCAGGAAATATACGGAATAATGCAACGATACATGTGACATGACTTTGAATAGCATCCATACTGTGCGACTTATTCCAGCCCAGACACTCATGTGGGAATTGTTTGTTCTCGCTGATTTGCATACTGTTTGATTATCGGGGTCTTGAGTAGTCAGCCAAACTTCCTTGTTTGTGTTTGTGCCTCTGTGTGTGTGCGTGTGTGTGTGTGTGTGTGTGTGTGTGTGTGTGTGTGTGTGTGTGTGTGTGTGTGTGTGTGTGAGTGTGTGTGTGTGTGTTCTGACCTCTTTCACACAGAGAGACCCCCAATTGTGCTCCAGTAGCCAGCCGAGCTCAGTGAAGCAGAGCCTATATGCTCAGTGGCATTTCACACACCCAAACGCGTGCATGTAAACACACATGAATGTCATTTATCCAGCTGGGGTCCCATGTGACACACACACACACACACACACACAGATGCACACAGACATCAGCTTGGATATGGAAATGATGGTTGGGGTCTTATCCCCTAATGTACGCCTCGGTAGCACCTCTGTGCAGCAGAAAAAAAAACCCTCAGCGACGTCTCCCCTGTTATCAGTCCGACTCTTGCGCGACTCTGCAGGTCAGCCCACTCATCGCCACCCCGAGGATCTGAGGCACACTTCCGCCTTAAAAGTTGTACACCAACCGCTACCTTTTGATAATCAAGATAGAAACTAATTGAGCTCACCCATGCAGAAGATGCTCTCGCCTTTTTTTCGCGCACACACACTTTTTGAGGAGACGGGGGCCTATACTGTTTCAGCTCATCCAACTGTGAGATTCTCCTTTTCCCCTTTCCAGTCCTGCCATCATCTCACTAATGGTGTTTCTATCTCTTCTCCATAGGAGGTAAATGAAGCTTTTAAGCAGGGTGGAGGGAAGGGGGACCGCTGAAAAGATTAATTGACTTTCTGCAGAGCTTCACTTATCCTCCACTGCCACCTTTGACTTGTGAGTGTATTTGTGTTTGGATTACATGATTATATCACCATTATTGCGGCAATTTGTGGTTCAGAACTGTGTCAGGAAATATCAAACTGTGTCCCATCAAGCATTTCATCCACAGAGGCTGCTTGGCACCTTTATGCAATTAGGAGCGAATCTTGTCGGTGGCACTGCTGCTAAAATATTTTGTGATTATAAATTATTAATGTAATAAAGATAACTCTGAACTTATTTGTTCTTGCAGATTTACACATTTGCACAGTTAAATGGTTATTTATAAATAGTCACAGCGAATCGGAGTGGTTACCGGGCATTCATCGTCTCTTTCTTGGTTTTATCTCTTGATTTTGTCGGCCCCATCTAATCTAATTTTGAGGATCAGTTGTAAATAAAAACACTAAAAGAAAACATCTGCGCCAATTTGACAATATTTTAAAAAAGTGTGTCACTGAATAAAACGCACAAAAACCTGGATACGCATTTACCCGTTTGACGACACACACCGCCTGCGTCACAGAAAAGCACTTTATTTATTACATGTCACTACCTTTTGATCAAACATACTACACACACACACACACACACACACACACCCTACCCGCTGTCATCGTTTTGTGTTATTGGCTGTATATTTGCTCATTATGTCAGTTTTCCTTCATCTCACACTTTTAATATACATATAAAAAAAGGCACTACAAAAACAAGTAGGTGCAGAAATCCATACACAATTCTACAGTTTGTTGAATTTGATCACTTACAGATGATGTAGAATGAATAAACAATGGCTATTTTACTTCCAACCTTGTTATTATAATAGTCCGATACTACTTAGAAATACTCCTCTCCTGGCGACAGTCATTACCAGTTCATCAGTTTGAAGTGCCCCCTTCCATTGTGTTGTGGTTTCTCTGTGCCATGTATACTTCTTTAAATTTGCCTGTATTTAATTTGTATGTAGGTACAAGGGAAGTGATTTCAGGGAATCTCTTCTAGAACTAAACTATATTAAAACTATTTCAACGTGCATCTAAAACTCAGTAGAACTGATGCCAAAACCACAGACAAACATCTAACATCTCTGCAGCGTCCTTTCACAACAGCTCCAATCTCAGCTGCCACTCACTTCAGAGGCAAACGTCAAAGGTGGACACTTGTTCATTACCTGTGTGCGGCTCTCAAGGGGTGACCATGTTCATCTTAAAATGGGTATCCTGAAATCAAAACTTCTCAAGATCATTTTTAAATTCTCAAACTGTTGCATTCTTATTACCAAGGATCACTTCTTGTTCCCTTGTACCTGCTGGTACATATTGGAGGCAAATAATTACACTGTGAATTGGGAGGAATTACACCGTACAGGGTGAAATCTCAAGTGTAACTGAAGTCGCTGTTATCAAATTACCATTTCCTTTACCTGGTGTATATTTAAAAACAAAGATGTTTTGCAGCAGCTGCAGGAAACAAAGTAAAAAACCTGATTCTTCCTCTGCAGAGCCTTTGTGAAGTCCTGAGGAGTTTGCAAGGAAGCAAGAGTTTATTGCGCACATGTCCTTTTTGCAGGAACATGTAGGTAAAGAAATAAGTGAATGACAGAAAGGGGACCTCTCTTTACATGATTTAAATATAGCCTATGCAGTCTCCTGCACTCGTAGCGCTGCGATTTTTTTAAATTTGCACACGTATGGCGATGCACTGGGATTTGCATGAGCAGAGTCTTGCTGCCAGCATCACGCTTACACTGGCGGTAACACGTAAAAAAGTGTAGTAACGAACAAATCAAAGGCAGTAAAGAGGACATATGAAGTAAACAAAGATTTTTAAAAGATTGACTTTTGTTCCTGTCCTGTGAGGAAGGAAATGCTTTCACCCACAATAAATGTGAACATAGCTTTTGTTTGTTAGTAGTGCACCTTTTAGGCTCTGCATACTTTATGTAGATGTTAGACATGTTTCTTACTAACTGTTGGTGAGGAGAGCTGTGATGAACTGTTTTCTTTCTACAGTCGATCCCTTGAAGGTCCAATCTAATCCATAAAACTGAATTTGGTCTGTCTGCTTGTGTACGTCGAGAATAACCTCCCTCGTGTCTCAGACGTCTTCTTCTGAACTCACAACATCCTCTAGTTACACATGTGTTCCTCAAGTTTTCCACCTGTCATCTTCCTTTAAACTACATCACCTCCCTGTCAGGTTTTTTTTTTTCATACACCACTCTCACACGTACACATGATGGACAGTGTCAGCGCATCGACAGTCGTATCTTGTACAGACTGAAGTAAGTTTGACTTTGACTTCCAAACACTGGTATGGTGAGAGAGAGGAGCCAAATGTGTGAATGTACAAAGAGTTCTCCCCCCTCCACCCCCGCCTCGCCGCTGTAAACTCCACCACCCACAGCTGCACACACTTCTCCTGTCACGGTGATAATCTCTTTGTCAGGAGCCGTCTGTTAGAGATTTGTCCGTCTGATTCGCTGAACGTCCGAGTGGCAGGTCTAGCTGTAGTGCCACAGGGTGTCTGTGTGTGTCTGTGTGTCTGTGTGTGTTAGTGAGTGTGTGTGCGTGTGAGTTTGTGTGTGCGTTTGTGTGTGCGCGCGTCCAGTGCCATAGGTGGTGGGATCTCCGTCCCTGTCACAGTGTGTATGTCACTTGTCTTGCGAACTCTGTTTTGTGACGGAAGAGGAATGTTGAGCAGAAGAGGAACAGAAACAGATACACAAAGAGAGAGTCTGAATTTTAATATCACCTGTTCCTCATGGTTCATTTGCATCCATCTTTATTTTTTCAATATGGCCTGAGAAAATGTTAAATTGGAAATGGCTTTCCCACTAGATGGCTCTGCTCTCTGCATATACGTCTAATGTTAATGTTTTGCCCGTAAATGAAAAAGCAACCATCGAAAATCTTTTCTCATTTGTGTTGACAAAAAAGGTTGGTGACACAATAACCATGATTAATAAATATACAATGTATAGTTAACTGAACTTCAGTTTAAAGTTAATTCTCTGTTAATGGACATTTTTGTTAATTTTCAAACCATTGTCAGCTGTTTATTGTAAAGTTGCAACTGATCTTGACATCTGGCTTGATGACAAATTTACATTTAAATGCCAAATCGGTAATCTAGTTTGTAAATGGCCTCTTCCTCTTTCCTCAGAAATAAAGCCAGCTTACGTTTCTTCCGTAGGAAACAGATTGTTCAACATTTCTACGGTGACATAACATGACAGACGTGCTGCTGCCTCCACATTTAAGCCCTAAGACTCAGTCTACCACTCAGCCCTGAGATTTATTACTGATCTCAGCTACAGTGCTCATTAATGCGTCTTCTAAGAAAAGGTTGGTTGGCCATCTCTGTCGGAGAGACGTAATAATCACTGCTCTCTGTTTATATTTAAAGCTCTGATTTGAAATCATATATTACATCTATGTTAAATTGGTACCCAGTCTGTTTCTATCTCGCTCCGGTGATTGGCTTCTTCTTACTGCCAGAGCTGCAGTCTCTCTCGTATAACTTATTAAATAATCATCCGCTACGAGCTTGTAATTGTTGTAGTATGTTTGCATTTTTATTTCATTATGGTTTCTTTTCTGTTTTTTTGCTTGATGTCTCTGTTCACGCTCAGCATCATTGAAAATGATGGCCTCCCTCGATTGATTCCCAGAGACTTAAACAAAGGTTTGACTGAATGAATGACTAATACTTTATAAATGGTTCATGAATAGTTTGAAGTTCATCTGTAAACATTATTTGGATGAACATTATGAATAAACCATTAAAATAACTTAATCAGTGGTTTAGTAAGCATTTCATTGTTTGTCAACAGTGAAATAACTAAAGTTTAATTAAATATAAATATATTTTTTTTTTTTATCAATGATGGTTATTGTGAAGTGTTACCAAAAGGTAATTTAAATATAAAAATGCCATTTTCACAAAAACAAAAACAAAAAACAAAGATTAATACTGATAATAATGCAAATGACGTAAAATCAGAGTCTTAATTCTGTAAAATGAAACGTGACGCATGCCATCTTTGTATTCTTCTCTGGGGCGAGGCTTTCTTTTACCTACTGCCATCAGTAGTTCCCATTTCTCCTGTATTTTGGATGCCGTTATTAGTGCTCAACACTTTGAGTTTTCAACATTATTATACATATTTTATGTTACAGTGAAGACAGTAATTTGGTCTCTCAGCACTTAAAAAATGATGAATGCCCAACTTCTTGCACCTACCGTCAGCTAATCACCGAGATAACAGCCCACAAACAGGAGCCTTCAGATCTCTGCCAAACATTTCTTCATTTGATCGGATGATGTTTTGTCTTCTATGCAGACGAGCGCCTTCCATTGAGCTGTAAATCTAAATGTCAATGGAAGGTCAGAGGTAAAGTCCTGTTACAAAACAGCATCTCCAGAGTAGGTAATTCATCAGTTACTTGCTCAAGGACACTTTGGCGGTTTGGTATTTCAGTGACTAGATCACTGGCTTTCCAGTTAAAGGTTGGCCAGGTGCAAACCAAGTTTCCTAATCAATATTTTCATCAATTTCACTCGTACGTGCTGACTTTTGAGGAACACTAAACACCAGAACCTGACACTAAAACGATTTGATCGTACACCGAAGTAAGATTAAATGATATGTGTGACGATATTAACTTTAAAATATAAAGAACCTAAAGAGTTGTAATTTTGAAGTTCTCCCTTAGATGGAAGATAATCTAAATTCTGACAAAGCTGTAATTGTTGGGTTGAGTTATTGTTTCCCGAAGCTCTTTTTCTTTCTTTTGCCTTTCATCTCTCCCCTCCTGACACCTTCTTCTTCCTCTATCTGTTGTTTGGTCTCCTCTTGTCACTCCACTGCAATCATCTTCGCAGGGGGGCTTGTCATCTGTATCTACTCATATCCTCCAATCCCTTTTGCTCTGAGCACTACTGCACTTAAATGTCAGGGCTGATGAGCCTGCCACACCCACCTGACACATCAGCCCAGCGCCTGCTAAAAGCTTTTATGGAACAGAGTGTGAGCCTGGTGGTTGATATAAATTAAAGCATTCTCTTCTTCTTCTTCTTTTTTTTGTATAAAGATTATGGCTCTAAAGGGACAACTTCTGCTAAGAAATCGAAAAGAGAGGGAGAGAGTGGGAGCATCGGCTATGATTGGTTGCCATCTAGTGGCTTTGAAAAGTTGCTACCACGTTATGATGGATAGAGAGAAAGACGGTACTGAACTATCACCGCCGAAAACTATTAGATTTCACAGTAATCAAAGCAAATTAGATCCATCTTTTATAGTTATTAATTAACCCGTTGTATTGAGTTTAACACATGTTGCCTGAATTTCAAATGGTGAACTGCTCATTGTTATTTTTTGTTGTCTGAGTAAATCAGGGAATCTAAAAATGTTTAATAGTATTTAAGAGTATTTTATTGTTGTAGGTAAAAATCCTTTTCTATCCGGACTGCTTAATAAGTATCTAAAAAGGAGTTTTTGCGTGCAGTGTGAGTGAGTTATTCATGTTAGGAAACACTTTCCTTTTCTATTGAAATATAAAACAACATTGATGTGGCAACTGCACACGCCGGACTGAGCACAGTGGCCTCTGTGTGACGCCTTTCAGATTTTATTCTGCATTGTGATGTAAAAGTGGTGAAACTTTTCACATTTACTTTAATATCAAACATGTGGGTTTCATTTTTTTGCAGCATTCAAAGTTATTGTGCAAAGATTGATTAGTTTGTTAAACATAAATGCATTTAAGAGTCACATGTCGTTCGTCTAACAATCTGTGGTTATCTTGACAATGCTGATCTTGTTTTTTGCCCCTCATAGTTTGTTCTTTACAGTTTCTTCTCAAAGAACCTCAAATGATTACATTTTATCTCTTTAGTTCATGCTTTGAGATTAAAGGAAAGTGAAGTATTTTGATAATTAAATTGATTGGGGCAGAAATCCCTTTATCATTTTCAGGGTCCCAGTGTTGTTCATGCTGTGGTTCACTGTCACGGCTTACTGGGACGCTTCAACATAACATCGTTAATGGTACTGATAACCAGTTCCTCCAGGAGGGTTGCAATGTTGTGATCGCAACAGCTAACAAAAATTCTGCATGACCTTACAGTTTTGTTATATCACCGCAACTTTTACGCAATTTCGACCATCGACCATTTCGACCTTACATGTACACCGCCAAACCAATTCCTTGTTTCTTTGTTGTGAAGATGCAGACATGACACAGTTGTCTCACATTTACCAACAAAAACTACTGCTAAAGATCGTGCAGGGCAATAACTTATGTTCTGCTTAAATGCAGGGGAAGTAATAGTCCTGTACCGTGCAATGTTGTGAAAGTCATCATAGCACACCCAAACAAAAGTCACTTTTCTACAACAAAATCACAACTAGTTTTGCAATTTTTTGCAACAAGTCAAATGTTAATGTTAATCCCTTGGTAGGAACTTCAGGTAAATGCTTAAATACATTCACACATCATCATATCATATTTAAGTACTGGCATGGTACTTAAATATGATTTAAGAAGAAAAAACACTTCACTCATGTCTGTGCCGTTTCTGTTCTTTTCCTTTATTTGTAAAACTTTGGCATTCTAGCCAATATTCTCAGTGATTGGCCAGGTATAGACAGTATGTACACTCTGAGCAATGGATGCACAACACAATATAATATGTACAATCTCAATAGATCTGCAAACACAATATATACAGTCTCACTGCTCGTTGTACAACACCATGTATATACAATCTAGCCTCTTCACCGGTGGTTCTGCATGACGGTATGTACAATCTAGATTAGTAAACAATATTTACAGCTTCACCTCGACCTCGCGGTTGTACAGCGCAATATCTACAACCTCGTCTTCACGCTCGTAGTTGCATCAGTCCCGGCTCCACCTCTCACACTTTGTGCAATGCATCACAACACATACAGTATGTGTATCAGCAAACATAATGTGTACAGAATGACTGTATCCCTGCTACAGCGTCTATTGGTTACACGTCACAATATGTTTTGGTTTGACCCCTGACCAGGAAGTATGTGCAAGAATTGTGGAATATCATGAATTTCTACTGGTAACAACACTGTAATTGTACAACACAAAGTGTGCTACTCACGTCTGCCAAACACCCTGTTCAGTCTTACCTCGTATTTGTGATTGAAGTTATTTTCAGATACAATCAGGGCAGCAGCAGTCGACAGTATGTACAATCCTCTGACACAGTGGTTCTCAGATGTTTTGGCGTTCAGCTAACAGAAGCCTACTGGCAAGCGACTTGACACACTTGAGCACACGCAGAAAGATGAACTATCACACTGAGTGCAGAGTTAATAATACAAAGTAGCACAGGCGTCACAGAGCTTTGCCGCGAGTGTGACGTTTACCGAGAAAGATATGCTTGCTCTCCAGGCGTCCCCCGCCTCTATGACTACTCGTAAAGCCAAGAAACATTTTTTAATCATGAATAAACGCAACAAACTTCGCTCGACATAAACATCTTCATATCTCACTGTTCGGTCTCATGTAGGAAGTGCAGTAGTGACACATTTAACAATACATTTCATAAGAGTCAAAAGGCTGCAGTTTATGGAAGACAGCAATACAGAGAGTAAAATGATTAAGCCTATCATGAAGAAAAAGACTTTAATGGCATAGTAAACTTAATAATTCCCTTTGGTAGAATATTTACACTTTTAACATGCACAACTCTGAATTCAGAAGTTTGGTTGGAAGGAAAAAAGTGATTATCTGACTGCCAGTGCCTCGTTCAAATGGGAGTCATTCTACCGCATATCTAACTTTAGATCAGATGTTAGAGTACTGACTGTGAGAGACGGTATCGTTATGGCTGTCCATGAACTCCTGATGAAAAACATGTATGTGCGGATAATGAAAACTAAAGTACACTGATTATTTGCATGTTGTTTGTGGCACTGAATAAATTTTTTTTTCAGAATAGTGCGTCCCACTTTAAGCTGCTGGTGCTACAGTAGTTATACATCAAGGCAGGTAACAAGTGGTCTGTTTATATTGCACCACAGCTCTAACTGTGTCCCGACTTGTGTGATCAAAACAAAGTAAAAGTCCACTCAGACCAGTTCAATTCCTTGCAGGTTTATAACCATGAAAGAACAATGAGAAATGTTGTCTGAGGATAAAATTTTGATGAACGTTATTTCAGTTTGGGATTTTATTTTGTTGATCTGCTACATTCAGCTTACAGGCCCTTAAGCACATCATGACTAGGTCTGTGCTTTTTCAGAAAGACTACGTCTTCTTAAAATTACGTGGGCCTACGTTTGATTTATTTTGTGTTTAATTCAGGTTGTTGGGGTCGCTCTTTTTCTTTGGGATCTGGACTAACTTTGGGACTCCCTAATTTCTTCATTCCTCGCCGCTGAGCCAGACTGGAGGACTGAACGGGCTCCAGGAGCGGAGCTGGAGCACAGCGCCTCAGAGCAGAGTAGGTGGCACACAATGCCCCCTGGTGGAATAAAAGGGAGACTGTATTATAACATGTTAACACTGGCCTAATATGTCCTACATGTAAATATGTGGCAGACAGCACCACCTGATGGACAGACAGAGAAACACATTTTACTGATGCTGACAAAACTTTGTTTGAACCTAAATACATACATTTAATTTTACATATAACCTAAATACAATATATTGGTACTGAATTAAATTGAATATAGGTTCAAAAGGACTTTTAAATCATTGCATTCTGTTTTTATTTATAAATGTCCCAAATTTGTTGGCATCACAGTTGTATCAGGTCTAATATTCTGACGATATTGACTTTAAACACACACATGCACACAGGTCTAACCTTGACAGTGAGTGCATCCTGCCTGGTGAGAGCTTTGTCGGACAGCTGGTCTCTGTCTACAATCCAGGGGTGACGGAGAACCTGAAGTGCATAACAGCAAAAAAGATTTCAAAATACTGCTCCAATCAAAACAGCGAGCTAAGATACAGTAAATAATGCATACTATTCCAACTTTAACTCAAAGGTTAAAGGGATATTCCGGTGTAAATTTAATCCATGGTCTAACACACCGTGACACTGAGTAAGACTCCCCCCTCGAGAGATCAAGTTAGCTGACCGCTAGCTTAGCTAGTTTTAGCAACGTCAGAAAAGACTGCACGAAAACAATACACTGCACTGCCACTCATAGCCACAATTAATGGTCAGAACAGCACCAAACTTCAGCAACAGTACATGTACAGTCCCAGCACACAATACGAAGCCTCAAACATCTGCTAGCTTTGCCGGATTTGTATTGAATACACAGCACAACTCACCGCTCTCCTCCAGCATCCTACCTGTGTGGGGAAGCCCTGACGAGTCGATTACCGAGTGCAGTAGATTTCCGCAGCTCAAGGATGAAAATGTATGATTATTACTCCATGGAATGCTCAGTTCTTATTATCGAGAGCTGACAGGGAAAATACCGGAAGTAATGGAGTAATGAGCTTGAGCTGCGGAAATCTACTGCACTCGGTAATCGACTCGTCAGGGCTTCCCCACACAGGTAGGATGCTGGAGGAGAGCGGTGAGTTGTGCTGTGTTTTCAATACAAATCCAGCAAAGCTAGCAGATGTTTGAGGCTTTGTATTGTGTGCTGGGACTGTACATGTACTGTTGCTGAAGTTTGGTGCTGGTCTGAGGATTATTTGTGGATTTTTGATGGCGGTTTCTAAATGGAGGCATAAGCGGCAGTGTATTGTTTTCGTGCGGTCTTTTCTGAGGTTGCTAAAACTAGCTAAGCTAGCGGTCAGCTAACTTGACCTCTCGAAGGGGAGTCTTACTCGGTGTCAAGGTGTGTTAGACCATGGATTAAATTTACACTGGAATATCCCTTTAAGAGGACATATTTATGTGTGGGATAAGAGAAATGGTGTCAAATGATTTTCTCTACTATTCTGTATAAATTACTAAAGACGTGTCATCTGTAGTAAATTGAATGTTTCCACTTTCAACAGAAAATGTTTAATACTACAGTAAAAACTGTTAACAATATCGAGGGGAACCTATTGTCTTATACAGCATATTATGGAGGAACAGTACCTGGGGGGCAGTCAGGCGCTGGTGAGGGTCCACATGGAGCATCTTGATCACAATGTCCTGTTTAAACATATGCAGACATATATGGGTGATGTTTCTATGTCAACAGTGCAACCATTTTATGTGCAAATGTATGTCCCCTCTCCAAAAATATAATAAAATAAAATTGTACCTTGGCAGTGTCTGATACCAGGTCCCAGTTCCCTCCTGTGATAACGAATTTCCCGCAGCCGATTTGAGCCAGAATCTCCTCTGCTGCGTCCTCAGAGCTGCTGGCAAACGGACTGAAACTGGCCAATAAAAATAAAGATTTACAGAGAGCAATTCAATGGTTGGGCGAGTTACAATAACGGAGAATAGGTCAGGCCGTGGGGAGTCTTCAAAAATCTACTACTGGCGTGTAATATGGCTTGATAAATTAAAACCCCTGACGTTATATAATCTAGAGACAATAAAATATAAGAAGCAATGCGCTTTGATTTGACACAGGTAAAACACACAGTCTCTTACTATCTTCACTGTTATTACACCAGGGGAGTTAATTTAAACATCCTGTTTAAAGCAGCAGGGGGAGCGTCTGCACAAAATGGAAATATTACATGGAGAAACTTACCCAGCTATCATGGTGTAGAGAAGGATCCCCAGGCTCCAGATGTCACAGGCTGCATCATAACCCTGCTTCTTCAGAACCTGCGTGCACACACACACAAAAATCATTTCAATAAAGTGCAGGGTGGGATTATTTCAAAGTGTATTTTTGTTGTTGGTGAAACTTTTTATTGTGATTATCAATGTACTGTACCTCAGGAGCCATGAAGGTTGCCGTGTAACAGGGGGTCATCAATAAGCCATTCTCAGCCCTGAGCTGTTTGGCAAAACCAAAATCACATATCCTGATGCATTCTGGGAGTCCAGAGTCATCAGAATAGCGAATGTTACTAGGCTTCAGGTCCCGATGCACGACCTAGAAAAAAAGGAAATGCACACAAACAAAAATGGACACATCATTAGTCTTTTTTTGGGAAATCTAAGCAAAGAAATTGTCAAAGGTTGCTCAAACTACCACTGAATCTTCAAAACCAAAACAATATTATGCAAGTAAGTATAAACGTTCAAAAACAGTGATGTCGGGAAACCTTTACGTCGCTCCGTCTTACCCCCTGCGAGTGTAAATATTCCACAGTCTTGGTGAGAGTGCAGATGATGTCTGAAGCGTCTCTCTCTGTAAAATTTGGCACCGTCAGCGCTCGGTCCAGCAGCTCGTCTCCTCTCAGTAAGTCCTGAACCAGGAACACACTCTGGCCGTCGTCAAACACCTGATGGTACAAAACAAACACACAACACGAGGCTTATTAAAAACTGTTATAAAGATGAAGAAGAAGTGCTGCTCTTCATTTTATCATGGTTGTGGTGTGTCACACTTACATCCTTCAGGGTAATAATATTTGGATGCTGTCCGTATCTCAGCAGAATCTCGATCTCCTCCGCTGGGTCTTTCCTCGCTCTCTCAATAATCTGACACAAAAACAAACGCACAAAAGACACAATTACAACGTCTAAATCTCTCAATAGACAGAATGCACAGCGCATGATCTTTGGGTGTGGCCTTTTCCCATAATGCATCACTAACCAACAGTGTTGTAAAATTTACCCAAAGTCATTCTTTAGATTAGTTAAGATATCATGTTAAAATATTGCTTTAATAAAAGTGAAAGTTTCCCATATGAGTAGTGCTTGAGCAAAAGTAACTGATGTTTAATGTACTTATTATTCCAAAAGTACAAAAGATCAAATAAATATATACATATATTAACATGTATGTATATACTGTATACTATCACAATGTTTGTTCACAGTTACTTCCTGGTTGAAAACCCTGCATCACACATTAGTTTACATACAATTTATTTGTCCTTTCTAATGATGCTGTTTCAAACTGTGCACATCTCATTCATCTAAATTGCAGGTTCAATGCTGTCATAGCTTATTAATAACAAAACTTTCACTTGCAGTTAGACTGAGAGTACAGTAGATATCAAAGACACCAGCAAGGCGCAACACAGTACACAAAATATGCACAGCAGAAACGTCAGATAGGTCGGACCACCATGTTTTACTATACATCTTTAAATGTTACAGTTACATCTAAAATGGCAACACAAAAATCAGGTTTTTCCGATTTAATTTATCTACACAACCGGGAAGTAATGACTGTTGTAACCACGAGGCCATGGTGATTCAGTCTATTGTATCAAATTCCAGAATCGTGACAACACTCCTGATGGACCGATCATCGGCCTGGCTGATTACCGGATTAGATATCTAGCATTTTTTCAATTTTCTACGTCAGTGTCTTTTAAAATCCAATGCCAAAAAATGTCATAAATTAAAAAATCTGCCTCTTTGGTTTTTAACGCAGGATGTAATCTGCAAAGTAACTAGTAACTTAAGATACTGAATAAATATAGTGGAGTGAAAAGTATATTTGCCTCCAAAATGTTGTGGGTTGGATTTGGAAGTGTGTTTGAGGTCAGACTCACGTATGTTTAGAAATACTTTGTTTATGTTGTAATGTTCACATATGAATGTTGTAAATCTAATAAAGGTTTAGCGTGCACTACCTTCACTGAATACTCCACAGCCGTAACTCTGTGCAGACATCTTCTGCGGACAGAAGTCGCCGTCTGTCCAACTTCCTCCTTGAGCTCATAAACATCACTAAAGGCCACGTCACCACGGAGATGCTGCAGGGAACACAAATAATCAGACACACACTTTTTTTACTTCATATATCCATCACAGCCAAATGTGCCAGAGTCGTATATTAGATGAGAGAATAACTGCTTCATCCAGCAGCCAGTTGCTTTAACACAGCTGATGGTGATTTATGGGAGTGATGTTGAGAAAGGTCAGCGTAATTAAATAGCCAATCTCTTAATTATTCAACCTGTTTATCTGTCAGCTGGCTCATAAAACTGACCAACTCTGTGATTTATTTACACAGTTAATTTGTTTTCCAATCAGTGCGTGAGTGTAATCATTTGATTAGATTGTGGAGTTCGGACATTAGCTGTTTGCTCAATGAAACACAGCACATACAGTACCTGTGCTATGGGGTTGATGTTGTTCACCTCCTGACGAGAAGGCGCTACCGTAGCAACACTAGGTTCCTGAATTTGATTCGTCGCAACAAAGCTGAATCCACGAAACAGCTGGTGTGTGTTTGCGCTCGGAGGGATGCCGGGAGAATCTGGACGGGCAAAGACACACAGTTACAAACGTGCTCACAATACTTAAAGTACAGTCAACAACAAGTAGATTCTTTTCATCGGTTAATGGAATCGTCTTATTCTGTCTGATTAACGTGTGTTAATAGATCAGTATGTGTGTGTTTTTGTATGTTTAGGTTACCGGTCGGTGTCCTGGAGGTGAACTCCGGGTCAAAATGGAAAGTGTCTTCAGGTCTTCCAACCGTCGGTTTGAACGGAGGCCTCATTTCCTTCCTGTACAACTTCTACATAAAACAACAACATTCATCGATATCAGCACTGATCCGAAGCAGCTGGCTAAAACACAAAACTGACACGTGATCAGGTGCAATGTAAAAGTCATGCTCATACATCTTAAGTTGGTGAACAGTGTTTGTGTGTCAGCAAACTTTAATTCCATTAAATTACTATCTTTAAAAGTCACTGGATCGAGTATTATCAATGACATATAGGTTGGCTTCCACAACTTTTGTCTCACATCTCTGACTAAACTGATCCCTTTTAGATCCAAGTTTAATGCAAACATGAGCTGCATCATCAATGACACAGCCTGAGCTTGAAATTTTACTCAGAAAATTAAAAGAAGAGAGTAAAATAAATACTGTGAATATACAAATAGACAGAAAAATAATGATTGGCCTCAACTCATGGATTCTCAATCTACAGACAGTGGTAACGATAACAGGCCTGTATACCCAAGAGTCATACTTGAGTAAAAGTATAGACATCGTGTTAAAATATTACTTTGGTAATCGAGAAAGTCACCCATTGAATTAAACTTAAGTATAAGTCTTAAACTGACTGATATCAAATGTACTCAAGTATCAAATGTTACTTTCTGGCAATAATTGTTCGTAAGTGTCAAAAGTAAAGTAAATTATACGTATATTTACATGTACAGTACTTATATACTGTGTATGGGTCGACCGATTATCGGCCTGAATTATTGAATTAGATGTAAAAAAGTTTCAAAATGTGGCTCTTATGCAGCGTGAAATCTGAAAAGTAACTAATAACTAAAGTTATCAAATAAATGTAGTGAATATGAAGTCAAATATTTGCTTCTGATATGCAGTGGAGTGTATAAGTGAGTATAAAAAAGATGACAAGTACCTCAAAATTGTACTTAAGTACTGTCATTCCATCAGTGAATAAGGGACACATATGACTTGCACTGTAAAGTGATGCTCAGCCCAACTCTGAAGCTAACCCACTGTTTAAATTCTACAACACACACTAAGACTTAACACACCTGTAGCACAGTTCATATCCATGATTACAAACTGCTCCGCTCATGAATGTGACTGGTTTTAACAGTGTTCTGTTGTTGTTTGTTAGTTTTCTCGTTAATCATTTTTGTGTGCATTTATTCTGTGTTGACTGAACTCTCAACATCTTTGAAAATGATTCTTCAGAGATTTAAAGTAACAAGGATGTATGTGATGATGGTCAGTCAGAGATGAACAGGGCAAATTTACTCATTACAAATAAATCATACACGGGTATGAATATGGTCCAGTTAACGTTTAAAGAATGATTGAGGATAATTAGTTCTGGAAGTGTTGGAAGGAAAAAGATACTTTTTCTTTCATTTATTGCGTGATCTATCATCCGTTTCTCCTTTCTGGTAATAAGTTGTCAAAAGTACTCAAGAGTGGTCTCATAAACCATTGTGAGAATCACCCAAGCTGTGCTTATTATTAGGTTTCTGCTGCCACCACTTCTATCTGAACAACAATTTGGACTTGAACTGGCAGGTTTAATTGGTGCTTAAAGGATTGTTCTCCACCGCTGGAAGAATCAGACAAAGCCTGTTTTTTTTTTTTGAGAAATGGTTTAAAGTTCATGATGGACCCTGCCTCACTTGAATTTGTTTATTAAAAAGATTTATGACTGCCAAGAGTTTTATGAAGTCTGGTCTAATTTTTAACGAAAGAAATGGAGGAAGGAAGGAAAATGAAAATATTTCTATTGTCTTACTTTAGTTTAATTAACACAATGTATCCCTTTGTCCACTTTTTATCTGTAAAACTACTTTGTACCCCTTTTATTACCCTTCATTTTAGTGTGCAGATCGGTTATTGTAATGTTATTGTTATTGTAATTAAATAAATAACATTGTATTTGGCTGTTTATAAAGTGGAAAAATTATACAAAAAATGTAATTAAACAAAATAAAGGTTGAACGAATGAATGAATGAATGAATGAATGCCCATTCTACAGTATACCAGTAAACAGACTATGCACACACCTCATTTTTATTTACTGTAGTGTAATACTGAGTACGGCCTGCGGGTGTCAGCCTTGCCTGCTGTGAACAGTCTGGCAGGGTTTCACATTAAATAACCATGACAGGCCTGCAGCACTGAGATTTTCTTTTTAATTGATTTGATTTATGGTGAGACTGTTGCTACTGATACACACTCCTACTTGTTATGTCATTTGCAGTTAACATTCCTTGTGATGCATGCCTGCTGACGAGGTGAGGATGCAGCTAATGTCGGGTTTTTGTTTACGAGAGAGTCCCCTCAAAGATCAGGACATTAACGACAGACTCGGGATCACAGAGGAAAAGTCAAACAAGGTCCTGATGGGTGACAGGGGATCCACCAGGTCTGATACAGCACAGTGATTTAATTAGCATAGTGTGGAGGGGAACATAAGCCTCTTACTAATAGCGTGTGGCCTCAAAGCCAGCAACACCATCTGTAAATGGGAAAATGTGGTGTTTGGCAGGGGGGAATAGGTAGTGATGTAGTAAGGTGTACGAGTGGGGGCAGAGATTAGTGGGCATGCAAAGCAGATAATAGTGGATTTTGTTAGAGACAAGAGCATTGCTACTCACAGCAGCGGATAAACACGAGTCGGAAGCCTTCCCAACATCTCTGATAAAAAGGAATGGGTGCAACAGTGTGACCACGGAGCGCTGGCTCAATCAATAAAACAATCAATTAATGAGTAATTACTTTGATGAGGTTTGTGGCTATCAAAGTCACAGTCAACTGTCCTGCTGGTGTGTACATCGAAGTCTGATGAAACTACCAATGAGCTGGTCTTCCTCTCTCCTTAAAGGTGCGATATGTAAGAATTGGCTACCTCGAACTCATACACCCAACAAATACAGTCAGCAGAGTAGAAGAGTAACTGCTAAATGCTGCTAACTGTGCTCTGTTTATACAGCCAGGACTGTAGCTTGTTAGCTCAGTTAGCCGTGCAGCTAGCCGGACTACCATGGGTTGTGTTGGTGTTTACACCACTAGCACAGGAGGTTTGGACGACCGGGAGAAAGAGGTTTTCAGTCCATGAGCTACCTGGTCAGCATGCCAACTTCATCAGATGTCTCTACAACACAATACATAGACGTCTTTGACATAATGTCAGCACTGTTGTTTCCTCAGATTCCGTTGATTATTTTAGTTAAATTTTGAATGTTTTGAACTACAGAGTGCGGCTTTTGCACACTTTAGGTTTAGGGTCGACAGGTGCATAGGAGAAGACCGAACACTACCGCACACCGTTGTTTCGGTTACTCAAACATTCATCTGGTTGTCTCAAGATAACCTGATGAAGGTCTAAGTACCGAAACGTTGTTGTCAATAAACTTTATTGCAAGTGAAGTGGACGTGTGCGGGAGTCTTTTTCCTGAATGTTTTGAACAAAAACTTAGACATGTTGCACCTTTATATCTGACCTGAATTTCTCAAATGCATATACAGTCGTTACATAAGTGCTTTGCATCAGTATAAGAACGTCAATTTGCTTTTAACTTCTCTTCTCGGGGCTTGCAATAGAAGGACTCACATGTAACCCAGGGGCAGCAAGCAAAGCTTTCAGGTTTCAGAGCAGGATTCAGTCGTGTCTGACAGGCTACTTAAAAAGAAGCTTTGGGGCGAGAGTGCAGTTAAAAGAAGGAGTGGATGTCGAGGTTAGATTATGATAGCACGGGAAATGTCAGCGGCAAGAACACCTGCGCATGAGCAAACTTTTCATGAGGAAGGCTATTATATGCAGATAAGAGGATTAATTCCAATAAAGTTGGGCGAGACGGGCAGAAAGGGAAGATTTTGCCACTTAACAAAATCTCACACTAAAGAATGCTTGGTGATTCATGAATGTGGGCAACTCTTGAGGAAGTGGATGAACAGCTGCAGGGTTTCGATGACAGGATGCAACGCCACAATGTCATTCAGACGTGCTGCTTTTAAAATAGACACCGATATGAACAGTGCATCTCAGATGTACGACTTCATGGAAACCATTACATTTGATGCAACTGTGCACATAAAATTATATATAGTATGTACGAGCAGCAGGTGTAGATATTGGTGGTAGGACAGGGTATTTACTTACAGATCTTTTCCACAACTGTGCTACATACTTGCAAACAATATACCTTGTTTTAGTCTGTAATCACTTTCTTCAGTATACTGTGAACAGCATGTGTGTAATACCAATGAGTGTACCAGGGTTGAATACAAGTTAAGACTAACATCATAAATAGTGTCCTCCCCTGAAAGAAACAACATTGGAAGGCTTAAATGATGTAGACTACAGAGTATTTACACATTGTACTTACGATCCAATCTATGGATGCAAAGAAGCGATGTCTTTTTATTTCCTCCACTCCATCTGGTCCCGCACCTGTTCGTCACACAGATTGAGACATTGTTCACTTCTATTAAGGCAAACAGGCGGCATAGTAAAAGCACCAAGTAATTAAAAATAGAATAAAACAAGTGTACAGCCAGTTTTTATTAAGTCTTTTATATGCACTGCCAAATTGACAATGGAATATCGCTTAACACAAGTAGCATACTACAGGAAGAATGTGGAATGAGGTTTATCAATAGTATCAGCTCCCCAGGTCTGTGTGACTCAGCTGCTGTGCAAAGTGTTCAAAATGATTGATCTTATTTAGGTTGCTGCTATAATCTGCAGCCGTATCATCCCATCCTGTATCCCTCAAGATAAGAACTGTCCTCAGTAATTGGTAATCCAGTTACTGACACAAACATTTAGAGGTTCTTCCATCACATCTGCATATCAATGTTTACTTATACTGTACCTAGTCGATTCGCAGGGTTCCTCTTGAAGAGTGCTCTTAATAAACTCTGCACTTCAGGACTGAGGAACTGTGGCATTCCCAGCTTTGCCCTGTATGGACACGGGCGAGAAACATGTTAATGCACACACAGATGTTTAGTAATGCTTTGATACATCAACATAATGTGTCATTTATGGATCGATTTAACCCTCCTGCTGTCTTCGGGTCAAAAATGCCCCGAAACTGTGTTTAACAGCAGAGAAAACGCCTAAACTGTTGTTTTTTCAACTTGAAATTTTCTGACTTTTCCTAAAGTGACCCCAACATTAGAAAAAGGGAAATATTGCCTTTATTCATATTTCTATGGAAGCTTTACACCACTTAGGTACAAAGATTGTCTTTGGGTCATTTTTGACTAGACAGTCACAAAGTCAGTTAAAGTCTACAAAACACACACACACACACACACACACACACACAGTGCTGATTGATCTCAGACAGAACTAAAAGTTTCTCGTGCAGGTGGTGTACCATCACCTCTCCATGACCCCATACACAACTTTCAAAGATCAAAGTTCAAACAGTTTCAGACACAACCATCAAAGCGTTGTTTACTAACACTTCTACATTCAGAGTCTCTAAACGTGCTGCAGGTGACAGAACCCTCAGTTCTCTCTGTGCTGCAGAAGAGAGGTCTGGGACGAGTGGGTGAAGCGGCTGCTTGTTCTTTCTTGGGCTATACAAGTACTATTTCTTGATAAAAAAAAAAAAAAGTTTTGTTTACCACCTTTGCAGTACCTTAAGAAATAATGATAATAATAAAAATCTACTTTAGTGAAGAAAATATATGACAGCTGTGTTGAAATAAAAACGAGCGAGTGTCCACTGAATGAATGCAGAATGTCTTTCTGCACGGTAAAGAGGGAAAACTCTGATATTCACACAGTTTCTGATGAATGACAGGTTGTTTCTTCGTGCAAAATAGATTTGGCATTTAAAATGAAATGAAATTGCTTTGTTTTAGATCTTCAGTGAGGGTGGCTCATTTTTGACCCGGAGGACAAGGGGCGTATACAGAATGTGAAGACAAAAGGAGGGTTAAGTTTGTTCTTAAAGTAAAAACTGTTCTGTTTAATCAGGTATAGTGGGAAACTCTGAGGTTGAGAGCTGAAGGTTTCATATAAGCAGCTTATCTTGAATAATGAAAAATTATCCAGCAGTACTATAATCAAAGAAATGAAATAACATCCTGTACATGCTATATATGAAACCACTGTTACATCACTCATACACATAAACTAAGAACGAGGCACTGATCAAACGCCAGCAACACAAGAAAATGATGTTAACATTGTTAAACATCCATCTACAGATAACACATAACAGAACTTTACCCTTTACTCAGACCATTATGAGTTAGGGTTATACAAAAGGCCTTAAGAATAATAACAATGAACAGTTTAAATTTGCTCTTACTTTAGAATGAGCGCCATTGTTTCCTTCCGATCTTTTCCTTGGAACGGTAACGATCCTGTCAACATCTCAAACTGGAAAACAGATGATAATAATGTGTTAGAACACGGTGCAGCTGAGTCACGAATGCTAATGTAGAGTGGATTATTCTGAACTTTGAAGTTTCATTTTTCACTTCCCCCTGCTTATAAACAACACTTTCTTCGAATTGATAACGCAGACACTAGAAGCTTTAACAAATGCTAAAGCTGTGCCTTAATATTTCTGTAAATAAATGAGTTCGCTGTTGCATGAGCTCGATCACGACCATCGGTCTGCTTCTGGAATATAAATGCTGCTAGTTAAAATGTAGTTACGTGCGCTGTGTAACAACACGCATAAACAGCCATTTATTCATCTGTGACCTTAATCAACCTCCGCGGCACAACTGCAGCTTCATGAAAAGTTTTAAGGAGCGATATGTCTACAACTTCTTATGAACAGTAAGCTCTTATTTTCACAGTAATGATGATCAAGGAGAAAAATCCAGTTGAGATAACAGTAGATCTAGAAGTAGATCATTACAAATAATCCACTAAGAACAGATTTCATTAGTTATTTCATTAGTTTCTCATAGTATTGACCAGTGAATCTTAGAACAGAGAACCACAACCCAACTATCCAAATGCAAAACAAAATAAAAACAATGAAAAACAGATAACTGTCAAAGGTTTTTTGTGGGGGGGTGTTTTCCTTATCCAGAGGGTGTCATTTGTGATTTGTGATACTGAGCTATTTAAATAACACTGACTTGACTCCTTCCACAACTGTCTTTAGCTGCACAAATAATTTTAGTCCAGAGGGTGTTTTTTTGTAAATAGTTCAGCTGTTTGTTTATTTTAATATTTATCCCTAATACTAGCCAAGGGCAGACAGGGATGACACTTTTTCTCTGTTGCCCTGATGTAGCTGCAAGCTGTCAGTGAACGTTAACCTCATTTTCAGTATTAGTAAAATAAGCCACCAGCCTCACTAAACAAGCAGAATCCAACAGATGCACGATTACCAAAAGTGATGGGACCTAATCTGCCAGATACGGTAATTAAGCAGCTTTACTGCCAGAAGAAAGCCAAATGAAGAAACCATTGCACTGGCGCATTATCGAAGAGCCGAGTGTTTGGCTCATGAGATAAAGTAAACTCGTGCCAGCTGGTTTTGTCAGCATGATCAGACAAAAATCGACTGTGTACTCGGAGTAAAAGAACACGAGTGCACATGAAAGGCTGTGAAGTAAAAAGACTGTCACATGATCACACAATTCTCACCATAAGCACTCCAAACGACCACCAGTCCGCGCTTTGCGTGTGCCCTCTCCTGTTGACGACCTCTGGAGCCATGTACTCTATTGTTCCACAGAAGGAATATGCTCTTTTATCATGGTCGATGGCCTCTTTACTCAATCCAAAGTCTGAAACAGAGATGCAGCGGGACAGAGAAGGGGGAACAAGGTCAGCGGAAGGATTGAAATGAAGTAAAAGATGAATAGAAAAGGCAGAAAACTGTTGGATGCACTGACCTGTTATCTTAATGTTTCCTTCTTCATCCAGAAGAATACTGTTGGGAAAAATGAACATTAAAATCGTCTTTAAAAAGAAATCGTTTTGTAAAATGAATAGATACATTAAAGGGAAGCTTTTATGAGATTGTACTTTTCAGGTTTTAGGTCCCTGTAGATGATGCCCAGACTGTGTAGATGGTCCAAGGCCAGGGCCAACTCTGCAAGGTAAAACTTCACATCCTCCTCTGTAAACATTACCTAGAAACAAATAAAGACATTTAGCTGTACGGAGGAATTCTTTCTCTTCCTTTCTTTCTTTTTAAAAATTGGTGGTTTGTTGGTGTTTCCTTCACTCGAGTATAAGAGTAATTTCCAGGAGTTGGGGAAGTTTCAGTGCAACGGCCAGAAATAACTTCCCGGCGGCATGTTCAGTACACTGATTGATTCAGACTTTCTGAGTCTAAGGCACTGTGTTCAGAATTGGTCTCAGCATGCGTCCTGAGTGATCCGATCACAAGTGGACAGGTGTGAACAACTCCAGGACACATTGAGGACACATTTGAGAACCGAGGTAGTTTGGGGACACAAATTTTGAGACCTTTTGAGTTAGGAAACTATTAACTTAGCATTTTGCACAATTTGGGCCGACTACTACTTAATTCGGCATTATAGATGGAGAGACTCCTTTTTTGTGTAAAAACCATATCCATTTGTTCCAGTGATGTAGGTGTATATATGCATATATGGTGGGGAAGTGAGATCTGATGTTTTGAGACACATGTCGAGACAAATTTAATGCCAGGTGTAAACTGAAGGCTTGAAGTTGTCCACTTGTGATCGGAGCACTCAGGATGGATGGTAGAACCATATGTGAACAGCATGTTAAAAAAACTAAATAAAAAGAACTGATCTTTTAAAAGCTGTAACCTGGAAAACATAACTCACTACCAACACACTTGTGTGGTCTCTGTTTACTGATAATACATCAGCGTAAAAAGTAACCGAGGCGAGGGTCACATCAACACGGCGTTAACGAGGACAATGATGGCAGATATAATCCCTCCCGGTGGTTCTGCATCAGTGTTATACAGCACATAATAAACCTTGAAAAGCAAAGGCTTGAAAAGAGCCAGTGAGTAGCAAACCTACCTCCTTTGACAGGCGAGTGAAAAGGTCTCCTCCACGGAGGAAGTCTAGGATCAGATAGAGCTTTCCCTCTGTCTGAAAGGCTACACACACACACACACACACACACACACACACACACACACACGCACACACACACATTGAAGCTATATTCAGCATTTAAAGGTGTATTTAAGCAGAATAGGTGTATATCGTGCACATCCAACCACAGCTGGGTAACAGGTGTCGAACAATATCGGCATAATTTTAACGCATTCAGTGCACGGATAGGTATCCAATCAAAACAATTATTTCCCCAACCTGCCCTTTATGTAACAGCTCATATTGAGTGATGAGCCGAGGAACGGCTCTGATCGCTCCAGAGGAATCGTTCAGCACCCAGCAGTAAAGTCTGCACAGTAATAACTGTCATGTAGTGGGTTGCTATAAAACAGTCATGCTTGCTCAGCCTTTAACATACACATTTATTAATTTCTCAAATAACTTTCCAAAAAAAACAAACTCCAGCTAGTAATATAGACAAGTTGGGCACTGAAAAGTTATCAAAGCCTTCTTTCTTTTAGCTATTTTTCCTCCAAAAAAGAGGTTCTAGTTTGTTATGAGAATAAACTGTGGTTTCAAAAAAGAAAGATATTCAGATCACACAGTCATACTTACCATAGTGCAGTTTAACTATGAATGGATGGTTCACTTCTGCCAGAATGTCTCTTTCCATCTTAGATCGCACACGATCCCGTACTGAGTAAGAGACAGCGGGACAGGAAGAATTTGTTTAATAATGTTAGTCTGTTATTTCTATCTATACTGAGATGAATCATGACAAGCCTCTTATACCATTAGGTAGGAACCAGCGGGCTTCTGTTGGATGAAACTGCATTTACGTAATTGAAAAATGTCAACTGAATTGGACCCATCTCATGTGGCTGCTGGTCTGTAGTGCAGTGGAAACTACAATAACAGTGTTATTGCAACATCTGTCTTCTTGACAGGATGAGACCATAACTATTTAAATTCCAGGGGTGTGGGTTAAGCGGATTAAGGCTTGTACAAAGACACTAAATCAGCACATGACATCTCAACCGCTTGTGTACAGCATATCCTCGTTTACAATAATCTCACTCGACTCAAAATTGTTTATCTGCATCAAAAGTACAAACTAACCTCGTTTACTCCAAATCCTCCTGAATGTAGGACACTTTGAGAACTCTGACAATCAGATATCTTGTATTGTTCCCCTGCACGGCCACTATTACATTTAACAGATTACTGATAGATTGACAATTAATAAAAAAGTTGTTATTGTGTGTGTTTCCGTCAAGATTCAGTGTAGTCCATTTCTGGATGCTACAGGAACATACATAGGTTAAACTCGAGTATTTAAAAGGTACTGCTTGGCATGAGAAGCAAAAACACCCTCTGTGGATGCTGCTTATAGTTTTTGAATATTTTATACCTTTAAACTTTTCCTTCCGACAAAATAGAAAATATAAAAGGGGAAAAAGTTATCAGGTATCTTTTTTTCTCTTAAGTCTCAAGATCTCATGTGTCCAAAAAGGCTGTCCTGACTGAGTTGCGCCTCATGCAGCCTGATAATTATAATATATCAGCTAAATATTGAAGCCATTGTAACAATGTGGAAGGTATGACATCAAGTATTAGTAGTTTAAATCACTGCATCTCACATTTCAGCTTTTCATTTGTACCTTTCAGCGTGGCTTTCTTCAGGACCTTCATGGCGTACAGCTGTCCTCTGTCCACTCCTCTGATCTTCCTCACCAGAAACACCTGGAATCATCATCATCATCACCACCACCGTGTATCACTGTCAGCATCATGCTTATCTGAGATCTTGCAACAGTTTGTGACAATTCAAAACACTAGTTTAACATTTTTACGACCCTTTGTAGTAGCATATGGTAAAAATTAAAACACAAGAAGGGAGTATAATTCTTCTGATAAAGTGAAGGATTTCTTTATGAGTTGAGATTCTCTTATGTCTTAAACTAAATAACCGAGGCCATTCAAAAAAACCTGTTGGATGCATTGTCTCAAAAGAACAAAGCTATTTATATTAGCTCATAGACAACTGACACTTTAAAGATGTGTGGTTCTCACAGGAAGTACAAATGTATGATAATCTTACAGAATATGATGCATTGCTGTAGATTAAACTATACCAACAGAACAGGTTATAAAGTAACATCCACAGAAGGAAAATGCAACATGCTCATTGATGCAACAGTGAAATTTATCTATTATTATTTAAGATCTTGTACTGTATGCACTGCTCAAAGGTGGCTAGGGGATATTGGGATATATGGGGGCATTTATGCATGAGCACGGATGTGCAATAAACGTCACATGAAATGTGTTGCATTATTTTTCGGGGACCAAAAATATTCACAAAACACAAAATGAAAATGTCACAGAATAAACAATCAAGTGAAATACAAAAATATCTCAATATCCCCGACCACTTTGAATCGTGCAATATTAAAACATGTCAATTAAAGCATAACGAGCAGGTCTAGTCTGCTTTTAGGCCTATGTTTATGGCCTATGCTTAAGTAAAGTTTTGAATGCAGGACTTTTACTTGTAATGGAGTATTTTCATAGTGTAATACTGCTATAAAATCAAGGCCTATCTATGAAAATCTTATTCCACCACCATTACAGTTTGACCGTTACCACACCCACCTGCACCTTTTAATGCAAGCTAAATGCTAACGCACAGCCACCTTTACCTGGTAAGTAGGTAAACTAATAGACTGTAGTAACTAGTAGTAGGAAAGTAGACTGTCTCACTGTAAAAAGGCCTTCCTGTAAAAGTTTTGAGAAGTGATTTAAAAGAGGATACTGAGTTTGCCAACCTAAGTTCAATAATAAGTAAGTGCCAGCTATAAGAGAGTCACATGAATGTGTTTCACTGCAGTTATGATAACAGCTATGATTCACAAGAGTTGCCAAATGCTAATTAAGTGCGTGTAAGCAACAGCTAGCTAGCTTTGTCATCATGCTAACCAGGCCACACTTTGACCTCACCCAGCTCAGCCGGCCTGTCGCTTTGGGGGAATCATCCACCCGCCAACATCTGCTGCGGCCTCATGTCTGCCTCAATCAGACCGCAACGCTGTCACAATTCAGTGGACCTTCACTAATTTAAATAGACATTGTGATCTGTGGCATGAGGTGACATACTGCTAGGGTAGAAATGATTGAAAATGGACAGGTCTTTATTATCTAACAAAACAATGAAAAAAGACACAAACTATACGGCAGAAATAAGTGGACACCCCAACTCATGCACTCTTGTGTACTCTGGTCTCAGGCTGTTATTTCACAGTTTGAGCCAGGCCCCCTTGGTTCCACCTAAAGATTATATTCAATGTTAATATGCTAAGGAAAAAACCCACAGATTTGTATTTCTGTTAGAGTTGGAAACATGACTTTTGCTGTTTAAACTGTCAAGACCTTATTTGCGAGACAAAGTTGATTTTCTTTCAGTATCACAAATATAAGTTTAATACCCATTTGTTAATAAAAAATGTGAATAACCTGCAAAATGTGAACAACCTGCACTGTAGTCTCATACTTCAACCAGTCTGAAAACTGTCAGCTCAGCTAGTACTCCAAGTGCTGTGAAGGAAATTTTAAAACTCTGTTGTGGACTTTAATGGGTTAAAGGGAAATCTAATGCTGCACCACACATTAATATTCTTGGCCATGGTGCACTTCCACTTTTGTGGCCACAGTTTGGGCAAGGCCCTTTCCTGTTTCAGCTGATAATACCTTGTACACAAGTCGAGGCCCGTCATGAAATGCTTTCCCCAGTTTGTTGTGGAAGAACTTGACTGTCCCAAACCGAGTCCTGACCTCAAACCCATCTAACACCTTCAGGATGAATCACAACACTGACGGCGTCAGATGTTAGTGCTCCTGTGTCCTAATGTGAGTGAATCCCTGCTGTCTATTATTTCCTGGAGAAATCTTCCAGAGGACTGGAGGCTATTATAGCTGCATAGCTGATATATAGCTATACATAGCTATATCAATGTCCGTGAATGAGTGTGCACACACTTATGGTCATATATTGTGTGTGTGAAGTCAGGATATTCCAGTGAAACTGTTTACAGACGATCTGAGTGGATGAAATGTAGTACAGCTGAGGAAACATAATAAACTACTGGGTCAGCTGTAGTAGTCAGCATTGGGCCTCGTCTCATGGGTTATCTTTTATGTCAACACTGATCTCCTGTCTTATTCCAAGATCCCTGGCTCAGTGCGATATGCCAACGGATTTGAGAGAACCTGCTCCGGCTCAGATGTCCCTTACGTGAACTGTGAAATTTAGGTCTTAGCGGTCGTGGTTAAAAATGTGTTTCCCGTACCTTTCCATAGGAGCCCTGCCCCAGCACTTTAAGCAGCTGGAACTGAGAGGGGTCTGCTTTCTCACAGCCCTCCTTCACATGGTGGCTGATGTCAATCTCCTTGAGAATACTGTCATCCTGAGGAAACAGAGACACAGAGTCAGTGTTGGTATGTTGTTGAAGAATTTTACAAACAGAGAAGTTTAGAAAAACAGAGGAGATAAAGAGGTCAAATCTGTCTCAGCGTTATGAAATAATGTTTATGTAACATCCATTTTGATAAAACAAACGAATAATTAAAAATGAAGAAAAAACACTCTCATAAATACACACACACACACACACAGACAGGTGGTCATTAATTATGAGCCATTATGTTATTGCTGTAAAGGTATGGGGCCGAGGTCACTGGCGGTGCATGGATGCATAGTCTAAGCTGCCTTGTTCAGCCTATTCAGTCTGCTCAGTGAAGCAGATGATCAAAAAACCTAACCTGAGATTGGTCAGTGTGACGATACACTGTAATTTTGTAAAGCTCCCAGTCTCTCATATAAGAGTTAGTAAATCTAGGAAGGTAATGGTTGTAAATTATATTTTGCTTTTCATGAAATCTCTCACAAAATAAAACTTCGTTTTTAGTTAACTGTCGCAGATCTGCCTCCGCCTGAGGTGTTTGTATCTCTGGGAGGAGGCACTGAGAGATTCAAATGTGTTGACATGGATGAAAATGTGTATAGAAAATGCTTTGAATCGGGGGTTTATACTGTTGTTATATCCATGGACACATCCTCCGACGCGTTCAGTTCGTCTGACTGAACGTTCACATAATAATAAAAGGAACAAGGTTTGCAGAAAACAGAAAATACTGCGCGAACTGCTAGATATTTGAAGCTTATTTCTCTAAATGCACTTTCTAGCCTACTGTTGTGTGAGGAATCGTCTGTCAGAACATTCGAGGCCTTATGAGGACAGAATCACTACAATATACAGTGTTTCTATAACGGCATGAGAGCAATCCCTCTATTTGGGCTTCAGAGTACAGTAGTTTCTCAGACTCAAAGCTTCATGTGAAGCTAAAAATAATCAAACTGTCACTTAGATCTGTTTCTGCTGAGACAGGAAGTTATTTGATGCCATCTCCGCAGCGAGTCCGTGAACAAAAGCAGCACATTTGTTTCCCTGTTACAGTTTTAATCAAAAGCGAGCTGCTGAGAACGTTATTAGGTCTCAAATTCAGTCTTTGAGATTTGCTTTTTTATTACAGCAACACCAAAATCTGACAGCAGGAGAGATGGTTGTTGTTCCAGAGCAGCTTCTAAAAGAATCTCTACTTGATTCTTAATATTTCCTTCAATATAAATACATTTAGGAAACAAGTACAACGATCTCACCCTCGTGGCAGTGCCTTGTGGTATTCAATAATGGGAATAGGTTATGTTCGTCGCGGTCTAGATCCTAAAGGAAGTGTAGAACCAAGCCGAGCTGCGCATTCATCCTCGGTGACACAAACCTGACAGCACATGACACGACAGCATAGCAACGGTGCAGATCCACACCCCACATGAACAGTCGAAGAGATGTTGAAGGATTTTCTCTCACAGAAAATAACTTCATAACTAATAAGAGCGGCAACAATTGGTCCATTAGTCAATCGAAAAGACAATTAATCGCCGACCATAATCTATGATAATCCAATAATCCTTCCAGTTATTTTTTCAAGCAAAAACGTCAAACATTTGCTGGTTCCAGCTTCTTAAATGTAACATTTTGCCGCTTTTCTTTGTAATCTATGATAGTAAATGAGGAGTGTTTGGGTGTTGGCCTGGACAAAATTGGACAAAAGAAGCAATCTGAAGGTGTCACTTTGGGCTCTGGGAAATTGTCATGCGCATTTTTTTTTAATGACTAAATGATTCATTGTGAAAATAATAAGCGGTTTAATCAATAATCAAAACAACAGTCATTTGCGGCCCTGTTAATATGAGATGACTATAATCTGCTGAGCCTGTGAGTTAGGCTTCACACTTTGAGTGTCAAAGCTAAAATATGACTGTAGCTTTTTTTTTAACAGCAAACACCTGCTGTGATGATTAATAGAGTTTTATTTTTAAGACAGACTGAGTGACCTCCATCAAGAAGAGGAAACACAGGAGGTTCAAGGCCATCTGGAGGGGCTGATCCCTAGCTGTACCTGAACTCTGACCTTTCCTTTCCATGAGGGCGAGGTAAGAGATGACTTCCCCCCCACATGGAGCAATCAAAGCTCCACTTCACACATGTGGACACGTCAGCCGAAATGGTAACAACAAAAACACAAGCAAGGGGTGACTGAGCAGATCGACCAGTGTTCGGGAGGTCACTGGTTCAAATCCTGGCTCCCCCGGGTGGAGCTGAGCTACATGTCGAAGTATCTTTGAGCAAGATACTGAACCTCAAAATCACTCCTGATGTGCAGTTGGCACCTTACGGGGCTGCCTCTGCCATCAGTAAGGGTCCTGCGATGAGCTGGCGACTTGTCTGGGGTGTACCCTGCCTTCGCCCTTAGATAGCTGGGATTGGCTCCAGAAACCTCCCCGTGACCCCTTGAAGAAAGGGATAAAGCGGCTACCGCGACCATCAGAGGTTGACAATGAATGAAAAACACAAGCAGACATTTGCCAGCCAGGAGGACTGACCATCACACAAACAGGTAGGCAGCCTGTCAGCTTGATTCACCAGCTGTCGTCACTACAACAGAGACCAGCAGCAGGGGAGGGGAGGGGGGAGTTTCTATTTATACCTCACACATACAGGTAGATGTGCTGCAAACAGCAACACCACCTCTTCTCTCTGGTTTGTTGGGCTAAAAATAGACCTCCTCCACCACTGCTGCTGCTGCTGCCATCCACTGAATCAATCTGTCTGCATTCATTTATCTATCAACCTTGCTCGTTTGCCTGTGAGCAATCCCACTCTGTCGGATTGTATTTCCATGTAGCCTGTCTCCCCCATCTCTCTCCCTTTCTCTTTCTGTCTCAGTCAAAACACAGTGTCCCCCCTCCCATCCATCCCTCTGCTTTCTGGATTCTTGACAGGCAGGCAGAGCAACAGCTGTAACGATGCTGCAGTGACTCCTGAACCCACTCCACCCCCCCCCCCCCCCCAAAAAAAAACCCAAATAACGCACAGTCCTCCCCACACCCCATTCCCATGTCCATGTCCATCATGTCTTCATGGGGAATGCGGTTGTTTTCTTCCTAAGGGGGCCTTGATATTCATACACACATGGTGCAACTGTGATGCAACCCTCCACGCCAGCGCGCACAAATATTGACACACACACGCATGCGAATATCTGCGCGCGCTGGCGTGGAGGGTTGCATCAGGTTAGTTTGATGTTGAAGTTTGCGCCTCACCTCCAGCTGACAGAAGCCGGTGGTGTTCTTGTTCCTCGCCGCCTTGCTCTTCAGGTAAATGGAGAACCATCTCCGCACTGTGAATTTTCGCGTGCTGGTATCCATGGCAATGGGCAAAGAACCTGTGCGCCTATCCCATAATGATGAACATCTCCCCTTGCAGGAGGTCCGAAAGGTAGAGATGAAGAAACAGAGCTTCCTTGTTGTTGTTTTTCTTCTTCCTCTTTTTTGCTGATTATCTATTTGTCCCTCTGTCTATCCGTTGGCCCATCCTCAACGCAGCCGTCGTTTTTTAGTTTTCCCATCATTCACATTCGCGGCTCGTCTCTCACCGGGAAGGTTTTTCAGCCCGTCGTTTCCTTTCCCCCTCCTCTCCTGTCTTTCAGCTGCAGTGGACGCCAGTAAACACGCAGTCAGTCAGTCAGAGTTGTAACAGAGCCGTTAATCTGCGCAGATTGGACAGGCTGACGGTCGCACGGACGGACGGGGCAGGTCCCGCTGTGTGTTTGGGGGGGATTGTCTTGTTTTGCGGCAGGGCGCGCTGCGTAAAAGGCTGCTGCCCGGGAGAGGTGACGAACAAATCTGTTCCGCTGAATCAGGAGAGGTGTGTGTGAGCTCCCTCTTCACATTTCTGCCCGAGCATGTGTGTGTACCTCCCTCTCTCTCTCTCTCTCTCTCTCTCTCTCTATCTGCAGGACAAGGGATTGTCACCAGTCACATTGTGTACCGGCAAGGATCCCAACCCCTCCCTCCACTTGATCCCCCCCTCCACCCTCTCCGTTTTCTCCCACCAGCATACAGCAACAGCTGGCGAGGTCACATGGTGCAACCCAGCTACCTCTCCCCTGTCTCCCTCGCTTCCTCTGTCCCCTTCAGCTTTTGCCCCTGCATGACATCCCAATAACACACATGGATGCAGAGAGAATAAATGTATAATAAGGGGTAGACTAAAGCAGAATGTGAGCAGTGTGAGAATAGAGAGAGACATGTGGGGAAAAAAAAAAAAAAACAACCACTGGAGCTCAGTGACATTGAATCAGAACTCAGTTTGAGGACGGCAATCAATGTTACAATCAATAATGATGACAGGAGCAGGGGCAGCAATCACAGAGAGTACAGTGTGATCTGGTTGATCACTGGGCATGTGTGTGTCAGCATGTGTGAGAATGTGTGTGTGTGTGTGTAGGTACTTGGATCTGTCACATCAGCAGCTTTGCAGAACTGCAGTGTTACATAAGGGGAGAGAGAGAGAGAGAGAGAGAGAGAGAGAGAGAGAGAGAGAGAGAGAGAGGGAGATGGAAATAGAGACCAAGGGAAGTGGGGGAGATTGGGGGAGGGCTTTTATTAGGTGGAGGCAGCGGGTGAATCAGGGACTGCTGCTCTACTCTACCTGGGTCAAGTGTCTGTGGCTGACCTGGGTTTTAATTTTCTCTAAAGTACGTTTTTCTTCCTGCGGAGGTCATTCACCTCAAACGCTCAAACTGTGATCCCCAAACTTGGAACGTCACTAAAAACAGAGCTCGTAATGTTGTTTTTCATGTGTTTGACAGGATTTGGATCTCATTTAAAGTATAGCTGGCGGGTAGTTTCAGGACATTTTAGCACTATTGAATATGTAATCAGATGTGTTCAGTCAATCTGCCTAGCTGTGTTGTGGGAGGAGATTCGGGATTATGGACGGGTGTCTTTGTCCTGGTAGGATTATGGCTCTGTAAGGAGATCACGACATTAATATTCATACACATGGAGTGGATCTGGACAGATATAAAGACAGCCAGGCTCAAATATAGCACTATTAGTATACTATATTATACAACATGCAGAGCGGCATAACGACTTAAGTTCTGACACTATTATTATCAGCCAGATGGCCCCTCTATACTTATTCAAGCTCTATTTATAGTTTGCATGCACTTTCAATTACATAGATGAAAAATGCAAATACATGCACTTTAATCAATATTGCATGTTACTTAATAACTCACTGATGACATGAGGGCAGATTGACTAGTTATTGAGTGTTTTATTGACAGTAGAAAAAAAAAATTACTATACAAATGTTCGATTTCAGTCTGTTCACAGGTCACACCACAGCATTTGTCCTCTCTGACACTGTTCATTTACCTTTCAGCCAACACAGAATTGATTTATAAAAGGCACGACGGCAAACAGCCCCAAGGGAAACTAATCATAGTACAAATGAATGGGGAGTATGCCCACAAAAACACATGTTACATCCTCCAGGAACAAGCATTTTAACTATACATACAAGAATGGTGCATGTTGAACTTGACATTTTGTGTGCTGTGATGTGTTTGGCATGAGTCTCAAGTTTGACGATTCCACTGTTGTAAAAATGCACTATGTAACAATTAACAAACTGAAGCATTTACTCCTAACTTTATCTGCTACATTTACTTTCTAATCTATACATAATGTATAGACGATTGGTTTTAAGCTCACATGTGTCTAACAGTCCTCTCGCAGCAACAGACAGACCTAACCAGGCCTGAGCACAACATTATATAGTTGCTTACGTACTTGGCAAACTTCAGAAGACAGCGAAATGTATTAGTTTATAATGTCTCAAAGATAGAGATGTTGTTACAAAGCAGCAGCGTTGGTTTAAAATAAATGGCCTTCCCTTAAAGCCCTCAGAAATACGCATATTGTGATGTAATTATAAAGAAAAAAAACAGCAATTTTGATTTCTTTTTTTACGATTAAGTTTAAAAACATCCACACAATGAATAACATGAAGTAAGAGTTGGCTGCAAAATATGGGAAAAGGCTCCACACTCATTTGCCAGCAAGATTAGGGCACAGTAAACTGCCTGTCTGCCTGCCTGCCTGCCTGCCCTGACCTCACCATGATGCGCCCTGGTGAGCAGCGGATAGGATTCATCTACCAGCAAGGGTCAGGAAGGGACGTAATTCCATTAAAGCATTAAGTAGTTTTGGAGTGTGTGTATGTGTGTGCGTCCTAGTTTTTGCAGCATATCAAAAGAACAATGCACCTAAAAAATGCTTTCAAGTATTTGTCCCAGCGAGAATTTCCATGCAGTTCAAAAATATTTTCATCTTGCACTGATTGCACGAGGCTATATTTGACATAAATTATCATTCAAGATATGTTGAATTGTGAAGCCTGAGAAAAATGAAGTGAAGTGACTGGTACACAAAGAATAAATTTGCTTGTGTGTCTTTGTGCATGTGAAAGTAGGGTTGTAGTGTTGCATTTCAGTTTGTGCTTTTATGTGTTTTTTTAAGAGGTGGGTAGTAAACTGGCGTATCGTGATCACACACAAGGAACCCAGATGCTTTGTTAACAGCGGTGGAATTGTCTCCCTTAAATATGGTATCCATGGTTAAATGTCGCTCACAGTCCATGAGGGTGAAGTCAGAGTTGAAACAGATCTCAATCTGCCCCAAAATCTGGAACTCAGCATTCTGCCAAACACAAAAACAAATCATTTATTTTACCAACTCGAACAAACTGTCAGCTTATAAACCAGATACCCGACACAAAAAATGCACGTAAACAGTCTTGAAAGTTATAGTTTGGCAAAATGTTTATATACCTTTGGATGGACACATTGGATCTTAGGTGTGACACCGTAGAAGTTCTCTATGGCTCCTTCAACTTGTGAAAACTATACACAAACACATCAGGAGCAGAGAGAGGAGCAAAAGTTAAGGGCCACAGAATATTAATAACATAACACTAATATTAGATTTCATATACCATAATTTAATGTTGAAATATAAATAAACCTACCGAGTAGTATTTCTCTGAAGGAATGATGTCAAACTTCTTCAGGATGCTGCAATTACAGAAAAAAATATTTGATGTGTTATCCTTTGAGAACGAGAAGCTTTTATCCATTTTTTCTGTCCTGTGCTACAATGTTATTGTCATTGACATTTTATTGAACTTTAAAGAAAGGAGGGAAGTATGTATGTACAGTATGTGCACATGTGATTGTGTGAAAATGTGCTGTACCTGTCCAGATCCACCTTATGGTACAGCTCAAGTGCCTTGCTGAAGTATTTATGTTCACTATTCAGAGAAGCTGCTTGGGCTGCACATGTACCATGTTTGTGCCACTCATATTTCCTGTTGAAAAAGACACACAAGTAGCAATAGTTTCCGGTTTTAACATGTGCAATTGCCAATGGGAAAACACTGCATTATATTTATCTAAAATTTGGCCAGAGATGACTGATTTCAGGGTCATGGAGCTTCTTCACTGGTCAGAATAAGGAGGTCACCACGGGTAGTTGGCAGTTATACCGCTTTTCCACCACAATGCATCAGAAATAGTTGCAAACAACAATAAACCCATTGTGAAAGAAGCGTCTGTAAAATGGTGGATTAATTATTTTGAGCCTCACAACCCCCCCGAAATGAATCGTTTCACTATCATAATTTGAATATAAACCATATAACATTGTGCAGTAGAGTATTAAAATGGCAGAAAATCACTGCATATTGCTGACAAAGGAAAAAAAAATAGAATATAATGCTTGTAGCCATTCAAAGGTTGACATATATATAAAAAGGAAATATGATCACGTCTTAAAGAAAAAAAAAAGTGGAGCAAAGTACATTCATTACTATAATAAGCCATTTTATACAATCATACAGTAGTTATTATCACTACATCATATGATTTGTTAATGTGTTCAAGAAACAGACAGCCAGACAAACAAATACACAACCAGTCACTTTAGATAACAGCGATGTGGTAGTAGTACAATACTGCAGTAGCAAAACACCTAGCTAAAGTGTTATAGACAGATTCACGGACAGAAAAAGGGAAGACATACCAGAATCCAGTAGATGATGGGTTAAGCAAGTCAGGCCAACTCTTCATCATGTCTGGAAGCAGGTCCTAAAAAGACACACACCCCAAAACAGATTCGTTTTTATCTTTTATTGTACCAACTGGAGGAATGGAGGAGAAAGTCACTGATTTATCCTCTCTACTTCTGTGATGCCAAATATTGCTGTCTCAGTTTTGTGTGCTTTAGATCAAAGAGTTTTTCTATTCTGAAGAATTAAATATTCTCCAGTTTCTTCTTTGTCCTGCCAATTTTGATTGGTGTGTGCCAATGTCAGTTTGTTCCATCTCCATGAATTGAAATGACTACAATACGCTGCAGAAGGAAAATAAATGATTTTTGAATTGTACAGTCAAATATAGAAATGCTCAGTGCTTCACCTCTATTTCAGAAGAGTTGAAATGCCATGATGAATTGCAGTCAATCCCTTTATCCGGCCTGGAAAACAAAAAGTAATATTAGTAATCCAACTCAAAGAACAGGGTAAAAAGAGGCCGTGAAAACAGCTGTTAAAACCATTTCCCTGATCTATTTGGCTGATTAAGAGTGAACACACCCTTAGCTGATAAAAAAAACAAAACATAAATACACATACCAGAGTCCATGCAGTGTCCAGTAGCTAATGTTGGGATGGCAGTGTTCCATCTGAAATGTAAAAATAATAACGTTATTCCATTTGGACATACAAACCGAAAACTTATTTCTGTTATAAGTAATTCATATTCATCAATTATCAGCTTTCAGTGCATTGACTTGAAATCTGTCCCAACTTCAATGATGGTGCAAGATTAGATTTGACATTTTGGAGAGTAGCTACTAGGGCCGCAAATAATTATTTACATGTTTCATTTTCATTATTGTTAGATGAACCAATTAATTGCTTTTTCTATGCAATATCAAATATAATGAAAGCAAACTAAAAAAAACTCCATACTAAGATGTAATCTAAATTTCCATATCCCAGATATATTCTAACGTCATGCTTTTAGCTTAGCAGCTACAGTGAAGATTTCTGCTTTAAAAGGAGGCAAATAAAGTTCTTTTTAAATCAATTTGGGATCGCGGAGCTTCGGAAGACTTAAATTTTATATTGTCTTTTTTGTAGCTGTTTTATTTTCTCAAGCTCCAGAAATGTTCGGTGTACTGTGAAGATTCATCGACTTTCTATCAGCATGGTGAGTAGATAATAACTAGATAATGACTAGATAAAGACTTAATAACCCTAATAGATGAACATTCACTTCAAAGATACAGTATGCCTTGCATTTTGTATTTACAGCATATTTGCTACCTAAAATAGGAAAGTTCCTCTTTATCTGATGAGGAATGTCAAACTGTCGAGTAAAAAGGAGAACTGCAGCAGTTGCGTGGCTTTGCAGTTTCGGGTAAATATTTCAACACACTGAGAATGGAAACTTTCTCAGTGATTAAGCAAAGTGAGATCTTGAGCAAATAAACTGCAAAAAATAATTTCCACCTCAACTTGTCAAACCACGAACACAATGTTGCCAAATTAAGCCATTGCTTCTGACACACAGCCGAGCGCATGATACAAAACCACTTGTCACCAACAGAGAAGTTCTCAGGAGAGCAGAAAACATGACAGGAGTGCAGTCAAAACCACAAAAATAAGGGATGTGTGTTTGGTGTTGTCACTTCATTAATAATCGTTAAGACCGCATCCTCGTGTGTGAAACAGAATGTCGCCTAACCTAACCAGACTGCTGACGCTAAGTCTGTCTCATGACTCATAGACATCACATGATACATAAGGATTAGATGATGACTCAGTGATACAGCATATAGGTGACATTTGCAAGCAATACAGAACAGCATCACAGTATTAAGATGGGAAACCATGACATTAAAGAATGAATCAAAATTGTTGGTAAGTATGAACTATCCATGCTGCCTGAAATTCATATATAAAATGTATGCAAACTTATGAAAAGTATCCACAAAATGATAAGTGATTACATTCCCTTTTTTTTCCCTTTTAAATGTGTGTTTGACTGGCATGTAGAACACATTTTAATGATGGCTAATCTGCTTTGGTAAAGGATAACATGAATCTTGCAGGTGCAGGAATCAATCTTACCAGACATAGACATACTTTTATGCTTTGTCTCGGCCCACATAAAAGACTAAAGGACTTAGAATCCTGCATATGAAATCACACTAAAGTTTATGTGGATGCTGAAGTGAAAAATGAAACCTGACTAGCCAACCAGAGTCTAAATCATATTTATTTAGTAAGTTATGTGAGTAACATGGTTGGAGTAAAATTTTGGTCATTTTTAATGTGGAAAGTTTCAACGCCTTTCCACCCTTAAAAAATGAAGAATAACAGAAAACTGTGTGAAAAAGAATCAAGTCTGTATGTGGTCCAATCAAGTTCACGTTGTCCTTATACACGGCAGATAAACTGACTTGTCATAGTAGGAAAAGCACAGGTGTTACTAATAACATTAACGACGGCACTGTGCTATTCAAGCAGCTGAATGGCAATCATCGATTTTAAAATGACATCTGTGCTTTGCTTACTGTAATATATCAAATTGTGTTTTGTAAAAAGGTCTGATAGCATCTTTGTCAAAATGTTCATACAAAATACATTTTAAAAAGCAGGAAGAAACTCACACTGCAGAAGGTGCTTGGCCAGTGGTGGGTCAGGATCAATTTGGTCCACATGTGTCTGAAATACAAGAACACATACGTACATTTTTTCAGTTCACTGTTTAATTCATACAGAAACACAATGAGATTATCTGTTCTGAGCTGAATGTTAATTTATAGACATTCAAATGGGGAAGCAGGAAATAGTAGAGTTCATGAAACCGTCATCAACCACAACATTTTACATACGGTATATTATTTTGCTGTACTTACGGAGATGAAATCACAAAGGCAGACGACAGAGCTGCTGCCAGGCAGAACAGAAGAGGATAGTAGACCCTCATGTCTGACCTGAAAGGACATAAGATTTCTAAATTAACAGGTGCTTTTATGAAAAAAATTGCAAATGTTTTACTGTTCCACTCAACACGAAACAAGAAAACAGTGACTGAAAAGAGAGGAAAAACAGGTAGTGGCACTGATTGGGGGAAGTATGTGGTCATAGAAACCTCATGTGACAACTTAATTGGCCAACCACAAAAAAACCTCTAACCCAGCAATATTTAACAACATAAATTACATTCTGAACAACACATATTACTTTGTCCAGTTTGGCACAGCTATGCCCTAAACCTCATCATTCATGGAGGTGACAACTGATCCAACAGAAACTGTCTTATTCTAAAACTGACAAGAGCGATTATCTCGAGATATGTTTTCTGTTAAACTGTGCTAAAATGTGCAGTTCTGCGCCTTACCTCTGGCTGTGAGGCTCCACACTTTATGATGAAATTAACCAGTTTGTGTCAATAAAACATTTCTTAAATGTGTCCTGCGACAAGCACCAGAGTCAGCGACAGTGAAGAAGACGTTTTCATTTAGCTATAAACTACTTCCTAGAAACACAGCAGCTCTCTGACGCTTCAGTGGAGATGGCAAATGCACTAACCGCAAGAAAGAAAGAAAGAAAGAAAGAAAGAAAGAAAGAAAGAAAGAAAAAGAAAATGGTGTCCAACAATTTCACGATAACACAGACCTGACCTGTCTCGGTCGATCAGGAGGAAGTGCGAACAGACTGAACTGTACGTTACTTTAGCTAAATTAACAAACAAACGGCGACCGGCAACCTGGGTCGTGCACAACAAATTGACGTCTTTCTTTCGTTAGCATTACGTTGATACTAAGCTAAGGTTACAGTATGTAACGTTACTTTAAAGTAAGCTAAAACAAGTAATGTCAGCAAACTTAAGTCAGAGAAGAAACATACAACTAGCTACAAAGAACAACAGGGCTAAACTGAACGTGGGGAGTTTTAACCGAACAGCCGTTGGTTGAATAAAAACGTTTAAACTGGTCTCACCTGTGTTGCAACAAATAGTTGCGGTGGTTTTGACAAGTAAATTTATCTCAGATAGTGAAATACCCAGGACACAGACTGCAGGCTTCCCAACTGTCTACTGTTTACTTCCATGGACTTTCCACTACCGCTTGAGCACCTTGCCAGTCTGTTCAGCCAATCGTGAGCGCCGTTGACGTCATGCGTCATCACGTGATAAGATGGGTCGCTTTCTTTTATTGACCGGATCCCACCGGCTGCTCCTTCTACTCCAGCCCGACAGTGGGGCTCTCAAACAGGATTCGCATATGTAACAATAACAATCGCACCTTTCAAGACAGCTTGCATGACAGTGTAGAATACTAGCTAGGCTATATTAGTATAAGTAAGTTTTAATGTTCATTTTGGAGTTCTTTGTGAATTAAAGTCGTTAATTGACGTAGTTTTATTTCAGTGAATTCATTCTTCAGTTAAGCCACAACATATTGGTTGTACTGACATGCATTGCATTTTTTTCTCCTTTTCTTTATTCTGTACACCCATTGATACCAGAAACAGCAACACAACAAAAAGCTATATCTACATATGTATCCATACGTTTCCACACATATACACTGTACATACATGTAGGCAAGGCAAGGCAAGTTTATTTGTATGGCACATTTCAGACATAAGGCAACTCAAAGTGCTTTACAGGGGCATAAAATTACATTAAAATACATTAAAAACAAGAAGGAAGACATCTAGATACAAAACATTATAACAAGTTAAGAAATAGGAAAATAAGCCAGAATAGAATAGGTTTAAAGGAGACAAGACTAAAGAATAAAAGTCACAGTGCAGTTTAAAACCTTAAAATTGCTTCGATGAAAGGCAGTGGATGGATGGTTCATAACTTAGCAGCAGAGTTCAGAAATGTATTTTGGCCCTAAACCATTCAGTGCTTTCTAAACCAGCAGCAGTATTTTGACATATTTTCTTTGACAGACAGGAAACCAGTGTAGAGATCTAAGAACCGGAGTGATCTGATCTACTTTTTTGGTTCTTGTTAGGACTCGAGCAGCAGCATTCTGAATCCGCTGCAGCTGTCTGATGAATTAATGACACGTATTATTGACATGCATATTTGAAATATGTTACATCCATTCATTCATGCTGAAGAGCCCTGTTAACTGGGCTGTGTCATGGTGACTGGATAGACAGGAAAATAATGAAACACTAAACAGAGACTTTTGATGTAATGCTATTTTCTAACTCTGATTTGACGGTGACGATGTATGTATGTATGTATGTATGTATGTATTTGCTAGATGTTTTTAAATATTATTACATGACTCTTCAGAGGGTCCTGACAGAAGGGACATGAGCAGTGGGATTATGCTGGGGGGATTTACTGTGTCTCTCCATTGTTACTCTGTGCATTAATGTCTTGCTGCCGATGCAGTATTTGGCAAGCTGCCACCCTCTATGCCTCTGAGCTCAACAGAAATCATGTGACCCAAACAGAGGTTTACAAACCCCTGAATAAACACACTCAGCAATTTAATGGAAAGGGACACTATATATAATTTTGGAGTGTGTGTGAATGCTTCAGATCCTGGCCAGTGTACATCCAGGATCCAATGAGGATTATATGTTCTTGATGAGTACAGTTTAGAGTAAGATTCTGTTGTTTTTTGTTCAGAAATTGGTGTATTCAAATAATCTAAATAAATAGAGAATCTGTCAACTAAAAGTATTGCATACCTCATGTTTCTTCAATTAAAGACAAGTATTCAGACGGACATTACACTTTGTAAAGTGCTCTGCACTGACAGTTCAATTTAAAGTTAATTGGACAGGCCTCACTTATTAAATGCATGAAATGCCCAGGGGTTCCTTATTGTATAATGACTCATTATAAGCCAAAGTGTAAAATGAAGCATGGCAGGAGCCTAAAATGTGAGAATAATTCATCTTGCTATGTCTTCAGGGACTGCAATGTCAAAAGGTTTTGCTTAGAATAGTCAAAATGTATTAAATATATTATTGGTAGAAGCAGAGTATGATCACGCAACAAATAAAAGTACATATATTCTTAATTTGTAATGTTATTTCTTCCTCTGGCCTGAACATTTAACACCAGCTCATTACACTGAATCCCTGGCTTACCAGTGTCTCACTGTCAGCCAGTAACATAATGTCCTAAAGTTATCACTGTCATCTGGTTACAGAGTGTACAACCACATGACCGACAGAGGGCTCTTTTTGACCACAGACATCTCACACACACGGACACGCACACACGCACTCACGCAAACACAAAGGAGAAAAGGAGAAAGAGATAAAGATTACCGTTAAAAATATATAATTAATCTGTCAATGTAAGACATTTTAGGATGTATTAATACATGACATAAACACAGCCTGCCTGGTCACACACTGACCGGAATTTCTCAGAGACTACCTCCAGAATTTAGGAATGGAGAGGATGGAATGGCCTGCCAGCAGTCCTGACCTCAACCCCATTGAACACTTGATGGATCAGCTTGGGTGTGGTGTCCGTGCCAGAGTAACCAACACAACCACGTTGGCTGACTTGCAACAAATGCTGCTCGGAGGATGGGATGCAATCCCACAGCAGGGTGTGACCACGCTGGTGACCAGCATGAGGAGGAGGTGCCAGGCTGTTGTGGCTGTGTATGGTTCTTCCCCACACTACTGAGACTCCTGTTTGTTAAATTAATAAATTGTTAAATTGCCAATATGTCTTGTTTCTTCAGACTTCAATCATCCAATCCACCAGACAACACCAAACAAGAGTCAATAGCAGAATAAGCTGTTGGCCAGAGAAGATTTGGCAAACTTTTCATGGGTGCAACCCACATACTCAGCTGTGCTGCTCATCCCACAAATGCATGTTCCTTACAAATGTAGCACCATTTAAAAGGGAAATAAACAGGCTTACCAACAGTATATTTATTGCCAAGAAGCATTGTTACAACAAAGAAATAATCTACTAAACACAAATTTCCTTACTTTTTGTGCAATAGTTTAGATCTTGACTTCTAGTATGTAACGATTCGCCATGCTAACAAACTCTTTTGGCTTATCATCAGAAAGCTAAAACAATACTAGAGAATGTTCATAACTTTTGATTTATCGACAGAATTACTCTTGCAGAGCAACCAAATCTATTAGTTGTAGGCTTGCAAGTAATGATCTGTATTAAAACAAAGTATGTACTGTATGTATGATGGTGCATTAACTGAAAAAAGCCAAATGTTTCTCATGATGTTCATACACTAACAGATCTTAGCTTTAAATAAATCATCTGCCACTTCTCCTTTTTTGTTGCCTTGTTGGTTGCTTTCTTTGACACATTTCTGTCTACATCACTCACACATCACACACTCCTCCCCGAGCCTCCACCCTACCTCCCTCTCTCTCTCCTCCCTCTCCCTCTCTCTCTCTCTCTCTCACACTCTCTTTCCTCTCCTCAAATGTAACTTCATGTTGTCCCATCATATGATTTTGCCTCAGATGTGAAATGTGTTTTACAGCTTCTCTCCACTGTGTCAGGAATAGTCAAGCTGTAACCGTAGCTAGTTTTATAAATAGGCCGTGGCCAAAGTTCAGTATGCGACTTAGTGTCTCAAGATGTCTCTGAGTGCATATGGAGAGAGATCTTAGAGAAGGGCTTCGCCTCACCAGTGGTGTGGCTAGGTGTGTGGAAGAAATACAAGTGAGCGGCCTTTTTGCAACACGGTTCTTCGACCATATTGCCGCCTATTTTGTAGAGAGCTAAAAATGCTTCTTGTAAACGTGTGACACCGCCCCCCCAATGACATCACCACGGTCAGATTGTCTGTATTGTCCACATCCGCTAGTAATAACTGGTTGTTTGCACCAGTTGGTGAGATAACAAGCCAGAAACCAGTAATTGCGCTTTCACTAAAAACTGTAATGGACAAACTCTGTTAATCAAATAGTTGCCTGGTTGTAGTGGCCCCGAGTCTTGAAGGATGATGGTTATATATAGGCAGCTCTCTCTCCTTATAAGGCCTCAGGGAGAGGCAGGTGGGGGTCGGTTGGAGAAGTGTGGTGGTTTTGTTGGCCTGGTACTTGGTCTAGGCTGACTCCCTGTGGATTCAGGCTGACAACCGAAGTCGCTGCAAAGGGAATCTCAAGGGGTAAGAAAAACTGCAATTTTATTCCTTTCGCTGTTCCATCCGCTCTGTATCCTCAGCTTGTCTATCTACTTTTGTTTTCAACCCGAGTGTGGCAGGTGGGTATCAGTGGGATGGAGATACAGAGAGCAGATTAGGGCAGGGCCACCTTAACCAGAGCTGATAATACTTAACAGTGATGAATGATAGGATGTATGAATTATGAAGTGCAGCAATTCAGTTGAGTTAACCATAGCCTTGAGGATTAATGGACATAATTGCCTCGTTTGGGACACGATTGATAGACAGCCTGTTGCTCTGTGTGTTTATCAGCGTAAGACTCTAATTGGTTAAATGGACTCCCACTGGACAGTCAAATTTGGTCGGGACCGTTGCTGGACAAATTGTTGGTGTGCAGTTCTGGGACTCATAATGTGTTGACTGAATTTTAAATGAAGAAATGTACAATGCAAATGAGCCATTATTATTCTGTTGTATTGCCTTTCCCACTAGTTATCGCAGCAAGTGTTTTTTTTTTATTTCAATGGCAACTGTTTATGATCGAGCTGCAACATTTCAGAGCTTTGTACGGTTATGGCTGAGAGTTTTAGAGGTCTACTGTTACAGACAGAGAGGCTCAGATGTCACTTGGCAGGCATTTGTGCTGTTACAGTATTGGCCGGGCTGACAGAGGCAGAGCACAGCCACTGGGCTGTAGGACCGATGGACTAGAATATGACCTGTCCGCAATGACCACTTGCCTGAGGGCAGTTGAGTTAATGCTTGTTTTCTGAGGAATGTCTTGTAATACCTGTTGCTTTGATTTTTCAACATTTGTGCTAGAAGCTGTTCTTTATATAAACTGTAGATACTCACAAGGAACAGTTGGGACACCAGTGTTTTGGCGGTACAGCTCCACGACTAGAGCGGCAACGGTTAATCGATTAGTTGTCACTTATTATTTTAATTACCAACTATTTTGATAATCAAATAACTGTTTTTGCTTAAATGTGAATATTTTCTGGCAGGTTTGTTCCTGGCAGTGGACTAAATATCTGTGGGTTGTGCACAAGCCATTTAAGAAAACCATTTTGGGCTTTGGGAAACTCTTTTTCACCATTTTCTGACATTTCATAGACCACACAACTTATCAATTAATCGAAAAATAATCTACAGAGGAATCGACGATGAAAATAATCATTAGCTGCAGGCCTATTTGTGGCACTGATGGACAGGCTGGTTGACTGATCCCTGAGTGAAGGTGAAGTGTGTGAACCACAGAACATTTCCTGTGACACATATCAAGAATCTTCTGGGACTTTTCTGAGTTACAATGACATGGAATTCAACATTATTGACTTTAGGGGTCTTAGGTAAGAGGTCAAGGGATTATGTCATCAATCTGATCTGAACCGGCTGCTTGATTACCAGTTTTGGGGCATTACAGGTGAGTCGTGTGACCCTGAGGCCGGGGTGAGTGATTCAGAGATGTGGAAACGGCAGTGTCTTTTGAGGATGGGTAGACAGAGTAGTCTTATGTTTCAGCTGACCTTATTTCTGGTCTCCGAGGACTTGGGTGACGTAAGGCAATTATGTTCCAACGCCGCTGTGTGTGCATGATGCAAGACAAATTTACGCTCTTGCTTCGGTGTGTGAACACTATGTATTTATGTCAGGCACACAGCTAAAAATAATTTGAAAAGTGAAGGCCATCATTAACATAAAATAAAACACAAACCAGTTTATAAACTCACTTATCTGAGATTTAAAAATGATGATGATGAACCTCTACTTGACTGTATTTGGTACAATGAAAGTTATTTTGATAGGTTAGAAACACCACAAGTTACTGAGGGGTTCAGCTAAGATCCAAATGTTTTTGAAGACACATTTGAGGAAACGGTGAAACATGTGTGGATTTATTTTTTCTTTCTCTTTTTTGTTCCAGTGATAATAATCATCAGTCTTCATGTTATGTTGCTGTATTTTGCAGAGCTCAAACACTCCTTCTGTGATTTACTCAGTCAAATTGATGGACAGCCTGTGGTGCAGCTGTACTGTCAATCGCTGTTCACATGCCTTTTGTTTATATATGTGTACATGTGTCTCTGTTGCTGGTGTCTTTAAATCAATATAGTGTCACCTTGTCATTCCTATAGTCGACTGTTGTGTTTGTGTGTGTGTGTGTCTGGGCGCGTGACAATGTTTCCATGTGTCCAAATTCCAGGAGGGCTTTTGTGTTTTTTATGGTGGGGCGAGGTTGTCAACACAAATATAAAGCCCGTCATACTTACTGCACACTGTGGCAAAGCACCAAGACATTTTAAAGAGGACAACTTTGTTTTTAAAAGCCCCAAGACGACATCTAATCCTTTAGTGTTGGTAGCCCCAAGTGTGTGTTTGTGTATGTTGTTGTCACCGCGTTGTTGGTCTGACTTGTAAGCAAAACTCTACTGTACTTTGTTACCATGTCAGCCTCTGTGTGTGTGTGTGTGTGTGTGTGTGTGTGTGTTGCTTGTCCAACAGGTCAGTATCTACAGTGTCACCATGTCAGCGTGGATCAAACGTGGCGATTACAACCACGAGTACCACCACAAACAGAGCCAATATGTGGTTAAAGAGTACAGCAGGTATACGTTACATGTAACAGGCTAACGCTAACGTACGTACTTAGAACTAAAGCATCAAGTTGGTGATAGTGATGTAACAGTAGTGAGCTTTTTCATTGCTAAACCTACATATTAAAAACCCACACTAGTGTCAAAAAGAGAAGCTAACCTGTTTAACAGCAAGCTTACACCAAGACCAAACTAACCCCACGCTAAACTTGAAGATAGTTTCCACAAGCATCTTCGGAATCCATATCAGGGCCGAACAAAGCATTCTTTAGATTAATCATCAGAGGCTATATCAAGCCAAATCCAACGTCAGCCTATGGTGACTTACCACCATCTTTCACCCCCATTGTGCTCTGTTAAAACACTGAAACCTGTCTGCTATGCACAGAAGTGCGAGTGAGTCAACTGCACAATTTTAATGGGGGGTCTCACAAATTGACACCACGCATCAGTGAGCAGGTTCAGAAAAACTCCTCTGGATTTGAATTTCAATTTTGGTATTTTTGTAATGCCTAAGAGAAGCTGTCCAAACCTTCGAGCAGGAAGAGTCTGATGCTGTTGCCTTTTTCCAAAGATAAAACGCAAAAAAACATTCGATTTTTCTTGATTGAATATAAGTTATTGAATAACTTAATTTTAACATAACCCCCTCTGGCAATGTGTATTATGTAGAAAAATAGAAAATGTGACGTTTTGATTTAATCAAGATCACGTTTTAACTGTAACAAACTGAAGTCAATAGTCTAACACCATTTGCTAATAGATTTTCTGTCACATTTCACAGCAGTTAGTGTTTATGTGTGTGTCTGTTTATGTGTGTGTGTGTACCAACAGATGTTCTTGTTCTTGCTGCCGTGTTTCATGTCTTTAATCACCACTTAAAAACCTTATTCTTGCTGCTGCTTATTTGTTTGCACCTCTCTTTCTTTCTCTTTTTTGCTAATAAGCTGCTAACCAGCGCACCATTTTAACAAGGTGTTGGATTCTTTTTACTCATGTCGTGGTAGTGTTTCTACTCATATAGAGCTTATTTACCTGAACAATTTCCTTCTTTTCTATTTCAAACTCAGGTAAGTATGAAGCTTGTCTGTGTGTAATTTACCCTCCACAAACTGACTGATTTGCAGATCATATACAACTAAACTATGCTTAGTGTGCTCACAATTAGGGGCCGCATATGATTTTTCCGAGTCATCCAGGTGACAAAACATATGTAGTTTTTCCACAGGTTTACCCACTCTAGAGAATCTAAAGAGCAGCACACTGAAATTTGCACATTACTTATTTTACCCACAGATCCCACAGGCTTTGTAAATGGTCGTCTCAAGACAGTTTTTGGTCAAGGATGGTCTCATCTTCCTCCCTTAATATGCAACACGGCCCCCTCCTGCCTCAGTGTCATCGCAGTGGTCTCTACACCAACTGCTTCATCTGTCACTGCCAGATTTTCAGGATTGCTCCAACTCTCCGGACGGCAGAACACTCCCCTCGATTTTCCAGTGGCAGGAGTGGAACAATTCAGGCCTGATGGCTTTCCGGACTACAGTGATGAAAGACTCAGAGCTTCCCACTGCTGGCTGGGTCTCTGCTGCTGGCAGTCTTCGGCGCTCAGGCGACAGGCCTGTTGCCAGTTCTGAGGCAGCCTCTAATGGGTTGGACCTTTAGTGGTATAGAGTCTGCTGGATATGGAATTTGGCTCATGGATTTTATGCAAAGTTATTGTGTATGGCAGTTAAAAAACAGGGTGGCTGCTGTGATTAATCATTGTCAGTTGTGATGGTTCATGACAACAATGGACACTGCAATTGTCTCAGACACAACAATGCCCTCTGTGGTGCAAATCTTCCAGAGGGCAAAAGCTCAGACGACCATGTCTGACACACAGATGTCGAACAGTAAGGTAAAATCCTGCAATGCGCGGCTGTACAGAAGCCTCTCTTTGTGGTGCTCAAGGCTCTCTAATGTCAACCATGTGAGCCCACTTAGAGACAGATAGATCCACCTTTCACAGTTCTGATCTGACTGATACTGGGAGTTAGATATCTGCCTGATGCTTCTCTGTTTCAAGGCTGCAGTATCTCTAAACTAGGGACATGTTGAGTTACTAGTTGACTCAGCTGCAGACAGTATCACGTTACAGTAATGAGTTCATGATCAAGTGTGAGCTCTGCCTGTGTGTCCAACTGAGTTCTGGGAGACAAAAAAGGTGAAAACTACTGGTTACATTTGTAGAACTGTTTTATCGATAATGGATCAATTCAAATGTTCTACAATTCGTTTTGGCTTTAAGCTTAAATTTGCATTATTACATAATTCTAATTAATAAAAACATTAAACTTATAGAATCTGGATCGGTACGTGGATCGGTGACATCAGGTATCTGATTGAGTGAATTGCATCAGTATTGTCACATGATACTCATATCGGATCCGCCCCAGCTCTAATTAAAGCATGGGGCTTTACTTCCTTATGTTCTTAATGCCTGTCCGAAGGAAAAAAACCTCTGAGAAAATGTGCAACTAAACTACTGCAAGTAGTAATCCTAATAAAGTAATCACAGAAATTACCTCTCAACTCGTCACAGTACCAGTTCTTAAACCTTCATGAATACCTGGTTGGGGTAAAATAGCCAGTGTTCCAGCAAGTACTAGGAGAGACTGGTGGATCAGTCCAGATTGCCTTTACTGATGATGTCACATTTCAGTGTGCTGCTCAGCAGAGAAATATGGGCTGGCCTGCAGAGCTTGATGGCGGCCTCTGCCTTTGCTCATAGAACTAAGGTCGTGATGGATAACCTTTATTTTTAACTTTTCAGTTTTTGTTGTTTCGAAACCACTGCTACTTACTGTAAATGTTATTTTTCTTGAAAGCATCCTTAAATTAGGCTAATGTCACATTAACAGTAATCTACATACTAGCAGGTTCCAAAATCACAGATAATAATACATATAATTGTAATTTATAATAAAAATCACATGTAATTTACTCAATTCTCGGCCTGTTGAAAACCTTGTTTTCCTGAAGCCGCTGAACTGACTCAGTTTTTGTCTTTAGCTCTGAGGTGATGGAGGAAAGATATGAGCACAAAACACGCATGCACATCGAGGAAATGGTAAGAATCTGTGAAATTTGTCCATCCACACGTTTGTCTATCCATCCAGACTAAACGTTGGATGATTATCGTGTTTCATGTTGTGTGTCATTTACTGTTGACCTTTAGAAACGTTTATGTTCATGACAGTTGTTATAATGTGCTATAGTGATAGGGCAATCAGGTAATACAGAGACTTGTGGGAGAGAGAAGGGAATATTATTCATTTTTAAAATATTTATTGGCATTCCTGTTTCCTTGTCTAGTTGAAGGCGAAGATGCTGGACAAATATGTGCGTGAGGGCCCGATGATCAGGGGACCAAAGTTCCTAGCAAGACTCAGATCCCACACCGTGTATGAAAATACTCCCGTCAAACTCATCTGCACTGTTGATGGCTTCCCCATGCCTATTGTAAAATGGTAAGGGAGGTCTAAATCATGGAAATCTGATACTAACACTGACTGAATGTATCAATTAAAAGCTGTCTGTTTAACACTTTATGATAGATTGGCTGATCTTCTCTTCTTCTTTTCTTTCTTGTAGATATGAAAGTAATATGATAACAGATGTTAGTCATGGTGTAAACAAATTTTTTGCTAACAATGTTGTCCATTAAGGTTCCAAAAGTCTTGATGCTTGTGAGCTGTAATTTTCATATATCTTAGGTATAAAGATGATGTGATCCTGAATGTGTCCTCTGGAAAGTACGTGGTTGAATCTAAAGGTGGAATCCACTCTCTGGAGATCCCAAGGTAAGGCTGGTCAGAGGACACAGACTTTACAATGATTGTGTGTGTTTGTTTTACCACTCGATAAGCTGGTTTTCAAATTAAAAGGGAACGGTACCATATTTACTCATCAAGGTCAGTTTATTGGTCACAGTTTTAGAGCGACACTGCTTGTGAAAAAAAACAGTCTTATGTCTTCTGACTATTTAACAGAACACCTGCGTTATACAATACAGATATGGAGTTTAAAACATGAGGCTGTTTAAGAGGCAAATGTCAAAAGATGTCAAATGAGATGCTGTTGAGTTCCATTATGCAAATTCTAGGTCTAGAGCCGTCATTTTTTAAAGTTTGACACATAGCAGTGATTAAACGTCAAATTATGTTTTAAGTGCCAGAATAAATTACTAGAGTAACCCCTGATTGTACCTTGCTGTTTGCTATGATGCAGAAGCCTATGAAACAGTACAGTGCACTATTAACAGTAGCAATGTACCAATAAAAGAGAATTAAAAGGCTACCAGCTGATGAAGGTGTCTAAATATGTAAAACAGGCTTTCCAAGCGGCTAATATGTCGAGAAATATATTTAATATGTTCGTTAGGCTTTAAGGACACAATTAATTGTGCTTTTATTGGGTTTGTGATTCATGACTCTTGCCCACTCGGGCCACTGACTGGCTAATCGTCTATCCCAAGACTACCTCTTGAACCCTCAGAAAATCCGCCTCCAGAGTCTCATCAGGGTCGCCACACAGATCTACTGTGGAGTAATAACGTCAGAGTCAGCCGACTGACTGTGTCGGGAGGCTGTTTGAGTACAGATATGTGGGGGAAGGGAAGGGGCATCTACCGCTCTCCCTCCAGTCTTAGGAAGCTCAGCTGTTCGACTGCTGACCTCAGTGCTACGTGATCCTCCAGGATTCTTTAAGTCATCACTCTCCTCTCGGATCCAGTCCCCTTTAGCTCCTTCTGTCTGTTACATACACACAGATCAGCCAACGGCCATTACTCCGTAACAGTCCCATCATCTTCCTGAGGGAACTTAAACTCACAAGACCTTGACATAGATTACCCTTTACACAGAAGGTTGTGTGTTTTCTGTAAAAAAAAAAAAAGAGCTACCATGAAGGGCTTGGGATAGTATACAAGATTTAAAAATAGACCGAAAGACTGTAGGGGAAAAAAAATCTCTTTTGAATTGCAAATTACCAGCAGCCTGTCATAATTTTAAGCCAGGCTCATGACAGACAGACGAAATGCAGAATCCCTACCAACCTCTCAATCCTTGATCCTTACACCGTGGTATTCATGTAGACCCCTCCACACACACACATTTGCAGCAGTGCAAACAATTTTGTGAATTTGAAGGATTTACTGAATGCTATCATGATCCAAAAAACATGTGCTGCTCTCCCTCAACTCCCTGCACTCTGCATGGGCTGAAATTCCCGTGTTAGATGATACTCCTGTAATTTGAGGTTTCTGTAAAGTTGGTGAGAAGAGCATCAGGGTGAGAGAGCGATGCAGAGAGGAACAGACTGAGGGATAAAGAGTGAATGAAACAAGTAAGAGGTTAAACTCAGAGGTTGACGTTAGTCTTTAAGTCACAAAGCCTCAGAGCGTTTCTCTTGATATCTCTCCAACAGCCACCTTAGCCAGTAAACGCAGTTTTCTTGGCTTGCACCATCTGATGACAGATTTGTCTAGATCAGAAGCTTTTGCAACTTGTTTGCTCGGTGCTTTCTTTGCAGGTTCTCAAACATTTGCGGCCGTATGGCTCCAGTGGGAACAAAAGCAGCAACATCTCATGTTAATATAATTTAGAGGAAGCACGACCATCATAAGAGAAACAGAATGCGATGCATCATGTTACATCCTGCAACTTGATCACACCACGTTTTTTTCTGCAGCAGATTTGGTTGTAAAATAATATTTTCTGTGAAATTTCCCTGGAAATCTAACCAGTTCTGAATGAAAAGAACTGTCATGTATTCACCAAGAGTATATTACAACTTTAAAGCACTCTCTCAAAGTATTATGTCTGAGTCTTGTCAGAGCATTACTTAATCTATCTTATCAAGCTGCTGATCTTCTCTCGCAGCGAGATGTGATCATGTGGGAAATTATTGCTTATTTGGTGCATTAGTTTCACACACCTTGTAAACAATGACTTCAATGGAGCAGATCCTTGTGGATACACGGTACGTCTGGTACATGGACATTTCCCATGCTTTATAGGTGACTGTAAACATAACGAAAGACTCACACAAACATCCAGGGCTTGATACCAGGGTGAGGAAGAACCTCGCTGAGATAAAACTCCAACCTGTGGTCTCATTTACACAACTGAAGGCTGTTTTAAGAAATCTTTTAGTTAATACAACAATACTTTGTGAGTCTGTGATTAAAGGAATACTTAATTTGTGTTTTATTGTTTTTTGATAGATGCACAACTGATGATACCGCCCAGTATATTGCTATGGCTGGTAACAGCCATGGACAGGTCTCTTGTCAGGCCTCCATCGTGGTCAAGAGTAAGTCCCTCTGTCCGACTGTCTTCTATGTGATGTTGTAGTTTTTAATCAAACAGTCACACCAGGACAAGCTGGTACATATGAGAGCATTCAACCCAGATTTGGATTCTGGCTTGCACTGTCTGTGGAAGTCTTGACAAATAAAAACAAAAACAATTGAAGTATTAAAAGTTACTGTACATTCAGTTATCTCTGTTCAGTTAACAAAAACTAGAGTTTCGTAAAATAACCGTTGTCATTACATTTAGCTGAGGCACTTCCGTGTGTGTGTGCCTGCTGCTAACAATGGTTATCTTTTGGTATGTTTTTTTTTTTTAATCGTGTAGGGTTCAGGCAGGAGGATGAGTCCTGTCCTTATGCATGGCTGCCTTTCACAGGTGAGCATCATAAAAATCTCCAGAAATGACACTACAGTACAATTATCCAGGATATAACAGGTCATCCCTCTCATTCATTTTTTTTCTTCCTTTACCTCATTCTCCCAGCTGCTATGCTTCCCAAGATCCATTACACCAAAATCAACATCACTTTCCTGGAGAAGTTTGGGCCGGTGTTTGCCTCAGAGGGAGGATCTGCCAGTCTGACCGCTACCATGACCCTGGAACCCAACCTGGCCAACCTGCAGCCTGAGGCACAGTGGTACAGAGATGGTAATTGTTATAAAGTAGCATTATATGACTAAGTAATTACACTGTAATTGCTGGTAATAAATACTCCCTGCCGTGGCGACTACCAGACCCAATCTAGTCTACATGTAGCCAGAGGCACAGTAGTGGATTAATGGGAATATGTTACAGACACTATTTTTATTGCTAATTACTTATAGTGAAAGTAGCTAAATAGACTCTAGTGATCTGACCCCAGTTCATGAGTAGATTAATTTGCTGGGTGTGTGTACAGTATGTAGACATTACACAAAGGTGCCACGTGGTATAAAAGCAAATCAGATCATGTATAATTTATAGAAAATATATTGCTTCAGCAGTTTACGGTGGTTTGTAGGAATTGTGCAGGGAGTTGAATGAATTCAGGATCCTGTCTCTTCTTCCAGACGAGCGTCTGTTCGACTCTAAATGGGTGAAGATCGAAACGGGCAGAGGGGTCACCACCTTGACTATCCCCAACCTCTTCAAAGACGATGAAGGCCTCTACACACTACGCATGGTCACTAAAGGAGGCACCGCAGAACACAGTGCTTTTGTCTCTGTCGCAGGTGAAGTGCCGGATCATTAGAGTTACAGTCCCTCAGACTATAGACAGGAGTGAGACTGGAGAGTTTGGTGCAATGTATGTAAGTGCTAATGAAACTGAGATTTCTCAAAGTACGAGAAACTCTGAGAAAATGGCCCTTGAAGAAAGGCATTCCGGATTATATATAAAAAAAAGGCGTATTGGGTGACATGTTTTTTGACTAGTAGGTATCACCATGACAATTATTTTTGTTTGACATGTTTCCTGATATTTTATGTTTAAATATGCAAATGAGGCAATGTAATAAAGTATTCAGCAATTTACATAAAATTACTAAAACAAACACCAAAATGTGTATTTTGGATATTTACTTTTTTCTTGTCTGAAAGACACAAAACGTCTTTCACCTGTATTGTCTCCCCTTAAAAATGTAAAGGACTATGGTTATTTAATTATTTAACATGTCACTGTGTCGCTTCCTGTGTAGATGGTCCTGCCCCAGTCCCCAAGGCACCCGGTGCTCCTATGGACATCAAGATCCACGATGCCAATAGAGACTATGTCATTGTGTCATGGAAGCCCCCAAACACCACCACAGAGGGACCAATCTTGGGATACTTTGTGGACAAGTAGGAGTCACTGATATAAACACCATAAATAACTAAACTGACCAACATAAAGACAAACTGTAAGTCATCACATAGAGTTTAATGCAACTATCTCATACTTTTTTGCCGAGCACCGTAATAGACAAAGATGATCACTGTGAAGCTAACTTTAGTTGATGCACCTGTTACTTTTACAATGGACAATCCACTCTATTCTAATACACAGCCCAATATTGATCACTATAATAATTTAATCTATATTACTGCCCGTGTTCCTCCATTATTCTTGTGCTGTCAGATAGATTAATTGCTGTAATCGAGGTGCACCAACTTTTATGGCGCGGCCTTGTAAAAAATCTCCTCTGCAGATTGAACCTCCACTACATCAGAACTTTACTCCCGTCAATAATTAGATTTGCTGTAACAACTTGTAATGAAATAATGATGGATCACTTCTTGTACATGCTTCTGATTTAGGCAGAGGCTCTTTTCAGGCTTAATATGTAACCTTCCTAACACCACTTCCTGTCTCTTTTGCTGTTCATCTTGTAGATGTGAGGTTGGAACTGAAAACTGGGCCCAATGCAATGATCACCCCATTAAAATTTGTAAATACCCAGTGTCTGGGCTATTCGAAGGACACTCCTACTACTTCAGAGTCAGAGCAGTCAACTCGCACGGAATCAGCAAACCATCCCGCATGTCTGATCCTATCGCCGCTCTGGACCCCACTGAGTTTGAGAAGCTCCACGGTGGGTTTAGCTGGATTAGTGCAGAGAAATGTCATCTCTGCCTTTTATATTTCATCATTTAAAGACTTGAGGAAATGTGTTCTGTAGTCTCTGACATTACCAAATGTTACCGCTGTTTTGGTATGCTTCGGATGGAATCTAAATAAATAATTGAATTTATTTATAGATTATAGAATTATAGTTTGAATGACGTGCCTTTTTTTGGTCAATTGTTAAGATAACATGACGAACAGTAACGATTTGCATCCCACCGTGCTGTTTGATAAATTTCGAGAACCACAGAATGTTAACCGATGTCTAGCTAAAACAATTTTTCCAAGCGAGCAATAGATAAAGTCCCGTTACATCAACATAAAGCAGATTGGTGATCATGTTGTTTTTATCTTCCTGCAGCCAAAAAACTTGGAGGAAAACTAAACATTGTGTCTTACCATGATGAAGTGGAAGGTGAGATTTTTCTAAAAATGAAAACATTTCCATATCCCTCTATGATATCCTTCCAGTGCATTAATGTACAGCCAGAGGACAATGGTAGATGTCTCACAGTTGAAGTGTTAATACATACTTAATCATTCATGTGTGTGTGTTTCTGTGCAGCTGAGGGAAAGCCTCCGGGTGCTCCGTCAGGAATCAGTGTCTCAGAAATAGACAGGACATACGTTGTTCTGAGCTGGAAAGCCCCAGAATATTCCAGCAAGGCTCCCATGTGGTACTTCATAGAAAAGGTAACAAACAATGTTGTACTTTTACCAGTGCTGCTTTGTGTACTACACTGTATATACTACTTGAACGTATACCTTATCAGTGTAATTATAGTGTATCATCCAAAAGTCATACTTCAGTAAAAGTAAAGATATTGTGTTTAAATATTCAGCCATTAGTGCTCGAGTAAAAATCTTCATCTTCTAAAAGTATCTGGTTTCAAATGTAGTACGTCAAAGAGAATTACACATGTATTTACATGTTTGTATACAATGGATCCACTGATTATCGTCGACTCATGTCAAACTGGCTAATTATTTGATCCTATAATCAGTATTTTTCTTATTTCTATCCCCTAAATGTATCAAATAAATGTAGTGGGGTA